>ONZH01012873.1:0-611360 GCA_900303285.1 Rhinella marina
TAATAAGAGGATCAGGAACCAGGTTACTGTAGTAAGATATTACAGGGTAATAAGAGGATCAGGAGCCAGGTTACTGTAGTAAGATATTACAGGGTAATAAGAGGGTCTTGGAACGATATATTTATTTCAGGGGTGGTAAGGAACTGCTATTTGATCATTAGACATTATAACACTTTGGATTTATTTGTAGATCTGTTCCCCTCAGTTAAGTAAAATAAATAGAGATGTATATAATACGGTCGGACAGTGAATTCCAGACGTATAGTCTCCTTATAAGTCCAGGCCTCTCTATACTAACAGACGTGTATTTGAAGTCTGGATGAGAAGTGATAATGGATCTCTTGGATCTGTCTCTGTATGTGGAGGCCAGTGGGGCTGGCTGAGGCCGCCTTGTGCTGCAGAGCTTACACTCTAGTTGTTTACTCTGTCTGTTAGGAGTAGATTAATTACTGCCTTGGCTGCAGTGGGATCCCATCAGCTGTTGTTTAGCTCAATAACTCCTCTTATTGATGCTCTCTTGCTGAGTTTCTCCCTCCTCCCTCTGTTTAACCCTTTAGTCCTCAGATCCTGTTACATTTTCTTTGCATTCCCCCTCTTTCCCCGTCTTCATTTCTCAATCCTCTGTCTGGCGTCCTCCCTCCTCCCCCGCCCTCTCTCCCTCTCTCTGCAATCATCAGTCCAAAAAAATTCCAAAGTTGGAAAATCTGACACAGTCCTGATATATCTCTCTATATAAATATATATATATTTCATTTTTTTTTAATACCAACAGGCTGACATCAGAGGGAACACGGCTCCACAATTGGCCACAGGCTGAACCAATCCCTCCGCCGCTCGGCAGACACACATCTCCCGCATCATGGGACATTTAAAAAGTTGAAGGGAAGGTTTTAAGAGCATCTTCTGAAGGAGCAAGGCTACAGGACAGATCAACATGTCTGCTGCTCACTTCAACAGGGGCCCAGCCTATGGACTCAGCGCAGAGGTCAAGAACAAGGTGAGGAGCTCGTCCCAAGAGCATGCAATCAAAAGCATAATTATGTAGGATGTTGTGGATCTGTAACCACAAGAGCTGACAATCTATGCCGTATATTTCTATGGAAGTTTACCTGATGGTGTCTCATGGCTGAGAGCAGATATGTGATTTGAAGAGCTGACAATCTAGGCTCTACTATTGGTATTATGTGCTCCCCAGTATGTCATTGTCCTGTACCCCAAGTGTCAGTGTGTCATTATCCTGTACCCCAAGTGTCAGTGTCGTTATCCTGTACCCCAAGTGTCATCATCCTGTACCCCAAGTGTCATTATCCTGTACCCCAAGAGTCAGTGTCATTATCCTGTACCCCAAGTGTCATTATCCTGTACCCCAAGTGTCAGTGTCGTTATCCTGTACCCCAAGTGTCAGTGTCATTATCTTGTACCCCTAGAGTCAGTGTCATTATCCTGTACCCCAAGTGTCAGTGTCGTTATCCTGTACCCCAAGTGTCAGTGTCATTATCTTGTACCCCTAGAGTCATTATCCTGTACCCCAAGAGTCAGTGTCATTATCCTGTTCCCGAGTGTCAGTGTCATTATCCTGTACCCCGAGTGTCAGCGTCATTATCCTGTATCCCCGAGTGTCAGTGTCATTATCCTGTACCCCAAGTGTCAGTGTCATTATCCTGTATCCCGAGTGTCATGTCATTATCCTGTCCCGAGTGTCTGTGTCATTATCCCTGTACATCAAGTGTCAGTGTCATTCATGTACCTGTCAATGTACCCCAGTTAGTGTCATTATCCTGTACCAGTGTCATGTCATTATACTGTGTGTCTTATTACTGTACCCCAAATGTCAGTGTCATTATACTGTACCCCAAGTGTACAGTGTCATTATCCATGTACCCCAAATGTCAGTGTCATTATCCTGTACCCCAGTGTCAGTGTCATTCATCCCTGTACCGAGTGTCAGTGTCATTATCTTGTACCCCAAATGTCAGTGTCAGTATCCTGTACCCCACCAATGTACCCAATGTCAGTGTCATTATCCTGTACCCCAAGTGTCAGTGTCATTATCCTGTACCCCAAGTGTCATTATCCTGTACCCCAAGTGTCAGTGTCATTATCCTGTACCCCGAGTGTCAGTGTCATTATCCTGTACCCCAAGTGTCATTATCCTGTACCCCAAGTGTAAGTGTCATTATCCTGTACCCCAAGTGTCATTATCCTGTACCCCAAGTGTCAGTGTCATTACCCTGTACCCTGAGTGTCAGTGTCATTATCCTGTACCCCAAGTGTCAGTGTCATTATCCTGTACCCCAAGTGTCACTGTCATTATCCTGCACCCCGAGTGTCAGCGTCATTATCCTGTACCCAAAGTGTCAGCATGTCATTATCTTGTACACCAAATGTCAGTGTCATTATCCTGTCCCCCAAGTGTCAGTGTCATTATCCTGTACCCCTAGTGACAGTGTCATTATCCTGTACCCCAAGTGTCAGTGTCATTATCCTGTACCCCCAAGTGTCAGTGTCATTATCCTGTACCCCGAGTGTCATTCTTCTGGAAATTTCCCCTGGAGATGTAGATACGTTGTGTCTTTCCCCTGGAGCTAGCACTCTCTGTCAGTGTATTTCTGTCTCGTGTGTAATAACCTGGCACATGAGCTGGATTCTTGGGCTAGGATGACGTGGTTTCACAGTAGAATACACTTGTTTGTTGATAGATTGTTGATTCTGCTTGAAAGCATAGCTGATGCTACTGATGTCTGCTTCACCTCAAGAGCAGTCGCTCGCCTGCTGTCCATACTGACAACATGAGACGGAGGGTCATTCATGTATTGTTCTAAATGTCCAACCAAGTATTCACACAATATCACCAATGGGTAGACCACCGGCTCACTGATCACCTTCTAGGAGCCAGTTCCAACTTCTAATGGTGTTCCTGGGCACGTTAGGAGAAGATTTACATCATTCCTGTCAGGTAGGTAGGGAATTTCATGTGGACCCTTGGATCATGTATGGAGAACTTCCAGGGTAATGAGTTGGTATTTGCTGTTACTTCCTATAGGTACATGAGGACCGGTTAACAGTACTACAGTCTGCACTTTAAGGCTGATTCAACATGGGTTTGTCATTAATAAAAAAATATTACTAATTGTTGGATCCTATCTTCAAGTCCAGTGGTGGTTGTCCCAATAGTAGGCATGGGTCAGGTTAAAATGTTCTGAGAAAGAGTCCGTAGACACTTAACCTAAGAGGAATACCTGGTCTGGTTTTTACTTGCAGTACCACTATTCACCACTGCCAGTGACCAATGCTTTCCCATAGACAGAATTGCAGGAGCGCCCCCCATACCCCCCTCCCCCCCCCCCCCCACCCCCCTTAGTTTCACTGATGTGTCAAGACAATGATCTTGGGAAAATCAGTGAACTTTTCTGATTTGTATAATTTCTACACACTTGAAGGTGGCCATGGTTGTCAGAGCTAATTTTAGCAATGATAATACTAGGAGTTTAGGGGTTTACAGGCAGCAGATGTGAGGATTTAGCATATATGTAGGCAGAATGTTGGAGGTCAGGGTTCCTCAACTCCAGTCCTCAGGGCCCACCTGCTTGTCATTTCAGGATCTCCTTAGTAATGAGCAGATGATATAATCAGTGTCAATGCATCAGGGCTTACACATTCTGATGGATATACTGAAATCATGACCGGTAGGTGGGCCCTGAGGACTGGGGTTGAGGAACACTGTTGTAGGTGACAACACGTTTAGGTTGGGTAAGCAGGTTTTGAGGGATAGGGGTAATCAAACAAGGAACGATCGCTCCCATGACCCTTAATTTAACGACCCTCTTAGTCCTGTTGTCATCCAGAGTACATATTCATTCAAGACTGAGGGTTTTGTATTCCAAGGTTCTTCATTTTTCCGTAGGGGAAAGCAGGGGCTATGTATCTCTTGGAAAATGGGTGACTTTGTGACAAAATGATAAATCTATATATGACTGTTTTTCACTCCTGGACCATCTACGAGAGGAAGAGGATGCCTGGAGCATATCTAGATGATATATCTACAATGAAGGTTGGTTAGGATATTCTGGCTTTGTATAGCTGGAAGGCGGACCCTCATCACAATTTCATCTGGTGGTCCCAAGGTAATACAGTCCAGCGCTGCTCTTTTTCTTATGCGCCACTCCTTTTAGCTGCTGACCACTATCCAAACACCTCTGATAGCAGCTTATGTCCCTCACAAATAAGATGACCAGGCATGTTGAAATCATACTCTCAGGGGAAAGTCAGGAGATCACCCCAAACACATTATATAGTAGGCCAAACCCAAGTAAATCGGCGGGCTCAGCCAACATTTTATACTCACCTTTAGACTGCCAGTCGCATTGCTATTCTCCAGATAGGTAGCAGTTTCTTACGGGAATGGTCCAATGTGGACCAAAATGGTTGTCCAATTTTGAACACCAAATGACACATCTCCCACATTTGAAAGCTGATCACTGGCAGAGTCTTGCTGGTAAGAGCCCTCTAAATAAGTGTTTATGACTGGGAAGCCAGTAGGAAACTGTTGAAGCCCTCTGAAACCAATGGGCAAACAGTCAGTCCACGCTCTTCCAGAGCGTAGCTTGACTAGGCAATGGAGGATGTGGGTGGTTCCTCCCACCTCCTTCACAATAGCTAAATTTTCCTTAGAAGGTATCTGAGAAGGGTTTGTCAAGAGCAGACCACCTCCTTTCTAACTGAGCAGATTGAATTTCATTCCAGGTTTGCATTGCTCTGCGACTCATGTAGATGTTTGGATTCCATATTGTGTGGGTGTCATCCTGACTTTTGTAATGAGCACGTGTGGTTTGGCAGCACGTTGACATGTGGTTTAGTGCTGGCTGTGAGTGACATCCTTCATGTAGAGCTGGCACATGTGAAAGGAGTTCATTGACGACATGACAACAGTATAGCATTGTATGATGACGATCAAAAAAGTAGAAGTTCTCCAGAAATCCCTTGACTACTGTCAATCATGTGAGCAAAGAAGGCATGTTCATAACATGGGAGACTTAGGCCGGCTATACATATAAGCTGTCGGCCAACATATCCCGATTCCCTCCCTCCCAACCCTCCCCATGCGTGCATATCCTGAACTTTCTAACTTTTGGAGATCCTTCAGTATACCTTCAGCAGGCCTCTGAAGGTGGCCTTACACATTAGATACAGTAAATGTCAGTCAATCCAGACAATTTCAATGGGATCAACTGACTAATGTGTATAGAGACCTCCTGACTCTACCCAGGGGCAGAATGGAAACTTAAAGTGGCCCTGGAAAAAATACTAAAAGTGGCCCCGTTTTGTTGTCGAGTCCAAATTGATAAAAGGCAGGACCAACACAAGCAGGCGAGGCCAGCAATACTATATTGTGGCCCATTATACCACCCCAACAGAGCCAAATACCACAGTCCATCACAAAATACTACCCCAAAAACTTCCACTGGTCGGCCGTGAGCAGGGCTCAAGTGGCACTCTGGGCATCGACCCACCGGGAAATTTCCCTGTAAGGTCTATGGCCAATCCGCCCCTGACTCAACAGCAGATCTCTGAATTTCAACATGTCCACTGCATTCAAAGCCCTTCTTAATGAAAACACATGACACTTGGCCAAGTATCTGTGTGTTGGGAGGACTTCAGAAGAAATAAGTTGAGCCAACAGTTAAGTGAAATGTATGGCTAGCTTTAAAATAGGAAGTTTCTTGATCAGGTCACAAATAGTATCCAATATCATAAGCAATCAAGCCCATGTAATGGCAGGTAGGGATTCAATGCATTGTAAAAAATATAAATGATACGGTATAAAAGTTAGACAACTTAGTGTAAATAACTATATAGACCATGCTGGTATAAGTTATACATCTTCTTGTATATAGTGATATGGAGCATGCTGGTATAACCTGGGTATCTCCTGTATATAATTATATATGTACAGCTGGTATAAGTTATACATCTTCTTGTATATAGTGATATGGAGCATGCTGGTATAACCTGGGTATCTCCTGTATATAATTATATATGTACAGCTGGTATAAGTTATACATCTTCTTGTATATAGTGATATGGAGCATGCTGGTATAACCTGGGTATCTCCTGTATATAATTATATATGTACAGCTGGTATAAGTTATACATCTTCTTGTATATAGTGATATGGACCATGCTGGTATAACCTGGGTATCTCCTGTATATAATTATATATGTACAGCTGGTATAAGTTATACATCTTCTGTATATAGTGATATGGACCATGCTGGTATAACCTGGTTATCTCCTGTATATAATTATATATGTACAGCTGGTATAAGTTATACATCTTCTTGTATATAGTGATATGGAGCATGCTGGTATAACCTGGGTATTTCCTGTATATAATAATATATGCACAGCTGGTATAAGTTCTATATCTTCTTGTATATAGTGATAAGGACCATGCTGGTATAACCTGGGTATCTCCTGTATATAATTATATATGTACAGCTGGCATAAGTTATACATCTTCTTGTATATAGTGATATGGACCATGCTGGTATAACCTGGGTATCTCCTGTATATAATTATATATATACAGCTGGTATAAGTTATACATCTCCTTGTATATAGTGATATGGAGCATGCTGGTATAACCTGGGTATCTTCTGTATATAATTATATATGCACAGCTGGTATAAGTTATACATCTTCTTCTATACAGTGATATGGAGCATGCTGGTATAACCTGGGTATCTTCTGTATATAATTATATATGTACAGCTGGTATAAGTTATACATATTCTTGTATATAGTGATATGGACCATGCTGGTATAACCTGGGTATTCCCTGTATATAATTATATATGTACAGCTGGTATAAGTTATACATCTTCTTGTATATAGTGATATGGAGCATACTGGTATAACCTGGGTATCTCCTGTATATAATTATATATGTACAGCTGGTATAAGTTATACATCTTCTTGTATATAGTGATTTGGAGCATGCTGGTATAACCTGGGTATCTCCTGTATATAATTATATATGTACAGCTGGTATAAGTTATACATCTTCTTGTATATAGTGATATGGAGCATGCTGGTATAACCTGGGTATCTCCTGTATATAATTATATATGTACAGCTGGTATAAGTTATACATCTTCTTGTATATAGTGATATGGACCATGCTGGTATAACCTGGGTATCTCCTGTATATAATTATATATGTACATCTGGTATAAGTTATACATCTTCTTGTATATAGTGATATGGAGCATGCTGGTATAACCTGGGTATTTACTGTATATAATTATATATGTACAGCTGGTATAAGTTATACATCTTCTTGTATATAGTGATATGGAGCATGCTGGTATAACCTGGGTATTTACTGTATATAATTATATATGTACAGCTGGTATAAGTTATACATCTTCTTGTATATAGTGATATGGAGCATGCTGGTATAACCTGGGTATCTCCTGTATATAATTATATATGTACAGCTGGTATAAGTTATACATCTTCTTATATATAACCTGGGTATCTGCTGGGATATAACTGTAAATACTTGACATAGTCAATATATGTCTGACAGTTTAAAGATTTTATTTTATAGGAATTCAGTAAAATGAATATTAAGAATCACTAACAGCACAAAGTAAGCTAAGCCAAGATAATTTTATGAAATTGTCTGATACATCACATAAAAGTTTAATAGGGAAGTATTAGTAACATGCCAAAAATATCTCACATGGGAACATTACTTTTCTCAGATGTGGTGTGGTATCTGATGGTGTAGCAATAAATACTTATTACATAAAATTGTTATTTATTCGGTGGAAAACCTTGGAGTCTGCTCCTCCCACCAGAGGATGACACAGACAGGAGGGAGGATCTATGTGATGGAGTCTTCTCCTCCCACCACAGGGTGACACAGGCATGAGGGAGGAGCTATGTAACCTGGAGTCTGCACCTCCCACCACAGGGTGACAGACAAGAGGGAGGAGCTATGTGACATGGAGTCTGTTCCTCCCACCACAGGGTGATACACACAGGAGGGACGAGCTATGTGCCATGAAGTCTGCTCCTCCCGCCACAGGGTGACAGACAAGAGGGAGGAGCTATGTGCCATGGAGTCTGCTCCTCCAGCCACAGGGTGACAGACAAGAGGGAGGAGCTATGTGCCATGGAGTCTGCTCCTCCCACCACAGGGTGACAGGAGGGAGGAGCTATGTGACATGGAGTCTGTTCCTCCCACCACAGGGTGACAGGAGGGACGAGCTATGTGCCATGGAGTCTGCTCCTCCCACCACAGGGTGACACAGACAGCAGGGAGGAGCTTTGTGACCTGGAGTCTGCTCCTCCCACCACAGGGTGACACACAGGAGAAGTCAGACATACTTGGGTGATACAGCCGCAGTGTGACCCGGGCATGTGGATAAGTATATAATAAATGACATATTCAGGAGTCTGGGAGATGCAGGGAATAGACGGAAATGTTAACCCTGTGTTTTCCAGCAGACTGTAGACGGTACGGAGCACAGACCATATAAGGCCGTCTGCTCTCACATGAACCTCTCTACTATATAAGGGTATTGGTGAAATCCATACCCCAGGTGTGACTCGCCCCCTCCTCCGCAGTCGCTATTCTCTCACATCCCCCATGCTTACTGCCTTCCCTGTCTGTTAATGAACGGCTGGCAATTACATGACAATCCTGGAGCAGAACATTCCTGCATGAGAAATGCTCCGCCGCGGCCCCTAGCCTGCGCTCTGCAGCTATTCTTAGGATCCTGTCTTTTTTCTGGCACCAGGATCCGTTCAGGACGACTTGGAGGGATCTCTGGGTTCTCCCAATACGCCTCACAGGACGGGTTCTTCCTAATATATTATACCCTGATTTATCAAGCGCTGGAGATTTCAGTCATTATTTAAAGGGGTATTCCCCTTTAAATCACTATGGTATGCCACCAATGTCTGATAGATGGACCTGCACCTATCTCCAGAATGGGCCCCCAAAAGTGAAGGAGAGCGCACCGCACATGCGCAGCGTGCTGTCCATACATTTCTATGGGAGTTCTGAAAGTAACAGAGTGAAAGTCCCATAGAGATGAATGGAGAGACCACTGTGCAAGCGCAGCCACTACTCCAGTCACGTCTATGGGATTGCCAGAGATAGCAGAGCCAGCGATCGGCTATTTTCGGTGGTCCCATAGAAATGAACGGAGGGTGCTTTCTGCTCACTCTGGTGGTCGAGTTCTGGAGATAGGTGAGGGTCCCACCTCTGGCGATATGCCATCAATGTCCCAGATGAGACAACCCCTTTAAGACAGTTTCTGGTGTAAATAATGATGAAAAAATGAAAAGTTCAACTTGCTAATATACTTCGTCTTTCCCTACCTGAACGTTTTCAGGATCTCTGTTTGCAGTCAGCTAATAAGGACATTGTTGCTGACATTCAGAAACAGAAGGCTGGGTTCACATCACGTTTTATGCCTCCGTTTGACGTATACTTTAGAAAAAAAGGATACAAAAACACAGCACACCACGTTCTTATATCCTGCACAGACCGGTAAAAAAAGTATACATTTTATTTACAATGGAACTTTATGGTGAATGGATGCCACTGTATGGCTTCAATCTGAGGCATCCGTATAATGTATACGTTTTTTGTATATGTTAAACAGATAGTACCAATGTGATGTGAACCCAGCCTTAGGCTTCATTCACACGTCCGTATTTTTCTTCCGTTTTTACCAATTGTACATCCGTTCCGTTTTTCCGCAAAAAAAAGGAAGGAGGAATATATGTTGGTAGGATATTTCTTTCTATTTCCTGGAAACGGATCCGCAATTGCATTCCGCATTTCATCCGCTTTTTTTGCGGACCCATTGACTATAATAGGACCACGGACCCATATGCGGACAAAAGTAGGACAAGCTCTATCTTATTTGCGGATCCACATAATGGAACGGAACAACGGATGTGGACAGTATACGGAGTGCTGTCCGCATTTTTTCAGGACCCATTGAAATGAATGGATCCGCATCCTATCCGCATGATTTGCGGATCGGATGCGGATCGGATCAGGAAAGAAAAACAGGACGTGTGAATGGACCCTAAATCTGTACATTTCTGGCTGAGAAGTGGATGTAATTATATCCAACCCAGACGATGCTCTGTGAGCTCAGCACATCAGCAGGAGCTGCACAAACCTCTCAGGTATCTCCCTCTGCTACAATGTATCAGTCTAGGGGTAGCCTGCTACAATGTATCGGTCTGGATCCTCCGATGTTCAGCTCACAGAGCATTGTTTAGATGAGAGGGGAGCTAGCCTACCTACATGTACAGGTTTACTGCCTCTGTATGGAAACAAGTGTCCTCATTCACTGACGGCAAATAAAAATCTTCTGAATCATAAAGAATTGTGACACAAAGTATAATAGAAGGCTTAGGCTGGTTCCACTCCTGCGGTAAAACTATCTGGCAGAGGAACAGACTACCGGATTTCACCGGATCTGGCCTAGCCGGGTACTGGCGTTCACCACAAGACCTCATTGACCATAATGGGATCTGGACGGTTATGAGCGCCAAGTTATGGGCAGACAAAAACTGGGGCACACATTGGTTTTTATATAGCCAAAAACTGCTGAATCCCCTCTGGATCCCATTATAGTCAATGGGATCTGGTGTGAACGGCAGTACTCGGCAGTCTGTTCCACTGCCGGATAGTTCTACAGCAGATGAGGAACTAGACTTAGGTTACTTTCACACTAGCAGCAGTCCGGATCCGGCAGGTGAAGGGTGCCGCCGGATCCGGACTGCCGCAGGGACATGTGTGGGGCCGGAACCGCATGAAGACGTGTGGCCTGCCTGGAGTATGTAAGTATGTATGTGTTTGTGTGTGTATTTATGTATGTATGTATGTGGTGACGGATCCGTCCTGAACTCCATTGAAAGTCAATGGAGTGCGGATCCGTTTACCATTGTGGTCACACCAAACGGATCCGTCCCCATTGACTTGCATTGGGGGTCATTCCGTCTTGGTGCGGATGCCTGGACCGGAGAGAAAACCGCAGCATGCTGCGGTTTGTTCTCCGGTCTGAAGACGGAACGGAATGCTTTCAGGAGCATTCTGTTGTCTTCAGTTCAGTTTTGTCCCCATTGACAATGAATGGGGACAAAACTGAAGCGTTTTTTTCCCGGTATTGAGCCCCTATGACGGAATTCAATACCGGAATTTGAAAACGCTAGTGTGAAAGTAGCCTTATCTACACAAAACCAAATAATGGTGGGGTCAGCTCTCACCACTGCCGGATAATCACACCAACGCTCCTACTCAAATGCTCCCTCTCCATATAACACTCTCATGAAGTTAAAAAAGTAGAGGGGTTGTTCGTTGGGGTCCTCACCCGGTAGAGCTGGTTTTATGGGGCAGTGTGCGAAGAATGGAGGAAAGAAGGGGAGATCACTGACGAAGCTGCTGACCATTATCTCATGTGTACAGACAGCTTTAAACATTAAGATGGCCTGGCATCAGGGGCCACTCCGCAGGTACAAGCAGGTATTTTCCTGATCTTGTTGTATTTTGCATGATACATAGTTTGAAATGATACTACATGCAGCCATACATTGCCACACAACAGTGATATATAGTGCAGTTCCTACATAGTACTGCCATACAGTGCCCACCTCATAGTGCTATACTGTGCCACGATAACAAGGCCATACACCCTCCACAAAACATTCTCATACTGTGCCCAGAAGACAATATACATTATAACCAAAAGACAATATAAAGCCCATATACAATGTCTTACACTTTTCCAAAAGGGGACATGGGGAGGGGGCGTGACCACCGGGTGTGACAAATTTATCTTCATTTTCCTCCGTTTTCTAGCACAAATGAAGACAGAAACGTACAGCAGCTGTTAGCTTTCATAGATTTCTGTCTAGGCACGCACCTATATATGACAAGGCGTACATTAGACGCATCCGTCGGCGGCGCAGTGGATATCGAAACCAGAGCAGAAATTAAAACCTCCCTCCCAGTGCCTAAATAATACGCTGCACATATCCAAATAATCACAGGATACCGTCCTACTCTGCCCAACTAAAAACCGCCATACAATGCTCAAATTATCGAAACGATACCCAAAAATATAAAAATAAAATGCACATAGCAATGATATATAACAGTGCCCACAGGGTCAGACATTATGTTATATAGTAAACAATCCTTAGATTTTCTTGTAAGAAAATTTTAATGATTTCTTTTTTGCATTTTTCAGACAGATCACACTGTATACAGCGCAAAAACATGTCATGTGCTGGGATCTGTCGGCCCACTGACTTCTAGGGACAAAACCAGGTACTGTCATATACTTTTACACATTTTCTGCAGTGCTCAATACTGTCTGCCCCCTCCCCTAAAATAAAAGTATTTAAACTAGCGAGAAATACTTTCATGACCTCACAGTAACTGCCAGGAATGTGATCAGTATAAAGTATAGGCAGTATACATTACTAAAGTATGGACTATTAGTAAAAAATATTATATTTAAAGGAAATGTGTCACCAAAAATTTTATCTGCCAGTTAAAAAAAACAGATAGTGACACGTCATTTTTTCTAAACTGTTTTTATTTTCTGATTTCAGATTTTTTTATTGTATTTCCTGAACATGATTATGGCGGCGGCCATCTTGCCTGAGCTGTTCTTGACAGCATTGAGAAAATTGCTTTATGGCAGCCTCATGGGCCATAGACACAATGGTCTGGAGGGGACCTCATTGACTTCTATGGGAGAGTTTTCTAGGCATGCTCTGTGACCTGTGCAGAGGTCAGGAGGGAGTAGATAAGCTGTGATATCACCTGCTGTGAATGGTGGATCCTGTCTTATCTATACACAGAGGTGATATCATTACAGGCAGGATTAGAATGATAAGCAGGTAACTGCAGTAATGTGATCTGTACAGAGCAAGACCGTGTAAAAACTGCAGGATTTTATGGTTTTGTTGAAATATAGATATTGGCATGGAAAATATAAAATAACGTACTCAAATATTCTTTAAAAAAAAAGTCAAACATACAAATGTGATATAATAGGTCAATTTTAAAGACCCTTTCCCTTAAAAAAAAAAATACAACAACAGCAACATACACAGCTAAACTGGTGTAAAGGAAAACTGACTTAGTAGCCCACAGCAACCAATCAGAGCTCAACTTTCATTTTTGAAAGGAGCTCTGAACAATGAAAGGTGGAGTCTGGTTGCTATGGGCAACTAAGCCAGTTTTAGATACTACCATTATACGGTGTGATTATTATCAGTATATAGATACTACCATTATACGGTGTGATTATTATCAGTGTATAGATACTACCATTATACGGTGTGATTATTATCAGTGTATAGATACTACCATTATACGGTGTGATTATGATCAGTGTATAGATACTACCATTATACGGTGTGATTATTATCAGTGTATAGATACTACCATTATACGGTGAGATTATTATCAGTGTACAGATACTACCGTTATACGGTGTGATTATTATCAGTGTATAGATACTACCGTTATACGGTGTGATTATTATCAGTGTATAGATACTACCGTTATACGGTGTGATTATTATCAGTGTATAGATACTCCCGTTATACGGTGTGATTATTATCAGTGTATAGATACTACCATTATACGGTGTGATTATTATCAGTGTACAGATACTACCGTTATACGGTGTGATTATTATCAGTGTATAGATACTACCGTTATACGGTGTGATTATTATCAGTGTATAGATACTACCATTATACGGTGTGATTATTATCAGTGTACAGATACTACCATTATACAGTGTGATTATTATCAGTGTATAGATACTATCATTATACGGTGTGATTATTATCAGTGTATAGATACTCCCGTTATACGGTGTGATTATTATCAGTGTATAGATACTACTATTATACGGTGTGATTATTATCAGTGTATAGATACTACCATTATACTGTGTGATTTTTATCAGTGTATAGATACTACCATTATACGGTGTGATTATTATCAGCGTATAGATACTACCATTATACGGTGTGATTATTATCAGTGTATAGATACTACCATTATACGGTGTGATTATTATCAGTGTATAGATACTACCATTATACGGTGTGATTATTATCAGTGTATAGATACTACCATTATACGGTGTGATTATTATCAGTGTATAGATACTATCATTATACGGTGTTATTATTATCAGTGTATAGATACTACCATTATACGATGTGATTATTATCAGTGTATAGATACTACCATTATACGATGTGATTATTATCAGTGTATAGATACTACCATTATACGGTGTGATTATTATCAGTGTATAGATACTGCCATTATACGGTGTGATTATTATCAGTGTATAGATGCTACCATTATACGGTGTAATTATTATCAGTGGATAGATACTACCATTATACGGTGTGATTATTATCAGTGTATAGATACTACCATTATACAATGTGATTATTATCAGTGTATAGATACTACCATTATACAATGTGATTATTATCATACTACCATTATACAGTGTGATTATTATCAGTGTATAGATACTACCATTATACGGTGTGATTATTATCAGTGTATAGATACTACCATTATACGGTGTGATTATTATCAGTATATAGATACTGCCATTATACAGTGTGATTATTATCAGTGTATAGATACTACCATTATACGGTGTGATTATTATCAGTGTATAGATACTACCATTATACGGTGTGATTATTATCAGTGTATAGATACTACCATTATACGGTGTGATTATTATCAGTGTATAGATACTACCATTATACAATGTGATTATTATCAGTGTATAGATACTACCATTATACAATGTGATTATTATCAGTGTATAGATACTACCATTATACAATGTGATTATTATCAGTGTATAGATACTACCATTATACGGTGTGATTATTATCAGTGTATAGATACTACCATTATACGGTGTGATTATTATCAGTGTATAGATACTACCATTATACGATGTGATTATTATCAGTGTATAGATACTACCATTATACAATGTGATTATTATCAGTGTATAGATACTACCATTATACAATGTGATTATTATCAGTGTATAGATACTACCATTATACGGTGTGATTATTATCAGTGTATAGATACTATCATTATACGGTGTGATTATTATCAGTGTATAGATACTACCATTATACTGTGTGATTATTATCAGTGTATAGATACTACCATTATACGGTGTGATTATTATCAGTGTATAGATACTACCATTATACGGTGTGATTATTATCAGTATATAGATACTACCATTATACGGTGTGATTATTATCAGTGTATAGATACTACCATTATACGGTGTGATTATTATCAGTATATAGATACTACCATTATACGGTGTGATTATTATCAGTATATAGTTACTACCATTATACGGTGTGATTATTATCAGTGTATATATACTACCATTATACGGTGTGATTATTATCAGTGTATAGATACTACCATTATACGGTGTGATTATTATCAGTGTATAGATACTACCATTATACGATGTGATTATTATCAGTGTATAGATACTACCATTATACGGTGTGATTATTATCAGTGTATAGATACTACCATTATACGGTGTGATTATTATCAGTGTATAGATACTACCATTATACGGTGTGATTATTATCAGTGTATAGATACTATCATTATACGGTGTGATTATTATCAGTGTATAGATACTATCATTATACGGTGTGATTATATATATTTTTTTACTGTTTTTTTAATTAACCCCTTCCTGCCACAGTCAGGACAGAAATGAGTTAATTCACAGACTGCAGGCTCACATTTAATTAATCAGCCAGCTGGGGGCATTCTCTCATCAGGAAGAGTGCCCCCCCCAGCTTTTTTTTTTTACTATATATTGTGGTGGATCACAGGGAGACCAGTTTGCCTGATCTCCGGGATCCTATTGAAAGCGCAGTCACAGTGATCTGCAGCACCACTGGGTGTCAGCAAATTACAATGCAATCCAGCGCTTTTATACGTCAAGCTATAGGTAGGGGCTTACCACTACGACGTATATAGTTGTGCAGTAGCAAGCACAAATGTTAACAGCTTTGCAATAAATTCAACATAAACATAACATAAATGGTATATGAAGAAAAGTTATGCAGTTGTTTTGCCCTTATCTATACCCCTTTACAGGTTGTATATTATAATATATTGTCTGGTTGCAGTTATCGGATGATTAATATTAATAGTAATTATATTGGTTAATGGATAAAATGAAATGTCTACCATAATAATTAATGGTTACAATAATATATTTTATCAGTGTCCATCTTGCACCATCTGTATAGTTTCCAATTGACTCTGTCCAATGAAAATATAAGGTAATGGAGCTGTATCATGTACCTTTGCACCTAGCAGTGGTTTGGGTGCTCAGTCCATGCACCCCTTCAGCAGAGAAAGCTAATGCGTCCTGTGGGACCGCTCTCGCCCTCGCTCCTTTTACGAGTGTCAGACTAATTACTACTATTTAGACGAGCTGATGAGGATAGAGCTCCTGCTGTTCAGTATGTGGCAGTGCCAGAACATCTGCATTCATCATATACAGAAGCCTAACAGAGATTCCATGTGTCTGCTCACACGCATGGAAACAATGACGTCTCCACCCTGGAACAATATCACCTCCGTCTGTCTCTTTTTTTTTAACGTTTATTAGTAAAATAACCATTTATAAATGCTAAATTATATACACTATAAGGTAATTTCTCTGGTTATAATATGGGTATTATGGCTTTCTTTGTGTCAATTGCGTTAAATAATAGTATTAACGTAAATATTCTTGTTGACTATTGTGTTAATAACATTCCTGGTGTCTGGGGGATTAACAACATCCAGTGTGTCTGGCGGGTTAGTACCATCTCTGGTGTCTGGTGTTTTACCGGTAACATCCCTGGTGTCTAGTGGGTTAGTAACATCCCTGGTGTCTAGTGGGTTAGTAACATCCCTGGTGTCTAGTGGGTTAGTAACATCTCTGGTGTCTGGTGGGTTAGTAACATCTCTGGTGTCTGGTGTTTTACCGGTAACATCCCTGGTGTCTGGTGGGTTAGTAACATCCCTGGTGTCTGGTGGGTTAGTAACATCCCTGGTGTCTGGTGGGTTAGTAACATCCCTGGTGTCTAGTGGGTTAGTAACATCCCTGGTGTCTGGTGGGTTAGTAACATCCCTGGTGTCTGGTGGGTTAGTAACATCTCTGGTGTCTGGTGGGTTAGTAACATCTCTGGTGTCTGGTGGGTTAGTAACATCTCTGGTGTCTGGTGGGTTAGTAACATCTCAGGTGTCTGGTGTTTTACCGGTAACATCCCTGGTGTCTAGTGGGTTAGTAACATCCCTGGTGTCTGGTGGGTTAGTAACATCCCTGGTGTCTGGTGGGTTAGTAACATCTCTGGTGTCTGGTGGGTTAGTAACATCCCTGGTGTCTGGTGGGTTAGTAACATCTCTGGTGTCTGGTGGGTTAGTAACATCTCAGGTGTCTGGTGGATTAGTAACATCTCAGGTGTCTGGTGTTTTACCGGTAACATCCCTGGTGTCTGATGGGTTAAACACATCTCTCGTGTCTGGTGGGTTAATAACATCCCTGGTGTCTGGTGTTTTACCAATAACATCCCTGGTGTCTGGTATGTTACTAACATCCCTGGTATCTGGTGTTTTACCAATAACATCCCTGGTGTCTGGTGAGTTAATAACATCCCTGGCTTTCTGGTGTTTTACCGATAACATTCCTGGTGTCTGGTGTTTTACCAGTAACATCCCTGGTGTCTGGTCGGTTAACTACATTCCTGGTGTCTGGGGGGTTAGTAGTAACATCCCTGGTGTCTGGTGTTTTACCAGTAACATCCTTGGTTTCTGGTGGGTTAATAACATCCCTGGTGTCTGGGGGGTTAACAACATCCCTGGTGTCTGGGGGGTTAATAACATCCCTGGTGTCTGGTCGGTTAATAACATCCCTGGTGTCTGGTCGGTTAATAACATCCCTGGTGTCTGGTCGGTTAATAACATCCCTGGTTTCTGGTGGGTTAGTAGCATCTCTGGCGGGTTACTGATATCATCCCTAGTGGTAATGAAGGCGGGGATCAGGAATAGTGGGGCAGATATACCGATGTCACTACTTCCGAAAAGTCTCAATTTGTGCCACAGTGTGTGATGGATTGGTGCGCCAAAAGTATGAAGCACCAATTTTGTTTCATTTTCGACAGGCAGGACATGAGATTTTTTTGCACCTTGTTGTGTTGCAATCTTAGAGAGATTTTGGCGTTTGTTTTGAGAAAAAACTCCACCTGCTCCACCTGTCCATGTGACATCCTTGTTGCATCTGTAATTTGTTTGCTGATCCATTGATCAATTCAATGGTCTGCATTTTGTAGCCAAGTATAGGACATGTGTGAGCTAAGGCTGGTGTCCCCTGGTGTCTAGTGGGCTAATGCTGATGTCCCTGGTGTTTAGTGGGCTAATGCTGATGTCTAGTGTGCTAATGATGTCCCCTGGTGTCTAGTTGGCTAATACTAATGTCCCTGATGTCTAGTGTGCTAATGTTGATGTCTCCTGGTGTCTAGTGTGCTAATGTTGATGTTTCCTGGTGTCTAGTGGGCTAATGCTGATGTCCCTGGTGTCTAGTGGGCTAATGCTAATGTCCCTGGTGTCTAGTGGGCTAATGCTAATGTCCCTAGTGTCTAGTGCACTAATGCTAATGTCCCTGGTGCCTAGTGGGCTAATGCTGATGTCCCTGGTGGTCTAGTGGGCAAATGCTGATGTCCCTGGTGTCTTGTGGGCTAATGCTAATGTCCCTGGTGTCTAGTGTTCTAATGCTAATGTCCCTGGTGTCTTGTGTTCTAATGCTAATGTCCCTGGTGTCTAGTGGGCTAATGCTAATGTCCCTAGTGTCTAGTGCACTAATGCTAATGTCCCTGGTGCCTGGTGGGCTAATGCTGATGTCCCTGGTGGTCTAGTGGGCAAATGCTGATGTCCCTGGTGTCTTGTGGGCTAATGCTAATGTCCCTGGTGTCTAGTGTTCTAATGCTAATGTCCCTGGTGTCTTGTGTTCTAATGCTAATGTCCCTGGTGTCTTGTGTTCTAATGCTAATGTCCCTAGTGTCTTGTGGGCTAATGCTAATGTCCCTGGTGTCTAGTGTTCTAATGCTAATGTCCCTGGTGTCTTGTGTTCTAATGCTAATGTCCCTGGTGTCTTGTGGGCTAATGCTGATGTCCCTGGTGTCTAGTGGGCTAATGCTAATGTCCCTAGTGTCTAGTGCACTAATGCTAATGTGCCTGGTGGGCTAATGCTGATGTCCCTGGTGTCTTGTGGGTTAATGCTAATGTCCCTGGTGTCTAGTGTTCTAATGCTAATGTCCCTGGTGTCTTGTGTTCTAATGCTAATGTCCCTAGTGTCTTGTGGGCTAATGCTAATGTCCCTGGTGTCTTGTGTTCTAATGCTAATGTCCCTGGTGTCTTGTGTTCTAATGCTAATGTCCCTAGTGTCTTGTGGGCTAATGCTAATGTCCCTGGTGTCTAGTGTTCTAATGCTAATGTCCCTGGTGTCTTGTGTTCTAATGCTAATGTCCCTGGTGTCTTGTGGGCTAATGCTGATGTCCCTGGTGTCTAGTGGTCTAATGCTAATGTCCCTGGTGTCTAGTGGGCTAATGTGGATGTCCCTGGTGTCTTGTGGGCTAATGCTAATGTCCATGGTGTCTAGTGTTCTAATGCTAATGTCCCTGGTGTCTTGTGTTCTAATGCTAATGTCCCTGGTGTCTTGTGTTCTAATGCTAATGTCCCTGGTGTCTTGTGGGCTAATGCTGATGTCCCTGGTGTCTAGTGGGCTAATGCTAATGTCCCTGGTGTCTAGTGCACTAATGCTAATGTCCCTGGTGCCTGGTGGCCTAATGCTGATGTCCCTGGTGGTCTAGTGGGCAAATGCTGATGTCCCTGGTGTCTTGTGGGCTAATGCTAATGTCCCTGGTGTCTAGTGTTCTAATGCTAATGTCCCTGGTGTCTTGTGGGCTAATGCTGATGTCCCTGGTGTCTTGTGGGCTAATGCTGATGTCCATGGTGTCTAGTGTTCTAATGCTAATGTCCCTGGTGTCTTGTGTTCTAATGCTAATGTCCCTGGTGTCTTGTGTTCTAATGCTAATGTCCCTGGTGTCTTGTGGGCTAATGCTGATGTCCCTGGTGTCTAGTGGGCTAATGCTAATGTCCATGGTGTCTAGTGTTCTAATGCTAATGTCCCTGGTGTCTTGTGTTCTAATGCTAATGTCCCTGGTGTCTTGTGTTCTAATGCTAATGTCCCTGGTGTCTTGTGGGCTAATGCTGATGTCCCTGGTGTCTAGTGGGCTAATGCTAATGTCCCTGGTGTCTAGTGCACTAATGCTAATGTCCCTGGTGCCTGGTGGCCTAATGCTGATGTCCCTGGTGGTCTAGTGGGCAAATGCTGATGTCCCTGGTGTCTTGTGGGCTAATGCTAATGTCCCTGGTGTCTAGTGTTCTAATGCTAATGTCCCTGGTGTCTTGTGGGCTAATGCTGATGTCCCTGGTGTCTAGTGGTCTAATGCTAATGCCCCTGGTGTCTAGTGGGCTAATATGGATGTCCCTGGGGTCTAGTGTTCTAATGCTAATGTCCCTGGTGTCTTGTGTTCTAATGCTAATGTCCCTGGTGTCTTGTGGGCTAATGCTGATGTCCCTGGTGTCTAGTGGGCTAATGCTAATGTCCCTAGTGTCTAGTGCACTAATGCTAATGTGCCTGGTGGGCTAATGCTGATGTCCCTGGTGTCTTGTGGGTTAATGCTAATGTCCCTGGTGTCTAGTGTTCTAATGCTAATGTCCCTGGTGCCTGGTGGCCTAATGCTGATGTCCCTGGTGGTCTAGTGGGCAAATGCTGATGTCCCTGGTGTCTTGTGGGCTAATGCTAATGTCCCTGGTGTCTAGTGTTCTAATGCTAATGTCCCTGGTGTCTTGTGGGCTAATGCTGATGTCCCTGGTGTCTTGTGGGCTAATGCTGATGTCCATGGTGTCTAGTGTTCTAATGCTAATGTCCCTGGTGTCTTGTGTTCTAATGCTAATGTCCCTGGTGTCTTGTGTTCTAATGCTAATGTCCCTGGTGTCTTGTGGGCTAATGCTGATGTCCCTGGTGTCTAGTGGGCTAATGCTAATGTCCATGGTGTCTAGTGTTCTAATGCTAATGTCCCTGGTGTCTTGTGTTCTAATGCTAATGTCCCTGGTGTCTTGTGTTCTAATGCTAATGTCCCTGGTGTCTTGTGGGCTAATGCTGATGTCCCTGGTGTCTAGTGGGCTAATGCTAATGTCCCTGGTGTCTAGTGCACTAATGCTAATGTCCCTGGTGCCTGGTGGCCTAATGCTGATGTCCCTGGTGGTCTAGTGGGCAAATGCTGATGTCCCTGGTGTCTTGTGGGCTAATGCTAATGTCCCTGGTGTCTAGTGTTCTAATGCTAATGTCCCTGGTGTCTTGTGGGCTAATGCTGATGTCCCTGGTGTCTTGTGGGCTAATGCTGATGTCCATGGTGTCTAGTGTTCTAATGCTAATGTCCCTGGTGTCTTGTGTTCTAATGCTAATGTCCCTGGTGTCTTGTGTTCTAATGCTAATGTCCCTGGTGTCTTGTGGGCTAATGCTGATGTCCCTGGTGTCTAGTGGGCTAATGCTAATGTCCATGGTGTCTAGTGTTCTAATGCTAATGTCCCTGGTGTCTTGTGTTCTAATGCTAATGTCCCTGGTGTCTTGTGTTCTAATGCTAATGTCCCTGGTGTCTAGTGGGCTAATGCTAATGTCCCTGGTGTCTAGTGCACTAATGCTAATGTCCCTGGTGCCTGGTGGCCTAATGCTGATGTCCCTGGTGGTCTAGTGGGCAAATGCTGATGTCCCTGGTGTCTTGTGGGCTAATGCTAATGTCCCTGGTGTCTAGTGTTCTAATGCTAATGTCCCTGGTGTCTTGTGGGCTAATGCTGATGTCCCTGGTGTCTAGTGGTCTAATGCTAATGCCCCTGGTGTCTAGTGGGCTAATATGGATGTCCCTGGTGTCTTGTGGGCTAATGCTGATGTCCCTGGTGTCTAGTGGTCTAATGCTAATGTCTCTGGTGTCCAGTAAGCCATCAAACAACTTCCATGTCATTTAATGTGTCTATAATTATAATTTCTCAGTGTATACTGTATTAATTAAAGCTGTGTTTTAGGACCTCTGTCCCACCAGGACATATAAGAGGTGCCTCATGTAAA
Organism: Rhinella marina; assembly: GCA_900303285.1. Lineage (NCBI taxonomy): Eukaryota > Metazoa > Chordata > Amphibia > Anura > Bufonidae > Rhinella > Rhinella marina. The sequence goes on from ONZH01012873.1 coordinate 22,332, forward strand.
TCCTTTCTTCCACGTACGTTATACTCATTTTGACGTATACAATGTTTCCTCTCCATTTATGTCTTAGGCTATTTTCAGAATTCTGACAGTTTTCTGTTACCTGTGAGTAAGAGGTCAGCTGTTAGGTCACATGTCTGACACATGGCTGGAGCAAAACTGCTGTCTGTTTCCAAGGGCAACCAACAGAATTCTGAATGCAATGTAAACGAACTGAGAAAACCACACAAATAACTGCACAAAAAGCGGAGTCTTTTTCTTTACTTTGCTCTGAGCGGTAACATTTTGCTGGAGGTTACCGGTCACTTATTTACGAGCAGATATTTTTAAGTATGTACCAAACCCGAAATAGGAGGAAAAGGGCCAAGGTATTTTAGGAAAGCTGGGAACTTGGATCTGTTAGGAGTTTATATTTATGTGACACAAGTAAAACGACTTCAGCCATTTTTTGAGTAGTTGAGAGGTATGTGAGGGCACAGTTATGAATCCTGTCTTAGAGGTGGTTAATCAGGGTTGATTGGCATGCACTTAAAGGGGCTGTGCCACCATTAAATGTCAACATGAAAAATCAGTTACTGTTATAATTCACATTCTGTTACAAAGTTCTGAAATATTCCTTTTAATTCATTATACTGGTGCTCCCTGGCGTTCTGCATATTAAGTTGTATGTCCGCCTACTGAGGTGGTCGCACATGCTCAGTTCCATCCTTCAATTGCCACCAGCCATAACTACTTTTAGAAGCTGTGACAGATGCAGGGAGAGGGCTTTGGCAGAAAGGACAGGCCCCCTTAGCTGTGATAGGTAAAGAGTTGCAGCAGAAAGGATGTGCCCCCTGTGCTGTGATAGGGAGAGAACATCAACAGAAAGGACATGGTACCTGATCTGTGATAAGGAGAAAACTGCAGCAGAAAGGGCAACCCCCCAAGCTGTGATAGGAAGAGAGCTTCAGCAGAAAGGATGTGGCCCCTGAGCTGTGACAGAAAGAGAGCTGCAGTAGAAAGGACATGCCCCCAGAAAGCGGACATGCCCATAATCTTCCATCTTAAGATAAATCTAGGAGAACAATTGGAGCAATGAATGAGGAGATCTCTGGATTCATGTGAGGTACAGGGCTTTGTTAGAAAGAGATTGAGATTAATCATGTGATAACCCCTTTAAGAATATGGCGCCCGTGTTTCTGTGCCTTTTATGTGTGATACAGTCTCAGATAACCATGCAGCACTACATTCCCCTCCATGAAATGGTTTGTATACAAGGTCACAGGGCGCTTTGCTGTAGGTGAGATGTTCTGCAGCAGATGCAGGCCTCTCTGTATTATATAAACCGTGAGATAAAGCACTGCCCTCCTGTCGTCTGGGTGTAGCAGAGCTGTGTCTGTTTCTGCTATGTATCTGAGGATGAGGGTCTGTGTCCCGTTTCTTCTCCCTAGTTTGGTCAATTCCAGATCTGTCAATGTTTGAGTTGGCAGAGCGGAGAGAGTTTAGTGTCATTGCATCATCATCCTCATCGTCCCTCCTTCCTGTCCACCCTGTTATTCCTGCTGAATCTATGCTACCCTCTATCTGCTCTGCTGCTCCTGCACACCCTGGTCTGTACACTGCTATCTCTGCGACCCCCAAATACCCCTGTACTCTACTTATAGGCCTAGCCCTCTAAACTCTGATATAACTCCATCCTCTCCTAAGCCCATTCACATTCCCAGTATCACCTTATAACACTGTTCATCCTCATGCTCCTGGTTCTTCAGGTCTCCCATATTGATGGCTGTGTTCTGTTCACATTGTGACTTTGTGGACTACTGGTTTATTACAGATGTACAGACTTGACTGTAGAGCTTCCATTGCTTGAGCTCTGAGTCACAGAGACCCCGATAATAGACTCCTGCACTGTTATAATGATGCGCTCTAATGGCCAGACACAACTAGCATGCTGCTGTCCTAGAGGTCCTGCTGTGTTGGAGATGCTGCTGTAGTAGAGGTGCTGCTCTCTTAGAAGCACTGTTGTTCTAGAGGTGCTGCTGTCATTCTAGGTGTCCTAAAGGCCCTGGACTGTTTTCAAGCTTGGCCCCATGAGTAAAAAAAAGTATACTACACAGTATACCCCCCCCTTTCCCCCCAGTGCTAAAGACATATTTGGATGGACATTATATTTAGTTCTACCAAACATACAGGAGACTACATCACTACATACCTTTAAATCTGTAGTACTTGCAAAATTGTTTCTTGTTATTTAAATATTATTTAACTTATACAATTTTCTATGGGTCAGTCAGGGTTAACAATCCTGACTCTACCTTGTAGGAGACTAGGAGTTTGACCTAGGTCCTCCCCTAGTATAGTTTGAGTCTTGTGTTAACTGAGGAAGAGAGAGGAGCTGTCTGTGCTCACTCCCCAGAAGACTAGGCCTGAGTCCCAGAGAATCATGGTCTCTGAGATATTTGCATCAAGGAAGCCATCTCTACAGTATAGTACTAGAAGGTCCAGAATCTACAAGGCCGAGCACTGGAGTCAGTCAATAAGGTATCTGCTGATTAAGGTTGATAAAGACTTTACTGCAGTGAGGGGTATATTGCTATTACACCCTTCACACTCGGACATAGTCCTGGCCAGTCGTATCTTAATCCTGCACTCCTCAGCTGGGAATTATAGACACGTGTGCAAGAATCTTATTGCAAGCCTTAGATTCTGCAGAGAGAGACTTTGAGAAAGATAGAGAGAAGAAGTACTACAACCCCATCCTTGCTAATAGCCATACATTGCTATCTGGGAAGATTTACACTGTGAATTGTTTGGAACTATGTTTTGATACTGCTGGATGTACTACAACTCCCATTCTGTACTTCCATAAAGACTTTTCTATTTTCTATCATAGTGCCTCCTAGTGCCCCCACTTTTCCATCCTGCTGCCACCCCAATACTGTGCCTACTGTGCTCCGCAAACACTATACTGCAGAAATAATAGTGCCATAAAGATTGTCCCACCATAGTAATGGTGCTCAACAAAGTCCCACCAGAAATAATTCTCTCCCAGGGTGTCCTCATTAGTAATAGTACCACCAATAGCGATAATGCCCCCATTAGTAGTAGTAGTACCCTCCATATTGTGCTCTTTAATAATAATGATCCAGCCTCCACAGAACCCCCCAGCATTAATAATGCCCCCACAGTGTCTCTAGCAGTAATAAGGCCCCTCTATAGTGACTACAGTAGTAATAATGCCCCTATAGTGTCCCCAGCAGTTATACTGCTCCAAGCAGTTATAATGCCCCTATAGTGCCCCCATCAGTTTTAGTCCCCCTATAATGCCCAAAGCAGTTATAATGCCCCCTATAGTGCCCCCAGCAATTATAATGCCCCCTATAGTGCCCCCAGCAGTTATAATGTCCCCAGTAGTTACATGCCTCCAAAAATGCCCTATTATAATCCACCATTGAGTGCTGCAGTTCAAGAGGCACTGCTGTGTGGTTCTGGCAGTCTGGCATGTAGTGAAGGCTGGCAGCCCGCCTGGTGATGTCTCACGTAGCTGTGACTCCTGCTGCACACATTTACCGGGTCATTGTTCTATACAAAGACTTCATGTTAGACGCCGGAATGCTGCCCCTGAGGGCTGGAAATTGCCCCCTCCTCATACCACCCACACATAGTTCCTGCCCCCATTCCTTTCCCCCACATCCTCCCCTGTATAAGTGATATTTAGGAATGCACACTGGCTATGGCACAGGCGGTACACAAGTCACATGATCTGACGCCAGGTGTGAAAGCCGCGCAGGTCACATGATTTATACCTGCCCTTCCAGGTTGTCCTGAGGGAGCGATTGGAACAAGTTCTGGAGCTTCCTAATATACTGTTTCTTTTTCTCCTTATTCAAGATGCTTGCTGTCAGTGAATGAGAGCCTGCAAAGCAGACAGCCTAACTACAACTCTGTCTCCCTTATAGTGTCCTACTCTCACTCCTACAGTCCTCCAGTGAGGGCAGGTGCTCTTTTTATCAACTATGGCATTATAGGGGAAGGTCTTGGGCAGAGGACAATGGCTCATATGGACAGGGGATGTCTTAATGGGATGAGCCCTTTAATATTTCCTAGACCTGGTAGATTTCAAGATCTCTGCTTGCTGTCTGTGAAAGATATCAATCTTTGGACCAACCTAATATTTCTCTAATATTTCTCTTACATCTTTTGATGTAAACAAGATTGATCCCTTTCACTGACAGTAAGAGGAGATCTTGAAAATAGCGAGGAACTGAAATATATTAGGAAGTTGGAAATTTTTTTTTTGGCCAGACGTAACGATGCATTTCCCTGATTAATTACACCTCTAATGAACAAAGCCAGAGCTGGGCACACGCCTGCCATCCTGCCGCCTGGGCACACCGAGATAAACGCCGCACTCTTCTCCACATTCGCCAATTGCGGAATTCGGTAACAATAAAACGTAGAAACTGTGCCAGTGTTAAAGGGGTGGTGACCTATAAATCGTGTGGCATGAATATGTGAACTTAAGCAGATCGACCATTTAAAGGGCCCGCACATAGTATATTACTATGGTCTTGATATCATCCATCGTGTCTCAGGCCTACAGGTGGTTATCACAGGGATTGCTCAGGGGAACAGCTGGATTTTGTGGTGTCCTTTGTGGTTTGGGTTAGTAGTAAAACGGGGGAGATTTATGAAAACCGGAGCAAAAGAAAAGTGGAGCAGTTGCCCATAGCAACCGTCCGGATTCAAGCTCTGTTTTCACAGGCCCTTTGGAAAGTGAGAACTGGATTGTGATTAGTTGCTTTGGGCAACTGTGATATTTTGATGACTAAACTATATACTGGGGGATGGGTTTAGCGTGTGGTTGCTATGGGCAACTGTGATATTTCAGTGACTAAACTGTATACTGGAAAAGGGTAGGTTTTGCTTGTGTTACCACCTGGCCTTGTATCCCATAGCAACCAATCAGAGCTCAGCTTTCATTTTCTTCCGAGCAGCCTAAGGAATAAAAGCTGAGCACTGATTGGTTGCCATGGGCAGCAAGGCCGATTTGTTTCGCTTCTGTCAGGCCGAATTGAGACATGGCGTCCTAGTTCCTATATTCATGGATATCGGCCTTTTCTATGTTGGCGCTAGAATTTTTTTTCTGTGACAAACCTAATGTAAAAAATTTATTGCATTTCATACCCGGAGAATCATAACAACATTTATATACCTCGCCCTTGTGAGCTTGGGACCCCCCCCAATATAAAAACCTTATTGGGGCAAATTAGCATAAACCACACCCAGTTTTTGATACAGTCCCGCTATACAGGTAGCATACTGATGTGTATGGCGGAATTTCTATAAAACTGCTTGCGCTGATATACATCTAAAATGAATGCTGGGGGTAGTAGTTACGGCCCTGCTACTGACACGCTTCTTTCTTTACTTTCAGTTGGCCTCCAAGTATGACCCCCACCTGGAGGCCGAGCTGAGGGAGTGGATAGAAAGCACAACGGGAAAGAAAATCGGAAACAAGTTCATGGAGTCCCTGAAAGATGGCGTCATCTTGTGCGAGTGAGTAGAGCGTGGATCCACTGGTCATATCTTCATGGTAGGGGGTCGTCCGGACCTAGAAAGCTTATGTCTACTTCTCCTTCTGCCTCCCACAGATTAATCAATAAGCTGCAGCCTGGATCCGTCAGGAAGATCAATGAGTCTACACAAAACTGGCATCAGGTTAGTGAGAGTAGCTTTCCTGCACCATACTGACACTGAGCACACCACACGGAGGACACAAGGGCTTAGGCTCCATTCACACGTCCTGTTTTTCTTTCCTGATTCGATCCTGATTTTTTCAGGACCCATTGAAATGAATGGATCCAGATCAGGATCGAATCAGGAAAGAAAAACAGAACGTGTGAATGGAGCCTTAGTGTACGGTTCGTTGACCCTCACTTGCTCCTACAAGCTGTCACTTGACATTGACGGATGTGGCGGTGTTTCTGGACAAAGGCAGCCATGTTTTTTTTGTTTTTGTTTTTTTAATCCTGCACAACCCCTTTAAACAATCATTGTACAATCACTTTAACCCAATTATCTGTTTCTGCAGCTGGAAAATATTGGAAACTTCATCAAGGCCATCACAGCGTACGGCGTCCAATCACACGATATATTTGAAGCCAATGACCTGTTTGAGAACACCAACCTCACCCAAGTCCAGTCTACACTGATTGCCCTGGCCAGCGTGGTAAGTCCCGGTAGTCACCAGTGTGACGGAGACATAGTGCCAACAGCAACCAATCAGAACATTTCTTTCATTCCATAACCTGCCATAGATATATGAAAGCAGACATCTGATTGGATGTTGTGGGCACCTCTGCTATGCTTTTTGACCCAAATAACTTTCCCCTTGACACCCAGTATGTTAAGGTTCAACCAATCAAATCACTGCTCTCTCTATAAATATTGTGAAGGACGGATGAAAGCAGATTACTGATTGGTTGGCCACAATCTACATTACATTTATATTCTAATATTAGGAGAGTGTGGGTCTTTTGGCATCCACAGACACTAGACTGGGACATCCCACAGTGTATCACATATGGCTCAGAGGGAAGAAGCCTCTCCTCTATATTGTTTTTTCACTACAATAAATGAGGAAGGTTAATTGGCTGAAAAACCACACAGATTTTTTTATATTTGAAACTCACACCCATGTTTACGTACCCTTACATATTACTTATCCTGTACTGATCCTGAGTTACATCCTGTATTATATTCCAGAGCTGCACTCACTATTCTGCTGGTGCAGTCACTGTGTACATACATTACTTATCCTGTACTGATCCTGAGTTACATCCTGTATTATACTCCAGAGCTGCACTCACTATTCTGCTGGTGCAGTCACTGTGTACATACATTACATTACTTATCCTGCACTGATCCTGAGTTACATCCTGTATTATATTCCAGAGCTGCACTCACTATTCTGCTGGTGGAGTCACTGTATACATACATTACTTATCCTGTACTGATCCTGAGTTACATCATGTATTATACTACAGAGCTGCACTCACTATTCTGCTGGTGGAGTCACTGTGTACATACATTACTTATCCTGTACTGATCCTGAGTTACATCCTGTATTATACTCCAGAGCTGCACTCACTATTCTGCTGGTGGAGTCACTGTATACATACATTACTTATCCTGTACTGATCCTGAGTTACATCCTGTATTATACTCCAGAGCTGCACTCACTATTCTGCTGGTGCAGTCACTGTGTACATACACTACTTATCCTGTACTGATCCTGAGTTACATCCTGTATTATATTCCAGAGCTGCACTCACTATTCTGCTGGTGCAGTCACTGTGTACATACATTACTTATCCTGTACTGATCCTGAGTTACATCCTGTATTATACTCCAGAGCTGCACTCACTATTCTGCTGGTGCAGTCACTGTGTACATACATTACATTACTTATCCTGTACTGATCCTGAGTTACATCCTGTATTATACTCCAGAGCTGCACTCGCTATTCTGCTGGTGGAGTCACTGTGTACATACATTACATTACTTATCCTGTACTGATCCTGAGTTACATCCTGTATTATACTCCAGAGCTGCACTCGCTATTCTGCTGGTGGAGTCACTGTGTACATACATTACATTACTTATCCTGTACTGATCCTGAGTTACATCCTGTATTATACTCCAGAGCTGCACTCACTATTCTGCTGGTGCAGTCACTGTGTACATACATTACTTATCCTGTACTGATCCTGAGTTACATCCTGTATTATACTCCAGAGCTGCACTCACTATTCTGCTGGTGCAGTCACTGTGTACATACATTACTTATCCTGTAATGATCTCCCCATTTTTCTGCTGGTTTCTTTCTCAAGGATCCATATGATTGAGATGACATCACTTCTCACCAAATATAGTTACAGCATATATTACAGATATTACATAACGCGCAGGTGTGAGACAGAGCTATTAGTTATCATCTGTGTCTCCAGCCTAGGGCATCCCCGTACAGTAGCTATGAGCAGCCGTTCCACCCCACCCATATCACACTGCCTGATGTAACGTATAGCTCCTATATATAAAGATCTCATCATCCACAGGCACTACAGATTAGAGTTACAGTGTCCTTCTGCCACCTAGTGGTCAATATGTGAAAGGCAACAGGATGGGCAGTCAAGTTTATTTTGATATACTGTTCATAGCATAATCTGACATTTTAGGGTCCTTACATTACATACTTGACTTATCTGGTACTGAGCTCACCATGAATTATACTCCAGTTACATCCGGAGCTGCATCCTGGCCTTTTCACATTTCACCGACGTTCGTTACTAGGTTTATGCCTGTACAGTGCACACCTCATTATGATGCATTACACTAAGTACTGTAAAGTAATCTAAGTAAGAAAAGAAGAAAAAAACATCTCCCACAATGCACTGAACCAGGGTGTGACTAGAGAAGAGGACAATAATTCTACAGGACGGAGACTTATTTTCATGTGGGTAGTTTCCTAAGCATACTGTCCATGCAGTTTAAATAATCTGACTGGTACTGACCTACTTCCGAGCTTGGGCTTATACACAGCATCAAATCTGAATAAGCAGAGCAGCAATGTAAAGCAAGGAGGAAAGAGCAAACCGCAACCTGAGCCTCTGACGAGACAGGAAATGCATTCCATAAGCTCCAACAGACAATGCAGCTAAGCTGGCGTCATCGATTGTAGCTGTGTCTAAATGGAGCACCACATGCAATTGAATATGGACTAGGGAGAGCCATGAAATCTGATTGCATATATGACTATTCAATATTTTAGGCCAAGTCGAAAGGTGCCAGAGTCAACCTTGGAGTTAAGTACGCCGACCGTCAGGAGAGGAAATTCAACCCTGATAAACTTAGAGAAGGAAGAAACATCATTGGACTTCAGGTGAGCGAGTTCTGGATGTGTGCATTCTCACATGACACCAGCAGGGGGCGATAAAGTCACATTAGAAGGAAGCAACACACATAGGTAAGGGATCAGCAATTGTTGGCAGTTCAGCTGTTCTGAAACTACAGCTCCCAGAATCTTCCTTTAACTGCCGAGCAAGGGTGCATGCTGGGAGTTGTAGTTTCACAGCATGACTGACCCCTGTACTATATATCTTTCATATATCTAATGAGCAGATGATACAGAAGTCGTGTGGTCTGCTGGTGGCTTTGCAGGGAATCATGCATTTTGAATAGAACTGAATTACCGTTGTCACATCCCAACATTCACCACAAGGTGACAGCAGAATATCAGGACTCTAGTGAAGGATATCAGGATACTGGAGAAATAGGACCTATGTAAATGGTTCTCGTTAGTTCAAGGGGTGGCATTTTCTGAAATGTTTGATCTTCTTGCAGATGGGAACCAACAGGTTTGCCAGCCAAAAGGGTATGACATCATACGGCACCCGTAGACATCTGTATGACCCCAAACTGGGCAATGACCAGCCGCTGGATCAAGCTACCATCAGCTTACAAATGGGCACCAATAAAGGGGCATCCCAGGTGAGTTTAAATCTCCCCCAGCAGAACTCTTGTGCAGTCTGTATCCGCTGACAGTGCCACCATTTACAGGACTCTCCTGACGAGACGCACAAAAAGTAGTAGAAGTCCCACAGTCCAAGCAGAAAAAGTCAACACTAGGGGGAGCTCATTGCTCTCAATGGGAGCTGTAGATATGTGTATGGAGTGAGCTCCCCCTAGTGGTGGCTGTAAGGTGTGAGGTACTCTGACTCCTGCACTGCAGACCTCACACACTTTTCTTGTTTCCTCAGGCCGGCATGACGGCTCCAGGCACCAAGCGCCAGATCTTTGAGCAGAAGCTTGGCATGGAGCAATGCGACACCCAGACCATACCCTTGCAAATGGGAACGAACAAGGGAGCATCTCAGCAAGGCATGACTGTGTATGGTCTCCCGCGCCAGGTCTACGACGCCAAGTACTGCATGGATGCCAACATGCTCTTCAATGAGGACGGGAACTACGACGACAGCCATCAGTATTACAACTCCGAGTAACACCATCCATTCCCAATATAACCCGCACACCACCCTCTTCTGTGCCAGCGTGTGCCTGCTACTGTGGCAGAGAACGGTGTTCATGCTGCCCATTCTATGCCAGTGTGTGCTAGTTGCTCTGGCAAAAGGGGGTTAAATGCTACCCACTATCCGTGTTTGCTCTTGCAAAGGAAGAAATAGATGATGCCCACTCTGTGCCAGCCTGCCTTCTGGCAATTAGATGCTGCCCATCCCATACCTGCTGTTCTGGCAGAGAATGAAGTTCATCCTACCCACTTTCTGCTCTCCTGGCAGAAAAGGGGTAAAGCTTCCCATTCTATGCCAGCCTATGCCCGCTGCTTTGGCAGTAAAGAAATAAACCTATTCCCTCTGCGCCTGACACCACTTTTACAAGAGACTGACAACGAACGCCACATTGCCTTCTTTGATATTTAGGTGGACATCTGCAGAGCATTGCACCCTATGTCATTTCTTTTCACTCAGTCGGCGGGGATGGGGGTCACAAACTTTTTTTTATTTTTATTATTATTATTATTTTAATGGCAGTCCTGATGGTTGTGGGGATAGACAAGCTACGCATCACAATCCTCCCCCTGAGCTAAGCATGCCACTAGAGTGACGGCTGGTCTGCAGAGCATCGCTGCAGAGGTGGGCAGAAGGCAAAGAAATAGGTGACGTCAGGGCAGCGATGCTCTGCAGCTTTCCTAGTCTGGCAGAGGATACGGGTGGATGGGGCAGGTCTCTGATGAGAGGGAACCATTTGTAGGATTATGTTCTGGCAGGTGAGAGGTTAATAGGGATACGACGACAGCCACCGAGACGGGTGCAATGCTCTGCAGACCACAGCGTAATGAGCGACTTGCCTGGCTACGTTTTGTGCATGCCCCTCGCCCTCCCCTTCCGCCACCCTTTCCTCTCATCACTGCAGTAGCCAACACCTCACCTCCGCTCTGTTCAAGAACCGACTGCAAATATATTTCTAGATATATATTTCTACCAGGGCTCCGTGTGGTTTGTCTGCGTGCGCCATGATGCCAGGGGGAATGAGGGCTAATGCCAATTCATCAGAGACAAGCAGCAAAGAAGAGGTTAAAACTAAATCCAAGGGCACCAGTGGTTGGGGAAGTCTGTGCCCAGAGATTACCCATCATGCTCCAGGCATCTCCCCAGCCACAGGCTGATGGTTTAAAGGAAATCTCCAGTCATCACATAACGTGACACCGCCCCACCCCCCTACAGGACCCCACGCATGGCGGAGCATGAACATTTTTATGTAAGAGACATATTGACAGGTCCAGCCTCCATTTTATCCACCAGCCCCTCCCCTGGGTGGCGCTTATTAGTCACATGACTATGAGCACATACCAAATGGCTCCCTCTAGGGAGAGGAGGTTAGAAAAATGATGGTTGCTTTTCTCCAGAAATAGACACCACCTGTCAATGGGTTGTGCTGCTCAGCTCCATGGACGTGAGAGTTTGCTGCAATACCACTCACTACCTGTGGATAAGTGTGGCGCTGTCTTTGTCGGAATATAGGCTGGCGCTCAGCACTACCACTGATAAGCTGATTGTAGGGGGTGCTGGTGAGCGCCGCTTCCCCATCCTTGTTTATCAGGCACAGCTCTGTACTGCGCATGGTGGCCGGACCTGGTATTGCAGTTCAGTCACTTGACTGCCAAAGCTGCAGTATGTCAACTACAAATGACCCTATACACACCACCATCTAATGCACCCTTAAAGGGCATCTGTCAGCAGTTTTGTACACTGTTGTGACACTGGCTGACCTGTTACATGTGCACTTGGCAGCTGAAGGCATCTGTGTTGGTCCCATGTTCATATGTGTCCGCATTGCTGAGAAAAATGATGTTTTATTATATGCAAATGAGCCTCTAGGAGCAACTGGGGCGTTACCATTACACTTAGATGCTCTGCTCTCTCTGCAACTACTGTAACCTCTGCACTTTGAATTTAGGAGAAGTCAGGGCCAGGTGTGATGACGTCTACACTGCCTGGCCGTGTCAAAGTGCAGAGGACGTGGCAGTTTCAGAGACAGCAGAGCCTCTAGGTGTAATGGTAACGCCCCCGTTGCTCCTAGAGGCTCATTTGCATATAATAAAACACCTTATTTCTCAGCATTGCGGGCACATATAAACATGGGACCAACACAGATGGCTTCAGCTGCCAAGCGCACATGTAACAGGTCATCCAGTGTCATAGGTACAAAACTGCTGACAGATGCCCTTTAATGCCCCTAGGGGTTATAATAGCCCCCAAGTTGTGCCCTAGTATAGACATTAGCTCCCATATATATATATATGTCTCTCCCCCACCCCCGCTTGTACCAACATTAAAAAAACATAATAAAATACTCATCTCATCCACTTGCAGGTGATACAACACTTGCTCCGCCCTGGAGGAAGTAGGACCTGAAGCTGGGAATGCAGGTCCTGTTGCCTCCTTCAGTACGGAGTGAGCGTTCCCTGGTGTGCAAGTGAATGAGGTTTTGTGTTTTGTTTTTTTTTAACCCCTGAAAGGCCCTTTAACACAGTATTTTTTTATTTATTTAGGGGTGTCCTTGTCTAAATGGCTGTTAAAAATGGACCCAGTGATTCCAATGGGGTCCACATGGCCGTGAAAACAGGACTTTTTATTTTGTGACAGCTGCTATTCACTGGTCATTAAAAAAAACTGCCACATGAATAACCAAATAGACTTCAATTGGTCGTAAAAATGGCCATTTTTCCCGTTCATGTGCATGAAGCCTACGTCTCAAGAAATCCCCTTATAAGGGAAGGCTCAATTCTGGACAACTCCTCAAAGGAGAATGGTGGGAGGGTAAGAAAAGGGGAAGCTACAAGCTGAGGGGATGTGATACTCCAACAGTGAAATAGTTTTCATTCCAGTTTACTTTTCAATGCCCAGTAACGGTCAAGATCTCTGCTTGCTAGCAGTGAATCATCATGTTTGCTACAGTTTCAGTCCAGATGAGCTCTGTGAGCTGATACATTCCCTAGAAAACCATCAGTCTATTACACATGTATTCACCAGATATAGCACAACGTAGACTCAAAGGGATCTCTGTTTAATTCACTGACAGCAAGCAGAGATCTGGTATCAGTGAGGAATGAAAGAACAAAGCTTATACACTACAGTCGTGTAAATGTAGCCTTAACAGACAACCCATTTATGTGAAGGAGCATACCTCCACTTTCCATAAATGAATAGTGCATGCGACTATAAGAAACTTTGTAATATCTCTTTTTTTTTTTGTAACAAAAATGATTCAACCTGCTTTTATCAGGCTGCTTTGCTCTTTGCTGCATTTAACATTGATGTCTATAGAGAGAGAGAGAGAGAGAGAAGGGGAGGAGGAGACGGCTGCTGGACAAGAGACACACAAACAGCAGTTTCTTAGCTTAGTTCTAGTAAGAAGGCTCTAGCACTGTTCAGTAGGGTAATAAATCGCTAACTAGCTGGCAGCAGCGTCATTCTCTCCATACACTTTTGTGTGCAAGTCTGGGGCCAAAAACTGGAATTAATAGAAATAAGAGGCTAAGAGAAGGAAAAAAGCACCCGGGAAAACCCAGGAGAAAGCATCATTCTTTAATAAAGATATATTACAAAGTTTCTTATAGTCACCTGTACTATCCATTTCTGAAAAGTTGTTTAACTGGAAGTAAGCATTAATTTCAACGTTGGGGACACTTTAGGCAAACTGAACACTTACTGGCATGTGTCACCACAGATTACAGCAGATCGCTCGGGGTCCCAACAGTTGGACACTTGTTATCTGCCGATCGGATTCTTCTAAGGCCAAGTTCACACAGCAGCAGTTATTTTGGTCAGTTATTGGGAGCCAAAACCAGTAGTGGAGCCTACTCAAAGGTAAGGTGTAATGAAAAGATCCGCACCTGGTTTTGGCTCAGTCACTCGTGGAAATATCTGACCAAATAACTGAAGTGTAAACTCAGCCTAAGGGAACATACACATGACCACGCCGTGTTCTGTGCGCGTTCCGCAATTTGTGTAATGGAACGGGCAGACCATTATAAAAATTCCTATTCTTGTCTGCTGTATATTTTTTGCAGGGCCATTAAAATGAATGGGTCCGCACCCGTTCTGCAAAATTGACTCATACAGTCATGTGAATGAGCCCTAACAGGGCTCCAGATGGCGACCAAATAGATTTTACAAATGGCGACAAGACTTTTTTTGTCGCCATTTGCACCTGGACCCGACCGGATTTACTGCGCAGCCTAGTATCAGAGAACATGGTGCAGATAAAATAAAAAAATCTCTTACCTGTCCTGCGCCGCGGCTCCGCTCCGGCGCTCCTCTGTCTTTCCGGGCGGCTCTGCACTGTCCTGACGGCGTACAGCATCAGGACGTAGTGTGCGCACTCTGACCTGACGCTGCACGCAGTCAGGTGATAGTGCAGAGCCTGGAGGCCAGAGGAGCGCTGGACCCAGAGCGGAGCCGCGGCGCAGGAGAGGTAAGAGATTTTTTTATTTTATTCTGATGGGCGCAGAGTGGGCTGATCTGTGGTCTGATGGGGGCAGAGTGGGCTGATCTGTTGTCTGATGGGGCCACACTGGGCTGAGCTGAGGTCTGATGGGGGCCACACTGGGCTGAGCTGAGGTCTGATGGGGCCACACTGGGCTGAGCTGAGGTCTGATGGGGCCACACTGGGCTGAGCTGAGGTCTGATGGGGCCACACTGGGCTGAGCTGAGGTCTGATGGGGCCACACTGGGCTGAGCTGAGGTCTGATGGGGCCACACTGGGCTGAGCTGAGGTCTGATGGGGCCACACTGGGCTGAGCTGAGGTCTGATGGGGGCACACACAATATACTGGTTGGGGTTTTTAATACTGGGGAGAGTGCACTGCGCCACCAATGATGATAACTACGTTTAATACAACTACAGAAGGTGGGTGCCACACCTGAGGGGTTAACTACTAGAGATGACCGAACGTGCTCGAAACGAGCACTGTACTGCTCGGCTCCCCTGCGCTCGCATGGGAGCCGAGCGGTACAGTGCTCGTTTCGAGCCGGTTCGCTCATCTCTATTAACTACTACTGATTGCAGCTCCCTATAATACAGGTCAGATGCCGGCTATGAGTTCTAGCCCCTAAGGAGGCCAATAATTAGTAAATAAAAAGTAAAAAAAAAAACCATCAATATATTAATATATATACACACGCTGGGCAGCATCAGTGGTAATGCAGATCCGTATTTTTGCAGCTCTACAATACTACGGCCGTCTGAATAGCCCCTTAATCACCCCCTTTCCCAATTTTACATATAAAATATATTAATGTCCGAAAAGTCCAAACTATTAAAATATAAAAAAAATCTCCTATACGGTAAACACGTAAAAGAAAAAAAAATTAAAATAAAACCTCACAATTCGCCATTTTTTAGTCACCTTGTCCCGCCAAAAAAATAGGATAGGACAATTCTATTAATGGCCGGACATTCCATCTCCTCCAAGTCTTTTTTTTTTTTTTAATTATAATTATATGTATTTAAATTTGGCGCCTAAAATTTTTATCTGGCTCCTAAATTTTTCAGTTCAGGATCCAATGGCTCCTAGGTATTTTTTTTTTTTTTTAGTCTGGAGCACTGCCTAAGGGCTCATTCAGACGGCCGTATGATGTCCGCAAAAATACGGATCCTTTTTTTGCGGATGTCCGCAAAAAAACGGATAGTATTCCGTTTTTTTGCGGACCCATAGACTTCAATGGGGCTATGTCCTGATTTTCACGGACAAGTATAGGACATGTTTCATTTGTTTTGCGGAGACATGGAATGGAAAAAAATGCTCCATAGAAGTGAATGGGTCAGTATGTAATCCGCAAAAAAACGGATCCGCATTTTTGCGGATATCATACGGTCGTCTGAATGGGGCCTAAGAAGTAGGTTTTACCAAAATCAGGACAACCTCTCTCCATAGACTTTTGTGTGCGAGGCTGGAGCTACTAGAGACAAGAGGCTGAGTGAAGAGAAGGATAACACCCAGAGAAACCCAGGAGGAAGCATCATTCTTTAATAAAAGATACATTACAAAGTTTCTTATAGTCACCCGTACTATTCATTTCTGAAACTTGTTTATAACTGGAGGTACACTTTAATTTCTCCTGTGGGGGTGCTGCTCAGTAGTTACCTGGTAGATCCAGTAGAACCGCTTCTCCCAGCCAGGCTCCATTTACCTGGCAACAGTAAAGTCACGTTAACATCTGACCACTGCAGCCAGCCACTGTTCTGTGCACCTCTGAGCCAGTGATTGGCTGCAGCAGCCACATGCAGTAAAAAAAAAAAAAAATAAATAAATAAAAAGACATCATTGCAGCTGAACACATGACATCAAGGCTGCAGTGATGGGTAGGAGAGTTGGAGAGCATTTTTTCAAATCATTTATTTTAAGAGAAAAAAAAAACCTGTACAAAATCGGTAAAATCCCTTTATAGGGGTTTTCTATGACTTAGGGCTCGTTCACACGACAGTATTTTTCTTTCCGTGTCCGTTCCGTTTTTCTTGCGGACCATATGCGGAACCATTCATTTCAATGGGTCCGCAAAAAAAAACGGAAGGTCTTCCGTGTGCATTCCGTTTGTCCGTATTTCCGTTCCGCAAGATTATGAGTCTTGTCCTATTATAGTCCACAAATCACGGTCCGTGGCTCCATTCAAGTCAATGGTTCAGCAAAAATACGGAATGCATACGGAACACCCTCCGTATGTCATCCGTTTTTGCGGATCTGTGATTTTCTACTAGAGTCTAAAGTTAACTCATTCATTGTTCCGTTTTATCTCCGCAAAAACAATGAACAGCTACAGAAAGCATGCTGAAGCCATACGGACAGTTTTTGCGGAATCACGGAATGGAAACGGAAACACAACGGAACGCAAAAACGGATCAGTGAAAAACGGACCGCAAAACACACACGGTCGTGTCAACAAGCCTTTATACTGATTATCTATTCTCTGGACAGGTCATCAGCATCTGATCAGTGGGGGTCCCGAACCCTTGGACCCTCATTGATCAGCTGTTTGAGAAGGCACCGGTGCTCGCAGTAGCATCGTACATTGTATAGTGGCTTTAATGGGGCTGAGCTGCACCTAGGCCAGGGGTGGGCAACCTCCGTCCCTCCAGCTATTGTGAAACTAGAATTCCCAGAATGCTCCATTTATTTCTATGAGAGTTCTGAGAAGAGCAGAGCAAGTATGCATGCTGGGAGTTGCACCAGATAGGCCATGTGACCGATGAATGTGATCTCACATGGCCTTGAAAAAGCTGTGTGTGCCGATACCTTCTCAAACAGCAGATTGCTGGGGCCCTGGGTGTTGGACCCCCGCCAATCAGATACTGATGACCCATCCTGAGAACAGGTCATCAGTATAAAAGTCTCAGAAAACCCCTTTAAGCCAGGCATACACGCCGACCACCGGTCTGATGTGAGGCAAAGCTTCCAGTCTATGGGTGGTGCCTGGTGCGGAGCGCATGAAAGTCAGACTTCTTTACTCCACCTGTAAAAGGAGACACTAGAATACGGATTCACCTCCTGATCACAACCTCGCGCCTCTTTACAAAACCTCTCGACTTGGTTCATACATCACAGCACGTTTTATTATAAAAAGTGAGGTGAGGAAAAAAAAAATATCACTTTTACATCAAAGTGGTAACAGATCTCTGCTCTGTGAGTTACGTACACCGCATTCATTACCTACAAAATAAAACTGGAAAGTAAAAGTCATCATTTCTAGTCCGTGATCATTTAACACTTCTGCTCGGGACTGATCTGGCAAATACAATAGGAAAATAAAATAAAAATCACAGGTATACAAGATGGCGGGTCTCACCTTCTGCCCACAGGCGTCCACTCATTAATCTGCCATTATGTCCATATGTATTTTGTACATACAACTGCGCCATCTTGTGGTAAGACCGCGTAACTACATGCCACTTTGGAAGCCATGATATACAGGAGCCTTCTCTTTCCCAGTAATGTGGGGGAGGGGCTTTGACAACAGCACGTACATAAAAACAGATCTGGGAGAACAGCCTGGTCACAGTTTAACCCTACAGACACCATGTGGACAGGAGCTGGGATGGTGGGAGTACCATCGACAGGGAGACATTGGTTTCAAATACATTTGCAAACACTTTGATTTTCTCATCTTGTGTTACATAAGGACATATACTCCAGTCACACCCAGAGCTGCATTCAGAATTATACTGGCTCATCCATACTAGAATAGCTGTTGCATGGTCTGGTGGATTTGGGGAGGGGAGGTTGAGGTGGAAACCCTATGGGGGAGGGAATTTAGTAACTATGCCAGCTCACAATATAGGCCTTTGCCTATCAAGAAATTTAGCGCATCTTACACCAGCATGCTTCTTGTTAAGACTTACTCATGAAACAACCGTCTTAAACTAAACCTAGACCAAGGCAGGGAGAGGAGATAGCCCTGAGAGCCAACCGTGTACAGAATGTGGTCGCAGCTCTGGTTGTGAATGGAGGACAAGGCATGATGCAACTCAAAGAGTATGGCTTCCCTGACACGTCTACAGTTTTCAGTTTTGCACTCATTTCTGACATTTCCCCCCCCAAAAAAAATTAACAGTACAAGATCTTAAAGTCGGCAACTAATTTATCATGTGGACCCCAAAAAGCCAATGGCTGCAGTACCCCAGCACACCCGCTAGGTGGCGGGTCCTCGAATATAATACATAAATAACACGATTATCACTAGAGGGGAAAATAATAAGAAATTAACCCTAAAGCACCCTATAATCTCGCTGCTCTAATGCGCCCCGGTAGATTCAGCCTCTAGCGGCCAAGGTCTGCATTCATTCATTGGGAAGTCTTGAAGCTCGCCGTCTTCTGCCACCAGAGGGCGCTCTGAACTTGTCCTCAAGAAGTCATGGTGGGAAGTACAAGTCAACATACAGAGGGCATCTGGTACACGCCGATAAGATCGCCCGCCTGGCACAATGCTACTGGTTGGCGGCTTCACAAGCATCGATCCAGTCACTGTAAACATCCACCGGTTCTGACAGATCTGGGCAGAAGAGTTAAGGGAAAGACGCAAAGAAGCACAGGAAGAGCTGGCAGCAAGGGCCCCGGGAGCTCTGCGGTACCAGCATTAAACAGACGGGGCTTATATTTATATGGACTAAACCAAGGGAAGTGACCGCAGTCCCCTACAGACCCCCAGCGGCAATGTGATCACCCCCTCATATGGCTTGGTAACGCTGTGCTCAAAGTATCACGGCTGCTGGGCATCATTGTTTATAGACAGGTGCCATGGGTTACTCTGACTACAGGATATGTGGGTGACACCGCTGTGCCCTGAAGTATGTAAGTGAGAAGCATAAAGTCAAGGGAGCGTGACCTTCATGCTTCAAGTCAAGCTTGCAGCACCTCCTTCCTGCCTCCTTCACTCTTGATGGGCAGCTTTTTCTCTCCCAAGATATTCCACGCCTGCGCAGTGCGCCCCTCTCTCTCTATATATATCTATATCTCTCTCTATATATAGTCTCCTTCCGGCCTCTATTATTCTTGATGGGCAACTCTCTTAGAGATATATATATATCTATCTATCTATCTATCTATCTATATATATGAGAGAGTCGCCCATCAAGAATAATAGAGGCCGGAAGGAGACAGGGTAAGCTTGACTTGAAACGTGAAGGCTGCCGCCCCCTTGACTACAAGCTACTCATTTACATACATGGGGGGGTTGGGGGGGGGGGGTTGGGGGCGTGCTGCGAATTTGGCCATCATATCAAACAAAAGACACTATTGGAGACCATATAACTTCAGCTTTAAAGGGGGTGTCTCATGTCACCATTACTAAGGGGAGATGAGACTAAGTCCTGACCACCTGGCGCCCACTGCTTCAGTAGCAAACATTGCTGCACCATTTTGAGGCTACCTGGTGGTTGGGACTAAGGAAGTGCAACATGAGACCACACCTTTAAAGAAGAAATCCCGCAAAATTTTTATTCCATGTCCTGCTAGAAATGTACATGATGTAATCTGTAGTGAATGTCATTTTCTTACCAGTAGCTGAATTTTTGACTTCTATCATCCTGAAGTTTCTTATCTGTGTCATGTGACTAGGAATCAGACTCACCAACTCACACATAGACTTATGTGTGGACAGGAAGTCTAATTCTCTATGCATTCCTATGGGAGCCTCACTTTCAGTCCCATAGGAATGAATAGAGCAGTTACTGGCTTCCTGTCCTGGGTCAGTTGGAGGTCAGGGAGTTGGTCACATGACCCAGCGGTTTTTACTCACAGAAACAGTCACTGATAAGAAAATGACAATCACTACAGATTATATCATGCACCTTTCTAACAGGTCAGAGAATAAATATTTTTGCGAGAGTTCTTCTTTAAGGTTCTGCAGGAGGTTCCCTTTAGAGGAGCTGCACCACAATATCAACTTACGCCCTAACCACAGGATAGGGGACAAGAATCTGATTGGAGGTGGCTCATCGATGATGAAAACAGGTGTCCTGTATGAATGGAGCAGCAGGTCCACCATCACATCTATACACATATAATGTTCTGGAACATGCTTATTACAGGGCGTACAGTGACCACCATCAGGGACAGGGCGCAGATTAGAACACCAGCTGGTCAACGTGCCTACACCACGATACCCACCCTGATGAGGTTCCGAAAAGCTCCTTCACTACATCGTCTCATTAATCTGGATTATCCCCGGCTCTTCATTTATCCCAGTCCCTCCCTGGAATAATCCCACTGGATTATTAACACTTTCCTATCCCTGACAGCACGACATGCACATTGGGAATCTGCTATATTCTCACAGGTATCTAACCCACTTCAAGGTAAGGGGTGACCAAGTATTGTGCTGTCGTGGGTGATATGCAGCACCATGGTCCAAGGAAAGGATACACGTTATGGGGGTCTGGAACTCTTCGAGGCACACGGTGCAGGAGATGACACCCGTGTTTCGAGCTCTGTCCCTGTGGGAAAAAGGAAACGGAGTAAGACAGTGACTTGTCTGACAGTCCTTCAGCAATGGAGGTGTATAACAAATGTAGGACAGTTTACAGCAGTGTGTCACATGACACCTGCAATACAGCTGATTGGACGCCCGGATATACGGGTCGTGGACAGATCACCTTAATGGGAACCGGTCATCTCCTGTATGCTGCCCTCATGGAGGACAGCACAGCGTAGTGATAGACCCGCTGAACCGTCACTTTTGAGATGGCAGTCAGTACTGCTTAGAGTCCACAGTGCTGCGAGAGAGATGAGTCTGATGCTGCACACTGCCCACGGACAATGAGTGACAGTTTTCTTTCCTGGTGTCACTCTGTCAGGATGCTGCGTGCAACATCAGACTCATCTCTCGCAGCGCAGTACGGACAGCCATCACAGGAGTGACAGATCAGCGGGTCCTCAGAAAGGGTAGTATATGGGAGCTGACCGGTTCCCTTTAAAAGGAACACATTTCTATGATTGAAAGGTCTTTCTTTAAATAATAATGTGACCTGGAATCACATGGAGTATCATATGACCCCCTCCCCCTTGGCCAATCAACAGCACGGAAAAAGATCATGTGATGCAGTCTTCTACTCCTGGTTCTAAGGGATAGAGGAGTTTATATCACAGGGTCCCTTTCAGAGCTGCTGACAGGGTGAGAGGGATCATGTGACCACACAAACAGGGGCTCAGCACCCCTATATTACCACATGGTGGTCACACGTCAGGCCCTGTACACACGTACTGGACTTCTGCAGGGAGATTAGGGTCAAATCCAATGGCAAGCTGTGTCCCATGAATGTGAAAAGGGTCTGTGCAATGCTGTTCACACTCAACAGAAAGTCTGCGTGGACGAGAGAAATCTACATAACTGGTGGCAGACATAATGTCGCTGATTACAGGTGGAACAGCAGAGGATTGGCCCCATTGAAGCTAGCGCGAATCTGCTGCACGGCACACCTGCGGCAAACGGAAACGCAGGTCAGATTTTAACCCGAGGTGTCAACACAGCCTTACATCTTGACGTCGCAGGATTTCTCGTGGTTACAGAACGGACACGTGAACTGGGTGTCGAGATTTCCCGTCATCTTCTTCTTAGGTGGAGGCTTTCTCTTCGACTTTCTGCGTCCCATCTTCTACAATAAAGGAAACAGGGCCGTTAAACTACAAGGCTCTCAACATCCACAATCCTCTCCTGCTGAGAGCAGTAGTCGTGCATTTCTGACGGGGTTAATGATGTCTTCCATGTCGGACATCTCATAATGGATTTTATATTACACCCTGTGATGGCCGCTCTCCAGCGTGGACGTCATGCATTGCAGAGAGTGAATTCGGTGGTAAATGGGCAGCAAAATCCATTACGAGGAAGCGGAAATTCTGCTCCACATGACCGTACGTTAAAGAGGCGGCACATTATTATTTTTAACCCTTTAAGCAGTTTTTTGTTTTCTCCTCTCCGTGTTTAAGCAGTCATAACATTATTTTTCATTGACACGGCTGTATAAAGGCCTAGTTTTATGTGAGAAACTAATTTATTTGGCTCCGTTTGAAAATACATAGTGGAAAACCCTGTTACACACTGAATAATTGTAAGGAATCGATGAAGTTGTCCTCAGTATGAGTGAGAAAAGCTCTGTACGTATGTGCTGGAAATGCAGCAATTCATGAAGACAGTTATTGACTGCAGTGGAGCAGAATATCACACACGTGCTGGGAACAAACAAGACGCAAGTCGAAACTCCCTGCTTATCACTGTATATAGTATAAGGACAGGAGAGGTGAGAACTGATTATCTATCACCACTAGAACACCCTGCTTATCACTGTGTATAGTATAAGAACAGGAGAGGTGAGAACTGATTATCTATCACCACTAGAACACCCCTGCTTATCACTGTGTATAGTATAAGGACAGGAGAGGTGAGAACTGATTATCTATCACCACTAGAACACCCTGCTTATCACTGTATATAGTATAAGGACAGGAGAGGTGAGAACTGATTATCTATCACCACTAGAACACCCTGCTTATCACTGTGTATAGTATAAGGACAGGAGAGGTGAGAACTGATTATCTATCACCACTAGAACACCCTGCTTATCAGTGTATATAGTATAAGGACAGGAGAGGTGAGAACTGATTATCTATCACCACTAGAACACCCTGCTTATCACTTTGTATAGTAGAAGGACAGGAGAGGTGAGAACTGATTATCACCACTAGAAGACCCTGCTTATCACTGTGTATAGTATAAGGACAGGAGAGGTGAGAACTGATTATCTATCACCACTAGAACACCGTGTTTATCAGTGTGTATAGTATAAGGACAGGAGAGGTGAGAACTGATTATCTATCACCACTAGAACACCCTGCTTATCACTGTGTATAGTATAAGGACAGGAGAGGTGAGAACTGATTATCTATCACCACTAGAACACCCTGCTTATCACTGTATATAGTATAAGGACAGGAGAGGTGAGAACTGATTATCTATCACCACTAGAACACCCTGCTTATCACTGTATATAGTATAAGGACAGGAGAGAACGCAGGAAAGGTGAGAACTGATTATCACCACTAGAACACCCTGCTTATCACTGTGTATAGTATAAGGGACAGGAGAGGTGAGAACTGATTATCTATCACCACTAGAACACCCTGCTTATCACTGTATATAGTATAAGGACAGGAGAGGTGAGAACTGATTATCATCACTAGAACACCCTGCTTATCACTTTGTATAGTATAAGGACAGGAGAGGTGAGAACTGATTATCTATCACCACTAGAACACCCTGCTTATCACTGTGTATAGTATAAGGACAGGAGAGGTGAGAACTGATTATCTATCACCACTAGAACACCCTGCTTATCACTGTGTATAGTATAAGGACAGGAGAGGTGAGAACTGATTATCTATCACCACTAGAACACCCTGCTTATCACTGTGTATAGTATAAGGACAGGAGAGGTGAGAACTGATTATCATCACTAGAACACCCTGCTTATCACTGTGTATAGTATACGGACAGGAGAGGTGAGAACTGATCAGCTGGAACCTCTACCTCTGATCCAGACAGTAGAGCACACGGCTACTCCAAGAACCAGAGCTGTTAGTCACAGTTCATTCATAGAACAGGTCTGGATCTACCATGTTGGGTCTTAAAGGGGTTGTCCACTTTGAGCTGGGGAATAGCCTATAGATCTAGCACTGCCGCTCCAGTTTCTTGGGCCTTAAAGGGGTTTCCAACTGAAAAACAACTATTTGCAGGATCAGACCGGCGGGGGTCAGCACAAGATAATCAGCAGCAGTTCCATAGCAGAGCAGCAGACATGCATGTTTGCTGCTACATTGTTACCGGGAGCACGGGCCCCTGTTCTGCTCATCATGGGGGCCCCAGCGGTCAGACCCCTACCTGTGACCGATGCAGAGTGACGTCACTTGCCTAGGAAGAGGCTGCGGCACTGACAAAGCGCTGGCTTCTTCCATCAGCTGGTGGGGGGCTGAAACCTGGGAGCCCCACCGATCTGACATTGACTACCTATCCAGAGGACGACCCATCAATATTTATTGATAACCCCTTTAAACTGCCATACATGTCAGAGATATCTCTCTCCAATCGCCGATCCTTACACACACATGCTCAGCCAAGCATGCATGTATTCAAAAGCAGCTACGAGACTCTTCTGGCGCCAGGACCGGACATGCTGAAATCCAACAGCCCAATCCTTATCTCTCCCAACATCTGCCATCTACATCAACCCACTGGAAGTGAATGGACACATGTTTTACTGATCCATTCAGAGGGGCCCCCTCACTCTCAGACTCGGGAACCAGATGGCCACTGTGGTGATCCCATCTAGTAATTACCCCCTATCTAATATGTGATCACCCCCAAAGCTAGGATGTCAGAGGTCAGGAGAGTGGGGTGAACTCCATCATTACAGGCAATACCGAGGGTTACCCAGCTTTTCCTGACACAGATAACTAAGAAACAGCTGCAGGACTCCAGGCCACATCACCAATATACACAGACGAGTCCCGCCATATGCCTGTATATAACTTGCCTGCCCTGTAACTCAGGGACTGTGGACCCTGCGGCACAGTATAATGAATAACACACGTCCTAATAATCACCTCAGCTTTCCCGCCTGATACTTCGTGCCTCCTCCCTCACGATCCGGGTCAGCAATGAGCGTGGAAGGAAATCGCCCCCCTCACAATGACTACACTTCCTATTTCCGGTCAACAGCCAATGAGCTGCTAGCATAGAGCTCGTTGTCCCTCCTTCTCCAGCTTCCAATTGGACAACTCATCGGTAACGTCCCACTGGCTCTGAAGACGCGTCATTCACAATGAAGTAATTCGGCATATGATTGGTGGAAACTGAAGGGAGAATTCGCCGCTGATTGGACAGAGCTGACGTCAAGGATGTGCGTCGTTGCTAAGCGTGCTGGGTGGTTGCTAAGGAGGGCCGGACCACAGCTAGAGTGGAAATGTGACCTATGAGTCTAGAACCCTTCTATAGAGCCACTGTATATGTATATTATAGTGCTCTTACGTGGGAGTATACTCCATCACTACATTATGTCATATATTGAGGCCTTTACTTACACTGTAGGTGACATCAGCTGTGTCTTTGCTAAGCTTTGTGTATAGTTTACTGGCCCTTTAAATTAAAGGGGTTGTCTCACTTCAAGTGACATTTATCATGGAAAGAAAGTTAATACAAGGCACTTACTAATGTATTGTGATTGTCCATATTGCTTCCTTTACTGGCTGGATTCATTTTCCTTCACATTATTCCTCACTTCATCTGGCACACGACTTGCAGTGCAAGACGACTCTGAAATATTCTTCGCCAGAGGCAGTTACGTCACTGACCACATGTAGTACTGGCCAAACACTACGGCGAAGAAACTGTGACGACTGCAGCTACTAATACATAGCAATAGGCACAACCAGCCCCCTGTCACACTCCTATTTCATGAGCTGCCGATGCATATTATAGAGGACCCGTCCCCTCTCATGACACGCCTGGTTTAGTAACTACTTACATCCCCCATGTAATAACAATACAGGAGGATCTATTCTTATGACTCTGTGTTGTACCATTCCTCTATTATGCCTGCTGGAAGTTTATGAATGAATTACTAGCAATGTAAAACCATTTGGGGGGGTCCCTGTGTAGTCTGACACTGGCAGCACTGATTGGGTAGCATCAGACTGTGGCCACCAACTAGTAACACCCATCTGGAACTTCACTGCGAACTGCAAGTAATAGATTAATATCTTCTAGCAGGAATAATAAAGGAATGGCACAACATAGGGTCATAAGAATAGATGCTCCAGAATTTTTATTACAAGGGGAATGCAAACCCTGTTCACATTTCTGTGTGTCACGTCCGTGAAAAGAAGAATAAGCGTGAAGCTGTCCATGAAGGATCCGTGGTTGGTCCATGCGTGTCCGTTTTTACCATCCGTGTGTCATCCGTAATTCACTAACGTTGCCCAGCTAAAAAATAATTTCCAAAGAATCTCCTATCAGTCATCAGTGAAAAAAGGACGCAGCACGGACACAACACAAATGTGTGTCAGTGATTTTCACGGACCCATAGACTTCAATGGGCGTGCTTGGTCCGCATCACGGATCAAAGTAGTGCATGTCCCCGTGATTTTTTTTACTGACCCACGGTCAATAAAATAATACTGAAATGTGAACAGACACATTTAAATCAATGGATACATGTGCTGTCCGCAGAAAATACGTAAAGCACACGTCAGTGAAAAACGGAAATGTCAGGAGAGGGAACGGGTCCCCTTTAAATGTAGTGCAGCCAGCAACCTGCAGGTGTCGGGTCCTTCTCCCGTGATACTGTAAATGCTTATTTCTTGTTCTATGCTTGCCTAATAGGGTGATGTCAAAACTGACTACAGATGTCTCCTCTGCTGCTCCCCCTCCCTTCTAACAGCATGTGTGCGCACAGTCACTGCATCCCCCTCCTCCCCACTGCTTTACACCAGCCAGATCTTTTTTGGTTACCAAAAATTGCGCTTTTCTTTCCAACCATTCCCCCTTTAAAATGTGTATGTTCTTTATTAGGTACTAGGTTGACACATGCTTTCCTGCCCTCTAAGAGCATGTACTCCTACAGACCGAGAGAGAAGCTGCAGCAGCATCCCCCTCCTCCCCATCTTCTCTTTACCATTTGCTTTAGAATAAATATTCAAACACGTTAAGTACGGTAAACATTTTATTTATTTTTTTTAACATTAAAAAGAGACTCCGTTCATAAGACAATATTAAAAAAAAAATCTGTAAACATAACCTCAAAAAAAAAAAAGCAACAAAAACATCCAACGTGACCAAAGTCAATCAACATGAGAGACACAGGGGCATTGTGCGCTGATCGCCTGCTGGACTGCCATCCAAAGCTGCTGCTCATCTTCATACTAAATTAAGCAGACCATGAATTCCTAATGCCCAATAATTCAGATTTGTCCCCAAAAAGTCACCCGATCAAAGGGTTCTTCAATAATACTGATTTGTCACTCACAGTCCTTAAAGGGGTCTGAACCCGGACATACCCAGGATTTCACCCGCATTTCATGCTCCGATGTGCTCCTTTTTTTGTAAACGCACACTGCCGGGTGGACGCATCCGCCCGGCAGCGTGTTCGGTGACGTCACCAGCTCTGATGGGCCGGCTTTAGCGCTGCCCTAGCCAGTAAAACGTCTAAAGCCCGCCCATCAGCGCCAGTGACGTCACCAGGCTCACTGCTGGGAGGAAGCCTCCGCCTGGTTGATCCTGGTTCGTCACCGAAAACAGGCAAAATGCCTTTGCCCAGGGCAAAGGAGGGCATCGGAGCACAGATGCTCTGATGCTCTTGTCAGGCGGCCTGGGTGAAATTATGGGTATGTCCGGGTTCAGAGCTGAACCTGGACAACCCCTTTAACATTCTCCTACAGATTGCAGAATAACTTGGTATTGATTAGAAAATGTCGTACTGTTACTTTAATTTTCACACAATCACGCGCATTAGTAATGTTTCGAGTGAAGATGTAGCCTAGCGGTCTCAAACCTGTGGTCAAACTACCACTCCTAGCATGCTAAAGATAGCCCCAGCCCATCGGGGCATGCTGAGAGCTGTAGTTTTGCAACAGGTTGGACAACACTGGAGACCAGCCCTGGAGGAGGTATACTGTACGGTGGATTCAGAGAAGTACTAAAATTTTAAAACCAACGCTAGACCATAAAACTGGAACAAATACAGTCGCAATTTGTTCACTGCAAGTGGCGGAAAATTTAAAATCAGCGGCTTGTTCCATCGCGGAGCTGGATCTGCCCATTGTGAAGTGCAGGCACGGCAGAGGAGCCTACAGACCTCGTGGATAGAGCGTGGTCTGGAACAGACTTCTGCCCGCTGACTGTATATACGTGATGTTCATTTCTTTAGGTGTCACCTGTATATACACAAAGCTTCCCATAGTTTCCCGATCACCTTCAAAAAAGCGCAGGTAGCCAGGGGGAACTTTGTCCTCGTGTTTGCGGGAGTTTTCCATAAAGTTTCCTGCTCCGCTCAACACATATCCAATGCCGCTGTCATCCTGCAGGTACTGGAAAAGTAAGACAGTCACGTTGTGGTCGTCATACACACAAGCTATGCAATAAAAGTCCCTCATCCATAACTGCCTTCACTTAGCTAAAGCTACAGGACCCTCCACCAATTTAACCCCTTCAGGACCCTGCCATTTTCTGTTTATTTTGCGTCGCAAAAAAAACAAACAAACAAATCCTCATACGGCTATGTGAACGGAAAAATAAAAACAATATGGGCTCCACTTCCTGGAGCCGTATTGTTTTTATTTTTCCGTTCACATAGCCGTATGAGGATTTGTTTTTTTGCGAGGCAAAATAATAACTTTATTTGTAGAATATAAACTTTTTTTTTAACATTTCTGTATAGCTTTTTACAATTTTTTTTTTTTTTTTACATAAACCTGTTTGGAGCGAAAAAGACAATTTTTATGTTTATTTACCCTTTATTATTTCTTTTATACACTTTGTTATTTTTTTTTTCCACTGGGGGCTTCTTTTGCGATTTTCTGATCGCTCATAATGCGCTGCAAAACTTTTATATTGCGGTATAGGACACTACACCTATTGGGTCATGCCAAAAGCAGGGCCTCATAGGCAGGGGTGGGGTTCAAATTTTTACACCATATATATGCAATACACATACACCACATACATGGTATACACACATAAATACACTACACACATACCACCCAATTTTTAAAAAAGCCTAAGGAGCTAAACTATAGAATGGCTCATCTTCAGGCGCCGCTGTAATTTTAACAACTGGATCTGGAGAACCTGAGGGAACTGGCTGAATCTCATACCTGCTCATAGGCATGGGATTCAGCCACTGGCTGCCACAGCAGCCCTTCTGCACCCCACGATCACATTGCAGGGGATGAGTGGAGACAGGGAGCCACCACCATGGGCGGTCTGGGAACTTAAAGTGGCCCCATTTTGTAGTCGGGTCCAAATTGATGGAAGGCAGGACCAGCAATACTATATTGTGGCACATTATACCACCCCAATAGAGACAAATACCACAGTCCATCACAAAATACATCCCCCAAAACTGGCCAGCTGTGAGGAGGCCTCTCTGGGTATCAGCCAACCAGGAAATTTCCCTGTAAGGTCTACGGTCAATCCGCCCATGGCCTCCACCCTCACTCATTTATAAGCCACATCAGAGCTGACCATGGCATCTAAGGGGTTAAAGTGCCAGGATCGGAGTTCTCTCTGTTCCTGGACATGTGCAAGATGTATAGCAACTTGTAGAGTATATGGGGAGAATTTTTTATTTTTTTTTGTTTCAACAGGCATGCACTCTGCTGCTATACTGAAGCCACCTACCTGCACATTGTGATCATGTCCACACAGATAAGCCGTCACCTGGTACTTCTTCAGCAGAGGCATGACGAAGTCAACGAGACAGTCAGTGGGCCCATGCTCTGCTATTGACCACACGGGATAATGTCCGGCCACTAGCAGGTATTCATCCCTGGAGGTCTGCAGTTTCTCTATCAGCCATTGTAGTTGTTCATCTGCCAGCTTGGAGTTTGCTGCTCCCAATGGCTGTCCCTGTAGAAAGTCATTGGAGTTGCCGCACAAGACAATGGTGTCCAACATGAGAAGTCTCACAGACACATTGGTGCCTGGGATTTTGAAGGCCAGGTCATAGTACAAATCGGGATATTTCCTGTGTGGAGGGAAGGGAAAGACGGTGTCATCTATAACATTACTCTAGAAGGACTTTGACCCTGAGCCCCTGTTTTTTCCTTAGAATAGTCTCTTAAAATAAAATTAGAAACACAAAAAAAGTTACAGAATTAGAAAAACATGGAAGCTGGCTTCCTGAAACAGCGCCACATCCATTTACAGGTTGTGTGTGGAATTGCAGCTCAGCGCCATTTACTTCAATGGAGCTCAGCTGCTGTACCAGACATGGACCATGTTTTTCTAATTCTATAAAGCTCTTTTTCTTCTTGAACAGCCCATGTCTGGTACAGCAGCTCAGCTGATATTGAATATTGTTTCTGCATAGCTCACTCATATGCTCCAGGGATCCCTGCAGTTCATGAACTATACAAAAAGAAGTGTCCAGCCTCTCGTGGATCCTAAAATTGGGGCTTTATCCAGACATAAATCTATAACCATAGCCAAAAGACAGTCCAAACAAGGCTTACGCATTTTGGACACACATTATTATGTCTTGTCATGAATAAGGACAAGTGTGCCTTAAAGGGGTATTCCCATCTCACACATGTAGTTTGTATAGTTAGATATAGCCATACCAATATTATTACTAATAGAATGTATTTATATAAAATGTACCATTAAGAAGATTTCCCTATTTGTATATACATTGTCCCACACACATCAGTCAGGCCGTTGCCCCTGGTTACGACCACCACAGCCATGTAGTAGTGGTGGCCGGCTTGCTCTTGTTCAAACCCGCTCTGAGGTAACTGCTGTATTGTGAACACACATTACATGAGCATGTGGAGACACATCTTTAGGGTTGTAGCATTTTTGTCTGCGCTTCAAAAACGCAGAGAAACGGATCCTGTTCCAAGATCAATTCATCTCTATGGAGCAGGATCAGTTTATAACGTCTGTGTTTTGGACGGATCCTGACCATTGTGTTTTGTACTTGTAGCGTCCAAAACACAGATGTGAACGTACCCTAAGATGTGTCTCCACATGTTCATGTGATGTGCGTTCACAATACAGCAGTTACCTCAGAGCGGGTTTGAACAGGAACAAGCCGGCCACCATTACTACATGGGCGCGGTGGCCGTAACCAGGGGCAACAGCCTGACTGATGTGTGTGGGACAATGGATATACAAATAGGGAAATCTTCTAAACAGTACATTTTATATAAATACATCTATTAGTAATAATACTGGTATGGCTATATCTAACTATACAAACTACATGTGTGAGATGGGAATACCCCTTTAAATGTGTAAGCGTTTTAGATCGTCTTTTGGCTACTTGTAAGATTATGGATTTATGTCTGAATAAACCCCCAATTTTAGGATCCTCAGGACGCTGAACACTTCTTTTTGTATGGCAGCTCAGCTCCATTGAAGTGAATGCAATACCACACATCCTGTAAATAGGTGTGACACAGTTTATGGAAGAAAGCAGCTGCATTTCTCTAATTCTGTATAACTCTTCAAAGAGTTATTTTACGTGGTGCATATTAAGCCACACCCATTCTCTGGAAGCCAGGCACCCTTAACAGAAGTCCTGGTGGGGGAAAGGAGGGGGGGGGGTCCACCCCAGGTGCCAGAAGGGGGGGGGGTCCACCCCAGGTGCCAGAAGTCGGGGGGGTGCTGGATGCAATGATCACTTCCATCAATATAGATGGAAATGCTCATTGCTAGAGCCCTGGGGAGCTGGCAGTCCTCTCACTTACTGACCGCTCAGCTCCCTGCACGCCTTCCCTCCTCCAGCCGTCTTTCACCTTTCCACTCTGCATACACAGATCGTGCTGATGGACTGGGCAGGAGCAGCCCGGGAATCTGCTTGCGCTGTCCTCCCAGACAGTGCTGCAGTGTGATCTGTGCCTGCGGGGGAGTGCTGGAGGGAATCTGATCATCAGGAACGGGACAAGGTGAGTAGTTACTGTTTTTTTTTGTGGGCACACTGTGAGCATAACTACTGTGAGGGGGGCACACTGTGGGCATAACTACTGTGAGGGGGCACAATGTTTTAAAATATGGGGGGTGCCAGTGAAAGGACACACCACTGCAGAAGCCACATCCATTCCAGACCTAGGTGCAGTTTACACCAAAAAATCTAAGTGTACTTGCATTAGTAAATGTGGGCCATTGCATCTACCAGAGAGGTAGAAAAATGCTGCTGCTCAGGCACCAATTGTGAGGCTGAACACAATGAACTGCTCGACTTTCATGCTGTCAGTGATTAAACATTCTAACAACCAACAGCTGCCACTAGAGGGAGCTCACTGCATACAGATTTCTAAACAAAAAGGAAGCATTATGATAAATGTAGAAGTGACATTACCAGCGAGATGACACCTTGGTGTAGGCAATCTGAGCTGTGACATTTCCATTGTGGTCGTGATTGCCGGCGATAACGTACCACGGGACATTTTGCAACGACTCCCCATCAAACACATTCTCAAATGTTTTCTGAATGGGAAATAAAGTTATACGTGGGATTAACAAATTCTCCTAGAGAACTCTATTTAAAATCTTAAAAAGGACCTGTCACCACTCCTGACATGTCTGTTTTAATATCTTCATGCATTCCCCATGTAATAACAATCCTGGGGCATCTATTCTTATGTCTGTATGTTGTGCCATTGCTTTATTATTCCTGCTAGAAGTTATGAATTGCTAGCAGTCTGCAGAAAGGGTACAGAGGGGAGGTAACCAGTTGGGGGGAGGAGGTGTACCTGCACAGACTGACTCTATCCAATCAGCACTGCCATTGTCAGACTGTGCAGAAACACTCCCCCCCAACTGGTTACCACCCCTCTGTACCCTTACTGCAGGAGAAACGAAGTACTACGTGGCAGTCATTCAGATGACCGCCCTTTTTTCTAATACAAGGTCCATCTGTACAGATGCCGCTCCTACATCCCCTAAAGGGCTCATGCCCCGTATTTAGCAGAACGGAACAGCTGTCCCTTAATAGAACAGTCCTACCCTTGTCCGTAATGTGGACAATAATAGGACATGTTCTATCCCTTTGCGGAAGGGCCATACGGAAACGGAATGCACACAGATTAACTTCTGTTTTTTTGCGGATCCATTGCAATCTACATACGGTGCGCAAAAAAAAAAAAAAAAAACGGAATGGAAAAGGGTTTCGCAGTGCTGCTATATCGATGAACTATTCACAGGTCTGGTCTTCATCAATATTAGATCGGCGGAGGTCCGACTCCCAGCACATTCGCCTATCAGCTGTTTAAAGGGGGTAGTGCAAACTTTTTACACAGGTGGCCAGTTCACTGTCCCTCAGACCGTTGGAGGGCTGGACTATTTAAAAAAAAAAAAAAAAAAACAACAACAACTATGAACAAATCCCTGTGCACACTGTACATATCTTATTTTAAAGTAAAAAAAAAACAAACATTGTGCCCCCATGAGACCTCAGATCAGCCCACTGTGCCCCCAGCAGACCTCAGATCAGCCCACTGTGCCCCCAGCAGACCTCAGATCAGCCCACTGTGCCCCCAGCAGACCTCAGATCAGCCCACTGTGCCCCCAGCAGACCTCAGATCAGCCCACTGTGCCCCCAGCAGACCTCAGATCAGCCCACTGTGCCCCCAGCAGACCTCAGATCAGCCCACTGTGCCCCCAGCAGACCTCAGATCAGCCCACTGTGCCCCAGCAGACCTCAGATCAGCCCACTGTGCCCCCAGCAGACCTCAGATCAGCCCACTGTGCCCCCATCAGACCTCAGATCAGCCCACTGTGCCCCCATCAGACCTCAGATCAGCCCACTGTGCCCCATCAGACCTCAGATCAGCCCACTGTGCCCCCATCAGACCAGCCCATTGTGTCCTCAGCAGACCTCAGATCAGCCCACTGTGCCCCCATCAGACCTCAGATCAGCCCACTGTGCCCCCATCAGATCAGCCCATTGTGTCCTCAGCAGACCTCAGATCAGCCCATTGTGCCCCCATCAGACCTCAGATCAGCCCATTGTGCTCTTTCTTCTCTGCCCGCGCTGCACTGTCACCTGACTACGCGGCAAGACAGAGCAGCGCAGGCAGAGAAGACAGAGGAGCGCCGGACTCGGAGCGGAGCCGCGACACAGGAGAGGTAAGAGAGTTTTTTATTTTATCCGCCAGGAAAAGATAGAAGTGCGGCAGGGGCCAGATAAATGGCCTCAGGGGGCCGCATGCGCCCCGCAGTTTGGGGACCCCTGGGGTAGTGGCACTGCTTCCACTTCAAAATTACACTGCACCGCCGCTGCAAAGGAGTAGGCTTGAGGGAATCAACCAATTCATAAAATCAATTCATCCAAAAACTTCGATGTTAATGCAGTTTCCGTACAGCATTAAAATGTATTGGCTCAGCGTAGCCAAAGTTCATATCGCCCGACGTCGTGCGAGACTTCAGTGAATTACTACTGTATTCATATCAACGTGTTCAAAAATATAAAATAGAGATCTGAAGTGGACTTTGGTACTGGCTGGTACCTCGGTACCAAAGCCCACTTCAGATTCCTATTTTCTATCGTTTTTAAATATGCAGATAGGAATACTGTAGTAATTCACCGAAGTCTTGCTCGACTTTGGGCGAGAAGAAGTTTGGCTACACGGAGCCAATACATTTTAATGCTGTACGGAAACTGCATTAACATCAAAGTCTTTGAACAAATTCACTTGGGATCTATGATCCTAAGGTCGATTCGCGCAAGTCTAATCCTGAGGCTAGGTCATCAATATAGTAGCGCTGCACAACCCCTTTATTCAATGTATAATGAAAGGTTCTGCATTCAGGTGGCTGAAAACTGGAGCTTTACATGCCCTGCTCACATCTGAGAGTCTGGTACAACGGGTCAGTATTTTGTTTCTGGCCAGCTGCCACTAGAGGGAGCTTAGGAGCTTACTGAATACAGTGCATTCCTTCAACTCAATAGTAAAGCAGTAATGTTGGATCTAATAACCACATAATGTTAGAACAATGGACATTCTCTTTAACAGAAAGTTTTCCATGTAAAACATCCCTCAGTACTGCGGGTTATGGTGCAGTGCTCTAGGGGGAGGGGAGTGCAGGTTTTTTTGGGGTCAGGACAACTATTTCTTTCTTCACCTGAAATCTGAAGTCGTTCACATCCGTCACACCATCATAATAGAAATTGTCACCCACAGACACAATAAAGTCGGCACCCCACTTAGATACGATATTATCAAGCTCAGCTGCAACCAGAAGTTCTTGCTTGGTGGTGTAAGGGGGGAGGGGCAGCCCGCCCCAGTCACCAATCACAGCAAAGCGAAGAGAGGGGGCATTGTCTTTTAGCGGGCTTGAGAGGGTCTTCATAGATATACATGGCAAAATGCTCAAGAGGACAACGAGATTCTTCATTTTAGATCTGTGAGGGAAAAAGAGAAAAAACTTGATGAGATAAAATATCAAGAATCAGGCAAAGTAGTAATTACATAAAATGTATGGCAATATACCACACAATGTGCTGCTGAGCCCCTGTATCTATCAGATATGATACTGTGTTCTGAGCTGGTGTATCAAATGTGATACTGCCTACCGAGCCACTGTATCTAAGCTTATGTGCGATACTGCCTACCGAGCCACTGTATCTAAGCTTATGTGCGATGCTGCCTACTGAGCCACTGTATCTAAGCTTATGTGCGATACTGCCTACCGAGCCACTGTATCTAAGCTTATGTGCGATGCTGCCTACTGAGCCACTGTATCTAAGCTTATGTGCGATGCTGCCTACTGAGCCACTGTATCTAAGCTTATGTGCGATGCTGCCTACCGAGCCACTGTATCTAAGCTTATGTGCGATACTGCCTACCGAGCCACTGTATCTAAGCTTATGTGCGATACCGCCTACCGAGCCACTGTATCTAAGCTTATTACGTGTGATACTGTCTACTAAGCCGATGCATCTAAGCTTATCATGTGTGATACTGCCTACTGAGCCGCAGTATCTAAGCTTATGATGTGCAAGACTGTCTAGTGAGCTGCTGTATCTAAGCTTATCATGTGCGATACTGTCTACTGAGCTGCGGTATCTAAGCCTATAATGGATGATGCTGTCTACTGATCCACTGTATCTAACTCGGTCATGTGTGATATTGACTACTGAGCTGCTGTATCTAAGCCTATCATGATACAGTCTACTGACCCATTGTATCTAAGGCTATCATGTATAAGGTCTACTGATCCGCTGTATCTAAGCCTATCATATGTGATACTCTCTACTGAGCCATTGTATCTAAGGCCATCATGTATAAGGTCTACTGATCCACTGTTTCTAAGCCTTTCATGAGCCACTGTATCTAAGGCTCTTACGTGTGATACCGTCTGCTGAACCAGTGTATGTAAGCCTATCATGTGTGATCCTGGTTACTGAGCCACTGTATCTAAAGCTGGCTATACACATTAGACAGAAGTTGGTTGATGGTTGAACAGCATCATCAGACACGGCCATACACATTTTAGCTCACATTGGACAATCTAATTGCCGATACACGTTCAAAAAAACTGGGCGATGGTCGAAAGACCTTTCTGGGAACGTTCTTTCATTAAGGCCATCATGCGTGATAATGTCTGAATTGGAGTATCTAAGCCTATCAAGTGGGATACAGTCTCCAAGAAACACACAGTAGTACATCCCTCATCATGTAAAGTTATGGGACTTCAGGACTCTAGGTCACCTGGATAGCGAGCAGTCTGCACCTGATAAACTCCTCTCTACATGACTGAGCACGTCCAGCACCACTATTTGTGATCACACCCCGTCACATGACTGAAGGGCAGGGTATCTTATCAGTCAGCTTTACCAACGTCGACACGTGACTATGTGTTTGTTTCACGTCCTTAGCAGGAGGGGGTGGGGGTATACTGTCACACCACTGCATCTGTAAAATACAAAAACCTTCTATAGCAACTAGCCAAATGCCGACAGTTAGACCCCTCCATACACACATATGCCTGTTCTGGCTGGGCATGCAGGTTTTCAATGGGGTGGAGGGGAGTAAGTCACTGCCAGACATCTCCCATGACAACAAAGGATCGGGCATGTTGAAATCCAGCAGCCCAATCCTTCTCGCCATTGGTGGAGAGTCATGACACCTCCATACACCATAGACGGTGGGCAGGATCCACCTAAATTGTCAAGTTTGGACAGCATTCATCTAATATCTATGGGCTATAACTAGATGCTATGGGCAGCCGCCTATTCGGAGGGATTCACAGCAGCAAGACCCATGCAAAACCACTATGGAAATACCCGCAGGACCCTTCTAGACCCAAAACACACATGGTGAGGCTCACACTCCATTTTTTTTCCCCTTTAAAATTCTTCAAATTCCTGGAGCAGACAAAGCCGCAGGAAAAAACCTAACAAAAGTGCCTTATGCCCCCCGCAGGGAGTCAATAGAGAAACCAATTCCCCATTGCCTTACACGTAGCTTGGAGTTAAAGGAGTCATCCTGTAATCAACAGGACAGGGGATGAGTCTCATCGGTGGGGGTCCCATGTTTGCATGGGAGTGGCGGTCTAGCATTCATGTGACTTTCTATGGCCAGCTACAGGGGAAGGCGGGGATGATGCTGTATACACAGTCATGGGGGGGGGAGCCAAAGTATATACCCCCTAACAATACAGGTCACCCTATATACTGGCACTGACGTATACATGAGTCATATCTGCTGTATATTTCATGTATCAGCAGTATATACAGTTCATAGGTCCCTCCTCACAGAGCCGCGCGGTCCCCGACAACAGCAAGTTACAAAGACAGGTGGTTATCCATAGCAACCAATAGGGTTTCAGCTTTCATTTTCCAGAAGGCTTTTGAAATATGAGAGCTGGAATCTGATTGGTTGCTATTGACAACGGCTCCACTGGCACTAGTGCTGATGCAAAAGCACATATGTGACCCCTTGTGGCCTAACCATACACGTACCCCTTTAAGATTAAACTAAAAGCCATCTAAAAAGTACAATGCAGGCCGTGTATTCTTATCATTAGTTGGCAAACTTCAGCTACATGTAACTGTCTTGCTAATGTGGGACTACAAGTGCCAGGTCAACCTAGCATGGCTTGTTAGCACAAGCTGACATCCAAGCCTAAGGTGCATGAATGACTCTCTATATCAGACCTAGGTTCATGTCAAAATCTAAAAACAGATATACATAAAAAAATAACCCTAAAACAGCAGCACTCCTTACCTTACACCCGCAGACAAGCTCCTCTCTGCTCTGCTGTCCTCACATGGGAGCCCTTTGCCCTAACTTCACACAATACCTTACCCCTCACCCCTCTGGTCTCAAATTACTCAGCTTATCAGGGTTGAGACACCACCACTTCCTCCAACCTCCCACACAAAAGGACAAGCTCTTTACATTCCTCAACAAATGCAAAAAAAAAAAAAAAAATCATAAAAAAACCGCTGACCCAAAAAGTTCATAAAGTGCTCCCCCGGTAGCGCAGGGTGGTCTCTACTGTTCGGCCGGTGGTGGAGTTGGAGGCTCAGCTTGGTCATGATGAGGCAAATAACTTCTGACTAATGAGCTGTGATGAGCGCCTATTACATGGTCTTACTGCAGGAAGCTCACATCCAGATTACCACGTTATGTGCAGCGAATTACGTAATGTTTTTGGACAACTTCACAAAAGTGTTTAGAGATTAGAAAAAAATATTTTTGCAGGTGCCACGAACTCACTGGACATACGGATTCGCAGAGCATTCCGTGTACTGGCTGCATTTTTTTGCAGCCCTGTTGAAGCGAATGGGTCAGCATCCAACCCACAAAAAATGCCGCTCGGACGCAGACAAAAAATACGTTTGTGTGCATGAGCCCTAAGGGGAAGCTGTCACGCCGAGAATGCAGTGCAATCTGCAGGCAAGGCGGCACATTTAGGCTAAATGCACACGACCAAGATTTATGTACGGACAATCCGCACTGAAATCTGCAGATGTTCGCAGGGAAATCCGCAGCAATTGGTGCGGATTTGATGTGGATTTTCCACATGCAGATTTTACTCTCCCCATTGAAGTGAATGGAGAAAATGTGGTCAAATAAATTGACATGCTGCGGAGTTTAAAATGAAAATCCGCACTGAAAAAATTTGCATTCTCATAGAATACAATATACGTGACCTACGGTGCGGATTTTCCACACACAAATCTGCGCGTAAAACTAAAGTCTAAAGAAAATGCTGTTTATATTTTTAGTTGCATTTACTAGTGAAATTGCGCCTGTTTTGGAGGCTTTTGCGCTTCGTTCAACTATTTTAATTTTTTTTTACTAAGGGCTCATGCACATGGCCGGTGCTGGCCCGTTCCCGTATTGTGGCCCGCATACGCCGGGTCCGCAATACACAGGCAGCGGCCGTGTGCAGCCCGCATCACAGATCGCGGACCTATTCACTTCAGTGGGTCCGCAATCTGGGAGATGCGGAGCGGAGGCACGGATCGGAACACCACGGAAGTACTACTTTTTTACGGTGCGGACCCTCGGATGCGAATCGCAGACCCCATTCAAATGAATGAGTCCACAATCCGCATATGGCGGCCCCACTGTCAGTGCCCGTGCGATGTGGACCGCAAATTACGGTCCACAGCACAGGCACTGACTGCACACGCTCGTGTGCATGAGCCCTAATTCAGTGGTTTTCTAACTTTTGCAGCTTTTTTCTGATCTATTTATATAGGTGTGCCTTTTATTGCGCCTTAAACAGTCTAATTTCTACACCACCCCAGAGCTGGCATGCTTTTCCTTTGTCTGTTTTCAGTGGCGAAGTGCGAATTTGATTTTGCATTAAAAGTCGCAAGGGAAGATTTATCAAAACTGGTGTAAAGGAAAACTGGCTCAGTTGCCTATAGCAACCAATCAGATTCCAACTTTCATTTTCCAAGGGAGCTCTGAGAAATGAAAGGTGGAATCTGATTGGTTGCCATGGGCAACTGAGCCAGTTTTCCTTTACACCAGTAATGATACATGTCACAGATGTTATTTTACATGGAAGAAAAAGTCCTTCATACCTCCGCTCTATCGCCTGTAGTAAACTTTTCAACACCAGCCATATGACGTCGCATAGTCGGTAAAAAAGGGGACTGAATTAAAAAAAGATAGTGGCAAGTCCTTTGGAAAATAACTCCTAGTGTTTTTTTTTTTTTTTAACTGAATAGTACTGCTAAAAAAGCTGCAAAAGTTGTGAAAAACACCAGTTACATAAGCTCAAGGCCTCATTCAGATGACCATAGTGCAGGTGTCTTTTAGCGTCGGTATTAAGGCAATTTATTTTTTTGTGCAAAAACGGGATTGAATCCAAAAGAAAAAAAGTGACGTGCTTGTTTTTGTTGCCTTCCACTTTTCCTCTTTCATTATTATTATCAAGAAAACGTGAGATGGAAGCCCAGGATTCAAGATTTCTGTGGCAAAGATCTGAACGTGAGACCCAACAGAGGGTTAACTTAAAAGGCAAGAATGAAATAGTGAAGCCATGTACTAGAGCCTCCCCTCCCCCACCACCATATCTGGCCTTGGAGAGCTCTAAATAGCAGCACTTTTCTGCTGGGTTGTACTGGAGAACCTTTAGGCTAGGGCTACACGGCGGCAGTTGTCGCAGCCAGGATCCCTGAGTAGCGGGGATCCCATAGAGATGAATGGGATCGCCGCAGCAGTCGCAAGAAATCCAACACGGTTGGATTTCTTGCGACTGCCGCGGCGATCCCATTCATCTCTATGGGATCCCCGCTACTCAGGGATCCTGGCTGCGACGGGTGTCGCGCGACAACTATCGCCGTGTAGCCCTAGCCTTACTAAGACTGGCTTTTTATGGCGGTCTTAGTTTCCCCCTGCACTGCTACAAGATTTGTCAAATTTATGATGAGGGCATGTGGCTCGTCATAAATTAGGCGCATCTGTGGCAGTCCTTGCGCCTGGCGTTTTTCACTAACATTTTTGCCTGGCGTAAATGTTAGTGAATTTTCCCACACTCTACTTCAACCAAACTGGCGGACACGACGTAAAACCAGCCGTGCGACTAAATATTGTCACATGGCCGGTTAAAAAAGGAGATTTACGACTGTTTTACCCCTTTCACAGGAGTGAGTTTTCCACCCAGGTGCGACGCGTGACGTGAACACATAGCACCCGCACTGAATCCTGACCCATTCATTTCAATGGGTCATGCATCAGTTCTGTGTTGTGTGAAAATCGCAGCATGTTCTATATTCTACGTTTTTCACGCAGCCCTGGCCCCATAGAAGTAAATGGGGCTTCAGTGAAAAACGCATTGTGTCCTGAAGCAAGTGCGGATGCAATGCGTTTTTCACTGATGGTTGCTAAGAGATTTTGTTTGTAAACCTTCAGTTTTTTATCACGCGCGTAAAAAACGCATCAAAACACATTACACCCGGGCGGAAACAACTGAACGCAATCGCAGACAAAACTGACTGAACTTGCTTGCAAAATGGTGCGAGTTTTCCTGAACGCACCCTGAACGCATCCGGACCTAATCCGTTATGCTCGTGTGAAAGGGGCCTTAGTAAATGTGCCCCACTGTTCTGGGTTTTTGCCATCTGGATAGGTTTAGGATCTGTAATGTGGATGTATCTGGCGATACAGGCAGCAGTCACAGGGGCACGTTTACTTTTTACGCCGGTCTTAGGCCCCATTCACACGACCGTATGTATTCCGTGATCCACATAAAAACAGAACGGAAGACATACGGAATGTCTTCCGTAGTGTTCTGCATTTTTGCGGACCCATTGACTTTAATGGGGCTACGGACGTGTTTTGCGGCCAAGTATAGGACATGTTTCCTTTTTTTGGGGGGGAGAACTTCCGTAATATACGGATGCGGAATGCACACGGTGTGCATTCCGCATTTTTTTTTCTCCTATGGAAAAATGAATGGGTCCGTATGGTTCCGCATCTTATCCGCAAAAATGCGGATAAGATACGGAAATTAACATACGGTCGTGTAAATGGGGCCTAAGTCTCTTCCTTGCACTGCCGTAATATTCGTCTTACACAGGCGCATCTATGCCAGTCCTTGCAGCTGGTGAAAAATCTATTCCGACAGCCGGCTGGCGTCGTTTTTCACCAACATTTAGACCAACTCTGCGGTTATTTCTGCATGGGAATCCGAGTGGAAAAAATATATGAATTCCGCAACAGTTGTGGGTAGCCCTAGGTCTGTTTTCAGGAGTAAATGTTAGTAAATTTGTCCCAGCATGACCCCAAAATGTTCCCGCTCCACCCAACTTGGCGTGAAACTGGCCATGCAACTTAATACTGTATTGTCACAAGGCCGCTTAAAAAAAGGGTTTTCCAACTATATTTATTTACTAAAATAGTCGCAAGTCCCTTAGTAAATGACCCCCACAGTGTGGCAGAAATCTGGTTTTACCACAAATCGCTGTGGTTTTCACACTGATTATTAAAGGGGTATTCCAATCTGATGGCATATAGCGCCATTATATGAACCCTCCCCCACCGATCCTGAGAGTGAGGGCTCATGCGCACGAACATATTTTCGGTCCGCATCCG
This sequence comes from Rhinella marina, assembly GCA_900303285.1. Classification (NCBI taxonomy): domain Eukaryota; kingdom Metazoa; phylum Chordata; class Amphibia; order Anura; family Bufonidae; genus Rhinella; species Rhinella marina. The sequence continues at coordinate 65,215 of ONZH01012873.1, forward strand.
ATCCACATTTTATGCTCAGCTTCTATTCACTCAGCTTCTTTCACATCAATATTATTAGCTCCGACATAGAAAAGCCTGTTGGAGCTCTCTGGACCTGGCATTGCCGGATTTTACCGCAATGCCCGCCAGCCCCATAGACTATAATGGGATCCGCCTGCTACCGGGCATAAATACCGGTATTTCGCCACACAAATACCATTGTATGAACAAGAGGAAACAGACAGAGAAGTAGTCACGTAGATAAATCACATGATAACTACCTTGTTCACCCACTATGAACACACCCTTAGGCTAGGGCTACACGGCGACAGTTGTCGTGTTGGATTTCTTGCGACTGCCGCGGCGATCCCATTCATCTCTATGGGATCCCTGCTACTCAGGCATCCTGGCTGCGACGGGTGATGCGCGACAACTGTCGCCGTGTAGCCCTAGCCTTAGGCCTGTGTGTAGTCTAGGAAACATCCTCCATGCAATTCTGCAATTTCCAGATCGAACACTGCTCCTCTGACCCGAACTCACTGCCTCATAGTGACCACTGGTCTACTGTCCTTATATACCATGGCTCCAGACAGACCAACATGCTACCCACCAGGCAGATGGTTCACCACGGCAAACACTTACTCTGCTCATAGCAGACACTCTTCTGGCCCTGTAGGTAGGGGGCACTCTGTTGGCGCTTTTGCTGTCTGTACTGGTAAGGTCTGCACTTGTGGAAGGGATTTACATCAGAAAATATAATTTCAGCATGCACAGCATCTCAAATCTCCATGAAATTATCTTAAAAATCTTTTTAGATTTGCAGGCCACTTTATCCTGGTTTCTTAAAAGGGTTTTCCAAGACTTTAGAACTGATTACCTATTCTCAGGATAGGTCATCTGTATCTGATTGGTGGAGGTCTGACCCTGGCCGATCAGCTGTTTCAGAAGGCATCGCCACTGTTGTGAGCACGGCGGCCTTCTCCGTGCTTACCAAGCAGAGTGCCGTACATAGTATAGTGGCTGTGCTTGTTATTGAGCTCAGTCCCATTGACTTCTATGGGACTGAAGTGCCCCTAGGCCACGTGACCGATAAACGTGTCATCACTCGGTCTTTGAAAAGCTAGGAGAAGGACATGGCGCTACTGTAAACGCCGCTGCCTTCTCGAATAGCTGATCAGCGGGGGTCCAGGTTGTCAGACCCAACCAATCAAATACTGATGACCTATCCAGAAGATAGGTCATCAATTCTAAAGTCTCAGAAGAGTGGTTTAAGTTTTTATAGGTTTTTTTATGACGTCGTGCCGTCTCCATGGTCGGCAAGGTGACGCCCTTTAAGACCAAACAATGAAAACAACTTATTGTGAAATGTCAGTTCAGCAAATGTCCTCGATTAACTCTGCAGAAGTTATCTGTGTATGGAGGTAATAGGTCAGGATGACATAACTCACATTACATTTGTTTGCTTACGAGGGGTAGATGTGACTTGTGACTGCTTCATATCAACCACCCGGTCTAAAGAACCGCCAAATCATACTTATCAGTTTGTAAGAGAGTTAAAACCGTTTTTTATAAGTAATATTTATAGTGTCACATATGTGTTGTGTGGGTCTTTTACTGCTGGGAAATGCCAGATTTCAGAAATGGAGACCACTTAGTATTGCACGTATTCACACGACCGTAAAAACACGGATACCAGCCGTGTGCGTTCTGCATTTTACGGAGGGTAAAACACCCTGTGTGCACAGCCTGTACGTAGATGTCTAATGGTGGGAAGTAATGCAGACAGTCTGCCATGGCGTGTCACCCCTATGGGGAAATCGTATACCTTGGGCCGGATGTGAGAGACAGCGGGACAATCTTGTGGCCACTTGTGTTATTGCTGTTGAATATTATGCTGCTAGTTAGACAAGAACTTTTTTTATATAGTACTTTAAATCTGAAGGGCAGCAATATATAACTAAGTTAAGCAAGTTTTAGGCAAAAAAATCTATATTTCCTCATTTCCCTGGTTCTCTTCTGGTCTTTGTTTACCTGCAGTAATAACAATCTCTGCCCCCCCCCCCCACTGCTCTGCAAATGCTGCCCTGAGTGACATATCTGCTGGGATACTCAGCAGCATGTTGTATGTGTAGGACTACGAGTCCCAGCTGTACAATGACACTGCTGATACACACAGGATCTCCCCCCTACATTCTTTGTTCTTTGCATCTCCTCCAGATCAGCTCCAGTGTCAGCTTTGTGTCTGTAGGGTGAGGAGGACAGATCCTGTGTGTCTTTACATCTGCAGCTGCTGTTGTAAAGCCTTCAGTGTGTGCTGGCTGAAGGGGTTAATGTTCTATCTGAAAGAATCCAGGGAGAGAGCAGATAGCAGGAGCCCAGCAGAGCGGGGTGGGGGTGGGGGGCGTGGCCAGCACAGTAACATAGTTTGTAAGGCCGAAAAAAGACATCTGTCCATCCAGTTCAGCCTGTTTTCCTACAAGTTGATCCAGAGGAAGGCAAAAAAAAAAACCCTGTGAGGTAGAAGCCAATTTTCCTCACTTTAGGGGGAAAAATTCCTTCCCGACTCCAATCAGGCAATCAGAATAACTCCCTGGATCAACGACCCCTCTCTAGTAACTATAACCTGTAATATTATTACCCTCCAGAAATACATCCAGGCCCTTCTTGAACTCTTTTAGTGAACTTACCATCACCAACTCCTCAGGCAGAGAGTTCCATAGTCTCACTGCTTTTACTGTAAAGAATCCTCTTCTATGTTTGTGTAGAAACCTTCTTTCCTCCAGACGCAGAGGATGTCCCCTCGTCACAGTCACAGTCCTCGGGATAAATAGATGATGGGAGAGATCTCTGTACTGACCCCTGATATATTTATACATAGTTATTAGATCTCCCCTCAGTCGTCTTTTTTCTAAAGTGAATAACCCAAATTTTGATAATCTTTCTGGGTACTGTAGTCCACCCATTCCAGTTATTACTTTAGTTGCCCTCCTCTGAACCCTCTCCAGCTCTGCTATGTCTGCCTTGTTCACAGGAGCCCAGAACTGTACACAGTCCTCCATGTGTGGTCTGACTAGTGATTTGTAAAGTGGCAGGACTATGTTCTCATCACGGCCATCTATGCCTCTTTTGATGCAACCCATTATCTTATTGGCCTTGGCAGCAGCTGTCTGGCACTGGCTTCTACAGCTTAGTTTGCTGTTCACTAAAATTCCTAGGTCCTTTTCCATGTCAGAGTTACCCAGTGCTTTACCATTTAGTATGTACTGGTGACTTGCATTATTCCTTCCCATATGCATAACCTTACATTTGTCAGTGTTAAACCTCATCTGCCACTTTTCTGACCAAACCTCCATTCTATCCAGATCCATCTGTAGCAGTGCACTGTCCTCCTCTGTGTTAATTACTTTACACAGTTTAGTGTCATCTGCAAAAATTGATATTTTACTATGCAAACCTTCTACAATATCATTAATAAATATATTGAAGAGAATAGGGCCCAATACTGACCCCTGTGGTACCCCACTAGTTACAGTGACCCAATCTGAGTATGTACCATTAATAACCACCCTCTGTTTTCTATCACTGAGCCAGTTACTTACCCACATACAGACATTTTCTCCCAGGCCAAGCATTCTCATTTTATATACTAACCTTTTATATGGTACTGTGCCAAACGCTTTGGAGAAGTCCAAATATACGACATCCATTGAGTCGCCGCGGTCCAGTCTACTTACCTCCTCATAGAAACTGATTAAATTGGTTTGACATGACCGATCCCTCATGAAGCCATGCTGATACGGAGTTATTTGCTTATTTTCATTGAGGTACTCCAAGATAGCATCTCTCAGAAAACCTTCAAACAGTTTACCCACAACAGAAGTTAAACTTACCGGCCTATAGTTTCCGGGCTCTGTTTTTGGACCCTTTTTGAATATTGGCACCACATTTGCTATGTGCCAATCCTGTGGAACACTCCCCGTCAGTATAGAGTCCTCAAATATCAGAAATAAGGGTCTGGAGATGACATTACTTAATTCTCTTAGGATACGGGGGTGTATGCCATCCGGTCCTGGCGATTTGTCTATTTTAATATTTTTAAGACGTTGCTGTACCTCTTCCTGGGTCAGAGAGGACACTTTTAAAGGGGAATTTACTTTTATATTCTGCATTTCATCTGACAGTTTATTTTCCTCAGTGAATACAGTGGAGAAAAAGTTACATAGTAGCTTCGCTTTCTCCTCATCGCTCTCTGCAACTCCCCCCTCATTACTCTGTAAGGGGCCGACACCTTCAGGTTTATACTTTTTAGTATTTATATAATTGAAGAACATTTTAGGGTTAGTTTTACTCTCTTTGGTGATTAATCTCTCGGTCTCTAGTTTGGCTGCTTTTATTTGTCTTTTACATATTCTATTTTTTTCCTTATAGTTTTTCAATGCTTCCTCGCTCTCCTCCTGTTTTAGTGATTTAAATGGTTTCTTTTTGTCATTTATTGCTTTCTTTACAGCTCTATTTATCCACATTGTTTTTTTTCTTGTTCCTTAACCTTTTATTCCCATAAGGTATGTACCTCTCACAATGAGATATTAGGATGCTTTTAAAAATCTCCCATTTTGTGGCTGTATTTTTATTTTTGAGGACTTTGTCCCAGTTAGTTAGGCCTATGGCCTCTCTTAGTTGGCTAAATTTAGCTTTTTTGAAGTATGGTATTTTTGTTCCTCCCTGAAGAAACACTCTTTTGAATGACAATTGGAAGGTTATTATGTTATGGTCACTATTTCCCAGGTGTCCCCCGACCTGCACATCTGTTGTTCTGTCAGGTCTATTGGTTAATACTAAGTCCAGTATGGCCGTCCCTCTAGTGGGGTCCTGAACCAGTTGGGAAAGGTAATTGTCTTTGGTTATTTCCAAGAACCTGTTTCCTTTATGAGATGTACAGGTTTTAGTTTCCCAGTCTATATCTGGGTAGTTGAAGTCCCCCATAATAACGACCTCATTATGATTTGCCGCCTCGTCTATTTCATTTAGAAGTAGATTTTCTGTGGTCTCTGATATATTGGGTGGTTTATAATAAACTCCTATTAGTATTTCATTATTGTTTTTGGCTCCATTTATTTCTACCCACAGTGACTCCACATCTTCATGTCCCTCATTTATATCTTCCCGGAGTGTGGGCTTTAGGCATGACTTTACATAAAGGCAGACCCCTCCCCCTCTCCGGTTTTGACGATCCTTTCTAAAAAGATTGTAACCCTGTACGTTAACTGCCCAGTCATAGCTATCATCCAGCCATGTCTCAGTTACTCCCACTATGTCATAGTCCTCCTCACACATCACTAATTACAGTTCACCAGTTTTATTAGCTAGGCTTCTGGCATTAGTGTACATACAATTAAGAGGTTGGTGTATATTTCTTACCCTACACCTTTCCTTCTGATCTGTTCTAGTTCCTCCTTCCATTCCTCCCTCAGTTCCATTACCTTGCCCCAGGTCTCTATCTGCACTATCTTCCCCATCTATAATGTAGATACCCTCCCCCCAGTCCCTAGTTTAAACACTCCTCCAGCCTTCTAGCCATCTTCTCCCCCAAAACAGCTGCCCCTTCCCCATTGAAGTGCAGCCCATCTCTACGGTAGAGCCTGTAGCCGACAGAGAAGTCGGCCCAGTTCTCCAAGAACCCAAATCCCTCCTTCCTACACCAGTTCTTGAGCCACTTGTTTACCTCCCTAATCTCCCGCTGCCTTTCTTGTGTGGCTCGTGGTACAGGCAGTATTTCGGAAAACACTACCTTGGAGGTCCTTGCCCTAAGCTTATGCCCTAAATCCCTAAAATCATTTTTAAGGACACTCCCCCTACCTCTAACTTTGTCATTGGTACCGATATGGACCATGACTGCTGGATCTTCTCCAGCCCCTCCCAGTAATCTGTCAACCCGATCCACGATGTGCCGAACTCGAGCGCCTGGAAGGCAGCACACCATCCGACGATCCCGGTCTTTGTGACAAATTGCCCTCTCTGTACCCCTAATAATGGAGTCGCCCACTACCAGCACCTGTCTGGCCTGCCCTGCTCTCCTGGCCCCCTGCTTACTGGAGCTGACATTCCCCTGACTGGCAGAGGAAGTGTCCGGCTTCAGCAGTGCTCTCTCTGAAGTAACATCCCCCTCATCTGCCAAACTTGCAAACTTGTTGGGGTGTGTCAGATCAGGGCTAGCCTCCCTGGCACTTTTCCCTCTAACCCGCTTTCTAACTGTTACCCAGCTAGCTACCTCACTTTCCTGTGCCTCCTCACTACCACCCTCCCCCGCATCTACCCCATAGAGTGCTTGCTCACTGAGCAGCAAACTCTTTTCCAAATTGTCAGTGCTTCTCAGCGTTGAAATTCGCCCGCTTAGATACACGATGTGCGATTCCAAGCGGACAATTTGCTCACATTTTGAACAAATATATGCACCCTTAAACGGCTGTTCCAGGACTGCATACATCAGACAAGATGTGCACTGGACTGCGCTGTCAATGATGGAAGCCATGCTAATGGGGATTACACAAGCAAAAGCGAAAAAATACAATACAATGATATGGAAAGACTTACTGTAGTCCCTTTAAAGTTCCCGAATCTGAAGTCACGTAATCTAAAGTCACACACTTAATTCAACCACACACTTAAAAGTCAAACACGCGAACGCTCAAACTCGCGTATTATCTCTGCTTTTATAAGTGGGAAACGAAAACCAGTCTGTTATTTTTTTCCTCTAGATTCAAAAGAGACTGTGACGTTTGGTGTACAGGCTCTGTGCACGAATACAAGATTAGCAGGGAGGCAAGCAGACATCACAGGTCATGTGACCCTCATTGAAACCTGAGAAACCAGCAGCTTTAGAAGCAGAAAGGGTATGGAAAAGCTGTTGTATTTGACTGGTTAGAAACATACAAAGGACAAAAAAAAATAACTCGGACAACCCCTTTAATATTTCAAGTTCTTAAAGGAGTTATTCCATGAATGAGGTAAAAAAATTTCTAACAAAGCTAGAACCAGCCCTAGACCTCACATGGATCCAGAGATCTCCACATTCATTGCTCTACTAGATTTATATCAAGCTGACAGCTCAGGGGGAGTGTCTTTTCTGCTGCAGCTCAGGGGGCACGTCCATTCTGTGTCACAGCAAACTGAGCATGTGTGGCCATCTCAGTGAGCCGGACAAAGAAATAAGAAAAATAACAAACAGCAGGTGGCGCTACAGATACATTTTATTGAATAACTTAATAACTATGCAACATTTTTAAATACATCCAGTTATAAAATTATTCAGATCCAGATGCTGGTTTGAAAACTATAGAATATTTTTCGTGGGACAACCCCTTTAAGCTGTAGTGACAGCCCATGGCTGAGACAGGATACATAAAAGTGCAGGCACGCCTCATCAGGAGCCAAAGGAGTGACTGAGTGTGAGCTGGAAGACGCTGCAGATTCCTGTGTATAGCTAACTAGTGGTGGAAGTGACACTAGCCATATAGGTGCACCATCTGCACACCTCCCAAGTGTCCCTTTTTTTGACAAAGTCCCTCTTTGCTCCTTAAATGTCCCTCTTTTTGATCTAAAGTATATATTTGCATTATTACATACACAATATTGACTCAGAAAGTGTTTGTACGGTTTCTCTCTGTATATTAGAGCCCGTCTTGTATATTATTTCATTATTTGATGTAGTTGGGATTTTAGAAATTTCTATATTTGAGTTATTTTTGCATTATTTCATAAGAGAAAACTATCGAAGTGTATACTGTAGATATGCAGGAAAAATGAATCTTTCACACAATGAACCATAAGTGTCCCTCTTTGGCCGTCCAAAAAGTTAAGGAAGCAAGATAAGGAGCCGCTGAGGAACCGGTGCAGAGGATGGGGATGGTAGTGGCCCTGATGTGATGCTGGGTCACAGTGGACTCCCACAGACTGTTGCTCCCTGTGGTTTGGTGAAGTGAAAAGCTGATGTGAAAGAATCAGGCAGAAGTAAAAGAACCTAACGAGCTGTAGTCTGTCCAAGGTGCATTGTCTGTATCCCCAGCGGATGAGGCAAAGTGGCAGACAATAGCACTCTAGGGTAGTCCTTCTCACTCTCCTGATTTCTCTTAGCTACGGTTATAAACTGACACCTGTGCCTGTAGGTGTCCACTTGACAGATACAGGCGTTTGGCTTTGCCGGAAGTGGGCTATGGTGATGGGTGTCTTAACGTGTTCTCCCTCACTTGCAGCAGGATCTAGCGATAGCTGCTGTTCACCCCGCTGACTGTAGCGCCGTAGCTCTGAAGAATTTCTACAACCTTGGACCTTCAGTCTGCCTGGAGCAGTGGTCCTCACAGAAGAGCTTATTCTGTGGTCCCTAAGACCGTTGATCGTGGTTCCCCAATCCTCACTAGCCTAGCTAGCTTTGTCCTCTACCGGCAGGAAGTCGGACCATCAAAAGGGGAGGAGTAGGATGGCTATTCCCATTCCTAATGTCAACATACCTTATCTGTTGGTGTACATACATAACGCAGAAATACATAACATGATATAACATTACATGAATATTGCAGATACCAGCAGGGGTACTGCAGATTCCAGGGTACAGAGAAGCCGCCTAGCCTGTGTATTCTGAAAATCCCAATTGCCCGATTAAGAGGCATCGGTCATTTGGAGGCAGTATTAGACTGCCAGATGATCGATAATGACTGTTCATAGGAACTCTCGGTAATGATCATCTACCAGAACATCTGGCAGTCTAATATAACCTTTGGTGTATATAAGAAAAGATCTATGTGTGCAATAGGCCATCTGGCCAATGATTGGTCAGAAATATGTCAGATAATCTGTTGGTGTAGCACATCCTTGATGAGTTTACATAGGAAACCCGAACCAAGACCATCAGGAATGACGGCTGTTCACAAGAACCATCATTTATAACTTGTCATTGTACGTACGACCAAGTAATGGCCCCGTGTGGCCCTTTAAGGAAGGGACTAAAGGGGGTGGGGTTGGTTATAAGTACAGGGGCCACACAGTGACATAGAACAGAGCTGCACTTGTTCCCCACCTGCTGCTATCTAGTCCCCATGAAATATATGATTATATTTAGGGATGAGCAAATCGTCTTCGGATGGTACATTCAAAGTTGATTCTCAAAAAACTTTGTTGTAAGGCCGGTTTCACACGAACGTTGTGTTTTGCGGTCCTTGTAACAATGCCTATCCTTGTCCGTTTTGCGGACAAGAATAGGACAGGTTCTATCTTTTTTGCGGGGCTACGGAACGGGCATACGGGTGCGGACAGTACACTGTATGCTCTCAGTATTTTTTGTGGACCCATAGAAATGAATGGGTCCGCATTTTTCATGTGAAAAATGCGGATCGGAGCCCGCAAAAAATACTGTCGTGTGAAAGGGGCCTAATATTGTACAGAGTTCACGCTCCGTACAGTATTAGAATGTATTGGCTCAGATGAGCCGAAGTTATTACTTTGCAAAGTCGCGCGACTACGTATAATAACTTTGGGAATGAATTATTAGTATAAAAAACCTTGGTCAAGAACTCGGGTTTGCTTAGTAGTACCTTTCCTAGTGGTACCTTGGAACCGAACCCGAGTTCGGTATCAAGGTTTTTTACTGTAATAATTCACGGAGTTATCACACAAAGTCTCTTGCGACTTTGCAAAGTAATAACGTCGGCTCATCGGAGCCAATACATTCTAATACTGTACGGACCGGGAACTCTGTACAGTATTACAGCAAAGTTTTTTGCAAATCGACTTCGGATGTACCATCTGAAGTCGATTCGCTAATTCCCAAATATATTATATGACTTAAAGGGGTTCTCCAGAAATTTAAAAAATAAAAATACTTAAATATTATTTTATAATAAATATATTCACAAATACCTTTCATTACTTAAAATGGCTTGTTTTCTCTGGGGAGAAATCATTAGGAGAAATAAAATGGCCGCCGTCCTATTAGTCCACACAGAACCTGTCCTAATCACACAGGAGGGCAAGTTACTTCACAATACTGCGTTATAGAGCTGCCTCCTCCTCCTCTCTGCTCTGCTTGTCAATACAGGTGAATCTCTTCTGGAATGGAGTTCATGAGGAGACATGAAGTACAGAGAGGAGGTAATGATGTGGATAATGAGCAGCAGCTCTTGTGTGCAGTCTCCATTACCAGAGCTCCATATCACCACAGTCTGTCCTGTCCATCATTTCTGTACTTCATGTCTCCTTATGAACTAAATTCTCCAGAGATTCCGCTAACGTTCTTATCATCTGTATTCAGGATGATAATCCCTGATAAGCAGAGCAGAGAGGAGGATGAGACAGCTCTTTACCTCAAAGTTGTAAAGTAACTTCGTGATCAGGACAGGTTTTGTGTGTACTAGTAGGATGGCGGCCATTTTCTTTCCCCTGATGATTGTTCCCCAGACAAAACAAACCATTATAAATAATGAAAGGTATTTGAGAATACATTTAATATAAAGTAATATTTAAGTATTTTCATTTTCTTAATTCCTGGAGAACCCCTTTACACGGTTGTGTGAACACGGTCGTGTGAACGGGTCCCCACCTATTCCGCAAAATTGCGGAATAGGTGCTGCCCCGTTCACTTCAATGCGGATCCGCAATACCACGCCCGTCTGAACGAGTGACTAAATGAACAAATAGATGCAGTCCCTGGTCGTACCACGTAAGAGGTCTGTATTATGGGGAACTGAAATATGCAAAAACAGATATAATTGTACAAAAACAACTGAATGTCACATAATAGGAAAAAATAAGAACACGAGGTCACACTATTATTAATACGAAAAAGTCACACTGTATTATTTCATGGTGATCAGTGTCAGTCCAGAATACTTTTCACCAAGGAAAATATTAGGGATACCTAAGTGTGATATCTGCTGCACCTAGACGTTTTCTACATGATTGAGTTTAACTATTGACAGCTGCAGTCCATAGTTGCTTGCAACTTAAGGCCTCATTCACACATACCTGGATTTTGACGGACCACGGTCTGTGAAAACCCGTCCTGCTGGGTGCACGAGTGCACGGCGTCATAGACACCAGTGACGCCGTTTGCTCATGCACTCAGGACGGCAGGCAGGGTTTTCACAGACAGTGGTCCGTCAAAATCCGGGTATGTGTGAATGAGGCCTAAAGGGAACTTGTCCCAAGGAAATACGTTGGTAAGTCAGGCATTATGCCCTGTAAAGCTACCTAAGCTGAATGTAATGATACCTTGAACTATTGCTTCCTTCTGGAGGCAAGGTACTTTTGGTCTATATGCAAATGAGCTACTCAGTGCACTGAAGGTGGGCCCAAGCTTCTCTGTGCACCCTGGCTCCTCCTGCTTCCTTTGCCAGCATCTCCCTCACCATATTCATTGACAGGACCACATAAGATGACTATGCATGAACCTGGCAGTGTCAATCAAGAGGGAGAGGGGCTGGCAGAGGACGCAGAAGGATGACTGTTTTTTTTTTCTTCCAAAAAAATCACAGCGCAGGCTATTATTAAAGTATAATCCATAGGCGCATGTGTATGACTTGTAGCTTTGGCGCCATTTTGGGGGCTGTCTGCTGCCTTGACTGTTTCTTCCTGTTTGATGTGGTTTATCTAACGCAGCCTTCCAAGAATTTCCCATCTTGCCTCTGTCTTTGGAGACGAATAATGTCTAATAGGTTTTGAATTGAAGAAACAGAACCTAGTGGCAAGTGATTATCTCCAAAGGCAGATCCAAATGGGTTTTTCACCTAGACCTTTAGGACCCACTATGACATCACAGGGTGGGCCCACCAGAGGATCCTCTGATATACTGGTGGCCCAGTCCAACCCTGAGTGTATCCTGTGTGATGCAGCTTCAGTCCACCTCCCCTGTCTTCTGTTTGTGACAGGTTGCACCCTGTTAGCTTATACAATCATGTGGAAATTATATCTTCAAAATGTATGGATGCAACTGTGCTGGAATCAAACAAATTATACTGCTTTCAGATTACATATCCTAAGTATCCATACATCGTATTTTTAACTCCACAAGATGCACTTTTTTCTGCCAGGAGCATCTTATGGAGTGAATACTCCCCAGTCCTACTAGTATACAGTAGGACCTGGGAGTGGTGAATACAGTGCTCCTGGTGTTGGCTGTGCTCACCACTCCCTGATCCTCCGGGCACCTCGCTGCACTGTTCTGACTGCATACAGTGTCAGGACGTAATGCACGCACTTTACCTGGGGCTGTGCAACGTCAGGTCACACTGCAGAAAAGCGCGTGGAGAAGACCAGGGAGCAGTGAGTGCAGGAAGTGCTGCTAGATCTACAGCAGAGGTGCACAACATTTTTTGGTTGGGGGCCACATTGCCAGACTGGACCAATGAAGAGGGCCGAAAATAAAATTTAAAGGGGTATTAACAACTGAAATACTGTATTTATGGCATATTGAATGCACAGTATAAACCATTAAAAAGGGGTTCTCCAGGAATTAAGAAAATAAAAATACTTCATTGTTACTTTATTATAAATATATTCCCTAATACCTTTCATTAGTAATAGTGGTTCGTTTTGTCTGGGGAGCAATGATTAGGAGAAACAAAATGGCCACCGTCCTATTAATACAAACAAAACCTGTCCTAATTACACAGGAGGACAAGTTACTTCACAACACTGAGGTAAAGAGCTGCCTCATCCTCCTCTCTGCTCTGTTTGTCCTGGATTATGATTCTGAATACAGCTGATAAGATCTTCAGCTGAATCTCTGTAGGAATAGAGTTCATGAGGAGACATGAAGTACAGAGAGGAGCAGCAGCACTTGTATGCAGTCTCCATTACCACAGTCTGTCCTGTCCGTCCTCTCTGTACTTCATGTCTCCTCGTGGACTCCATTGCCACAGAGATTCAGCTAAAGATCTTATCAGCTGTGTTCAGGATCATAATCCCTTAGCAGAGAGGAGGATGAGGCAGCTCATTCCCTCAGTGTTGTGAAGTAACTTGTCCTCCTGTGTGATTAGGACAGTTTTTGTGTATAGCAATAGGACGGCGGCCATTTTATTTCTCCTAATGATTGCTCCGCAGCCATTATAACTAATGAAAGGTTATTGGGAATATACAGTGCCTTGCAAAAGTATTCGGCCCCCTGGAACTTTTCAACCTTTTGCCACATTTCAGGCTTCAAACAAAAAGATAGAACATTTTAAATTTTTAGTGAAGAATCAACAACAAGTGGGTCACAATTGTGAAGTGGAACGAAATTGATTGGATCATTTAAACTTTTTTTGTAATAATAAAACTGAAAAGTTGGGCGTGCAAAATTATTCGGCCCATTTCCTTTCAGTCCAGAAGTTCATTGAGGATCTCTGAATGATCCAATGTTGTCCTAAATGATTGATGATAAATAGAATCCACCTGTGTGTAATCAAGTCTCCGTATAAATGCACCTGCTCTGTGATAGTCTCAGAGTTCTGCATCATGAAGACCAAGGAACACACCAGGCAGGTCCGTGATACTGTTGTGGAGAAGTTTAAAGCCGGATTAGGATACCAAAAGATTTCCCAAGCTTTAAACATCCCAAGGAGCACTGTGCAAGCGTCATATTGAAATGGAAGGAGTATCAGACCACTGCAAATCTACCAAGACCCGGCCGTCCCTCTAAACTTTCATCTCCAACAAGGAGAAGACTGATCAGAGATGCAGCCAAGAGGCCCATGATCACTCTGGATGAACTGCAGAGATCTACAGCTGAGGTGGGAGAGTCTGTCCATAGGACAACAATCAGTCCAACACTTCACAAATCTGGCCTTTATGGAATAGTGGCAAGAAGAAAGCCATTTCTCAAAGATATCCATAAAAAGTCTGGTTTACAGTTTGCCACAAGCCACCTGGGAGACACCAAACATGTGGAAGAAGGGGCTCTGGTCAGATGAAACCAAAATCCAACTTTTTGGAAACAATGCAAAACGATATGTTTGGCGTAAAAGCAACACAGCTCATCACCTGAACACACCATCCCCACTGTCAGACATGGTGGTGGCAGCATCATGGTTTGGGCCTGCTTTTCATCAGCAGGGACAGGGAAGATGGTTAAAATTGATGGGAAGATGGATGGAGCCAAATACAGGACCATTCTGGATGAAAACCTGTTGGAGTCTGCAAAAGACCTGAGACTAGGACGGAGATTTATCTTCCAACAAGACAATGATCCCAAACATAAAGCAAAATCTACAATGGAATGGTTAAAAAATAAATGTATCCAGGTCTTAGAATGGCCAAGTCACAGTCCAGACCTGAATCCAATTGAGAATATGTGGAAAGAGCTGAAAACTGCTGTTCACAAACGCTCTCCATCCAACCTCAAAGAGCTCCAGCTGTTTTGCAAATTAGAATGGGCAAGAATTTCAGTCTCTAGATGTGCAAAACTGATAGAGACATCCCCCAAGAGACCGCAGCTGTAATCGCAGCAAAAGGGGGCGCAACAAAGTATTAATGCAAGGGGGCCGAATAATTTTGCACGCCCAACTTTTCAGTTTTATTATTACAAAAAATTTTTAAATGATCCAATAAATTTCGTTCCACTTCACAATTGTGACCCACTTGTTGTTGATTCTTCACCAAAAATTTAAAATGTTATATCTTTTTGTTTGAAGCCTGAAATGTGGCAAAAGGTTGAAAAGTTCCAGGGGGCCGAATACTTTCGCAAGGCACTGTATTTATAATAAAGTCATATTTAAGTATAATTTTATTAATTCCCGGAGAACCCCTTTAATGTCTAGTTACAGCTCCAGGACTCCCATCTACTGGGAGAATACATGAAAAATACATGTGAACAAAATGATATCAAGGGCCACATGTGGCTCCCGGGCCGCAGGTTGTGCACCCCTGATCTAGAGAGTGGCAGCGCTGTCCAGAGCAGGAGGGGTAAGTTCTTTTATTTATTTTATGTATGAGGAATGGGGGTCTGACTTGAGGTCTAATGAGGAATGGGAGTCTGATCAGTGAGTAATGAAGGTACCACCTGTGTCTGGATGGTGGACAACAAAACTGTGGGAGCTACCCCTGCTTATCAGTGGATCAAACGATCCTCTCTGTTGGTCTGTCCAGAATCTGTCCGCTGTGTGTGTGTGCCCTCATGTAACCACTGCTCCAACACCTCCTAACAGCTATCCTGCTTCTCTCAGTCCAATGATGCACCCCCTCTCTAGCAGTCAACAAGGTCTCACAAAGAGGTAAACCACCCAAAAGTAGCCTCTGAGAGCCTTTTTATAGGGCAGTTGGGGATGCACTTTTACGCCTTCTTGTGATAAAACCCAGTGTCTACTCAGACCACACCTGTAATATTTTATATTCTATAAAGTAGCCTCATTACATGATGCTGATGGAAAGTCTGATGCAACCATTATGCAACCGTAAATCTGTTACTAATCATTATACTTGAGCCATTTATGATGGAGTCAAAGCCTAATGGCGGAGAGTCAGTAATTTAACTTCTTGACTCCACAGCCCTGGTTATGTGTGGACTCTTTTCTCTTCTGACATCATCCTTTTTCCTCATATAACTGTATTGGCTGTGTGCGTGCAATAAAGGCTACTGCTGATGAGTTATTTTTAAAGGGGTAGGAGGTGTCAGCTTTTTAAAAGAAGTTTGACCTGTTGTAACCTGACTATTCCAAGATAAAGAGCAAACAGATAACAGTGAACTGAAGGCCGTGGTTAAAATTATATCAAGAGACGACTACGTCACTTTGTTGACTACTTACAGGTATATCGTCATATGGTCATTCTTGTATATCGGCTGCTTTTACCAAAACCTAACCAAAATCTATATCAGTCCACAGCCCCCTACAATGGTTAAATGACATCAATAGATGACTAAGTCACTTTGTTGACTACATACAGGAGTGAAACATGAAGCTTCTGGGCCTACTACAAAGTCTACCTTGTGCCACTTGTAATATGGTCTTCTCTTATGTAGCAGAGGGCCTTTGGGCTCCTCTCAAGCACTAGGGCCTAGGTTCAACTGATACCTCTACACCTCTGGTAGCACGTCTCTGGTCATTCTTGTATATTAGCTATTTTTAACCAAAACCTAACCAAAATCTATATCAGTCCATACATAGAAATGTGCCCCATCACAGAAGTCATGCCCAGATGTTTCCTCTTTACAATAGTTATAACCAGATGTGTTCCATTCACATTAGTTATGCCCTGGTATGTGCCCCTCCAAAGTAGTTATGTGCCCACTTAACAGGAACAAAAAAAACCCCAGTAAATACTCACCTAGTTCCTCCGATGATCATCACAGCTCACCCTTCGCTCCCCAGCAGACAGGATTACTGTTATACATTGTGCTGCTGTGTAGGAGGAGCACATGCTTATTCCCGGGCCTGCACCACTCCTCCTACACAGCCCAGGAGTGGGATGTCTGACCACATCATGCTGCTGATGGTGAAGCGGGGAGAGGACGGTCTTCAGGACTGTCCCGCCAGATTCAGGAGGGTTGGGAGATATATCGTATGTATTCTTCTATATATTAAAAAATATATATATATGAATGAAATACCATACTATAACCTAAAATGAGCAACACAAAAACACTAAAGCATTAACCCCTTGGCGACAATGGACGTACCGGTACGTCATGGGCGCGAGGTACTTAGCGCAACAGGGCGTACCGGTACGTCATGCATGTTAACCCCCGCTGCTCAGTGCAGGGGGGTTAACATGCTTTGATGGCGGCTGTTAGACACAGCCAGCCATCCATAGTGAAGGCCTCGGGGGGTGCCGTGCACCCCCCATAATGGCGATCGCTGTGAATGGCTGGTCTATTCAGACCAGCCATTCACAGCAAGATCCGTGTACTCGGCGGGGATAGCGCTATTCTAGCGAATCCCCGCCGAGTGTCAGGGGTTAGGGGGGGGTCAGGGTGTCCCCCCCGCCCCCCTGATTGGCTGTGGGCACATGGGTGGGCACATGGGTGGGCAGATGGGCGGCGGGGGGGAGACTTGTAATGTGCGGGCGGCTGCCGCGAGTGCCGCCCGCAATAATTTCTCAGGATGGCCGAGCGGTATTCAAGCAGAGTATCAGCATACAGCTGATACTCTGCTTGAAACTGCTGACATCGGTGCTGGCACCGATGTCAGCAGTTTAACCCCTTCCATGCCGCGGTCCGTAGGGACCGCTGTATGGAAGGGGTTAACAGGGAGGGAGCGCTCCCTCCCTCTCCCATCGGCGCTGCGGTGCGCTGGCAGCGCCGATGGTGTGGGCAGATGAGAGGGAGGAAGCTCCCTCTCCCTTCCATCGGGACGCTGCTCTGCTGTGGCAGCGTCCCGATGGTTACCATGGCAACCAGACGCTTTCGTCTGGCTTGCCATGGAAGCCTGTTCAAGCTCCTGCTAAAGGCAGGAGCTTGAACAGGCTATAAGAAAATACACTGCAGTACACTATACAGTGTACTGCAGTGTATTGTAAAATACCAGACCCACTGGTTCTTGAAGAACCAAGTGGATCTGAGTCAAGAAAGTGGAAAAAAAAAAAGTTAAAAAAAAGTTTAAAAAAAAAGTTAAAAAAATTGATTAAAAATAAAAAAACACACAATACATAAACATGTTAGGTATCGCCACATCCGTAACAACCCGCTCTATAAAAATATTACATGAGATAGCCCCCCAGGCGAATGCTGTAAAAAAAAATTAAAAAAACTATGCCAAAATAGACATTTTTTTCCCTCTTCCCTCACAAAAAGTGTAATAGCAGGCGATCAAAAAGGCATATTTACCCCAAAATGGTATCAATTCAACCGTCATCTTGTCCCGCAAAAACTGTACCCTACCTGAGACAATCGCCTGAAAACTGAAAAAAATATGGCTCTCTGAAAATGGCAACACAAAAAAAATATTTTATTCTGTTCAAAAATGCATCTAATGTGTAAAACTTTCCAACAATAAAAAAGTTGGACATATTGGGTATCGCTGCGTCCGTAACAACCTGCTCTATAAAAATATTACATGAGATGGCCCCCCAGGCGAATGCTGTAAAATTTTTTTTAAAAAAACTATGCCAAAATAGCCATTTTTTCCCCTCTTCCCTCACAAAAAGTGTAATAGCAGGCGATCAAAAAGGCGTAATTACCCCAAAATGGTATTAATTCAACCGTCATCTTGTCCCGCAAAAACTGTACCCTACCTGAGACAATCGCCCGAAAACTGAAAAAAATATGGCTCTCTGAAAATGGCAACACAAAAAAAAATATTTTATTCTGTTCAAAATGCATCTAATGTGTAAAACTTTCCAACAATAAAAAAGTTGGACATATTGGGTATCGCTGCGTCCGTAACAACCTGCTCTATAAAAATATTACATGAGATGGCCCCCCAGGCGAATGCTGTAAAAAAATTTTTTTAAAAACTATGCCAAAATAGCCATTTTTTTCCCTCTTCCCTCACAAAAAGTGTAATAGCAGGCGATCAAAAAGGCGTAATTACCCCAAAATGGTATTAATTCAACCGTCATCTTGTCCCGCAAAAACTGTACCCTACCTGAGACAATCGCCCGAAAACTGAAAAAAATATGGCTCTCTGAAAATGGCAACACAAAAAAAAATATTTTATTCTGTTCAAAATGCATCTAATGTGTAAAACTTTCCAACAATAAAAAAGTTGGACATATTGGGTATCGCTGCGTCCGTAACAACCTGCTCTATAAAAAATATTACATGAGATGCCCCCCCAGGCGAATGCTGTAAAAATTTTTTTTAAAAAACTATGCCAAAATAGCCATTTTTTTCCCTCTTCCCTCACAAAAAGTGTAATAGCAGGCGATCAAAAAGGCATATTTACCCCAAAATGATATCAATTCAACCGTCATCTTGTCCCGCAAAAACTGTACCCTACCTGAGACAATCGCCTGAAAACTGAAAAAAATATGGCTCTCTGAAAATGGCAACACAAAAAAATATTTTATTCTGTTCAAAAATGCATCTAATGTGTAAAACTTTCCAACAATAAAAAAGTTGGACATATTGGGTATCGCTGCGTCCGTAACAACCTGCTCTATAAAAATATTACATGAGATGGCCCCCCAGGCGAATGCTGTAAAAAATTTTTTTTAAAAACTATGCCAAAATAGCCATTTTTTCCCTCTTCCCTCACAAAAAGTGTAATAGCAGTCGATCAAAAAGGCGTATTTACCCCAAAATGGTACCAATGAAAACCTCACCTCATCCTGCAAAAAATGAGCCCCCACATAAGACAATAGCTCAAAAAAATAAAAATCAATGGCTCCCGCAAACCACTCCATCAAAATCTGTGTTGTAAAATCCATATGGCGCTCCTTCTGCTCTGAGTCCTGCCATGTGCCCCCACAGCAGTTTACCACCACATATGGGGTGTTGCTGTATTCAGGAGAAAATGGGTAACAAATTATGGGGGGGCTTTTCTCCTGTTACCCCTTATGAAAATAAAAAAAATTGGGGCTAAAGCAACATTTTATTGGAAGAAAAAAAATTTTCATTTTCACAGCCAAGTGTTTCCAAATTCCGTAAAATGCTTAGGGGGTCAAAGTGGCCAGTACCCCCTTAATATATTCTTTGAAGGGTGTAGTTTCAAAAATGAGGTCACTTTATGAGGGTTTCCACTGTAGGGGTACGTCAGGGTCTCTCAATTACAAAATGGTGCCTAAAAACTATTCTAGCAAATTTTGCCTCCAAAATCCGTATGGCGCTCCTTTCCTTCTGACCACTGCCACAAACCCATAGAGACGTTTACCACCACATATGGGGTATTTCTGTAAACTGCAGAATCAGAGCAATGTAAATTGAGGTTTAGTTTGCTGTTAACCCTTGCTATGTTGCAAGAAAAAAAATATTAACATGAATAATCTACGAAAAAAGTGAAATTTTGAAATTTCACCTCCATTTTCCATTAATTCTTGTGGAACACCTCAAGGGTTAACAAAGTTTGTAACAGCAGTTTTTTATAATTTGAGGGGTGTAGTTTCTAAAATGGGGTCATTTATGGTGGGTTTCATTATGTAAGCCCCTCAAAATCACTTTATATCTGCATTGGTGCTAAAAAAAAATGGTTTTGGAAAATTTGGTGAAAATTTGAAAAATGGCTTTTAAACTTCTAAGCCTCCTAACGTCCTAAAAAAGTAAAATGATGTTTACAAAATGATGCCAACATAAAGTAGACATATGGGGAATGTAAAATAATAACTATTTTTGGAGGTATTACGGTGTATTTTGAAAGTAGAGAAATTGAAATTTGGAAATTTGGAAATTTTCAGAATTTTTGGTAAATTTTGGATTTTTTCATAAATAAGGGTGAAATATACTGACTCAAATTTATGACTGTCATGAAGTACAATGTGTCACGAGAAAACAATCTCAGAATGGCCTGGATAAGTAAAAGCGTTCCAAAGTTATTACCACATAAAGTGACACATGTCAGAATTCAAAAAATTTGGCCCAGACATTAAGGCCAAAATGGGCTCTGTCCTCAAGGGGTTAAAGAGCTTTGACCATGGTCAATAGATACTAAAAAAAAATGAGTTTCACACTACAATGAGACAAAAGCTCATTCTATCTGTGCCATGATTAAAGGAAAATTCCATGAAACCATGCACATTTATATCTATACCTATACATTTGTATATCTATACATTTATATTCTAAAGGAGCCATGCAAGGTGAGGATACCTGGAATATACTGAGCACAGGCGACCTGCTCACTACTGGCTCCTGTCTGTGACAACTCATTGCTGGATGATGGCACCGGGCACCATAGATGATGCCCCAGTGTTTTCTGTATAATATTGTAATTTGTGGTCTCTATCTCCCTCTGCTGGAGACACAGAGAATTACTAAGGACAGTATACTGGTTATTAAAAATTCATTTTGCTCTCCATGGTTTTATTTTTGTATATTTCATATTGGTTACTTACAGAACATTTCTGTGTGGATCCAGTAAAATTTGGAATAAATTAATTAAAGTCAATGGGAAGTCAACTCTGCTCTGCCGCTACTAAATAATGGTGTGCAGTCAGAGGTAACCAATGAATAGCTGATCACTGAGAGTGCCGAGCGTTGGACCACCACCATCCAGATCTGATTAGAAAATCCTTATGAAATCCATTCACAATGGTCACACAGAGGAAAAAACATCATGTTCATTAATTCTGCATATTCCACAGCACAAGCACATACACAGCAGAAAGCATGTCAGCCTTAGCTATATCTATCACATAAGAACATACTGTTACTGTTGCCTACCCTCCAAGACTGTCTAGGAAACTTTAAGAAAACAGAGGGGGTGGGGGGCTTCTGGAGGTCTGGTTCTGGTGGTCTTCTCACATTGTGAAGCTAAAGAATATAGCATGGACAGTCAGGGAAGGCAATCAGCCAAAGGTTTTGCTGCTAAGCCCTGAGTGACCAGGGTCTGCTGAAGTCTAGTTTAGGCCTTGTTCACACGTCAGTTATTTGATCAGTTATTTCCATCAGTTTTTGTGAGCCAAAACCAGGATTGGAGGCTACACAGTGATAAGGTATAAGCCTAGGTGCTGGGGACTAGTGAAGTCTGGGTGCTGGAGTTTGGTGAGATCTAGTTCCCCAGAGTCTGGTAAAGCCTGGGTGCTGGCGTCTGGTCTAGTCTACTTTTCTTAGTCTATCTTTTGGTGAAGTCTAGTTTAGTTTTCCAGGGCTTGATAGACTGGATCTGGTGAAGTCCAGTTTTCCGAGGTCGTTTACAGTCTATGTGCTGGGGTTTGGTGAAGTCCAGTTTCCCAGAAGGTGGTGAAATGTGGGTGCTGGTGAAGTCTACTTTTACAGAGTCATAGTGTGCCCTTGCTTTCAAGGGCTTGCTAGAGTCTGGAAATGGTGTTTCCTGAAGTCCAGCTTTCTAAGGTCTGTTAGAGTCTAGGTGCTGGGATCTGGTGCAGTACCCCAGAGGAACCACTGCAAAGGGTGATTTAATGTTAATGAGTTAAATGTTGTCATTTACTGTTAAAGCACGTATTTCTTTGTGCACCATGTAAACTTACTGGCAAAAGTGCGCTCTCCATTCATTGTGTATGACCCTAGGAGCACCAAAGAGAAGATTGCAACCATGAACTGTGAGTACTACTACCACCATGATAGCCAATCTGATCCTCCCCTCCCATCAAGGTCGCTGGTCAGGGGTCTGGTTGAAGACTAGTTCTTCAGAGTCATGGTGAAGTGTGGAAGCTGGGATCTGGTGAAATGGTTGGTCTGGCTGAAAACATGTGTCTGCTGTAGTGTAGTTTCTTGGAAAGTATTGAATTCTGGGTACTGGGGTCTGCTAAAGGGTTGGTGCTGTAGGGTGTTGAAGTATAGTTTCTGTATCTGGTCAAGGATGGAGGCTTAAGACTGGAGGGGTTTAGTGAAGTCTAGTTTCCCTTTGAGGATCTAATATGGTAGGTTTTGTGCCATGTATAACTACAGCATCTTTCCATACATTTCATGTGGACTATTCATGCATGATGGTTGGAATGGTGGTTAGCAGGGACGGACTGGGAACTTAAAGGGAACCTGTCATCAACTTTATGGTGACCTCACTGAGGGCAGTATAAAATAGTGACAGAAATGCTGATGTCAGCGGTGTATCATTCATGAGCTAAAAGTTAGTGGTTGCTGAGAACCAGCATCATAATCATTGCAGCACAGGCCTTGAAAAGAGTCAAATCTACCTGAGAAGAGTCATGGTTATTCCTAATCTCCTGCTCTCCCTGCCCATCTGCTGATCATTGGAAGTTGTCTCCTAGTGAGAAAGGGAGAAAACTAGGTAGAAGACTGTCAGTCATCAGCACGTGGGCAGGAAGAGCAGGAATTCATGAATAACCATGACTCTTCTCATGAAGATTTGACTCTTTTTCCAGGCCTAGTCTGCAATGTTTGTGATGTTGGTTCTCGGCAACCACTTACTTTTAACTTATGAATGACAGACCACTGAAATCAACTCACCTGTCTCTACTTTATTCTGCCGTTAGTATGGGTAGCATAAAGGTGATGACAGGTTCCCTTTAAAGTGGCCCTGGAAAAAATACTAAAAGTGGCCCCATTTTGTGGTTGGGTCCAAATTGATGGAAGGCAGGGCCAACAATACCATATTGCGGCACATTATACCACCCCAACAGAGCCAAATACCACAGTCCATCACAAAATACTGCCAGCAGAACAAAATACATCCCCAAAAACTTCCACTGGCCAGCCAAGAGGAGGGCCCAGATGGCCCACTGGGAAATTTCCCTGTAAGGTCTATGGCCAATCCGCCCCTGGTGGTTAGCGACATTTTGGGACATTTGGCATTCTCACTGAAGACATTTATAGTTTTACTTTAAGAATATCATATATTTCCAGGTCATCCAGTTAACCCTAACCATAACAAAGTGGAAAACGTGCTCAAGTAAATGCAAGAGCACACTGAAGGCGGCACACTGCTTCCTGCAATATATTGCTTAGTGCTGAATGAAGGAAGTAGTAAAGGAAGAGGAAGTTTGAATTAAAGTGGACCTGTCGGGAGGAGGGATTGATAATTAATAGCTGATTTCCTGACAGCAGTATATCACAGTTATTCACCACGCTATGTAATACCTTATGTTTGTCACAATATAGGGAGTAGTAAAAACTGAGATGATCTCCCCGGGTCTGGCTGGGAGATCTTTTATGCCAGCAACTCCATGGTGGTCAGGATATTGTATTCTGTTGTTCTATCCTTCTTGTAAAAAATAGAAATCAAATAGACTGCTTGTAAGTCAGTGGGATGCATCAGGATTTATTAGAAGGCGTTACAATGGATTAATCATAACCACCGTGGCTCCTGTAATAACTAAAGCAATGACACTAGCATAAACCTATATACAAAATACGGTATACCAAATGGAACTTAAAGGGATTGTCTCATGATGGGCAATGGGGGCCTATTGCTAGGATATGCCCCCATTGTCGGATAGGTGTGGGTCCCACCGCTGGAACCTGCACCTATATCCAGAACGGAGCCCCACAAGGTGGTGACTGGAGGACTCCGGTCCGCTCCCATTCATTTCTATAGAGCCGATGGAAATAGCCAGTTCGCAGTGCCACGTTCTGAATATAGGTGCGGGTCCCAGCACCTAGAGATATGCCCCCATTGTCCATCATGAGACAACCCCTTTAATGGCTATGGACACATTTGGGGTTTTACTTATTTTGGGCTAAAATCATTTTTTCAATTGGTCTTTATTAAACATTTGGAGCAGTTTTATTTCCACAGCTTCTAGTTTCAGAGCATTTTCAGACTAGCAGGATCTCTGCTTCACACTGAATTTATCAGAGAGCCGCTCTGTTGGCTGATCTGCGGTCCTTAAAGGGAACCTGTCATCTCCAAAACACCCCCTGAACTAGAGTAAGCGGTGTATAGTGTAAGTGATGCTGAATCCGAATATGTAAGTTTTATCTTCATACTCACTTCCATTCTGACGCTGTGCTCCCACAAACCTGCAGTAAAATGCACTCAGTGGACTCCGGTGCTCACTCACATAATGGAGAGGACTCAAAGAAGAGTCCACTCAATGTATTTTACTGCAGGTTTGTGGGAGCACAGCGTCAGAATGGAAGTGAGTATGAAGATAAAACTTACATATTCGGATTCAGCATCACTTACACTATACACCGCTTACTCTAGTTCAGGGGGGGTTTCGGAGATGACAGGTTCCCTTTAACTGTAATTTCGAAGCAGCTCATAAACACTCATTCCGTTCACTCACGAAATTTGCCAGAAGAATTTTGTCAGAGACTGTTGGCCAATATTCTTTCGTCGGCCGTGTGGTATGCCATGGGAGGCAGCACTCCATTTCGCTGGTCGGCGGTTTAAAGCCGTGACAGCACCAAGAAGAAACATGACCCTTCTTGGCGCGGTGTCGGGACAGATGCCACTTCAAGCCACAGAGGGTGTCCACTCACGGTTTAGCTCCATTCAATGGACCTAAACCACGAGCAGGTTCACAGCTTTTAAAGTGAACTGTGGCGGTTTCTGCCGTGAAGTATGTGGCGTATTTTAACAGCATCAAAATCCGCTGTGTGAACGTACCCTTATACATTTGACAGAGCATATCGCAGCTGGATTGAAAGTGAAGCAAAGAGCCTGCTAGTCTGCTAGTGCACTGAAACTGCAAGCTGTAGAAGAACACTGTTGAAAATTTTTAATAAACATCAATTGAATATATTATTTTTAGCCCAAAATGAGTTAAATGCAATTTAAAAAAATCGCCTTCATGGGTGTCTATAGCATTTTAAATGGTAAGCAACCCCCCATGGATCAAGGCTATTCACTGGAACTAAGGGATTAAAGAAGAACTCCCGCAAAAAAATTTATTCCATGTCCTGCTAGAAATGTACATGATATAATCTGTAGTGAATGTCATTTTCTTACCAGTGTCTGTATTTTTGACTTATATCATCCTGAAGTTTCTTATCTGTGTCATGTGACCAGCAATTAAACCCACCAACTCACACAAAGACTTATGTGTGGACAGGAAGTCTAATTCTCTATGTATTAATGAGACTGAAAGTGAGGCTCCCATAGGAACGAATAGAACAGTTACTGGCTTCCTGTCCGGGGTCAGTTGGAGGTCAGGGAGTTGGTCACATGACCCAGCTACAATAAGAAGAGAGGTTATTACTCACAATTACATTCTCTGATAAGAAGATGACGTTCACTACAGATTATATCATGCACCTTTCTAACAGGTCAGAGAATAATAATTTTTGCGCGAGTTCTTTAATTTATGAAAAGGTCATATGCCAGTTGTTTTTTTTTTACTTTTTTCAATCTTATGCGTCTCTAGGGCACCCTTTTGCAAAGTGGTTGACGCTTGGTGGAGGGGCCTGGCCTCCAACGACCCATAAGATTTACTATAATTTACAATAAAAGCTGGCATAAACTATAGTACAAATGTCGCCATAGATTTGTCTTTTCGGTGTACAGACTGCCAGAAGTAGCTCCTGCACCTCTTATAAAAATTTGGCGTTTCTTACTCCAGTGTACTTCTGATCAAGACAGGCAATGACACCCCAGTCTTAATAGATTCCCAATATATTTGTGTTTTTCAGCTCTTTTGGCTTCTGCAGATCTCACCAGGGTCATCCCTGAGATATC
The DNA here is from genome assembly GCA_900303285.1 of Rhinella marina. Taxonomy (NCBI): domain Eukaryota; kingdom Metazoa; phylum Chordata; class Amphibia; order Anura; family Bufonidae; genus Rhinella; species Rhinella marina. The sequence continues at coordinate 91,350 of ONZH01012873.1, forward strand.
CCATGGAGCAGATGTAAGCACTGCAGGGGGCTAAGCCTTTGAGTATTTAAAAATGGGGCACGCTTCTCTGTGTGTCTCCCTTGCTGTCTTTTTCTGCCTTCCTTTTACTCATAGGATACACCTGGCCCCAGTAATAGTAGTGAAAGCTGCTACATCTGTTTCCTCCATGTCTTCCTGCATACGGCAAACAGGAAGCATAGAACTGGGCAGGTGGTGTGGACAGCTCAGTCCGTGACATTTCAGGATCCATGCAGGAATAGCAGTAACACAGCCGAGTGGAGAGGAGAATCAGCGGGACTGTAAGAGAAGTGGAGATGGATGGAGAGGGTCAGTGTAAGGACGAGCTCTCACACCGCGCTACAGCCATAATCTGCATTTTATAGAGGAGCGGGAAGAAATCTAAACAGAGGAGGAGGATGACATTTTCCTTTACCCTTTTCCTCTTGGAGAGATCAATTGGCTCAATTCACTACAAAAAATAATAAATAAAGATCAAATGAGTGATTCCAACCTAAGGACTGCAGGGAAAGAATGTGTGCAATCCATGTCGGAAAGCAGTGACACTGCAGAGCAGAACGACGTGTAATATGAGTATGAGAAAGATCAAAATGGAATTTACTGTCATGTAGGATTTGTAAAATGAGCCAGGTCAGCAGAGAGATCAGAAGGTTAAAGTGAATATCCATCCATGAACACCATGTCATCTAAATAGGGCAAAAACGGTGCGCTGATGTATTCCTTAATATATCTTTAAAGAGGTCAGAGCTCTTTGACCTAAACATGCAATTCTGCCAACCTGAGGTCACCACTAGAGGGAGCTCCCTGCATACATTCAATACACACAACAGTGTGGAGTCAGCTCTTATGCACCCTCTAGTGGTGGCATCAGACACAGAATTTTATAAGCAGGGGATTTATCAGAAAACCGACCCTGACCACTATAATGGCGAATCGGCCGTTTTGATACGTTTTTCTGTTATGCCATTCAACGTATTGGAAAAATATTTTTATATTTTCATAGTACGGGCAGTTTCGGATGTGGTGATGTCTATAATGTTTTTATTTTTTATTATTATTATTGATGTACTTATTGTTTTATTCTAAGGAAAGGGGGTTTTAATTGTTTATTTTTAAAAATATTTTAGAACATTTTTTTTAAAGCTCCTCTAGGAGGCTACAATGTCTACTTTGTTTTTTTTTTTTTTTTTTTTAGAGAATACTACTGTACTCTCATAAGGAGTATAGTAATTCTGTAAGTGCTGATCTCCTATGCTGGCCTGCCACCTGCTGGCCAACATAGGAACTGCAGCTCTAATACGCCTGGTCTCTTCAGAGAGAACCAGCCTATTAGAAATAATGACTGGCATCCCCAATCGCTGCACGGGGTTGCTGCTCTTAACTTGGAAGCGCATGCTTCCAGGTTTTTCGCCCATTTGATGCCGTGATCACACTGCATCCAAAGGCTGCAATATCTGCAACTGGCATTATTTCCACATGCAGACATGATATATTGTACAATAAATGTTGTGTTGCTGCAAAGTGATTTGTGTGCCGCCCGCCTGCCTTATTTTAGAACAGTTCAAATACCTGTAAGGGCGAGTCGCCCCTTGTCATAATGCTACTGTCTCACAACTCCCATGTATCAATGCGACCTGGCCACCACCGTCTGCGCTTGCGCAGGTAAAGGGGACTGACGAGACCCGCAAGTATCAATCTAGCACACCGACGAGTGCAGGCACCAGCATTGCATGACTGATGACTAGTACAGGGATTCTGAGTCCCCTGTTGCTCTTGAGGCAGCCCCATAGTAAAGCTGCAGGGATCTGTGATACTGACAATGTATGATCCTTTGCCCCCGTACACGTTCCTTGTTTGTTGTCAGCACCCTTGTTTGTCGGGTAATTGGCGGCACCTTTACACAGGGCAAATATCGGGAGTGAGCGTTTGTAGGAACGTTTGTTTCCAATAATTGTCCCCAAGGTGCCCTGAGAGCAATCGCAATGAATAGAGTAACAACAAACTGTGGAGGACTGTGGGGCATCTGAGGTCAGTGCAGGAACGGTAGACTGACTGCAGAAGAGAAGGTAGCAAGTAAATAAGGTCAACACAGGTTACAGATGGAGAGCAGGTTTAGACAGTAGTAAAGCTCTGTTCACTTTGACATTACATGAGATGAAAGGCAACTAGGGTAATGAGAAGGGCTGGTAAAAGTTTATTGCATATTACAGCAGGTGTGTGTGGAGATAACAGAGAGGACAAGATGACAAGGAACAACTACAGGTCACTAATAAATTATTATAGGCCACTTTTCAATTATTAGAGGCAGGGGTGTAGCTATAGGGGGTGCAGAGGTAGCAGTCACGGCCGGGCCCAGGAGCTTGAGGGGGCCCAAAGACCCTTGTACCACATAAGAAGACATTGGTATTATAGAAAGTGCATGCTGGTCACGTTACATCTCTGGCTGGAGGGAAGGGGTTAGGTCAAGAATTTGGCATGGGTGGGGGGGGGGTGTAGTTTCAATTTTTGCCTCGGGCAGCACGAAGGCCATGTTTCCCTACCCCTGGCCACAAAGCGTTGAGGAAAGGGGGCCCAAGCTGAACCTTTGCACCAGGGCCCATGAGCCTTTAGCTACGCCCCTGATTAGAGGGGCTGGCAGCTTTGGACAATTCCTGTCCAAAAAAATGAACTAAAAAGCTGAATACAGGGTGTTCTGCTGCAAAGACCACCAACCATGAGCTGTAATCTGTGAAGGAACCTGGCAACAAGTATTCAATTTTCCTGTAGTGCCCCCATTGGGGACATAAGGCATAGCATGGTGTCCATTAAAATCAATATGCTGTCAGTATGGAGTATTAATGCCAAATCCTTTTTTTTTTAATGTTCTGATGGTTTAGGATGATGAATGGGTTTATGGTGTTATCTGTGGCAGTTTAAAGGGGTTGTCTAGCCTTGTACTTCCAAGTCCCCCTGAATATAAAAAACTCACTCACCTGACCCAGTGACTTAGTCTGTGAATGCTGCAGCCGGTCACAGACCTCATCGAGGCTTGAACGATACATCACTGCTGTGACGCGAAGATATAGAGGAAGTGGCTGCTTTGGGGCCCGAACGCAGATGGGGCCCACCCAGGAGGAGGACTAAAAGATTTTGTTGTCAGGGCTCCCTAAATAGTTTGTATACAGAGACACTGTAGTAAATGGATGTAGCGGCTGCCAGGCCTTGACTAGCCATAGGAGCTTGGGTTGGCAAAGAATTTGCTGGGGTGGGGGTAGACAGTGTTCAATTTGTTGTGGGGCTTAGTCATTTTTAGTTATGCCACTGGTTCAAACCTGTGTGACCAAACCACTTCCTGGTCCTGTGGGGACTGGAAGTGGCTGGGAACAGAGTAACAATGGGACCACAAACTGGTCAGTCGGTTTCTCAATGTTCAGGAAGACCGGGGAGGACCTCAGGGGTTGTCAGCTCCAAGGTCAGAGAACCCCTTTAACCACCTAACTGATTTGCCAGAGTCCAGCTCCAGGAGTGGGAAAAGTAGCTAACTGGAGGGGGAGGGCTGCTTTAGATGCTGCTACCTCCTGAATGGTAGCAGCTAGAAACATGCAACTGGTCTTGTTTAAAATAGAAATCGAGATGCAGTGAGTGCAGCTGAAAGTGAAAGTAAAAACAGGTTTTACCCGCAATTATCCTCAACTTGATTTCTAACAGTGATTAGTCTGTTGCTTGGACTTTAGCTGTCATTTTGGTCTTGTATGAAAGCCTGGACTGTCAGCTTTCAAACAAGACCAGCAGCATGTTTCCTGCTACCATTCAGGTGATAGCAACATCTAAAGCAGCCCTCCCCCCTCCAGTTAGCAACTCTTCCCAATGCGAGAGCTGGGCAAAACAGGTGGTTAAGGCAGTAAAGGGCTAAAGTGTAAATTAAAATGTTTTTCTTTGCGGTCTGGGAGGGAACAACTATTTTCCCATTATAGTATATTATCAATATAATGTATATCATACCTGTCTGCATTCTATATGGCAATGGGCATCAAGGACAGTTTTTAGTATATACCCATAGAAATGGCCATTGTATATGCACTGATTTCACTCATTCTCATGTCAGGCTGCCACTTTTTTATTACTGCGGAAAACATGAAATAACTGCAGCCTAAGATGATTATCATAGATCATGACTTCATGGAAGTCTCAATGGCTAATTTCCTCTTTGTGTCTCTGTGTCACGTTGCTTCCCGTACCAGCACAGTAACAGCCCCCACCCCATCTGCAGACAAGACATCAAGGAATCACCTATGACAAAGGACTCAGCTTGTAGCCAAAACTTTAAGAACATTTTTCAAAAATTCATCTCTTCTCAGTAATTTTCTTTTTTTGTAGATTTTACATTGTTGATTTACCGTATGGAGATGAGATCTGTCAGAAGAACAGAAAAATAACAAAATAACAAAAAACATCCTTTATTTTCAGCATCCGTTGTGCTCATTTTTTTCTGTTTTGGGAGAAAAGGTCCTCCACAAGTCAGAAGCAGAAGAGATGCCCTCATGGGAAGGGCAAGGTGCTCGATGAAGGGTTAAAAACCCACGTATAGACATAGAAGGAAACACAGCACTCTCCAATATCAATCAATAATGAATTAATTATTGTGGTCGATATTCACTTTAATGGTCCATTTACACGTCCGCATAATGGGTCCGCAACTGTTCTGCCATTTTGGGGAACAGGTGTGGACCCATTTATTTTCAGTGGGGCTGTCCATGTGCTGTCTGCATCCGCACTTTCGTCCCGCAAAAAAAAAAAAAAAGAACATGTCCGGACAAGAAAAGGCATTTCTATTATAGTGCCGGCCAAAATGCAGAACGTACATGGCTGGTGTCCGTGTTTTACGGATCCGCAATTTGCGTGTGAATGGACCCTTAGTCTCAGAGTTGTATTATTGACAATTATAGGTGAATGTATGATGTAGATTTCATAGAACACGGGTATAGTTCTCGGTTAGCTGCCGCTGATCTCATTAGTTGACGTTTCTATCCATCCCGGAACCCCGTGTGACTCTGTTTACTCTGCATTAAACTCTGCTGTCTCTTTGGTGGTTTTCTTCCCGATATTTATGGTTCAAACCTGTCCATACAAGTGAATGGAGCTGTGGACTGACAAAAGCACTTCAGCACATTCAGAGAGGGGACTCAGGGGACCCTCATAATCAGGCTCGCTGGGGGTCCGAGTGGTTGGACCCCCACCATGATCCAGTATTTACCACCTATACTGTGAACAGATGATAAATACTCTTCATGGGATAACCACTTTAAATCAAGAGTTAGAAAAATCATTATTTCTTAGGGCTCATGCACACTGCCGTATGTACAGTATATTGCGGTCTGCAAAACACGGATCCGCAAAAAATATATATGACATCCGTGTGCATTCCGGATTTTGCAGAAACGAACAGCTGCACAGCTGCCCCCTAATAGAACAGTCCTATCCTTGTCCGTAATGCAGACAATAATAGGACTGTTTTTTTGCGGAACGGACATACCGAAATGGAATGCATACAGAGTAACTTCCTTTTTTTTTTTTTTTGCAGACCCATTGAAATGAATAGTTCTGCATATGGTCCGCAAAAAAAACGGAACGGACACAGAAAGAAAATACGTTTTTGTGCATGAGCCCTTAGACTAGAAAAATACAAATCAATGCACAGGCGGTAGTATTAACATGTAGAAATATTCATGATATATGCTTATAGCAGTGTGTTCAACAACAACTACTCACAGTGACAACAAACTTTGCTTTAGGGCTCATGCACACGACCGTATGTATTTTGGAAAAAATACTGATGACGTCCGTGTGCATTCCGTATTTTGCAGAACGGAACAGCTGGCCCCTAATAGAACTGTCCTATCCTTGTCCGTAATGCAGACAATATAGGACAAGTTCTATCTTTTTTGTGGAACCGACAAATGGACATACAGAAACGGAATGTACACAGAGTAACTTCCGTTTTTTTTGTGGATCGAAAATGAATGGTTCTGCATATGGTCCACACAAAAAAACCCAGAACGGACATGGAAAGAAAATACATTTGTGTGTATGAGCCCTTATTCAGTCCACGCAGCAGAGTTCAGCAATATTATGCAAGACAAAAATGTCAAGATTCCAGCACGTTGGTAAAATCCTCACATTATTCATAATTAGCGATGAGAGATCTGATTGAACATGAATTGAATTTGTTATGAAATTCCCCAAATTTTTGGTGTCTAGCAAATCCAAATTTTTATCAGGTAAGATGTAGAAGGAGGATCAGATGACCCTATTGTGGCAGACTTGCCCATAATGCCTTGAAGTCAACCTCAGCCGCACATCTCCTGCCTTGTCCATCACGTTCCATACTGCGCTGCTGCCGCTACCACTACCCCTACACAGCCACACATCTCATGCTTTTTCCATTATGTTCTATACTGTGCTGCTGCTGCTGCTACCACTACCCCTACACAGCCACACATCTCATGCTTTTTCCATTATGTTCTATACTGTGCTGCTGCTGCTACCACTACCCCTACACGGCCACACATCTCATGCTTTTTCCATTATGTTCTATACTGTGCTGCTGCCGCTACCACTACCCCTACACGGCTGCACATCTCATGCTTTTTCCATTATTTCTATACTGTGCTGCTGATACCACTACCCCTAGAGAGCAGCACACAGTCTGCCTTGTCCATCACGTTCCAGTCTGTGCTGCTGCTCTACCACTACTCCAACACATTTGGAGTGGGTCTGACTCTCGGCACCCCCATCAATCAGCTGTTTGAAGAGGTCATGGCACTCATGTGAGAGTTGCGTCCTCTTCATTGTTTACCTGCATGCTGTCAGTGTAATTACAGCTTCCTCTTCCATTCAAGTGAATGGATAAAAACATTTGTTTAATTCTTACCAATTGTGGCTACTATTGGAGAGACATTTTACAGTCTGTGCATGCTTTGGACTGGAATACATAGTGGAATATTTTGGCACAATGGACAGTTTTACGGCATGGTAGGAAATCTTGTGATTATGTGTTCCCTGCAACAGGAAAGGAAGGATTGGACCCTAGCTGATTTTGTGGCAGCATCAATTCTGGAGGGGTCTGATAGTTTTTAGAGATTATAGAAGCTGTAAAGAGACACTACCATAAAAAATGTTTTTTTGTGTGTTTTTTTTAATATAACATATGAACAGCCTATATGGGAATATCATATGTAATATTCTTTTTACAATCAGCAAAATGATTTTCAGGATATAATTTTTTGAAATCATTCTATGTATTCTACCTTCTGTCCTGGCTCTTTAAAGCGGAACCTTTCATGGGCCCAGACACTTAAGTGAGTACAAGATTATGTAGGATGTAGGTCCAGGCACTTACTATTTTTTGCGGGCACCGCTCCGTTTGCACGCTATGCCCCTGTAAAATTCTCCCCTGTGCTATGCTAATGCATAGCATTGGAACAGGGAGGAGGAGATGCCAGGGTTTCTCAATGGGCGTCTCCTTCTCCCTGGCTGTAGCTCTGTCCAATCGCAGCAGAGAGCGTCACAGCCGGAGGGTAGGTGAGCGTTTTTTTCTCCCTGGCTGTGACGCTCTCTGCTGCGATTGGACAGCGCTACCGAGATACTGTCCGGCCCCATTCACTATAATGGGAACTGGCGGAGATCTGGCTGCAACCTGGCAAATATGCTGAGGAGTGGCCGGACAAATACCAGATCTCTGCTGGTCACCATTATAGTGAATGGGGCTGAACAGTATCTCGGCAGTGCAAGGTTTACACAGACGGAACAGCCTGCCAAATCTGCTTACCACAAATGTGAAACAGACCTTAAAGAGGTTGTTCGAGTTATATTTATTGATGACCTATCCTCAGGCGTGCGCCGTGCCAGCGCTGCCTCCTCTTCATTGTTTACCTGCTCGCTGTAACATCCGCAGCAGTGAGCAGGTGTATTTACACCCAAGCCGTTCCATTCATTTCAATGGGATGGGTCGTTCCTATACACTTGTATCAGAGCGATCCGTCCCATTGAAATGAATGTGGCGGCTTGGGTGTAATTACACCTGCTGACCGCTATAGATGTTACGGCGAGCAGGTAAACAATGAAGAGGAGGCAGCGCTGGCACGGCGCGCTCCTCCTCTTCAAACAGCTGATCGGTGGGGGTGCCGGGTGTCGGACCCCCGCCGATCTGATATTGATAACCTATCCTGAGGATAGGTCATCAATAAATATAACTCGGAGAACCCCTTTAACAGAAAAATGACAACATATGCACTGGATTGATGGTACAAAACGTGAAATATCTGGCTGCAACAGAAGGCAGTTTGGTCGCTAAGGGAGCTGGAGTGTCTGCAGGCAACATTTGGAGGTTCCTTGCAAGTTTGAGGCTGCGTTTCAGCAAATGGGGGGAATGGTGTCCTCAATGCTGAGAAATACAGGCAGATACTTATCCATCATGCAAAAGAACAACGACCCCAAACATACAGGCATTGTCATTAAGAACTATCTTCAGCGTAAAGAAGAACCAGGAGTCCTGGAACATTCACATGGCAATCCTCACACTCATGCTCCCTAGGGCCAGGGCAGTGATAGGAGGGTGCACTGTTTTTTCCCTCAGGGCACACCCTAATGTTGGGGATTCTGCCTGATGGTGGTTTCTGTGCCCTTGGTGTTATGAGTGTTGCATGGGTGCAAGGCAGGAGATGTAGGTGCTGTGGATGGCGAATGGTGCTGGAGTCAGTACCCAGGCCCATTATAGAAAATAAACAAGTCTCTCTTTAATAAAGTGCAGAATGGGAGTTGTAGTACATCCAATGATATGAAGGCACTGTTCCAAGGCAACTCATAATGCAGTCTGTTCCAAATCGCTGTATTTTGGCAAACGATCATGATAATAAGAGTAGTTGTAGTATCTGAGCTCTTTTGCAACCTTTCCAAGATGATCAGAGGCGTGCAAAACTCTCAAAAATGTAGGCCTCCCAGACTACAAACCATCCGGACACACAGCCACAAAGTATGGTAGGAACCAGGGACTACGAACCATTCACAAGCAAAAAGTTTCACATTCTGCTTTCCAATTTCTGACTGAGGAATGCAGATCTCCTTAAAGGGTTTCTCCGGGAATTAAGAAAATGAAAATACTTAAATATTACTACATTATAAATATATTCCCAAATACCTTTCATTAGTTATAAAGACTCATTTTGTCTAGAGAGCAATCAATAGGAGAAATAAAATGGCCGCCGTCCGATTAGTGCACACAAAACCTGTCCTAATCACATAGCAGGACAAGTTACTTCACAACACTGAGGTAAAGAGATGCCTCATCCTCCTCTCTGCTTGTCAGGGATTATGAATCTGAAGATCTTCAGCTGAATCTTTGTAGGAATGGAGTCCATGAGAAGACATGAAGTACAAAGAGGAGGTGGGGATGTGGCTAATAAGCTGCAGCACTTGTATGCAGTCTCCATTAACACAGTCTGTCCTCCATCCTCTCTGTACTTCATGTCTCCTCATGAACTCCATTTCTACAGAGATTCAGCTAAATATCATATTAAACTGTATTCAGGATCATAATCCCTGAGCAGAGAGGAGGATGAGGCAGCTCTTTACCTCAGTGTTGTGAAGTAACTTGTCCCGCTGTGTTATTAGGACAGGTTTTGTGTGCACTAACAGGACGGTGGCCATTTTGTTTCTCCTAATGATTGTTCCCCAGACAAAATGAGCCATTATAACTAATGAAAGGTATTTGGGAATATATTTATAATCAATTAATATTTACGTATTTTCATTTTTTAATTCCCGGAGAACCCCTTTAAAGGGGTTTTCCCCATCTTGGACAATGGGGGCATTGTCCAAGATGGGAAAACCCCTTTAAGTCGGCCAAATTGTTTGAAAATTGAAAGGTATGTGAAAGGTGCCGTTAACTGTTATTCATTCCACAAGCAGTAGTCTTTATATCTGCCATAAATATCGAATACCTTGCTAGCACGCATGGCCTTGTGAACCTGAATAGTCTATGAATGTCTCTTAATGAAATGATGTTTCTCCCAAAGCTAAATTAGCATCTGTCCTGAACAGCAGGCAGAGCTAAAACTCTGCAGTGGCTGATGCAATAATGACTATAAAGCTCCTCCCTTAGAGGAGAAAGCTAATTCCCTCTGCTGAGTCAGGGCATAATTAACTAAATAGTGCCACCTACAGACGGGTTTTAGGAATATATACAAAGCATTTTACAAAGCATAAACAGATTAAATAACATTAAATCAAAAACAATTTACAACTACCCTGTTATGGAATATTGCAGGTCCACAGAAGATTTGTGGTTACTTCTCCAAGATGTTTGGAGCAAACTCCTTCGCAAGTCCTTCAAAAACTGTGTGCAATTGTACCTAGAAGAATTGATGCTGTTTTGAATGCAAAGGGTGGTCACATCAAATATTGATTGGATGTAGATTTCTGTTGTTCATTCACTTTGCATTTTGTTAAGTGATAATACGATGCTACCAGCTGTTTTTATATGTCTAGAAATAATTTGTGATTTTAGAATATACCTTCTATGACACAAATATGTCCTTTACGTGTCCTTCTTGGATGTTCACCGATTTGGCTGCTCCATTGTAGTGACTGGCAGTGATAATACTAGTTCTGCCTTTAAAGGGTTACTGAGTTCAATACATTTTCTCCATGTATCCGTCTGTATTGGTCTTTCTGCACCGGCATCACGTCCTACCAGTAGGGGATCTGCGAGAGGTTCAAGGAGAGGGGGTACTACGTGCTATAGTCTAATGACCCCATTTGGCTATTCTTACTTCCGTGACAGAAGAGAGAGAGGGGTACAGACAGATTAAAAATCACACCTGTACTAGATGTAGACCCAACTATATTAACACTTAAAATGCTGGTGAATCATACAGTGAGACAGTAGCACAGATGGATAGACTTTAGCTTAGATCATATTTTAATAATAATGTAGTAGTAGTTTTATATAGTAGTATTCTTCATCTATCTATACAGATGTCGTATCTCAGGAGTCTATGAGGCCAACCTTGCTTATACCTTATGCATATGATAATGTGAATGAGACCATCAATGACATCTAATGCAGCATTCTATATTTCATATGTATTCTTCTCTACATATACAGTATATGCTACTTTTGTTTGAAAACAGCACCTCACCTGTCCATTGGTAGTGTCTGGTATTGCAGCTCAGCTCCACTGAAGTGAACACAACCAGTGGACAGTTTTGGAGCTCTACCTGGAAGAAAGGAACCATGCTTTTCTAATCCTGGAAAACTACTTTAATGGGGTTGTGCACCTTTTGAGGGGTTGTACCCCTGGAGGGTGAATGGTGCAAAAACTTCTAGATAAAGCATCTGCTTTAGTATTCTTTGTTCCTGGCCTAAAAATGATCAAATGAATACATGCGAAAAGTAGTGCCCATCTGGACTGTCTGGGATTTAACTGTTTTGCCGTCTCCAAGAACACTTGTGATCAGTAATCAGCCACCTGATGTTGAGCTTCCTCCAAAAAGTGACACCGTTCCTCAAAGACTCACTTGATGGCAAAGAGCTCACGATTACCCAAATGATAATTTCTTTCCGCCTCAGAAAATCTGTGGGAAAAAAGCAAAAGGTCTAAGCTGGGTAAGTGAAGATGAACCTTGTGAGAGCACCATCCCACTTCCAACGTGTCTACCTCCCCCACAAAAGGTCTGGTCTGATCTGGTTGAACCAAAACAGGGGCCTCCCTTCAGGGATTTAAACACCTCAATGACTTCAGGCCGCCAATGGACTAAATCTGTCCCCATGTCCAGGAGCGGATTGGCCATAGACCTTACAGGGAAATTTCCCGGTGGGCCGATGCCCAGGGGGCCACTCGAGTCCTCCTCATGGATGTTTTTTGGGGAAGTTTTTTGTGATGGACTGTGGTATTTGGCTGATGGGGCGGTTTAATGTGCCACAATATGGTATTACTGGCCCTGACTTCCATCAGTTTGGACCCAACTACAAAACGGGGCCACTTTCAGTATTTTTTCCAGGGCCACTTTAAGTTCCCAGTCCGCCCCTGCCCATGTCCGTGAGTGGCTTGGCAATTACAGAAAAATTCTTAATATATTTGTGATAATAATTTGCAAATCCCAAAAAAGGTTAGGGAAGAGGGTCAAACACAATTTGTACCATCCTGTATCTTGGTGGAATCCATTTTAAAAGCCTGAGGAGTGAGGATGTACCCCAAGACAGATACCTCTTGAACTCCAAATAGATACTTCTCCCCATTCACATACAAATAATTTTCACAGAGCATTTGAAGGACTGTTCTCCCATGGGTACCATGAGTAAGCTACTAAAAGTTCCCAATAATCTCCCTGAAGATGTAATTCACCAGATTCTGGAATACTCCATGAGCACTGCTCAACCAGAATGGCATTACCCTCAGGGCTGTAGAATACCATCTTCCATTCATCCCTCTCTTTAATACAAATTAGATTATATTCCCTGAGGTCAAGTTTAGTGAACCACTGCGCTCCCAGTACTTGACTGAATAGATCCGGAATCAACGGCAACAGATATTGATTTTTGACCGTGATCATATTCAATTCTCTATAGTGGATACAGGGTCTCAGAACCCCATCTTTTCTTACCAACAAAGAAAACCCCCTGCCCCCATAAGGGATACAGATTTTCTCAAGCTTTCCTAAATATACTCTCTCATGGACTGATGTTTGGGGCCAGACAGGTTATCAATTCGTTCTCTAGGATTCTTCATTACAAATAACAAACACATCTCAGTGTGTATTACACCAATGGTCATGGAAATGCTAGGTGCACAGAATTCCACTAAATCTTGGACCAGGTGAGTGGAATCTACTGCCACAACATGTATAGGTTTCTGAGAGGGTACATAAGTGAATACCCAATGATAAGGCAAAATCATAATCAATAAAATTGGCAGCTGACCCGGAATCCACAAATGCCCCGACCTCTTTGACAATCCAAATGCAAGACATACCGGGAGCAAGGTTTTCTTCGAAATCGTAGGGAATACCTGATCAAGTACTTCCTGGAAGTATCACTTAGGTGCTGAAGCTTTTCGGTTGCCTGACGTTTTGGACCGACCTTTAGCCATTGTGCAGTAGAAATAGGATACCTTCTTCTGTCTCAGGTTTGAATGGACATAGTGGCGCCAAGCTGAATGGGTTCCTTGGGGGAAACCATAGCCCTAGATCCTGTGGGAAAGGAATTCGAGTTCGGAACCATCATAGATGTGGATGACCATTCCCTCCATCCTTCCCTAACTCATCTGTCCCAGCATACAGTTAGGGTCATCTGTTTGTCTAAGTAGTCAAGTGAAGGGTAATTCACCAGAATGTCTTTCAGAGGGTCAGAAAGTCCCTCCCAAAACTGACACCTCAAAGCCGGTCATTCTACCCTAAAGGTACACATTATTTACAGAAATCTTCATAGTATTCTGGTCTATGACACTGCCACAGAGATACTAACTGAGATTCTGAAAATGCTCCTCTATCAGGTTCATCATACAGCATTACCCACGGCCAAAAAGAACTCATCAACAGATGCAAGCTGGCGGTGAAAAACACCATGCTTGTAAATCACTTTGTAGTAAAGAAATACGCAATGGACGCAGCTGAAAATACAATTTACAGCTCGATTTAAATGTAAAAAAACTGCTTCCTATCATCAGAAAAATAGTCAGGTAACCTAATTAGCAGTTCCATGGGCTGAGGGGAAACAATAGCTACCAATGTACTCTGAACACTCTCCTGGTGCTGCACCCTAACAGTGAGATCCTGCACCAACTCCATTAACTCTTGCTATTGCTCCAACGGAGCTTGCATGGCATTGTCGGGTTGGAAGATAAATCTCCGTCCTAGTCTCAGGTCTTTTCATCCAGAATGGTCCTGTATTTGGCTCCATCCATCTTCCCATCAATTTTAACCATCTTCCCTGTCCCTGCTGATGAAAAGCAGGTCCAAACCATGATGCTGCCACCACCATGTCTGACAGTGGGGATGGTGTGTTCAGGGTGTTGAGCTGTGTTGCTTTTACGCCAAACATATCGTTTTACATTGTTTCCAAAAACTTTGATTTTGGTTTCATCTGACCAGAGCCCCTTCTTCCACATGTTTGGTGTCTCCCAGGTGGCTTGTGGCAAACTGTAAACCAGACTTTTTATGGATATATTTGAGAAATGGCTTTCTTCTTGCCACTCTTCCATAAAGGGCAGATTTGTGAAGTGTTGGACTGATTGTTGTCCTGTGGACAGACTCTCCCACCTCAGCTGTAGATCTCTGCAGTTCATCCAGAGTGATCATGGGCCTCTTGGCTGCATCTCTGATCAGTCTTCTCCTTGTTTGAGATGAAAGTTTAGAGGGACGGCTGGGTCTTGGTAGATTTGCAGTGGTCTGATACTCCTTCCATTTCAATATGATCGCTTGAACAGTGCTCCTTGGGATGTTTAAAGCTTGCGAAATCTTTTGGTATCCAAATCCGGCTTTAAACTTCTCCACAACAGTATCACGGACCTGCCTGGTGTGTTCCTTGGTCTTCATGATGCAGAACCCTGAGACTATCACAGAGCAGGTGCATTTATACGGATACTTGATTACACACAGGTGGATTCTACTTATCTTCATCAGTCATTTAGGACAACATTGGATCATTCAGAGATCAGAGATCAACTTCTGGACTGAAAGTAAATGGGCCGAATAATTTTGCACGCCTCACTTTTCATTTTTATTATTACAAAAACAGTTTAAATGATCCAATAAATTTCATTCCACTTCACAATTGTGACCCACTTGTTGTTGATTCTTCACCAAAAATGTAAAATGTTATATCTTTTTGTTTGAAGCCTGAAATGTGGCAAAAGGTTGAAAAGTTCCAGGGGCCGAATACTTTCACAAGGCACTGTAACTACTATAATACTGCTCCTATGTACAAGAATATAACTACTATAATACTGATCCTATGTACAAGAATATAACTACTATAATACTGCTCCTATGTTCAGGAATATAACTACTATAATACTGCTCCTATGTACAAGAATATAACTACTATAATACTGCCCCCTATGTACAGGAATATAACTACTATAATACTGCTCCTATGTACAAGAATATAACTACTATAATACTGCTCCTATGTACAAGAATATAACTACTATAATACTGCCTCCTATGTACAAGAATATAACTACTATAATACTGCTCCTATGTACAAGAATATAACTACTATAATACTGCTTCCTATGTACAAGAATATAACTACTATAATACTGCTCCTATGTACAAGAATATAACTACTATAATACTGCCTCCTATGTACAAGAATATAACTACTATAATACTGCTCCTATGTACAAGAATATAACTACTATAATACTGCTCCTATGTACAGGAATATAACTACTATAATACTGCTCCTATGTACAAGAATATAACTACTATAATACTGCTCCTATGTACAGGAATATAACTACCATAATACTGCTCCTTTGTACAGGAATATAACTACTATAATACTGCTCCTTTGTACAGGAATATAACTACTATAATACTGCTCCTATGTACAGGAATATAACTACCATAATACTGCTCCTTTGTACAGGAATATAACTACTATAATACTGCCTCCTATGTACAAGAATATAACTACTATAATACTGCTCCTATGTACAAGAATATAACTACTATAATACTGCTCCTATGTAAAAGAATATAACTACTATAATACTGCCTCCTATGTACAAGAATATAACTACTATAATACTGCTCCTATGTACAAGAATATAACTACTATAATACTGCTCCTATGTACAAGAATATAACTACTATAATACTGATCCTATGTACAAGAATATAACTACTATAATACTGCTCCTATATACAAGAATATAACTACTATAATACTGCTCCTATGTACAAGAATATAACTACTATAATACTACTTCTATGTACAAGAATATAACTACTATAATACTGCTCCTATGTACAAGAATATAACTACTATAATACTGCTCCTATGTACAAGAATATAACTACTATAATACTGCTCCTATGTACAAGAATATAACTACTATAATACTACTTCTATGTACAAGAATATAACTACTATAATACTGCTCCTATGTACAAGAATCTAACTACTATAATACTGCTCCTATGTACAAGAATATACCTACTATAATACTACTCCTATGTACAAGAATCTAACTACTATAATACTGCTCCTATGTACAAGAATATACCTACTATAATACTGCTCCTATGTACAAGAATATACCTACTATAATACTACTCCTATGTACAAGAATCTAACTACTATAATACTACTCCTATGTACAAGAATACAACTACTGTAATACTACCCCTTTGTACTAGACTATAACTACTATGGTATAATAATACCTCTATGGAAGGAGATGTTTTTTTATTATTATTATGATCAATATGCTCTAAAGCCTTAACGGGTTGGCCCATCACACACGCTGGTGGTTTATCGCTAGGATATGCCCCCAGTGTCCCCACCTGCACCTATCTCTAGAATGGAGCCCACAAAGTGAGGGATAGAGTACCGTGCATATGCGGCCGGCCTGTTATTCCACTTCTATGGGACCTTTCTGTCTACCCCATAGAAGTAAATTGAGCAGCAGTCACACTTGCATGCCGCCTTTACCATTACTTTGTATGGGACTTCCGAAAATAGCCGAGCACACCACTCAGGTTTTTTCTGCAGTCCCATAGAAACGAATGGTAGGTAGCCGCACTCTCGTTCTCTTTGCAGGCTCCGATCTAGATATAGGTGTGTGTCTCAGAGGTGGGACCCGCACCTATCAGACATTGGCGATATGCCACCAGCGTATGAGATGGGTCAACCCCTTTAAAGCATGTCTACATATCTACTTTCTGGGGCAGAACTTAAAAGTCTATGGAAATTTTTTTTATCATTACATTTTACTCATTTTGGGATACAAACTGATAAGGACATTGGTTAAATAAGTGTTTATGAGCTGTCAGGAGTTCAGACATAGGGGCTACATATTAAGCCTTCAGAGCAGCTCCCTGATGGATTCAGTGTGAGGCAGAGAGCCATATAGATGTAGTGAAAGCTGTAGAGGTAAAACTGAAAATTTTAAAGAAAGCCCAATTTAAAAAAAATATCTATTCCCCCCAGAAATACCCCTACAGTGCCCCAGTGATAATAATGTTCCCTATAGTGTTCCCAGCAATAACAATGCCCCTATAGGGCCACTAGTATTGATTATTCCCACTATAGTGCCTCCAGTAATAATAATGCTCCCAAATAGTCCCCAGTATTAATAATGCCTACCTGTATTGCCTCCAGCAATACTAATATAACCATTTAGTGCACCCTGTATTACTAATGCCCCTATAGTGCCTACAGGAACAAGGATGCCCCATTTAGTGCCCCCAATATTAATAATACCCTCCTATAGTGCCCTTAGTAGTTATATTTGCCACCAGTAATAATGCCCACCACAGCAGCCCTGTATTTAAAATGCCCCCTATTGTGCCCCTAGTAATAGTACTAATTCCCCATATAGTGCCACAGTAATGGCCCCTATAGTGCCTCCAGTAGAATGCTTCCCAATTGCCTCACTTCCGTTCCATCCCAATATTAATAATGCCCTCCTATATGGTGCCGTTAGTAGTTATAATGCCTCCCATTGTGCCAACAGTAACAATGCACACCACAGTGCCCCTGTATTTAAAATGCCCCCTATTGTGCCCCTAGTCATACTACATATGTCCTATATAGTGCCTCCAGTAATGGCCCCTATAGTGCCTCCAGTAATAACTTCTGTTCCATCCCACCATTTGCGGTGCAGGCCACAGGCCTCTTCCAGCCTGTGGCCTGAGATGTGTGTGC
The DNA here is from genome assembly GCA_900303285.1 of Rhinella marina. Taxonomy (NCBI): domain Eukaryota; kingdom Metazoa; phylum Chordata; class Amphibia; order Anura; family Bufonidae; genus Rhinella; species Rhinella marina. The sequence continues at coordinate 109,282 of ONZH01012873.1, forward strand.
CTTGGTGATGTCATCGCTTCATGACCACCTGCAGTGTTCACACACCAACTCATAGGCTTCAAGCAGAGTGGGCTATGAAGGTAAACAGTGGGGCAGGAAGCCATATAGACGCCTGTGCTGCAGTATTCAACTGTATCGCTGTCATGTGCATGGTGATTTAGTTGAATTCAGGGTGGCACCTGTGGCAGCCAAACAGGTACATGAATACCCAACATACCCAGCGTTATTTAATGCATCAGGTTATTATGTATCCACCTGTTAGAGAGTTCTGGGTTAATAGAGGGTGCTGCTCTGTTCTAGATTCAATGTCTTGGCTCTCTCCAGGGGCGGGTTGGCCATACACCTTACAGGTAAATTTCCCGGCGGCCTGATGCCCTAGGGGGCCGCCTAAGCCCTCCTCTCTGCTGCTGGTCAGGTACATAATGAGCTCTCAGTGGTAATAATGTTGTGAGAATCAGGTACTCATTTACTCAGCCAGCGGCCGCACATATCCTACTGAATTCAACTGTTGTGGTCCTAAGCCCCCTGCTCTATAGACAACTGGAGGAGGACAGAAGATGGTACCTACTGATGGCCACCACAGAGGGGCAGCTTTTGGAGCAGTATATTGTGCTATTCTGTGTTATTTGGTTCTGTTGGGGCAGTATTTTGCACCATGATATTGTTGACCCCGCCTACTTCTGTTGCCCCGCCTTCTGTTAATTTGGACCTGTCTACAAAAAGGGGCTACTTTTAGGTTTTTTTTCAGGGCCACTTTAAGTTCCCAGTCTGCCCCTTAGCTCTCTCTCTCTGGAGCAGGGGTGCACCTAGCCTTTCTGCTGTCCGAGGTGAAAACTGAAATGGTGCCCTCCCCAATGACAATTTCTTAACCTAACTCCTTTTTCACAATGAAAGCACTCATTGCCCATGGCCCTTTGGCTGCCCCCCTCTTGGCCCTACCTGGTGCTGCCTGAGGCGATTGACTCACCTGGTCTCATTGGTGGTGCACCCCTGCTCTGGAGGACCCGTCCTCCTGCACCACACTGAACAACAAATGGCCACCGTGTAATGCTTCATTTCACCAGTGTTGGCGCTGCAGGGAAATTGTTTACCTACTGTCAGTTTTCCCCAAAGACTACAAGTGATCGCTGGGATTCCCAGCATGGTGGCATGTGGTGATCAGCTCATTATCAAGAAACATTTGGGACGGTCCAAAGCAGAGTACCCCTTTACCAAACAATAGCCCCCAATGCACAGTACTGCTGTAACATCATCTCATGTGTGGGTGCCATTAGATTGTAAGCTCTCTATTGTTTTCCAGTCAGCAAACATGAATAAATAACACAGGTTTCTGGCCTTGGAAGGTGAACAACTGAGTGTGATGAGAGAAATCTCAATATCTGCAAATAAAGTGTAAAGCAAGACACATGTATGAAATTCCCCAGTTGTTATGGAATGGAGGGAGGGATTTGAAGGATTGTTCTTATCAGTCTGGACAGACCGGACCCCTGTCTCTTATCTATAGACCCAGACTTCCTCTGACCAAGAAGAGAAGGAAACCCCCCCTCTCGCCATGTACTGGTCTCCCCTAGCCTTCCCTCCCCTTACTGTAGACTAACTCCACCTTTCCAGTTGCAAAGTGGATTGTATACTTACATAGACCATGAGCAAACACTCAGCTGGACCCCCATAAATGTCCTATAGAAGACTCCCCACCCACCCGATTTATTGGAGACGATGACTTTTTATTCCCACCCATGAGAGAAAGGAGGATTTCTGCCAGGTGTCTATCGTGACACGGGTAAGTCTGTGCCGTCTCTACACGTGTTATGTGTCTAATTATTTTCTCCAGCTTTATATCCCTCCATCTAACATCTATCTGTATCCTATCATCTATCTATCTATCTATTTATTATCTATCTATAGTATCTATCTATTATCTATATATATATTTATTATCTATCTCACATCTATTATCTATCTATTTATCTCATATCTATCTATTTATCTATCTATCTATCTATCTATCTATTTAACTATCTATCTATTCTATGTCATGTCTATTTTTATCTATCTATTTATCTATCTACAGTATCTATCTACAGTATCTATCTATCTATCTATCTACAGTATCTATCATCTATCTATATATCTATATATTTCTTATCTATCTATAGTATCTATCTATTATCTATATATCTATTTATATATATATCTATATATGTATTATCTATCTCACATCTATTTAGCTACAGTATCTATTTATCTACAGTATCTATCTATCTATCTCATATATATCTATCTATCTATCTATCTATCGTATATCTAATATCTATCTTTCTATCCATTATCTATCTATCTATTTATCTATCTACAGTATCTATTTATCTATCTATCTATCTATCTATCTATCTATCTATCTATCTATCTACCTATATATCTATCTATCTACAGTATCTATCTATCTATCTATCTATCTATCTATCTCATATCTATCTATAGTATCTATCTACAGTATCTATCTATCTACAGTATCTATCATCTATCTATATATCTATATATTTCTTATCTATCTATAGTATCTATCTATTATCTATATATCTATTTATATCTATCCATATATTTATTATCTATCTCACATCTATTATCTATCTATCTATTTATCTACAGTATCTATCTATCTCATATCTATCTATCGTATATCTAATATCTATCTTTCTATCCATTATCTATCTATCTATCTATTTATCTATCTACAGTATCTATTTATCTATCTATCTATCTACCTCATATCTAGCTATAGTATCTATCCATCTACAGTATCTATCTACAGTATCTATCTACAGTATCTATCTATCTACAGTATCTATCTATCTACAGTATCTATCTATCTATCTATCTATCTATCTATCTATCTATCTATCTATCTATCTATCTACAGTATCTATCTATCTATCTATCTATCTATCTATCTATCTATCTATCTATCTATCTATCTATCTGTTTCTCAGTCAGCCCCTGTCCCATGATGATCTTTATACAAGACCTATATGCAGGATATAAAAGGGCAGACTAGATGGACCAGGTGGTCTTTTTCTGCCGTCAATCTTCTATGTTTCTATGTTTCTATGATATACTGTAGTTGTGTTCTCCGGTGTGTAATCACATTTTGCACACTTGCTATTATACTCCAGGTTACATGTCTGTGTGCTGGATATTGAAATCAGAATATCAGAAAGATTGCAGTGTGTGTCAGCCTCCCCGAATCTATTCTTAGTGGAAAGGAGAACTGTGAGAGGAAGTTCGATGTGTGCAGAGAATTAACCACTTCACACACCCTTCAGACTGTCACTATACTCAGACATGTAGTGCACCCGGCACTGCCGATGCTGACGCACATAGGATCCACCATGTTGTATCTGTATATTGAGCTGCAGGTTAATATTCAGATTTATTTACCTATACACAGTGCTATATAATCAAGGGGAAAATGGAGTAAAATCCTTTAATGCGCCATTGCTCTATAGGTATACTGTAGATACAGACTGCAAGATGAATCTGACCAGAACAGGGGCAGGAGCTAACATAGGTAGAATTAGATTTTGGCCTTCATTTTTGTTACTGCCCAATAATCCAGAATGATTGATAATCCAGCACCTAGCAGATAATGTTTATATGGGATTAAGGGGATTTTACTGTAGTATTAAATCTGACACAGTAAAGCAAAGGCATAGCGTGGGGTCCTGGTCCTTGGAGGAGACGCAGGAATGAGACAATAGGTGGAAGTGCTGGTCACCAGTCACACGTGGGTAGTGAGGAGATGATAATGAGTAAATCCGCATAGCGTACATATTTCATTTTTCAGTAAGGTAAAAAGGCTGCCCTGTCTTAGTAAAATACAGGACCAGAAATGTAAGGGGCAAGGCCTGGACCAGCACTCTAGCAACTTGACCAAAAAATGAAAATTCAAATGCATAAAATCTTTATTCAAAATACAAGTTACAGGGGCCTTCCCGAAGGTTAAACCCTTAGTGAGCAGCCTGTTTTGGGCCTTACTGACCAAGCAATTTGTATTTTATTTTATTTTTTTATTGTTGCTTTCCAAGATAATAAACTTTTTTATTTTTCCGTCTATGTAGTCGTATGAGGGCTTGTTTTTTTGTGGGACAAGTTGTAGTTTTTAATGGTACCATTTTAGGGTACACATAACTTACTGATTAACTTTTATTAACTCTTTCTAGGAGGGGGAATGGGAAAAAACAGCAATACTGCCACTGAGTTTTTACGTTATAAATTTTGCTGTGTTCATTTTTCGGCATAAAAAATATGATAACTTTATTCTCTGGGTCAGTACGATTACAGCGATACCAAATACATAGAGTTTTTATATGTTGTACTATTTTGGGCAATAAAAAGAAGAAAATGTTTTTGCATCACTGGATCCCAAGACTCATAACTTTTTTATATTTATTTATTTGGTGCTGTTTGATAGTTTTTTTTATTCTGTTTGTTGTTGTTGTTTTTTTTTTGGGGGGAGGCAAATAAGCAAAAACAGCAATTCTAGCAATGTTTTACAGTATTTTTTCATCGTATGGGATAAATTACATGATATATGCGTAGTACGGGTTGCTATGGAAGTTGTAATACCAAATATGTGGAGGAAATTTTATTTTTCAAATTTTTTAGAATGAAAAGTGGTTTTTTTTTTAATTAAGAAAGCGTATTTTGTTATTTATATTTTTTTAGTTAATGCATATTCTTAACTTTTTTAACCATGTAATATGTGATAGAGATGAGCGAACGTGCTCGTTACGAGCACTGTAGCGCTCGGCTCCCCTGCGCAATGCCCGCAGGCATTGCAGATCCGTCCTCAGCTACGTGTAAGTCAATGGGGATGGATCCGTTTGGTATGACACTCATACCAAACGGATCCGTCCTCCTCACCCAACTGAAAGTCAGTGGGGACGGATCCGTTTGGTATGGGTGTCATACCAAATGGATCCATCCCCATTGACTTACAGCAGCTGAGGAAGGATCGGCAATGCCTGCGGGCATTCGTTCGCAGGGGAGCCGAGCGCTACAGTGCTCGTTACGAGCACGTTCGCTCATCTCTAATAGGGGACTATAATAGACAATCTTTTTATCGCTTCTAAAATATAATAGACTATTTCTATAGTGCATTGTATTTTAATGTCAGTGCTATGCTGAAATTCACTAGTAGGCAGCACCAGAGAGGCAAGGCCTGCTGGGAGACTCTAGAAGCAGGACTTCACTAGGCCCCGGCCTGTATGAATACATATTAGCACACCATGACTTCATTTGTGGAGTTCTGATGGGAGACATAGGTAGTCTGCTCCCTCTGTAACCGCTTACAGGCCACAGGCGCTATTTCCTGCTGCTTGTAAAGGTTTAAACGGTCCGCCAGTCCAGGCCATTAGAGCTGGAGTGCGGCTCTCATAGGAGGGCCAAGACCCCACTCTCCACTGCACGGGAAACTCATGCAGTGCTTAGACTAGGCCGTCATAAAAAGACAGCAACCCAGCCTAAGGCCCCTTAGTGACTGCCGTAAAAAGACGTATTGGTAGTAACTAAGGGACGTCGGATCCAAAAAATGTGGATATCTTATATGTGCATTCAGCATTTTTCTTACTTCCATCACTATAAATGACTATTCTCATCTGTAATACAGACAAGAATAAGACATGTTCTATAATTTGCGAACAAAGATACGGATGACTTTAAAAAAAAGTGTAAAGAAAAATTTTTAAAGATAGAAAAAAAATATAAAAATTCTCATCACCCCCTTTCCCCATATTAAAAATAGTAATAAAAAGCACATAAATGTGGTATCGCTGTACTGACCCAGAGAAAGAAGGTAACAGGCCTGTTTTACAGCATAGGAAAGGCTATGAAAACAAAACCCATAAAACTGGAAGAACTGCAAATTCTGCTCCCTTTGGATTTTTTTTTCCAGTTTCACACTACATCATATGCAATATTAAATGGTACCTTTAGAAAGTATGACTTGTCCCACACAAAAAAAACCCCATAAGGTTAAAGGGGTTGTCCCACGAAAAATATTCTGCAGTTTTCAAACCAACACCCGGGTCTGAATACTTTTGTAATTGCATGTAATTAAAAATGTTGTATAGCTACTGAGTTATTCAGTAAAATGTATCTGTACAGAGACACTTAATTTCTTATTTCTTTGTTCTGCTCACTGAGAAGGCCGCACATGCTCAGCTTCATCTTTCAACTGTCTCCCGAGCTGTGACAGGGAGAGCTGAGACACGCCTCCTGAGCTGTGATAGGGAGAGCTGAGACACACCTCCTGAGCTGTGATAGGGAGAGCTGAGACACGCCTCCTGAGCTGTGATAGGGAGAGCTGAGACACGCCTCCTGAGCTGTGATAGGGAGAGCTGAGACACGCCTCCTGAGCTGTGATAGGGAGAGCTGAGACACGCCTGCTGAGCTGTGATAGGGAGAGCTGAGACACGCCCCCTGAACTGTGATAGGGAGAGTTGAGACACGCCTCCTGAGCTGTGATAGGGAGAGCATGGACACGCCTCCTGAGCTCTGTGATAGGGAGAGCTGAGACACGCCCACTTTGCTGCAGTGGAAAAGACACTCCCCTTGAGCTGTCAGCTTGATATAAATCTAGCAGAGCAATGAATGGGGAGATCTCTGGATCCATCAGGGCTGGTTCTAGTTAGAAAGAGATAGTCATCTTCTATATGATGTCTGATTTTCATTTTTTATATTATTCATGGGATAACCCCTTTAAGTGAAGGGAAAAATAAAAAATATGACTCTGGGAAGGCAAGGAGTAAAAAACGAAAATGCAAAAAGGGAAAAATCACCGGGTCCTACAAGGGAATCTGTCACTGGAAAATGATCTATTGTTTAAATCAATTTATTTTATGTTAAACATATTTTATACAGAATTTTTAGCGATGTTACATTTAATTTAAAAAAAAAAATCCTAAAATCCTGTTGGTCTGTACAGATCACTGTTCAGCAGTCATCTCATTATCAGAGGCAGGATTGGAATGACAGATATCACAGATTAGACAGCTAGATTAGATAGACAGAGTAGATAGCTTATCTACTACCCTCCCTGCACAGGTCACAGAGCATACCTAGAAAACTCTCCAATAGAAGTGCCACGATACCTGCCCCCATATTGAAGGCAATACATTTTAAGCATGTACGGAGCTAGGGTTAGGGTTACGTAGATGAACGGATCAGGTATGTCAAATCAGGATGAACCCGGTTCACTCATCAGACTATTGTGTTTATGTCCGGGGGTGGCTGCTGTAAAGCATATCTCTAACTGCTGTTAAGAATAGTTCAGGCAAGTTGGCCGCCCCCATAGTCATGTTCAGGAAATAAAATAAAAAATCAGCATCAGCAAAATCAGAAAATAAAAACAGATTAGAAAAAAAGGTCTGGACTCCCTACCTGCAGTACTGCCCATGTATCACTGTAGATAATAGTCCAAAACTGGGGTGACAGATTACCGTTAAGAGCAGGAGTTGCTGAGCAGACTGATATATATATTCGTGGGAAAAGACTGAGTAAAACTTGTAATTTATACATTTAAATTGCTGCTCATTATGGGCTTGTAAGTCCAGGAGGCGGAGCTATCAGTGATTGACAGCTCTCACTGTATACCAGTCATAGGGAGAAGGCTATCAATCCCTGATAGGACCGCCTCCTGGACTCCCACAAAACTATTGTATGTATTGGTCTGCTCAGCTACTGCCCTATAACATAATGGTGGCAGATTACATTGCATTTTTATGATGACAGGTTCCTAGTAGTGTTGAGCGAACTTGTGTTTTAAGTTCGGCATCCAAGGTTTGGGTTCGGGTTATAGAAGAATCCCGTTATGGATTCCGCTACCATGGACCATAATGGAATTCTATGATGGCATGCAACACGGAAACCTAGAAGACGTATTCTGTAGTGCCTCTTATAGGCTTCCATGGTGCATGCCGTCATAGAATTCCGCTATGGTCACTGTGGATTTAATGGGATTGGCCCATCTCATACATTGGGGGTTTAATGCTAGGATATGCCCCAATGTCTAATAGGTGGGACCAGCACCTACAAAATCTCTCAAAAGTGAGTACACCCCTCACATTTTTATAATTATTTTATTCTATATTTTCATGGGACAACACTGAAGATCTGACACTGTGATACAATGTAAAGTAGTCAGTGTACGGCTTGTATAACAGTGTAAATTTGGTGTGTCCTCAAAATAACTCCACACAGCCATTAATGTCTAAACTGCTGGCTACAAAAGTGAGTACACCCCTAAGTGACAATGGCCAAACTGTGCCCAAAGTGTCAATATTTAACTCTCTTCGGCATTGAATTCACTAGAGCTTCAAAGGTTGCCCCTGGAATCTTCTTCCGCTCCTCCATGATGACATCACGGAGCTGGTGGATGTTAGAGACCTTGTGCGCCTCCACCTTTCCTTTGAGGATGCCCCACAAATGCTCAATAGGGTTTAGGTCTGTAGACATGCTTGGCCAGTCCAGCACCTTTACCATCAGTTTCTTTAGCAAGGCAGTGGAGTCTTAGAGGTGTTTGGTGTCGTTATCATGTTGGAATACTGCCCGGCAGCCCAGTTTCCAAAGGGAGAGGATCCTGCTTTGCTTCAGTATGTCACAGTACATGTTGGTGTTCATGGTTCCCTCATTGAACTGTAGCTCCCCACAGCTTGGCCACCATGATGCAACTCAATTTGAGGGTGCTAGAGATCTTCTTATAGCCTCGGCCATCTTTATGTAGAGCAACAAGTCTTTTTTTTTCACATCCCCAAAGAGTTCTTTGCCATGAGGAGCCATGTTGGACTTCCCGTGACCAGTATGAGAGAGTGTGAGAGCGATAACACCAAATGTCACACACCTGCTCTCCATTCACACCTGAGATCTTGTAACACTAACGAGTCACATGACACCGGGGATGGGAAAATGGCTAATTGGGCACAATTTGGCCATTTTCACTTAGGGGTGCGTACTCACTTATGTAGCCAGTGGTTTAGACATTAATGGCTGTGTGATGAGTTATTTTAAGGGCACACCAAATTTACACTGTTTTACAAGCTGTACACTGACTACTTTACATTGTTTTAAAGTATCAGATCTTCAGTGTTGTGCCAGGAAAAGATAGAATAAAATATTTTCAAAAATGTGTGGGGTGTACTCACTTTTGCGAGATACTGTATCTCTAGAAAGAGCCTGCAAAGTGAAGGAGAGCGGCCATCTTACCTTCATTTCTATGAAAGATAACAAAAATAGCTGAACAAATGGCTATTTCTGTGCAAGTGTAGCCACCGCTCCATTCACTTCCATGGGGCTGAAGGAAATAGCCAAGACAGTGCTCGGCTATTTTCGGCAGTCCTATAGAAATGAATGAAGGGTGGCCTCACATGCGCGGTCTGCTCTTCTTCACTTTGTGGGCTCCTTTCTAGAGATAGGTGCAGGTCCCAGGGTTGGGACTTGCACCTATCAGATATTGGGGGCATTTCCTAGTGATATGCCCCCAATGGATGATATCTTTACAATACATTAGCTGAGTTCTGCCACAAAATTTGCAAGTGAAACCAATTTACCACCAATGAATGGCTGATGCTTTTCCCCCGTCTCTGGCTTTCCCCCTAGTCTTCATGTACATGACCGTATTTTTCATCCATGTGCTATCCACATTTTGTGCAGGTAGCACACTGACGCATTCATTTCTATGGGGTCATGCACACATGAACATGTCCTATTCTTGTCTGCATTGCAGTTGAGAACAGCTCTTTCTATTGATGGGTGTGAGAAAATACAGAATGCACAAGGAAGGTATCTGTATTTTGCCGGACCAAAATACAGGCACGGCCGTGTGCATGAGGCCTAAGGGATTCATGGTCAGTGCAGGAGCTGAGAAGATCGCCACTACTACAAAAGGAAAAAAATCTGAGAGAAACAGGAGTAGAGCACTGCACATGTATTACATGTTTTTGCTATTGCTTTTTTTGCATTTCGTCCAACTGAAGTCAATAGGGAAAAACAACATCACAAACTGCCCCAGTTATAGGAAGCTGCGCTCACATAAGATGTGAACTTGAAATCACATTTTCCAATTCACTGGCAAGTAACATCTGGACGCAGAGCTTTTTCTCATTACCAATGCACAAGAACAACACCCAGTGTCCCAGTGCCGGCCTGAGATTTTGCAGCGTTGTAGACTAAAGCTCGGTTTTTTGAGCAGTGAATACGATTACATCTAGTATACCTATCTTGGTGTGCATTCACTTGATTGTGACTCATTTTTAACTAAATTCTATTAAAGTATGCCACCAGAAAATCCCCTGGTACAGTGCCATGCAGGGCTAGCTCAGCTAAATGTTATGATACCTTTCACTTAACCATCCGTTATTTCATTCTGGAGTCCGCTACATCCCTGATAGGACTGTGCATGACCGGGCTCAGCGTTGATATGTGGTAGTCGGAGGTCACAATAACGCCTGTACAAGCTTGTTCAGGCTGTTTCACTCCTTGGAAAAAGTCTAAGGCGTACCACTACGCCATGGACTTTTCCCCCACATTCAGCAGCGCAGTGTGTGCTGTAAACGGCACGGGCAGTGCAGCGATGCTGCCCGTGCCTGAAATAGCCAATAGCAAAGATGTTTACAGTAAGGAGCTTTGCTACTGCTTGGTTTGGGCGCTCCGGAGCGAAACAGCGCTTTGCAGCAGTGGAAGCTAGCGGGATTTGTAAGGAGGAGGGGCCAGCTCCTGGGGATGCTAGAATAAGGAGAGGGGGCGTGCTGTGGAAGGACCTCAGGAAGCATGGCTGCGCCGCGGAGGTGCTGAAGGGGACTCCTCAGAGGTGAAAAACAGCCCTGGACATCAAGGTGACAGCATTGTGTAATGCAGTGTAAGATTATCATTGCACCACATACATCACACACCGCACCACATGCACCATACACATCTCACACTGATGAATGTAGTGCAGTGTATAGTATATGCAGGCAAGATATCATAGCCTAGTGATAAAATACAGGGTTAATTCCACTATATTGGACTGGACTTTATCACTTTGCTATAATTGTCTGCTCTTATTTAGACTAGTTATGGTTCCACCACATAAATCCCCACCTCTGAGCAGGGTCACTCCAGCGCTATTTATTTCTGTTGTTCTGCTCCGTTAGATGAGTGCTGAATTAGGAAGGTAAGGGTGGGTTTTTGTCATATGTTCAACGTACACAAAAAAACGTATACATTAACGGACGTCATACTGATGCCATACTGTGGCATCCGTCACCATGGAGTTCCATTGTAAAAAAAAAAAAAAAAAGTATCCTTTTTTTGCCAGACTCTGCAGGATGGGAAGCGCAGTGTACCTCGTTTTTCCATCCTGCAAAGTTCAGCAAAAAAACATGTAGTCTAACGTTTACTTTCTTTTTTACAATTGAATTCTGTGGTGACGGATGGCACAGTATGGCGTCTGTCTGAGACGTTTGTTAACATATATTTGTTATTTTTGTTTTGTGTACATTAAATGTATGACAAAAACGTGATGTGAACCCCGTCGATTATGATGGGATCCATTCAGTTTCCATTCACGAACCTGTATTTTTACCAGACAAAAAACTCCTGCATATCAGTCTTTTTTGTCCCGTCTTTCGACAGAATCTGCAACAGAGGCTCCAAACGCAGCCTTCAACACAGATGTGAACAAGTGGAGGCCGATATATTATGTATTTGAATGACTGCAACTTTCGTACTCCTCCTCTGGGAAAAATACTCCTCAAAAATGTAGCGCGACCTCTGGTGGTAGTGCAGGATTGCGAGAGAGACATAAACAGTGGCGTAACTAGAAATGACTGGGCCCCACAGCAAACTTTTGGATGGGGCCCTCCCACCCCATTCTTTGCAACTCCCACCCCATTCTTTGCAACTCCCACCCCTTTCTTTGCAACTCCCACTCCTGTGGCTATTCAAGATCGGTCTCTCAGACCTTGTACCGTCCATTTCCTACAGTGTCCCTGTATATAATGTCATTGTATAATACTTTTGAGGGGGCCCTGACAACAAAATCTTTTAGCTCTCCTCCTGGGCGGGCCCCTTCTGAGTTCAGGCCCCAAAGCAGCCGCTTCGCCTATAGCTACGCCCCTGGACATAAGCATAACGCTGGCTGGCTTACAGAAAGCCACGGAGGAGATACTGACCAGTAACTCCAAGGAGGCCGGCACACTTGCAGATCACTTGCATATCTCTTCAAGCTTCTTTTTTTCCAGATCACAGCCTCAGAGAACATTGAGAAAGGTGCCAGTTGTGACCGATCTATGTGAACTGGAATGTGATTCTAGCAGTTTATTGTGAGGAAAATAATTTACAGGCTCCCCCTAAGGCAGGGATGCTCAAGCTGCGGCCCTACAGCTGTTGTAAAACTACAACTCCCACCATGCCCTGCTGTAGGCTGTCCAGGCATGCTGGGAATTGTAGTTTTGCAACAGCTGGATGGCCGCAGGGTGAGCATCCCTGACCTAAGGGCTCATTCAGATGGCCATATGCTTAGATGTGGATCTATTTACTTCTATGGGGCCCTTTTCTTCCGTTCTACGACTCTACAAAACAAATAAAACATGTCCTGACCCCATTGAAATCTGTGGGTCCGCAAAAATGTGGAATCCGTTTTTTTACAGACATGCTGAAATGTCTTCCAAAAAAAAAAAAAAACATGATTATGGGGGTGGCCATCTTGCCTGAGCTGTTCTTAACAGCATTTAGATAGCATTAATAAAATTTCTTTTCAGCAGCCCCGTGGGCCAATCCCTGTCCGAATGGTTGTGATTTCAGACCTACGTGATCTTGGAATGGACGGGTCAATGCTCTGAATCCACCAGCAGGGAAACATTAAGAGACTGCAAGGGCATGGTGGAGGGTGTAGTAGGTGTAGTTTGCAGCTCAGGGGAGGGACCTTACATTTCTGGCTGATATTGCAGCACACAGCGCGGCGTGCCGATGCCTTCTCAAACAGCTGATCGTGGGGTTCCTCGGTCTCAAACCCCCCACCGATTAGATACTGATGACCTATATACAGTAGAGGATAGGTCATCAGTATTTAAATCTCGGAAAACCCTTTTAAGGTCATTTAACACAGTCCAATCATCAGACCAATTGGGGAGGGGGGCGGAGGGCATTTTGTAAAAACGTTCCTTCCTGATAAATAGCCCTTTTAAATATGTCAGCAAATGCGCATTCATTGGGTGATAGTGTAAACAGGCCTATGCTGCCCAGAAACAATTATCCTCAATGGGAACAAGTGATTACTGTAATTATTGCTCGTTCCCATACAGAGGAGATGCTTGCAGCATGTTGGTGATGAGGCAATTATTGGGAATGTTTGGTTTCTTCTCAATAATTGCCCGAAACATCGGTCCATGAAAAGGGTAGGTTCACACCTTCATTTAACTGACCTGGCAGGCTTTCCCGACAGATAACTGCCTGTTGGAGTTCATCCGATCCAGTCTAGTTGGATACTACCATTCACCACCGTACCCCATTAACTATAATAGGATCTGGTGGGGCGTGAGTTTGGATCAATAGGGACCCCAGCCCATATGTGGTGGTTCTGTCTCTAACTTTGTTCTGGACTGCTATATGTACTATCAATCTACCTATATCACTTTCTCCTGAACCTGCAATCTTATGTATAGGTCTCACTTAAGTCCCCTCGCCTGGTTGATTGGTGGTAGCGCATATCCTTAAAGGCTATGTACACCTTTGAGGGCAATTTTTTTTATTGCATTATACTTATTTTGACCTAAAAATGACTTTTTCAATTGGTTTTTATTAACAATATGGAATCCTTTTTTTGTGTACAGAGCTGAGAAGCTGTACTAGCTGCCTGTGGATTTTTTCTCAATTCCGTCATCTGAGGAGCAGACGGACTTCTTATCTGTTCTCTCTGACATTATAAACACTCATTAAAGCTCAATCCTTACCTGACTGATAAGAATGTGGCTTAAATAAGTGTTTATGACCTCTCAGTAGTTTACAGATAAGGGTAATTAGATGACCAGTGAAAAAAGTGAAAGTGAAAGTACCAGTCACCCAGCTAGACAAACAGTTAACCCTTTGTGACTGAACAGCTCAATATTTTTAATAAAGACCAAATGAAAATATGATTTTTAGCCAAAAATAAGTTAAATGCAATCATAAAAAAATTGACTCCAAAGGTGTACATAGCTTTTAATGCCTCTCGCAGAGTTATAGCTCGCCTCTGGAATTTAGCTCATCAACCCTTGACCTCTGAATTTTTTTAGTTGATGAATTATCATATGCGTTCATGATGAATATGATGAATTATCGTATTAGATGGTTTTTGCACCCTCCTTGCATTCCATGATAGCTACTCATAATCAATGGATGCCTTGGCTGTCTAGCAGATTTCCTACACAGCTACCTGTTTATGTTCTGTAACTACAAGTCTGATGTATTGCTTGCAGGTACCACCACATCACTGATTTTTGGGCTCTCACATTCATTTTTCTTGTTTTAGTTTTTGTACTGTGTTTATTTTATTGGTTGACATTTGTTATGTCTAAAATCCTCAATGAAAACTTACTGATAACTGAATAGGATCTGGCAGGAATTGGCTGCTTTCCGGTATAAGTACCGGTTTTTGGCCAGACAAAAAACGTAGCACGCAGTGGTTGTCCAGCTTTTATTTTACAGGGTCAGAATGACCCAAAATAAATGAAAGAAGTCATTCTCATTGATCCAACAGGAGTTCGCTATCTCTCCTCTGCTCTCATTCTCCTAATGATGCTCAGTGAACCTGCACATGGTGTAGATTTGTATGCAGGAAATCCGCATGAAACCCACACATACACTACTCACAAAAAGTTAGGGATATCTGGCTTTCTGCAGAAATTTATGGAAAATGTAAACATTTCCCACTCCAGTGATATTATATCATAAAAGTCGGGCATTTAAGTAGAAGCAGCAATGGTGATTTCCTCATCTGAAACAATGTATTGAAACAAAAGCTGACACCAGTGCTGGGTATACCCCACAAAAAGTCAGTGTTTCAGTAATTTGTCATGTGGCCTTGAGCATCAATTACAGGTTGACAACGATGTCCCATGCTGTTCACAAGTCAACTTATTGTCTGCTGAGACATGGCATCCCACTCTTCTTGAAGGGCGGTCCTCAGGTCATTGAGGTTCTGGGGTACAGAGTTATGAGCCTCTACACCGCAGCTCAGCTGATCCCATAGGTTTTCAACGGGATTCAGGTCTGGAGAAACTGCAGGCCACTTCATTTGAGGTCCCCCAGTCTCCTGATGATGTGACCTTGATGAGTAGTGCATTGTCATCCATGAAGATGAAATTAGGCCTGTGTTGTTCATGCAGAGGCACAATGACTGGGATTAATGATGTTATTCCAGTAGTATGGGCTTGTCATTGTACCATTCACGCAGTTCTGTACTGATTAGACACACCGGCCCACACTGTAACACCACCACCAACAAAGGCTCATGCTCAGTGGCTGATGCATAGTGCTCTCTTTGATGTCTCCAACATCGTTGGTCGCCATAATTTGTGCTCAGCATGAATCCACTTTTATCAGTGAACAGAACTGGGGCCCACTGGTCCCTCATTCAGTGTAGATGCTCCCGGGCCCATGCAAGACTATGACGCCTGTGGTCAGGTACCCTTGCAGGTTGTCTAGCACGCAGACCATGCTGATGTAAATGGTTTTAAATGGTCTGACATGACACCTGGGTGCTTCATACCTCCCGTAAATGTGCCTGGAGTTGTGTGGCATTCATCATCCGGTTCTGCAGGGCATTGTTCATAATGAAGCGGTCATCAGTGTGGGATGCGGCCAAAGTACGTCCACTTCTCTGCCTTTCAGTCTCTCTTTATCTTTGTTGCAACCTGCTGATGACACTCTGTGACACTCTAAACTCAGTGGCCACTTCTGTCTGAGAACATTCTGCTTGAACCCTCCGAAAGTTGATCAATTGTTAGGTGTCATCTTAGTCTCATGATGTCAAAATGTGAACAGCATGATGAGGAGGACTGTGTAAATACCAATTCTAATTGAACCAGGAAATTTATTGGGCGATTTATGGATCAAACACCTGTTGTGAATTTTGCCATTAAGCTCCTTGTTAGAGAACAGCAAGTTGTGCAAAAAGTAATAAAACATTGAATAGTTGGACATGTGCATTCAGAAGTTTAGAGAAGGTCACATTAAATTCATCTGTAAATGTTAGAGGGCATTTTAGGTTCATCAGGAAATTTCACTCACAAGCCAAATATCCTAATATATCCAAATATAATAAGTTTTTGTGAGTAGTATATATCTGTGCTATTTATCATGGTTGTGAGTTTTTTGTGCATTTTTTTTGCAGTTTTGTTACAGATTTTCTATTTATGCTACCAACACCAAGTCTATGGGGAAAATCCGTACATGTAAGGTGTGGAATCACACAAACAATATATATGGTGCGGATTTAAAAATCTATACTGCAGGCCAATTTCTGCATGGAAAATATATGCAAAGTGTACATGAGATTTGTCAAATGTCATTCACTTTGCTGGTACTGTATTATGTTGAAGTTTTTTAAGAAGCATCTGCACGGAAAAAAGGTGTGTAATCCACAATGTGTGCTACCCCACTTTCAGGTCTTTTTATGCAGTTTTTGAAGCATAAATCACAAGTGTATTCAAAAACAAGAAATAGTATCTGTCCTTAAAGCGCACCTGCACTTAAAAAAAATGTTGATATGTCATAGAGACATATTAATAGTTTAGATCGGTGGGGATCTGAGTGCTGAGACCCCAAGCGATGGCTATAAAAATGACAGAAGTGATCTCTCTTCTCGCTGCAGGTGATGGAAGTGAGACGGACCCACAGACTTTGTACTGAGACTTTCTTGCTTCATCTTCTGCAGTGAGGAGAAAGAACACCCTATGTGAGCACTCAGACCCCCACTGATCAAAACTTTTGATATGTTTCTATGACATATCAAATTTTTTTTCAGTGCAGGCCAGGATCGCTGAGTAGCGGGGATCCCATAGAAATGTATGGAATAACCATGACAGTCACCAGGGTTGCCGTGTAACCCTAGCCTTAGGCTGGGGCTACACCAAGACTTTTAAGGGACTTTTGAGTGACAGCTGCAGTCAGGGGCGTAGCTAAAGGCTCAAGGGTCCTGGTGCAAGAATTCAGCTTGGGCCCCCTTCCCTTAGTGCTTTGTGTGTCTTCTTATGCGGCACAAGGGTCTTTGGGCCCCCTCAGGCTCCTGGGCCCCGGTAGCGACTGCTACCTCTGCACCCCCTATAGCTACACCCCTGGCTGCAGTAACAAGATTGCATACAAGTCAGTTTACTGCTTTGGACTACAGCTTTAACTCAAGTTAAAGCAAATCAAAGGTCCTTCAAGGTCCTTCAAAAAGTCTAGGTGTAGCCCCAGCCTAAATATCTCTATCCTCCTGTTTTTTTTCAGATCTTCAAACTTCTCCTTCTCATCTTCTCTGTGATTTTCATTTTTCCTGTTTATTTAACTCAATTTTAATTTCAAGGTTTCTCTTTCATTTTTATTTTTTTTTATTAACCATGCATTTTGTAACTCCTCTCCCTATATACCTGTCTTTTGGTACACATTTTTACTGGTTTATTTTTACCTGTGATTTTGTCTTTTATGCCAGAAGAAAGCACCAGTGTGGTGCCATACTGTGTAGCTTATTTGAGTTTAAAACCCTTATGACCAAACCCAACCCGATTGGTATCGCCCGATACACCCTACACT
This sequence comes from Rhinella marina, assembly GCA_900303285.1. NCBI lineage: Eukaryota > Metazoa > Chordata > Amphibia > Anura > Bufonidae > Rhinella > Rhinella marina. The sequence goes on from ONZH01012873.1 coordinate 127,090, forward strand.
TTTTTGACAAGTTTCAAAGTTACAGAGAAAAGTTTCAGCAATAGTTAAGGCTACTTTCACACCAGCGTTTTTTTGCTGGATCCGTCATAGATCAGCAAAAACGGTTCTGTCATGATAATACAACCGTCTGTAGCCAAGACGGATCCGTCAAGAACACCACTGAAAGTTAATGGGGGACGGATCAGTTTTCTATTATGTCTGAGAAAACAGCTCCATCATCATTGACTTACATTGTGAGTCATGATGGATCCGTTTGGCTCAGCTTCGTCAAGCGGACAACAAAATGCTACAGGCAATGTTTTAGTGTCCGCCTCCAAAGCAGAATGGAGACTGAACTGAAGCAAAACTGATGCATTCTGAAAGGATCCTTTTCCATTCAAAATGCATTAGGACAAAACTGATCAGTCTTGGAAGCATTTTTGTTGGTCCATGACGGATCCTGCAAAAACGCTAGTGTGAGAGTAGCCTCATAGGACAATGTTGTTCTGAGGTATCATCCCTTCTCATTTCTCAACTGTGACCTCTGTGGCAAGCTGTATGTGCTCACACACATGCACCCTTGTTTTTCCTTAGGTATTTTATCTTCCCATGTGTCCTTCTGATGATAAAGGGGTACCTAGTGACGGCACATATGCAACAATGGAGGATGACGGACGCTCTCCTGACAGGCAGCCAAACACAGCTGAAACTCTACGAGCCAGCTCTCCGACCTCACCCACTGAACCCCTCACGGATGAAAAGCGGGCACCTGTGGGGACAGATGGACTGCCCACCCATGTTCCAGTTATCAGCCTGGGACACAGCAGAGTGGCCCTGCGTCCTGAACTCACCACTTTACGCCCTGTACCCTCCTTGATGCTGGCACTGCCAGGGATACGGGGGCCATTATTTCCACCTCAGTTTCATGCTCACCCTTTTCTTCCCAGGTAAGAATTAGAAATCTTGGCTTAACATATTAGATTAACTTAGGCCGAACCAGACAATTTTAGCGGGACTGGCCAATCAGATTAATATGTATTGGAGCCTTCCAACGCTGCCTCAATAGCAGATGTTGGGGAGAGAAGGATCGGGCAACTGGATTTCAAAATGCCCGGTCCTTTTGTTCTCACTGAAATATGTTAACATCAGCATGCATTTGTAAGGTTGGGATAGATAGCTGTTGGAGATAGCAATTTGCCTCTGAACTGCAAGATGAGAAGAAGAAAGAAAACTTGGTAGGACTTGGAAAGTTATCTGCCGCTGACACATTTAATTCTTAATGCTACATTAAAAGGGTTTTTCCGACAAAACATCAGTATGCAGTGAGCTCCTAATCTCCTTCTATTGGTAACTGTAAAGATTAATCAATTAGTCAGCAATGAGTTGCAGACCTTATATAACAGACAAAACTGTGGTGTTCAATCATAGATATTCAGTGTTCCATCGGGACATTCATGGCATACATAGTTCTGGGACCCGCTCCTATCTCAAGAACATGTCCCCATCATATGCTGCAGGGACAGCTATGGGCACTGCTAACTGAACTAATAACAAACATATGCACCCTTCAATTGTTTTATGGAGCACATTGAGTAAACATCAACAGTACAGGAAGAAAAAATAAGTGAATTTCTGGACTTCTCCATGAGCTAATTGGCAAAAGGTGTTTTAACTAATGAAAGACTGGAAATGTGGGTTTGCTTCCCCATTAAATAAAGGCACACAAAGCATGGTTACTGACAAATCTGTTCTTCAGAAGAAAGACTGGTTAATGTAAAGTATGTCTTGATGCAAAAACTGTCAGAAGACCTCCAATGGCATGTTACAGAGATGCATAAAGCTGGAAAGCACCACAAAATCGTTGCTAACAACCTGGGTGAACGGCAATCTATTACACAAATTATCTACAAATGGAGAAAACTCAGGACAGTTTCTACTCTCACTAGGAGTAGACGTTCTGTTAAGATCACTCCAAGAGAACCATGGGCAATCCTAAAAAAGGTGAATCAGAATACAAGGGTAACAGCAAAAGACCTGGAGAAGACTCTACAAGCTGCAAAATTGTCCTTCATCTACACACTAATAGAAATGATATTCATAGAAAAACACCAAAAAGGAAGTGCTGCTGTCCATAAAAATGCTGTGGCCCATCTCAAATTTGCCAAAGACCACCTGTATGATCTACAATGCTTCTCAGAATATGACTTACAGAAAAATGAGACATGTGCTATGTGCTAAGGAAAAAGAACACTGTACACAAACACTAAAACCCTGTCCCAGCTGTGAGGCGTGGTGGAGGGAAGGTTTGGTGGTTGCTTTGGTGCATTAGGGCCTGGAGCCCTTGTAATTATTAAGGGAACAATTCATTTTAAGGTGTATGTAAATATTTACAGGAGAATGTAAGGGCAGCAATCCATGACCTCAAGCTGAAGACAATGGGTGATGTAACAAGAACTAACGCATAGCATACAAGTAAATCAACTAATGAATGGTTGAAAAAGAAAATTTGTATTTTGGAACGGCCAAGTCAGAGATTTGACCTCAGCCTTATTGAGATGCTGTGGTATGACCTCAGGAGGCTGTGCACCCGAGGCATCCCAGAAATACTGAAAAACTGAAACACATTTGGTCCAAAATTTCCTCTCAATCTTATCTGCGACTACAGGACCCATTTGGTGGAGCAGATTGCTGCTATACAAGGATCGACAGGTTATTAAAGGGGTATTCTCATTTTCAAGATCCTATTTTAAACTGGCACAATGGTGCCATAGATTAATTTTGTAAATGGCTTTTATTATTTATATCCCCCCTTTTTTAGATATTTGTTTAGTCTTACCCCATTGTTTACCCTGGGTTTCCCAGGGATACGGCCACCTCTTCACCTCCGATAATGTGGGGCGCGCATGCGCAGACCTCACTGCTGGTTCACCCAGGCGGCCGTTGTGTCGATCGCGAACGCGCACACAGCCGCGCATGCGCGTATCATCTCGATTCCATGCCGCGTCTGATACAGAGCCGCGCATGCTCTGTATCAGACGCGGCTGTACCCAGCGAGTGGCCGAGAGAGGAAAGCGGAGCGCTGACCTGCCCTGCTGTCTACGGGGGACCCAGCAGCCTTGATAAGTATGTGGTGCAAATTATCCACTTATCCACCAACGAATTTATTTATGACAATTATCCACTGATCCACCAATGAATATATTTATGATAATTATGAGTTGCATCAGAGTGCATATAAACTTGGGGACAATAATACTTGGCCAATAATATGATCTACAAGGCAATAATACTACATGGCAATAATACACATGAACGAGCATGCAAGGGCTCAGTGTGATGTCATAAGGAGGCGTGGCAGGCCTTCACTCAAACTGCCTAAGCCCGCCCAGCCTTAGAAGCAGGAAACCAGGAAGTGAACAGCAGAGCTGGCTGCTGGTAAGGCTGAAATAGCAAGATGAGAATACCCCTTTAACCCCGGGTTTTTTGCCTTGGAAGCAAAAACCACAAATGGATAAAAAAAAAAAAAGAAATAGTATCTGTCCTTAAAGTGTACCTACACTTAAAAAAAAAAGTTTTTGATATATCATAGAGACATATTAATAGTTTAGATCGGTGGGGGTCTGAGTGCTGAGATCCCCCAACTGATCACTATAAATATGACAGAGACGTGATCTCTCTCCTCGCTGTAAGTGATGGAAGTAAGACAGACCCATAGACTTTCTACTGGGACTGTCTCGCTTCAGCTCCTGCAGTGAAGAGAGAGAACACCCTATGTGAGAACTTCTCTCGCCTCGTTTTAGGGATCGATGAGGGTTTCAGCACTCAGACCCCCACTGATCAAAACTTTTGATATGTCTCTATGACATAGCAAAAGTTTTTTTCAAAGTGCAGTAACAGTAACATTAAAACTTTTACGGAGCTGTGTGAGCGCTCATTTTTTGCGGGATGATCAGTAGTTTGTGTTGATACCATTTTAGACTGTGTATGACTTTTTGATCACTTTTTATTTCATTTTTTGGGGAGGTGAATCGGCCATTTAGATTTTTTTTTTTTTTAAATAAATATATTTCTATTTTAATAGTTCAGGTATTTTTGGGATGTGACAATTCCTATGATGTTTATTTTTTTATTATTTATTTTAATATGGTGAAACTTTTTAAAACTTTTTTTTTTTAGCCATCCCCTAGGGGACCTACAATTGCAATCTTCCGATCGCTTCTCCCTAAAATTACAATACATTACCATTGCAAAGTATTGCAGATTCGCTATGCTCCTATGGAGCCCTGCCACCTGCAGGCCTCCATAAGAACTACAGCTGAAATAGCATGGGTTTCTTCAGAGAGACCCAGCCTATTGCAGACAATGAACGGCTCCCTCGATCTTCTTGTGGGAGAGCTGTTCAGGAAAAGACGCCTCAGATGCCATGATCACAATTCACCCCCACATTTGCGAGGTTAAATGTCTGCGATCAGTGTTATCACCGATCGCAAACATTAGCCCTGAGTATCCACTGTTTAAAGACCCGACTTGCACCATATATATACGGTGGCGGCCGGGAAGGGGTTAAATTTATGGGTTCACTTACTTTTTCTCCAGGCACTGCAGATGTTTAAACAATGTGCTCAATAAAAGACACGAAAGGTCCATGTTTTGTACAGTATGTCATTAGTTTAGTTAGATTGTGTTTGTCTATAATTGTGACATAGATAAGAATCAGACATTTCATTAGTAATCAATACAGAAGTTCAGATAATTCCACAGGGTATTTACAGAAACCATAGTTAGGCCTCTTTCACATTAGCGGCAGCACGGATCCGGCAGGTATAGGGTGCTACCGGATCCGTGCTGCCGCAGGGACATGTGTGGGGCCGGAACCGCGCTCCGGCCCCACACATGTCACACAGTACACACACACAGACATATACACATACATACTTACATGCTCCTGGCAGGTCTCTACAGCGCAGGAGGAGCAGGACGGCGCGCACATAGGACGATTCCCCACAGCGCCCTCTGCTGGGCGCCGGGTGGAATCGTCCTATGTGTGCGCCGCCCTACTCCTCCTGCGCTGTGGAGACCTGCCGGGAGCATGTAAGTATGTATGTGTATATGTCTGTGTGTGTGTACTGTGTGACATGTGTGGGGCCGGAGCGCGGTTCCGGCCCCACACATGTCCCTGCGGCAGCACGGATCCGGTAGCACCCTTCACCTGCCGGATCCGTGCTGCCGCTAATGTGAAAGAGGCCTAACTATGGTTTCTGTAAATACCCTGTGGAATTATCTGAACTTCTGTATTGATTACTAATGAAATGTATGTATGTGTATTTGTATGTGTATACGTCTGTGTATGTCTGTATGTGTGCAGGTGACGGATCCATCATGAACTCCATTGAAAGTCAATGGAGGACGGATCCGTTCACCATTGTGTCACACCAAACGGATCCGTCCCCATTGACTTTCATTGGGGGTCATTCCGGATCCGTCTTGGTGCGGATGCCTGGACCGGAGAGCAAACCGCAGCATGCTGCGGTTTGCTCTCTGGTCTGAAGACGGAACGGAATGCTTTCAGGAGCACTCCGTTGTCTTCAGTTCAGTTTTGTCCCCATTGACAATGAATGGAGACAAAACTGAAGCGTTTTATTCCGGTATTGAGCCCCTATGACGGAACTCAATACCGGAATTATAAAACGCTAGTGTGAAAGTAGCCTTAGAAAAAAAGCTCCATCTGCAGCAGGAGGCCTGCTAATTTCCATACAGTAAAAAGATTTCTTTAGACAACAGCTCATCATGGGGAAACCTGGAGGGGCCAAACCCCTCCACCCAGGATTAGTATTTGGGAAACCTTCAAATGGATAAGGGTTGTCTGAATCGGACAACCCTATTAATTAGATATTTCATCTGCTGGTTACAGGAGTTTAGCCATAGAGGATACAGAGGCACAAGTTGAACCTAAGAAGGACCAAAGGTCCCCCTGCCACCATAAATTATTAGTATTGTAAATGGAACATGGTACAGTGGTCCCTCAAGTTACAATATTAATTGGTTCCAGGACGACCATTGTATGTTGAAACCATTGTAAGTTGAGTAATCGGTTCCAAAGCCCCAAAATGTCATCCAAGATAAGAGAAAATGAAGATTTAAGAAAAATAAGCAGATAACTAAGACAGATAAAGCAAGTCCTTACATATAAGGCTACTTCCACACTAGCGTTAGTACGGATCCGGCGGGTGAAGGAACCCGCCGTATCCGTACTGAATAATACAACCTTGTGGATCCGTAATTCTGGATCCGGTTGTATTATCTTTTAAACGGATCCGGAATAACCTCTATTGAAAGTCAATGGAGGACGGATCCGTTTACAAGTGTGTCCACACCAAACGGATCCGTCCCCATTGACTTGCATTGGGGGTCATTCCGGATCCGTTTAGGTGCGGATAACTAGTACGGAGAGCAAACCGCAACATGTTGCGGTTTGCTTTCCGGTCTGAAGACTGAACGGAATGCTTTCAGGAGCATTCCGTTGTCTTCAGTTCAGTTTTGTCCCCATTGACAATGAATGGGGACAAAACTGAAGAGTTTTATTCCGGAATACCGGAATTCCATAACGCTAGTGTGGAAGTAGCCTAACAGTCAGGAATAGCTGATAACTAGTAACTAATACAGATATATTAGCAGAAAAGTGACCTTGATTGGTTGGATCTGAGTCTGAGACATTGTATGTTGAATCTGGTTTCAACTTATGATGGGTCAGAAAAGACCATTGTACGTTGGAAATACTGTATCCTGAGGCCACTGTATATTGAGGGACCACTGTAGGTGGAGGGCTCTGTTACAAATTTTTGCATCTCAGCCCAGAAGCTTCAACTTATGCATCTGATTGAAGGCGCTGTAGTAGATACGTCTTCTCCTATGCATTTCTTTACTGGAGAACACAAGTCTACTAGTAGCTTCTTCATCAAGTATCCTTGAATGGAATATTCTGTTTTTATGAATCGTCTCTTGTTTGTCATAGAAAAAACATAACTGTGGCACATGCTCTACATTTCTACACTGACCTATCCTCATGCTCCGACACCCGGCACCCCCGCCGATCAGCTGTTTGAAGAGGAGGCGCGCGCCGTAATAGCGCTGCCTCCTCTTCACTGTTTACATCCTAGCCGTAACAGGGGTAGTGGTGAGCAGGTGTAATTACACCTAACCGCCCCATTCATTTGAATGGGAAGGATCGTTCCTATACAAGTATATGGGAGAGATCCTTCCCATTGAAATGAATGGGACGGTTAGGTGTAATTACACTTGCTCACCACTACTGATGTTACGGCCAGCATGTAAACAATGAAGAGAATGCAGCGCTGGCACGGCGCGCGCCTCCTCTTCAAACAGCTGATCGGCGGGGGTGCTGGGTGTCGGACCTTCCCGACTCTGATATTGATGACCTATCCTGGGGATAAGTCATCAATAAATATAACTTGGAGAACCCCTTTAACCAAAGGCATTGACACACTGGATTAAGAAATCTAGAATTGGAAACATAACCTGCCATGCAGATTTTATATCTGTAAGCAGGTAAGTTCATGCTGTGAATTTCCAATGCAGTGAAATCCGGAGTAAAGCTACAGCAAAATCCCCATATAATTCATGGATTTTGTTGTAGATTTGTTTCAGATTTTATACTGGGTCTGCAGGAAAATTTGCCGCAGATTTTCCTCTGCTTTTTATGTCCCGTGTGGAATTTTCTCTTAAACTTACCTTTGATGGAGCAGTGGACAATTTCTGTAATGATGTAGGAGATTTTATATTCTGCTGTGGAAACAGTTTTTTTGCCAAATGTGATGTTCTTTCGTTGATACAGACACTTCAGATCAGACTAATTTTTTTTTCGTCTTTTTTCCAGTCCCTACCTACGTGCCTCTAACCTGATCCCAATCTTTTCTGGGAGATTTAAGAGGAGAAGCCATTCTGACATCTTGGAAGCGCCTTTCATAGGTACAACATGACATGACATCACATATGCACCAAATCCACACTCGCACCCCACGTACAGCCTAGTTTTTCCCATGAACTTCATATCTCCAGGAGTAATATGGTGTATCATCTGGCTTCATCCCCAGGGCGGCTGAATTTTCTTGCACTGTTAGAGCTCATGCAAACAGGTCTATTATGGCTCCAGGCAACTTGTACGGAGCCATAATATGGCACCTCTAGAAGTCTATGGGGCTTTACTGTATCACCATAAGGCCTCAGGCACACGTCCATTGCCGTATTGCGGCCCGCAAACAGAGGGTCCACAATACACGGGTAAAGGCTGTGTGCACCCGGCATCACGGATGCTGACCCATTCACTTGAATGGGTCCGCAATCCAGAAAGGCAGTGCAGAATGGAGGCATGGAACCCTATGGAAGCACCACAGAGTGCTTCTGTCGGGTTACTGTCTGTGCCTCCGCACCGCAAAAAAATTGTGCATACACTATTTTTTTGCGGTGTGGACCGTCGGATGCGGATTCAAGTGAGTCCGCATGCGGTGGTCCTACTGTTGGTGCCTGTGCATTGCGGAAAGCAATTTGCGGTCTGCAAAATGGACTTGGTCGCCACAGGTTCGTGCGCATGAGGCCTAATACTGTATAACTTTGGCCTCATATAAAAGTATGCATATATGTATCTGGCAGAAAAAGATCTGTGGGGTGCTCCATCACATATCATATTATATATGTATATATGCTACTAGGGGACAAATATGGAGAAAACACAGCAGCACACTTTGTACGACCCTGTGCATGAGGCCTAATGGTAATCATTGCCTTTCAATGTACCCTTACTAATGCTATGACCTCTCAGGAATTTTACGAGAATACATTTTTAAGAATTTACTTACTACTACATTTTCACATTAGTTTGGGAGGTAACTGGGGAGCCTGAGGGAAACCCACCCAGACAAGGGAATAACATATAGGCCCTGATTTATCATACCATAACTTCAGAATTCTGGCATCAAAAAGTCGCAAAATAAGGCTTTTGCGACTTTTTTGCTCAAAATTTTGCGACTTTTTGCATGTGTACTCCACTCACTCCAGTTTTGTAATATGGGTGGGAAAGTGGGTGTGGTTAGCTATGTTAATGAGTTTCACTCCAGATTTATCATTGCGACTTTTTTAAAAAGTCGCTAAATAGTTGCAATCTCACTCCAGGAGGAGGGTGGAGTAGCTTCTCTAGACAGAAGTGTTAGGTATAAGGACAAGCCACATTTATCAAACAACCTGTGACATTTGATAAATGTGGCACAAAGTTCTCCAACACAGACTGAAGCAAAACTGACTTCAGATATTCTCCTAATGATAAATTCCCCCCATAAACTCCATGAAGATGTTCCCCTTGGTCAGAATTGAACTCAAGATGACAGCGCTAACTAACCGAGGTTATTGAAAACCTTCAAAATAACAGAAATAATGTAATTCATCATGAAATAGCAAACATAATATTACAAAAAGAAAAAACAAAAATAAGATATGGTCGTGTCTTTGTTATCTCCAAGGCAATCTTAAGGTCCTTTTACACGGGTCGATTATCGGCCGAAAAATCGTTCCTAGGAACGCTAGTGCCGATAATCGGCCCGTGTAAAAGTGGCCCTAATCAGCCGACGAACGAGCAAAACGCTCGTTCGTCGGCTGATTGGATCTTTTGTAGAAACCAAAAGATCCAATCTGTCGGGCGCACATCGCCCTGTGTAAACAGGCGATGTGCGCCTGACAGTATGGAGCTTCCCGGCCGCACGAGCGATACAGCGATCACTCGTGCGGCCGGGCGCTCGATTCGTCGGGCCGTGTAAAGGCTCCCTGCCCGAGCGCCGATATCGCTGATCGGCGCTCGGGCAGGGAGAAGAATCGGCCCGTCTAAAAGGGCCTTTAGACCTAACTGATGCTATTAAGAGCTTAGGTCCTACATGATTAGTATCTGACCATACAGGATAGATATAACAAATATTTTGTCTGTTATTCCCAGGTAATAAATTAAAATAGACGTTTTAATAAATGAGCCTCCTATACGTGTTGTGTACTGCTCATGCATCTCTCTGTAGCTGTGAATGTCGATATCACAGAGAATAGGAACTGAGTGTGTGCTGGCGGTTGGATCGAGGAAGATGTGGTCTGGTGGGTTTGCAGATTCTGTTATCTATCAATCTTGCCTTCCGCTAGAAAACCTCTAAAGTGAAACACATGAAAGAAAAAGGGTTGATGAAAGGAATGATAGGGAAGGGGCAGACTCTAGACATTATGTATTAGTACACCAGTACTTCGAGTATAATACAGTATTCACCCCCATTGCACTATGAACCAGAACCTTGCATTGCATGGAGAGCCATTCATCTGAAAGGCCGGTATGTAAGGCTACATTTCCCGTGTAGAAGGGGCCAATTTAATTTTTTTTCCAGAGCCACTTTAAATTCCCACTGGTGATAACCCGCTATAATCAAGGTCTCTGTCACCACTTTTTACTCCTCTAACATAGGGCAGGGGATTTATTCCCTTTAGGATATTCAACGTCACATGCTGAAATTTTGAGCTTAAAAACTATTTACTTAACCCTTGTTCTGTCACCACCATGGCATGTGTTGAATGTGACAGAAGTTGTGAATCTTGAGTCCATCGACATAATTTAGGCCCTACATAATATAAGTCCATTTGCATGATATTGCTGCACTGATTACCTCATGTGCTGGTTGCTAACTCTTTGCACTTACGTACATTTTCTAAGGCTAAGGAACTGTAATCAACGTATTACTATATTTTCCTTATTTTAATGCTATACTTCTGTTCCACAGTACGACAGCCACAAAAAGTCGCCCGTCGGGTCTTCACTAACAGCCGGGAACGCTGGAGACAACAGAATGTTAATGGCGCCTTTGCTGAGCTGAGGAAACTGATCCCCACCCATCCGCCCGACAAGAAGTTGAGCAAGAATGAAATCCTTCGACTGGCTATGCGATACATTACTTTTCTGGTTGGCTTGTTGGGCGACCAACACAATTCCCCTCCTAAAACATCTCCCTCCAAAAGAAGATACACACAGACTGTCCATACTTTGGCTCCCAAGGTCAAAGAGAGTCACAGCCCTTCTGCTGACCTGCCTGTTCTGGGAGATGAGGAAAAAAACAGACGCTTTGAGGGCACCATGTCCCCAATGTCTGGGAGCTGTGGGGACAGCATAGAGACTGAAGAAGAGGAAGGTGACAGAGAAAGCATTTCCTCTTCCACAAGCACAAAAATGACTCTGATCACATCAGAAGTAAGAGAAAGTCGGTGAGGACTGTGGACGGAAGGAGGTCTGGTAGCTTTTCTTGAGTTAGGCTGAACCTCCTTCACAACTTCACTTCAGTGAATGGACCTTCTAAAGTGAACATCCTTTATCAGACTGTCAGACATTTTTTATTATAGCGTTGACTGTCCTGTGTAAAATAAACCTTAGGTTGACCATATGTGGTTCTGCCGGCAGCTGCTTTCCTGACTTCTCATATACATACAAGTTTGGCTTGGCCAAACATGTATTTGTTCTCAAAAGGGAGAGGGCAGTAAATGCTGACAGATACCTCTTGTGGCAGCCTATGTCCCTGGATTGGGCATGCCACTGCCTGATCCTTCTTTTCCCCGACATCTGCCATTGGGGGAAAAGTCTGGACACCATCATACACATTTGATGATTGGCTGGTCCAGCCGAAATTGGAGAGTTGGGCCAACATCCTTCTAATGTGTATGGCCACCTTAAGTCCAATATCTCCAAAGGACATGATCACATGCAACTGTACGTTCCATGTGCCTGACTGACATCAGAATTTAAAGAGTAAAGGAGGAAAATGTATATGTTCCTATGTACTGCAACTAAACACTTCCACCTTCTGACTGAACAGATGAGGGTTAGTGCACTGCAGGCTCATTTACAGGTCACGCATAACACATTTTTCCTCTGGGATAGTGTAGTAATATTGACAACATGCAGGTACTGTTGCTGTTCATATAAGGACACAGTTATAGTAGTATCACTGAATTGAGAATAAGTCTAAAAAAAGAGAACATCCGAGAAGTTTACCCACTAAGAAATAAACTTACCAATGGTAGCCATTCTCTAAGGGTTTATGTAGTCCTCAATACTTGGACTGTCACGGAGAAAAGATCAGTTGTGATGCCATTTGGTTCTAGTGGCATATAAGCCCTGGCTGTACATGTCATGAGAACATAATAAATCAGGGGTGCCTGAAGATCTCTGCTTGCCATGATGCTAATATGCTGTGACCATTAGAAATTCTGGGGGTTTGGTATCATTCACACTAGTGAATCTCTCCATTCTTGGTGTGAATGAGGTCTTACAGTGAATGGCATATAAGGCTAGTTTCACACTTGCGTATATCAGATCCGGCAGGCTGTTCTGGCAGAGAACAGCCTGCCAAAGTTCACCAGATTTCTGCTGGCCAAACACAGCTGCATGGACCATTTTTTGTCCGGCTGAAACCCAGCACTTATGCCGGAAACCAGTCGGATTCCATTATAGTCAACGGGATCCTGAGATAAACTGCAGTATCCAGGTAGGCCAGATCCGTTGAACTCTGGCAGGCTGTTCTCTGCTGTAACGCAAGTGAAAGTAGCCTAAGCTATACAGGCATCCCAAGCAGGGGGAACCAGTTTGGGTCAGCATGTAAGAAGCTTCTACAATGGAGGGTAAGAAGGTTTAGGCCCTTCTGTACTTCATAGGGCCTTCTCTGCTCTATGTACGTTACCGGTTACACTATTGTTTTCTTGCCTAGACATCACTGTACAATATGACTACTTGTAATGTGAATGACTGGAAGCCTGATTAGTACTGGATTCCACTGGACGATATTTTTGGCTGCCTCGCATAACATGTTCACGGAATAGCTGCTGCACTATCACAGGATTACAGCTCTTGCTGCCAACAGTTGTGTAGTTTTGTTTTTCTAGAAATACAAATTCAGCAGCTGACAGAGCGGCCTGGGACCTGAGCTATTTAATGACCGGAACAAAAGAATGGACCTCGTTCCACTGAGCGACCTTGTAGAAAACAATTACTGGAATGCAGCGCTGGAGCATGAACAATATGGGCTTCTCATGGAATGACACTATGTAAACTGCAGAGCCCACAATCACTGCTTCCCATAATGCTTTGTGACAAAACAAGAAAAAGAAAGTGCAAACGATGACGTGTGTGTTTTTTTATTGACCAAGTGGCTTCCTAAAATGTCTTTCTGCATTGAACTTAGAATATAATTTTCTAGGAATTTAGAATCTTAATTACAAAAGTGGGATGTTTCTTTATACACAGGGGCTTAAAGGGGATGTTTCACCATTAAATATCATATTATTTGTACAATCATAAAAAAATCAAGAATTTTTGCCATACACATGAAAAAAAATCCAGTGAAGAGTTATGATGTTTTCTTACATAGTACAGAACCACCTGGTGACACACATGCTCAGTCACCCTCCCTACCACCAGGTCTCTGCACAGTGTTCCTCTGTTCACTTTAGGGCAGCCAACAGAAATAGCTTTCTGCCCTGTTACAGAAGTGAGTGTGGAACACTGTGTCAAGCAACAAATGTGATTTGGGCTACTCCTAAGGGTGTTATCCTGGCAGTCCCTTGGCATTCACCCTTTAACCCCTGTACAGGTATCTGGACTTCGCTGCAGGGGAGCCACCAGGCCGCTACCTCCTGAAGTAGTCTCTGTGTGGTTGACAGCTAACCCACGGGGGTCAGAGACAATGGTGCTGGGCAGTGAGGGATCAGGCAAAATCGTGTTCAGAGACAGGTCAATGTCAGGGAAGTAGATGCTTAATGGTAAAAGGTCCAAAGTCAGGGCAGGCAGCAGAGGGTCAATGCGGTGGTCAGGCACAGATTGGGTCAGAGTCCAATCAATGGGCAGAGGTCAGTACACCGGTAAACAATAGAAACAGCACATCTTCACATGGAAATAGCAAGATAAAGACACTATATTGCTCAGGCACCCCCCTCCATAGAGGAAGGTGCCTTAAAGGAGTTGCCTCACTTCAGCAAATGGCATTAATCATGTAGAAAAAATTAATGCAAGGCACTTACTAATGTATTGTGATTGTCCATATTCCCTCCTTCGTATTATACACTGCTCGTTTCCAGGGGTTGCACCGCTGCAGTGCATGAACGAGGTGGCCAGGACAAGAGCTGCTGTGCCTGCGTACTTCCACGGTGCCGGCCACCACAGAGGCAGGCGCTTTTTCCTATAGTGTGCAAGCACGGCCACTGCTGCTGGATTGTAGGATGGCTGTAAACCCTGGAAACAAGATATATATATATATATATATATATATATATATATATATATATATGTGAAAAATAAACAAAAAGTAAGTGCCTTGTACTAATTTACATAATAAATGCCATTTGCTGAAGTGAGGCAATCCTTTTAAATACCCAAAGCCAGCGGCATAACTACCATAGCGGCAGACCATGCGACTGCTATGGGGCCCAGGGCAAGAGGGGGCCCAGTCTTAGTTGGGATCATCTTCTCTTCTACTGGAGGTGAAAACTTGGTCAGGATTCTACCCTCTAAATGAACAACTTTTAGCAAATGAGGCAGTGGAAAAATGGCCCAAGGGTCATTGAAAGGGGTTTAGGCAGAAACCCTTCTGTCCTGTGGTGGGCCCCTGGTTTGATCCTTGCTATGGGGTCCTTACTTATCTATGTACTCCACTGCCCAAAGGTGACCAGCCGTTGGCTGGTGTGAATTAGGAAGCACATGTATGCTGTATGGGCAAAGGTATAAGGCCTTGGGAGCAGAAAAAGGAAGGTAGGTTGTGGCCATTGGAGAAGTAGTTTGAGGGGGAGAATAGGATGGAAGATGGGCATGGGCCACCGATGTGGTACCCTGATTGTCAGGAAGTACAGAGTTTTTTTGCAATAGTATGGCCATATAGCTGAGGAGACTACTTCTGTACTGGAGGTAATAAGGGACTATATTGTGAGCTGCCATTCGGGGAAGGACAATGATGGTGTCTAGAACCAGCCCCAGTAGCATGAAGTAGAAGAAGCATCAAGGGGGCTACATGGAAGAAAAATTATGAAAAGGGTATATTTCCATGCTAAAAACATAAATTATTTTAAACCGTCCATTAACAGTCTTAGGACTTTCTGCATGATTCATAGTATGACTCTATTAAGAAAGCATATAGACCACAGGGTCAAAAGGGAGCAAGGATTAGAAGTATTGAATTTTATGGACGGAGGAGAAGATGCTTGGAGTTAACTATCACATACTTGTAAAAGAGCATTTGTCTTGATTTGAAAGCTATAACTTGTTGTACTTGAATACCTCTAGTCTCAGAGTATGCTGACTATATCACATTGAGGGGAGGACTATAAGGATTAAAAAGTAATGGCTTTAAATTTCCATGAGCAACCAGTTGGATGTTGCATACAAGCCATATATATGTAATGAGGAATGGAGCGGGGACAGGATGTGTGGCCCCTATTATGTGGTAGGGTGGTCAGCCGTACAGCATTGAGATCGCAAATGTATAGAGAAGACAGGGGTGGGCAGAAATGGGGAATATACATTGGTGGGGAGTGGCCCAAAAGGGTGCAATGTCGCCCTGACAGCTCTCATGCAGGCATTTCAGAGACCACAGGTGGTCAAGTCAATTCCAAAGAGTATATTCACAGCGGCAGATCGTTTTCAACATTTCTTGTGATTGTCCTTAGTAATCTGAATGAGACTTGCCGAAGAGATGTTTGCAACAAATCTGCTGCTTAGGCTACTTTCACACTTGCGTCAGCAGGATCTGTTTGTGAGATCCGTCCCAGGTAGAGATGAGCGAACGTGCTCGAAACGAGCACTGTACCGCTCGGCTCCCCTGCGCTCGCATGGGCGCAGGCAGCCACTTCCGTCCTCCTAGTCCCAGGCTCTCACAAACATTCCTGAACTGATCAGTTTTACCCTAATGCATTCTGAATGGATAAGGATCCATTCAGAATGCATCAGTTTTCCTCCATTCCGTCTCCATTCTGCTCTGCTTGACTGACGGATCCGTTTACTCATGCACAATAGTGAACGGATCCGTCCCCCATTGACTTTCAATGGAGTTCAGAATGGATCCGTCTTGGCTTTGTAAAAGATCATACAAACGGATCCGTTCTGAACGGATGCAGACGGTTGTATTATCAGGACGGATCCGTTTGTGAGAGCCTGGACGGATCTCACAAACGGATCCTGCTGACGCAAGTGTGAAAGTAGCCTTATCAATATACCCTAAGAGAGCGTGTCTTGACTCGAAGGTGGAACTAGTATTGATCTAGGTATGGAATAACAGTGGTACCTAAAACTTGCAGATCACATAATATAAACTTTTCAACCCTGTGGTTAGCTGAGTGCCATTTCGCCATCACTAGATCAGAGAAGGATCAGTCTAGGGGGTCAAGCCCCTGACATTTCTAAAATTAGGAGTATGACCTATGCCAGTGATGGCTAACCTCTGGCACTCCAGCTGTGGCGAAACTACATCTCCCAGCATGCTCCATTCATTTCTATAGAGTTCTGAGAGTGTACATCTTGGGAGTTGTAGTTTTACCACAGCTGGAGTGCTGGAGGTTAGCCATCACAGGCCTATGCTCTCTATGTTCACAGCATTCCTGCTTGTATCATAATGCTGTTGGAGATACTCTCTAATGAAAACACCACCCTAACCTCTAAATTGGAGCTACACTTTAATGTCAAGTATCTAAAATATAAATAATTCAGTAACTATAAAAACCTCAGCGGAGAGACGGTATACACAGAACGTCCGGGAGTCCAGGAAAATGAGTAATTACATAAAATGTACACGTGTTGTCATTTGTGTGTTCTCTCAATATGAAATTGCAGAAGTTTGTGGTTTAGACGTTTGCATTTCACAAGAAAGGAAAGTGATGTAACTGGAACAAAACAAGAGACAGAAACTGTTGAATCACAGCGACTTTAGACAGTACATCTGTCTTATCCAGGGGTGGGAAAGGCTAGGCCCAATAGCAAGCTTGTGAATGGACCACCCTTCCAACTAAGTATGAATATTATGGGGGAAATTATCACATCCTGCACTCCCTGCAGAATTCTGTCTTCAAAAAGTCACAAAATGGGCCTTTGTGACTTTTTGATGTCACTTGTGCAGAATTGATGTGGCATTTTTACATCACTTGCTCCAGTAGTCGTGTGGAGAAAACTGGAGCAGCATTTCTAGACCAGACTAAAAGTGTTAAGTTTAAAGATGAGACAAATTTAAGAAATGATCTGTGTTGTTTGATAAATCTGGCACGGTATGCCAACCCAAACTCGAGACAAACTGACTTCAAATATTACCCTTATGATAAGTTCTTTCTTATGGTTACATCACATGGTTACATATCAGTAAGGAATGTGAGAAAATAAGAAAAAAAACACTAATTGCCTGTAACATCCCCGGATGTTCCACAGCCGACAGTCCGGTGGTCTCCTCCAGTTTTAGGGGACATTCACACAGTGGTTTATGTTGCAAGAACTTTATTGTAGACTCTGAACCAAAATTTTGGCAGCTGATAAGTGAGTTCTGCCTCCCATCCTCGTCCCTGCCGAATGTGTGAGCTGAACAGGAAAAGAGGCACTGACAACTATTGAGACCCAAGTAGAAGAGCATGTGTGCATGAGGCGGCGGCATCAGCGGAACCATTAGAATTAAGCAAACGATCTTTGTTACCCAGACTGAGGAATGCCTATATTTTTCATGAAGTCCGGGGAAGCCCGTTATAGGCTATGTACACAATTTTTTTTTAAAAAAATAATACAATGAACTTATTTTGTGCTAAAAATATTTTTTTTCACATGGTCTTAATTAAAAATTTTGAACCACTATCTTCGTGAAGCCTTAAGTTTATCTAGTAGCAGGATCAGAATTTTCACTCTGTTCCATTAAGCAGTTCATCTGACGGGCTCCTTATCTCTGATCTCTGACCTTCTAAACACTCATTATAGTTCAATTTTTATCTTACTGATAATATAGATTAAAGGAGTTCTCCAGGAATTATGAAAATGAAAACACTTAAATATTACTTTATTATAAATATATTCCCAAATACCTTTCATTAGTTATAATGGTTCGTTTTGTCTAGGAAGCAATCATTAGGAGAAATAAAATGGCCGCCGTCCTATTAATCCACACAAAACCTGTCCTAATCACACAGGAGGACAAGTTACTTCACAACACTGAGGTAAAGAGATGCCTCGTCCTCCTCTCTGCTCTGCTTCTCAGGGATTATGATCCTGAATACAAATGATACGATCTTCAGCTGAATCTCTGTAGGAAAGGAGGTCATGAGACATGAAGTACAGAGAGGACGGACAGGACAGACTGTGGTAATGGAGACTGCATACAAGAGCTGCTGCTCATCTCTGTATTTCATGTCTCCTCATGAACTCCTTTCCTAAACAGATTCAGCTGAAGATCTTATCAGCGGTATTCAGGATCATAACCCCTGACAAGTAGAGAGATGAAAGATGAGGCAGCTCTTTGAAGTAACTTGTCCTGCTGTGTGATTAGTGTGTGATTAGGACAGGTTCTGTGTGCACCAATAGGACAACGGCCATTTTATCTCTCTTAAAGGGGTTATTCCATGAATAATGTAAAAAATGAAAATCAGACATCATATAGTACATGACAATACCTTTCTAACAAAGCTAGAACCAGACCTGTACCTCACATGGATCCAGAGTTTTTTTACTGGTGCACATTATGAGGAGGAATTTTTTGCACTGCCGCACAGTATCATCCCACATTATACTGTATAGCATGATTTCATTATTGTAGTGCAGCTGTCCGTTGATTTAAGGATGTCCTGGAGTAGGAATAATTGAATCTTTTAGGTCAACATCCCTATAACTTATAAAAAGGGACATTACGCACTGACTTCGGCAATGCCGGGCCCAAAATGGGCATCACAGTGCGCATGCCCCGGCCCAGCGAGAGACTGAGATCTCACCGGCTGAGAAGGAGGACCCCAACGAGGTGCAGGGCGGGAGGAGGCAGTAGCGGGGGCGGGGATTGCATGTTAAAAAGGATTGGAGCCCGGGCTCCAAGAACTAAACACCGCCTCCGGGCTCATGCGGCGATTCATTTGCATAAATTTAAAACTCCATTTTTGGGACTTCTAAAACACAGAGGAATTAGCCAAAGGTAACATTACTGTTGTTACAACATGTGCTATGGGCATCTTTATGTACTTTATAGGGACCTAGGAGGTGACAGACTCCCTTTAAAAAAGTGGATGCATTCTCCATGGGTCTTACCATGCATTTTGCAGTGAATTCTGGAAACGCTTCTATAAATTATGTCATTGTGTAGTTATAGTCACTATGGGAAAACTGCAATAAGTATTAATAGTACATGTGGCGCCATGTGCAGTTTTATGCATTCAATAACTATTGGATTCAGTACAATCCTCATCATGTTATGATGGGTATGTAATAAGAAATTCACACCATACAGCTACCGTATGTCATGTGCAATATAACAAAAAAATTCTGCATCATTTTTTTTCACTGGCAAAGTTATGAAAACATTTCCAAAACCTATTTCTTTACAATAAAAAAATAAATGAATAAAAACACACACACAAACACACAGAGTGCAGTCCCATTATTATGACCTCTTCCTACTTTCGGCAGCCTGTAACTCATGAAGTCATGTGTGGTGAGCTGGCTTTGTGGGTATATAAGGTGTGTGATAGGCTGTCTGCACACATAACCCTCATTACTGTCAACGGTAAAAGGGGCGAGCTGCAAAAAGTGATGATTATTGGCTTTCGGGCCAAGGGTGGCAGTATTTCTGAATTGTTCTCGTGCTCCTGTGGTCAGGGCTGCACAGCCAATTAGGCGAGGTGAGGCGACCGCCTCAGGCGACCTGCCCTGGAGATAAGTGGGGGTCGGCAGGGCCAAGGGAAATGATTGCTTCCATTGTGCCTATCATGGTCTGGCACAGGTGGCGCAATGCCAGACAGCATACAGTGCGGGACACAGGCCGGAAGAGGCCGGCACTGCATCGCTGAAAGCCCCATGGAGGTAGGTATTTGAGTTTATTTTTTTATTTAACACCATGCTGTTTGGTCAATATGGGGAAGGGGGGAGAGGAGCACTATGGGGACACTATACAGGGGAATTTTATTCTGGCGCAGATTATGGGGGCACTATGGGGACATTAACTCAACTGGGGGCACTAAGACGGGTTATTTTTTGTACTGGCACAAACAAGGGGGCATTGGCTCTACTTGGGGCATTTTTTGTACTGGCACACAATGGAGGTATTTTTTGTACTGGCAAACATTATAAGGGGCATTTTTTATACTAGGGCACATTATAAGGGGCATTTTTTATACTAGGGCACATTATAAGGGGCATTTTTTATACTAGGGCACATTATAAGGGGCATTTTTTATACTAGGGCACATTATAAGGGGGCATTTTTTATACTAGGGCACTTTATAAGGGGCATTTTTTTTTACTGGTGCACATTATGAGGAGGAATTTTTTGCACTGCCGCACATTATAAGGGGACATTTTTCTACTGTCACACATTACTATAGTTTGGGCACTATGGGAGCTTTATTACTTCTAGGGCACAGTGGAGTCATTAGTACTGTTTGGGGCTCTGTAAGGGCACTATTACTACTAAGTGCACTCTGGCACACAATTACTACTATCGGTGGGACTTTTGTGCTGCATTACTCTGTAAGTTTTGTAGTGCTGTATATAATGTTAGAAGGTTAGGTTTAGAATTTGGCCTGGGGATGTGTGGGGGGTTGAGGGTCACCTTTTCAATTTCCGCCTCAGGCAGCAGAAAGGATAGTTGCACCCCTGGCTGTTGTGAAAGTGTAACGTGAGTGGACAAATGGCCCCATTGCAAATAAGCGACACAAAAACTGCAGAGGACCATGTGCCATTGATGTGAAAAGAGATTCTGAAGGTGCGATATAGCGGACTAACACACTACAGTGGTGCAGTTCACCGCCTATGATGAGATGTCCCACATTGGTTAGAAGAGCATGAACAAGACTTCCAAGTACTAGCCTGGCCCCTAATTCCCCAGACTTGAACCAAATTGAGCACTGTGGACCACCTCGACCGTCATGCCCTATGGGTCCTCCCCCACGTTGTGGGATGCACTGCAGTCAGCATGGCTCCAGATACCTGTGACAACGTACCAGGACCTTACTGAGTCACTCCCAGCCCGTCTAGCAGCTGTTCGTGCTGCACACAGGAATATACATAGACACACACTGACAAAAAATACAGCATCGAGGAGTTGTTGGAATGGAATGAAACTTTCTATGTGTGAATGTAACAACCCATAAGCAAAGTGTCCCCATAAATAATGTCAGCTTGGTACCCCCATAAACGGTGCCACACAGGTGGTCCTCATAAACATTACTGCCAGTAATGTCTTGTCCATAAAGCCAATGTATTCAATAAAACGCTTGCTGCCTGTAGCACCACTAGGGGGTGCTAGTGCACACTGACAGCTACCAGAGGCATTTTGCAGGATATGATTGCTCAGTGCAGAGCCCCGAGAGCTACCCTATATTGGTAGGCTCCATTAATTATTTTTGATGCATATTTGCATCTTAAAAATTGGGTAAAAATGTGATGTCCCATCTAGAGACTACTGTTGTGGGAAACCACAAGTGTTGTCATTTTCTCAGCGAAGTGAATGTTACATTTTTAGGGTATGGTCTGATGGGGACGGCTGGATTTATGCGACCAAGCCACACAGAGTGCCACCATAACATCTGCAACCATGCTTTTAGTGACGTCGCTATGATGCATATCATTTTAAAGTTTCTGATTTTTGCAAATTCACATTATTCTTGTCAATTTCAAAAGTTCTACCAACGTGCAAAATACTTACTGTATCAGTTCAAGAAAGGGACCTTCATGGTTGATTTTCACTGGAGAAAATTCTGTCCTGGTCATGTGACACAGTTACATTCGGGTGAGTGTGGTCCGGCTGATGGATGTGGCTCCGCCCACCCATGGTGGTCAATGGCAACGTGATTTTGCTGTAAAATTGTGAGGCCACTGACCACAGCGGGTGCACGATGTAGAATTACCTTTAGGGTATTGTCACACATAGCATTTGAGGTACAGCTAAAACTGCATTGAAAAAAAAAAGCATGTGTTTTTGTGGATTTTGGTAAAGTTTTGATTTTTTACAGGCACAACACGTTTATATAACAAGTTTCACCAGTATAAACCACAACCAAAGCCAAACCACATCTGGTATTTTCTGACGCAGTTTTAATCAAACATCAACTGCTTCAGACCTGTGTCTTGAAACGAGCCATGTCTGTGATACAAACAGGACTTTTGTTTTTAGCCCTTGAATAACAGCAAGTGGAGATCCTAAAAACCACAAATAATTAATATGGAAAGATTTTGGGAAACTTATATAACCTCTTATTATACAAAAAAAAATAAATAAAAAAAAATCACCTTTAATCCCTCAACACAAAATGCTGTACATTATGCGCCTGCAATTGTATAGAGCGGGCTGCAGCAGTGAGCCTTCTCCATACATGGCAGGAGCTGCCTGTATAATACAGCAAGCACCCGGCCGCAATGACGGGGAACGGCAATCATGACGAACCTCGTCATTTAACCCCTCAGATGACACAATCAGGGCTGTCATTGTAACCTTCCTGCTGAGCTGTACACGAGGCACAGCTCAGCAGGGTGAATGTCAAAATCCTGTTCACCATACTAGATCCTTGTGAATAGGAAAAGGGATTGAAAGATCCCTAATTAGGGGTCTAACAGTTACTAAGTAAACTCCCCACACAAAAATAATCAAAGTTTGAATCCCCCCCCCCTTTCCAAATTTTACATACATTAGGTATCACCACATCCGAAAATGTCCAAACTATTAATATGTAAAATAACATCTCCTGTGCAGTGAACGCCGTAATGGAAAAAAATTTAAATGATACAGTTCGCCATCTTTTAGTCACCTTGTTCCCCCCCAAAAATTGAATAACAGTGATCATACAGTTGAACATACCACAAAAATGTTACCAATAAAAACTAAAATTCATTCCGCTAAAAACCAAGATCTCATACAACTCTGTAGGCAGAAACATAAAAAAAGTTATGGCTGTCAGAAAATGGTGATGCAAAGAAAATTTAGATTTTTTTTCAAAGGTTCTTATTTAGTGTTGAGTGAATCGAGCTTCAGATCAGAGATCCAAACACTTCGGTTTTAATGTTGTCTCCGTACAGCATTAAAATGTATGAGCTCCGTGTAGGCAAAATTCATTTCACCTGAACTCGTGGAAGACTTCGGGGAATTAATTCAATCGCAGCTGTTTCTTTTAAAACTTTTTAAAATTGCAGTCCAAAGTTGTGTTTGGTACCGATGTCCAATCTGTGATCCGAAGCTCAATTTACTCAACACTGTTTTTATTTTTTTAAAAGTAACAAAGTAAACACTATACAAGTTTGGTATCACCGTAATCGTATTGAGCTGGAGAATAAGGACATCGTGTCATTTTAATGCACACTGAACGCCGTGATGTCAAAACCCCAAAAATCTTGGTGGAATACTGTTTTCTTTTTTCAATTTTACCCAACAATTTGTTTCCAATACAAGACATGGTAAATTAAATGGTGCCAAAATACATCTTGGCCTGCAAAAAAAAAAAGCTCTTATTTGGCCATGTGAACGGAAAAATAAAACAGTTATGGCTATTTGATCATGGGGAGGTACAATAAAAATTGATTCATTCACACGTCTGTAAGTGTTTTGCGGTCCGCAAATCGCACATGGCCGGCTCTATAAGGCCCCTTTCACACGGGCGATGTTTCCGCGCGGGTGCAATGCGTGATGCGAACACATTGCACCCGCACTGAATCCTGACCCATTCATTTCAATGGGGCTTTTTACATGAGCGATGTTTTTCACGCATCAGTTCGCTGTTGCGTGAAAATCGCAGCATGTTCTATATTCTGCGTTTTTCACACAGCCCTGGCCCCATTGAAGTGAATGGGGCTGCGTTAATAACTGATGGTTGCTAAGAGATGTTGTTTGTAAACATTCAGTTTTTTAGCACGCGCGTGAAAAACGCATTGAAATGCTTCCCACCCGCGCGGAAAAAGCTGAACGAACGTACGCAATCGCAGTACGTGCGGATTTTCCGGAACGCATCTGGACTGAATCCGTGACGTCCGTGTGAAAGAGGCCTAATAGAAATGCCTGTTCTTGTCCGTGGCTGCGGACAAGAATAGGACATGTTCTATTTTTTTGCGGGGCCGCGGACCGGAAGTGCGGATGCGGTCGGCGCACTGTGTGCTGTCCTCATCTTTTGCAGCCCCATTGAAAATGAATGGGTCCACACCCGTTCTGCAAAATTGCACTAAGACTGCAATTCTGTCATAAATGTGGTGCCATTTTTCCTATGCACTGCTGCTACATTTCTGGTGCACCTGATGTAACACATGAGCCCCAATGGGATTTGTTTTCGACCCTGGAATGACAGGTGTATGCCATTCATGGGGATATTTCCACACAATGACAAAAACTTATCAACAAACACACGTTTTGGTGTCATTCTTAAAAATATGCCACCATTGTGCACATAAAGCAACCTTAAACATGTATTTATCAATCCTGATTGTAAAATAAACCAGTTCAGTAACCTTTAATAAGGTAAAATATAAATTAAATCAGTATATTTTTCTATATTGCAGATGGACTCCAAAATTATTACCTCAGAATAACACTTCCATCTTCCCTTGTAGGTTTATAGGGCTGTTTGCGCGCCAAAAACGACCAATAGAAAGATGAACAGGTTGACTGACAGCTACTACGTCCAATCACAGAGCAGCTGGTGTAAAGCGCGGGCTGGGAAGAGACCCGAGGATGTCTGTGGTAAGAGAGTGTCTCCAGGCTGCTGGCTGAGCTGGGACGCTGTGTGTAGAGGTAATAGGAGCAGAGGACAGGCAAGCCAATAGACAAGGATGACGGGGGTAACACTGAGAACCACAGCAGGAGGTGAAGGCAGAGCTGCATATGTGGCAGCACAGTGTACCCCATACTTACGCCATTTTGAAGGTTCAGTCAGTTGATGTATTCTCTAATGGGCTCCATAAACTTTTGCCAGGCCTGTAAAATCTGTCTCTGCCCCCACTGAATATGAATTGTATGATGCAATAATGAGTCAAGGGATTTAGCAAATAAATATTGGTTAAAATTCATACATTCTGCATTTTTGCCAATGTCCTGCATTATCTATCAGTATGTTTGCATATCAAAATCATATCTATGTATTTATTCATCAATATCTTATCAATATAAGTCCTTCTATCCCATATCTACATCTATCTGTCCATCCATCCATATCCTATGTATCCATGTTATATCTATCTACCTCATGTCTATCTATCTGCTATGTACCTATCCATCCATCCATCCGTCTAATCTCTGACAGGGCTTAAAGGGGTTGTGTAACTTCATCAAATGACATTTATCATGTAGATAGAGTTAATACAATCCACTTCTTAATGTATTGTTATTGTCCATTTTGCTTCCTTTGCTGGCTAGACTCATTTTTCCATCACATTATGCACTTCTCGTTTCCATGGTTATGACCACCCTACAATACAGCATCGGTGGCCGTGCTTGCACGCTATAGGAAAAGACAATGGCCCATGTGCGCTCCTATGGTCCCGGCCGCCATGGAGGGCAGCTCTGTTTTCTATAGTGTACAAGTATGACCACCGCTGTTGGATTGCAGGGTGGTCTGTAACCATGGAAATGAGAAGTGTATAATGTGATGGAAAAATGAATCCTGCCAGCAAAGGAGACAATATAAATAAGCAATACAAATGACTGGTATTGGTGCGTCTGAAAATTTCCGAATTATTGATTTATAAAAGTATTAAATAAAAAGTTGAATGTACCCCAGAATGGTACCAATAAAAACTACAGCTTCCCCTGCAGCAAGCCCTAACACAGCTCTGTCGATGGAAATGTAAAGAAGTTATAGGTGTCAGAATATAGCGGGAAAAAAAATAAATGATTTTTTTTCCACACCATAAAACCAAAACCCAAAAGACTGGTGAAATTGCGTTTTTTTTTTAACCCTTATGCTACCAATGCCGTACATGTACGGCACTGGAGCGATGCAGGGACATGACACCCGCTCCCACGTGCAGCGGAGCGTCATGGCTGGCAAGTCTCTGCTGTTTTAAATAGCAGAGACCTGCCGCTACCTACCGCAACTGGCAATAATGCCGATCGTGGTAAATAAAGGCATTAGATGCCGTGATCAAGAGAGATCACGGCATCTAATAGCTGTAAAACCTGGAAGCGCGCGCTTCCGGGTGTTGTGCAGATGCCCCGTGTGGCCAATCAGGGTTGTCTGCACTGGATTTGAAAGCTGTAAACCTCGCTGATGAGGTTTACAGCTTTCAATCTGCAATTCTTATTTTGGCCACTAGATGATAAGAAATGAGCAAATGGGACTTTAAAACTGCATTTTAAAATCCCTGATTGCTCAAAATGAAAAATTAAAAAACAGTGTCTATATGCTCAAAAATGAGCTTTAAAATAATCACAAAATTGTTTTAAAAAATGTTCAAAAATATATAAAAAATAAAAAATTATAAAAGTTTAAATCACCCCCTTTCCGTATAATTAAAAAATAAATACCTAAATTACAATAAATATAAACATCATGGGAATCACCGCGACCGAAAACGCCTGTACTTTTAAAATATCTAAAAAAAAATACGGCAAATTGCGTGACGGAAAAAAGGGTCAAAATGGCCAATTTGCCATTTTTTTCACTACTTCTCTTACTCAAAAAAAATGTAGTAAAATGTGATCAAAAAATCAAGCACACTCCAAAATGGTATTAATAAAAACTATGGATTGTCCTGCAAAAAATGAGCCCCTAAACAGCTCAGTGGATGTAACTAAAAAAAAGTTGTGGCGGGTCGGAATATGACGAAGTAAAAAAAAATATTTTTTTTTTCAAAGTTTAAATTTATTTTTACACTATTTAAACATAACAAACCTACACATATAGGGTATCGTTGTAATCGTACTGACCCAGAGAACAAAGGGCATGGGTCAGATTTGCCGCAAACGGTACACCGTAGGAACAAAACCCATAAAACTGTGGAGGAATTGTATTTTTTTTCCAATTCCCCCCTATTTGGAATTTTTTTACCGCTTCCCACTACATTTTATGCCATAATTAATGGCGGGATTAGAAAGTACAACTTGTCCCGCAAAAAATAAGCCCTCATACAGCTATGTGAACAAAAATATAAAAAAGTTAGGGCTAGCAGAAAATAGGGAAGAAAAATGAAAACGGAAAACTGAAAAAAAAAAACTCCAGTACTGAAAGGGTTAAAGTTTCACAGCACAAATAATGTTTTTTTCTGTTGTTTAATACAAGGTATGAAAAAAATGAAAAACGAAACCTCATACGGCTATATGAACCGAAAAGTCATACCTCCCAACATTTGAAGAGCGAAAAGCTCAAGGAGAGCAAATATTTTTTACAATAAGCCAAGCCCCTAACTTTGCCCTGCCCGTCTATACATGCCCCTTCTCACTCATCCCCCTTAGTGCTCCCACACAGTAGTTATTCCCCCTTACTGCCCCCACACAGTGGCTGTTTCCCCATTTGTGCCCCACTCAGTAGTTATGTCCCCTTTGTACCCCCACCCAGTAGTTATGTCCCCTTTGTACCCCCACACATTAGAATTCCCCCTTAGTGACCCTTTACAGTAGGATGCCCTCTTACAACCCCTGCGCAGTAATTATGCCCCCTTAGAGCCCCCGCAGTCAATGGGGGAGATTTATAGCAACCAATCAGATTCCACCTTTCGTTTTTCAGAGCTCCTTTTGAAAATGAAAGGTGGTATTTGATTAGTTGCTACGGGCAACTAAGCCAGCTTTCCTTTACACAACTTTTGCTAAATCTCCCCCATTGCGCCTACTGAGAAGCAGAGCACCCAGGCTGATTCCCTAGTAGCGAATAAATCCCTGGCCTTTCCTCGACAAAGCAGGCGCAGTGACATCACCGCATTGCTCCTGCAATGGTGGCAGTTCATCTTCCTCAAAAACAAAGTGCCCAGGTCCTAAAATTCAAAGCACCCAGTCCTTTTCTCCCTTGACATCATCTGTTGGAAGACAGTCGGAAGCATCCCAAAAATGTTAGGCTGTCGACTGGTGCCCTGAAAATGGCTGGTTCTGGTGACAGTAGACTAATATGTATGGGGACATGTTACAACTGAGCCTGGACATTGGCTGTAGTGGCAGACATGACCTGTCCAGTGTCCACGACACATATTTACATTTGGAGACCGGAAGACCACAGAAGAGAACCATGGACCCACAGAGCTGGAACTGGATGGGGGGAGCTGGTAAATATGCTTCCCTTCACTGGTATGGCAGGATGGGGGTGTAATTTAAAGAAAAAGATAGTTGTGAACAACCCCTTTAAAGTTGTCATAAACCCTCCATCCTTTCATGTACCTGCCCCGTAGTATAAAACTATGGGACATATAACTCAGGATTAGTACAGGATAGGTAATGTAATGTATGTACACAGTGACTCCACCAGCAGAATAGTGAGTGCAGCTCTGGAGTATAATACAGGATGTAACTCAGGATCAGTAATGGGTAAGTAATGTAATGTATGTACACAGTGAATTAAATTTTAGATTCTCTTTGTGACCTGAAACACATTGTTTTAAGATGAATATATATTTTAAAGCCTTTCAGCAAACTTTGCAGTAATCAGTACTACAGTGTGTGTACATGAAGTATAACACTTTTTTTCTGCTCATTATATCACCTGTATTTGGCATTTTTAGGAGTTTTACTCCTACTAGTTTGCAGTTCTCTCAAACATGGTGGGTGGAGATTGGCTGCCATCCACTACGTACTGAAAATAGATGAGAAGCTGCTTCATAACCTTCTCCAACTCACTCAGAAGCAGCCCCAGGATCATGAAGGACATTACAGTGAAGTACTGACCTGTATAGTTGTGAATAAAGCACTTGGGCTTAGGGTTGAGGGGTATACCGGTGGCAACGATATACCGCAGTATTAAGACACAGCAGTGGCAATATTGCTTTTTTCTAGTAACTGCTGTATTTTGTGCGTCATAAGAGCGGTCATCTGCGTTGACTGCTTCTAAATCTGCGCCCGCCCGCCAGCCCCTGCATACCACTGAATGCAAACAAATTGCTTCCAACAGTGGCGGCCCCCGGCATATCCTCCCTGCTGTATGCAAGGCTCCGTCCACAACATCTGACACCGGAATCAGAGCGCACGAGCCTTACTCCTGGCCTGCAAAGAGTGTCCAGCCCAGAGGAAGAAGAGTGAGAGACAATAAAACATAGAATAGAAGCGGCCCCTGTCATGGAGGGTGTCATAAATAAAGGTGACATGTCTATGTTTTGTGCGGCCCTGGCCTGGTCCTTCACTTCCTGCCTGCAAGCTGCAGTTAGTGTCAGCACATTCATCTCTAATAGCAGGCTTGAGGGAATAATTAGTCGCCCACACACAAGCAAGGCAGAAGGCAGCTTACAAGACATTACTGCATGGTGGCCATTTATACTGAGGAGGAAGGGGCTTAAAATTTTTTTGTCCATACAGTATAACGTCTGCTTGTGGCCCACATACAGTATAACGTCTCCTTGCAGCCCCCCTACAGCATAACGTCTCCTTGTTGTTCCCATACAGTATAATTTATCGTTTTGGCTGCCCCCATACAGATTAATGTCTTCTTGTGGCCCCCATACAGTATAACGTCACCTTGTTGCCCCATTCAGTGTACTGTCTCCTTGTGGCTGCCCCCATACAGTATAACATCTCCTTGTGGCCCCCATACGGTATAACGTCTCCTTGTGGCTGCTCCATACAGTATAACATGTCCTTGTGGCTGCTCCATACAGTAGAACGTCTCCTTGTGGCTGCCCCCATACAGTATAACTTCTCCTTGTGGCTGCCCCATACAGTATAACGTCTCCTTGTGGCTGCCCCCATACAGTATAACGTCTCCTTGTAGCCACCCCCATACAGTATAACGTAGAGCTGGGCGATATGGCCAAAAAAAAAATCTCGATTTTTTTTTTTTTTTTTTAAATTTTGGACGATTCACAATTTAAATCTCGATTTTCTTATGTTAGTAAAAATATAAAAAAATAAATAAAAAAAGCCTACTGTGGCCCCATCAGCCCACTGTGCCATCATCAGACCTCAGATCAGCCCATTGTGCCCCCATCAGACCACAGATCAGCCCACTGTGCCCCATCAGACCTCAGATCAGCCCATTATGCCCCATCAGACCCCACATCAGCCCACTGTACCCCATCAGACCCCACATCAGCCCATTGTGCCCCATCAGACCTCACATCAGCCCATTGTGCCCCATCAGACCCCACATCAGCTCAGTGTGCCCCCATCAGACCTCAGATCAGCCCATTGTGCCCCATCAGACCTCAGATCAGCCCATTGTGCCCCATCAGACCTCAGATTAGCCCAAAGTGCCCCCTTCAGACCTCAGATCAGCCCAAAGTACCCCCTTCAGACCTCAGATCAGCCCAAAGTGCCCCCTTCAGACCTCAGAACAGCCCAAAGTGCCCCCTTCAGACCTCAGAGCAGCCCGAAGTGCCCCCTTCAGACCTCAGAGCAGCCCAAAGTGCCCCCTTCAGACCTCAGAGCAGCCCAAAGTGCCCCCTCCAGACCTCAGAGCAGCCCAAAGTGCCCCCTCCAGACTGCAGAGCAGCCCAAAGTGCCCCCTCCAGACCTCAGAACAGCCCAAAGTGCCCCCTTCAGACCTCAGAGCAGCCCAAAGTGCCCCCTTCAGACCTCAGAGCAGCCCAAAGTGCCCCCTTCAGACCTCAGAGCAGCCCAAAGTGCCCCCTCCAGACCTCAGAGCAGCCCAAAGTGCCCCCTCCAGACCTCAGAGCAGCCCAAAGTGCCCCCTCCAGACCTCAGAGCAGCCCAAAGTGCCCCTCCAGACCTCAGAGCAGCCCAAAGTGCCCCCTTCAGACCTCCGATCAGCCACCATCATAATAATAAAAAAAAAATCTCTTACCTGTCCTGCGCCGCGGCTCCGCTCCACGTCTGTGAGAGATTTTTTTTATTTTATATGTCGGGCGCCATTTTAGGAAAATCGAATTCACGATTTTCCTAAAAAATAAAATCGTGAGACTTGCAATTGGCGAATTAATCGAATTAATTCGATTAATCGCCCTGCCCTAGTATAACGTCTCCCTGTGGCTGCCCCCATACAGTATAACGTCTCCTTGTGGCTGCCCCCATACAGTATAACATCTCCTTGTGGCCCCCATACAGTATAACGTCTCCTTGTGGCTGCCCCCATACAGTATAACGTCACCTTGTGGCTGCCCCCATACAGTATAACGTCTCCTTGTGGCTGCCACCATACAGTATAACGTCTCCTTGTGGCTGCCCCCATACAGTATAATGTCTCCTTGTGGCTGCCCCATGCAGTATAATGTCTGGTTGTGGCCGCCCCTATACAGTATAATGTCTGCTTGTGGCTGCCCCCATACAGTATAACGTCTCCTTGTGGCCGCCCCCATACAGTATAATATCTGCTTGTGGCTGCCCCATACGTTATAAAGTCTTCTTGTGGCCGCCCCATACAGTATAATGTCTGCTTGTGGCTGCCCCATACGGTATAACGTCTTCTTGTGGCCGCCCCCATACAGTATAACGTCTCCTTGTGGCCGCCCCCATGCAGTATGATGTCTCCTTGTGGCTGCCCCCATACAGTATAACGTCTCCTTGTGGCTGCCCCCATACAGTATAACGTCTCCTTGTGGCTGCCCCCATACAATATAACGTCTCCTTGTGGCCGCCCCCATACAGTATAACGTCTCCTTGTGGCCGCCCCCATACAGTACAATGTCTGCTTGTGGCTGCCCCATACGGTATAACGTCTTCTTGTGGCCGCCCCCATACAGTATAATGTCTTCTTGTGGCTGCCCCCATACAGTATAATGTCTGCTTTTGGCTGCCCCATACGGTATAACGTCTTCTTGTGGCCGCCCCCATACAGTATAATGTCTGCTTGTGGCTGCCCATACGGTATAACGTCTCCTTGTGGCTGCCCCCATACAGTATAACGTCTCCTTGTGGCTGCCCCCATACAGTATAATGTCTCCTTGTGGCCGCCCCCATACAGTATAATGTCTCCTTGTGGCCGCCCCCATACAGTATAATGTCTCCTTGTGGCTGCCCCCATACAGTTATAACGTCTCCTTGTGGATGCCCCCATGCAGTATAATGTCTCCTTGTGGCTGCCCCCATACAGTATAATGTCTCCTTGTGGCCGCCCCCATACAGTATAATGTCTCCTTGTGGCCGCCCCCATACAGTATAATGTCTCCTTGTGGCTGCCCCCATACAGTATAACGTCTCCTTATGGCTGCCCCCATACAGTATAATGTCTCCTTGTGGCCGCCCCCATACAGTATAACGTCTCCTTGTGGCCGCCCCCATACAGTATAATGTCTGCTTGTGGCTGCCCCCATACGGTATAACGTCACCTTGTGGCTGCCCCCATACAGTATAACGTCTCCTTGTGGCTGCCCCATGCAGTATAATGTCTGGTTGTGGCCGCCCTATACAGTATAATGTCTGCTTGTGGCTGCCCCCATATCGTATAACGTCTCCTTGTGGCCCCCATACAGTATAATATCTGCTTGTGGCTGCCCCATACGGTATAACATCTCCTTGTGGCCGCCCCCATACGGTATAATGTCTGCTTGTGGCTGCCCCATACAGTATAACGTCTCCTTGTGGCCCCCATACAGTATAATGTCTGCTTGTGGCTGTCCCATACGGTATAACGTCTCCTTGTGGCTGCCCCCATACAGTATAATGTCTCCTTGTGGCCGCCCCCATACAGTATAACGTCTCCTTGTGGCCGCCCCCATGCAGTATAACGTCTCCTTGTGGATGCCCCCATCCAGTATAACGTCTCCTTGTGGCTGCCCTCATACAATATAACGTCTCCTTGTGGCTGCCCCCATACAGTATAACGTATCCTTGTAGCTGCTCCATACAGTATAACGTCTCCTTGTTGCTTCCCCCATACAGTATAACATCTCCTTGTGGCTTCCCCCATACAGTATAACTTCTTCTTATGGCCCCCATACCGTATAATGTCTCCCTGTGGGTGCCCCCATACGGTATAACGTCTCCTTGTGGCTGCCCCCATACAGTATAACGTCTTCTTGTTGCTGCCCCCATACAGTATAACGTCTCCTTATGGCCTCCCCCATACAGTATAATGTCTGCTTGTGGCCGACCCCATACAGTATAACGTCTCCTTGTGGCCGCCCCCATACAGTATAATGTCTGCTTGTGACCGCCCCCATACAGTATAACATGTCCTTGTGGCCGCCCCCATACAGTATAATGTTTGCTTGTGGCTGCCCCCATACAGTATAACATCTCCATGTGGCTGCCCCCATACAGTATAACGTCTCCTTGTGGCTGCCCCCATACAGTATAATGTCTCCTTGTGGCTGCCCCCATACAGTATAATGTCTCCTTGTAGCTGCCCCCATACAGTATAATGTCTCCTTGTGGCTGCCCCCATACAGTATAACATCTCCTTGTGGCTTCCCCCATACAGTATAACGTCTTCTTGTGGCCCTCATACAGTATAATGTCTCCTTGTGGCTGCCCCCGTACAGTATAACGTCTCCTTGTGGCTGTCCCCATACAGTATAACGTCACCTGACTTTGACTCCATGCAGTATAGTGACTCCTTGTGGCCCACTGCCTGCCAACATCTCAGCCCATGCAGTATATAATGTCTCCTTGTGGCCCCCATACACTGTAATATCTCCCTGTGTCCCCAAATGTCTTTTCTTGTAAATGGGTATTTATCGTGATTTATATCGATATTGCGATACATTTCTCAATATCGTTATTGTGGGAATATTTTTCATATCGCCCAACCCTACTTGGGCTGACGTATAAACTTCCTAGCTTGTAGCTTCATCAGCCTCTTTAGAGTCTATCCTGGAGTTTTGTCTCACTCAGCACTTCCCTACTCCTCACCTTTCCATAGAGTTTTTACAAAGGGAAAAGCATTTTTCAAAATCAGGGAAGTAAACAGCTGATAACGGAGAACTAGACAGTCCTCACTGAGGAGACATCTTACAAAATTTCATATGGTCGCTTGTACTATTGATTTGTGCAAAGTTGTGTGAAAAGTTAGTGACCGTTTGAAGGCTACACTTTTGGGGAATTTTTTAAATTAGTGCACTGTATTAATTATGACGTAAAAATCGTTTTTTCAATTGGTCTTTATTAAAAATATGGAGTCCTTTTCTCTGTACAGAGCTCTAGTAGTAGAATCTGAATTTTCTCTCTCCAACATCAGGCAGGGAGCTGACCTTATAAACACTTAATAAAGCTTATTCCTTATTTTACTGATAAGAATGTGGCTTAAATGAATGTTTAAAGGGTTTCTGTCACCAGTTTTTTCGGTATGAATCAGGGTGACATTAGAGATGTGCTAATGTCAACTGATTCCAAATATATATCTGTTTTATTTACTGGTGCCCCCATTTTTATATAAAATGAACTTTTATTTTATGCTAATAAGGCCTCTAGGTGCAAGGGGCTTTACCCCTGCTCCTAGAGGCTCTGTTGATTGACAGGACCAGGCAGAGAAGAAACACTCCATTCACCATAGCTTGCAAGGACCTTCAATGATGTCATGACCATGTGATCAGTCACATGGTTGGGATCACACAAACAGCCTGTCTCCTCCTAAACCATGTGACTGATCACATGGTCATGACATCATTGAAGGTCCTTGCAAGCTATGTGAATGGAGTGTTTCTTCTCCGCCTGGGCCTGTCAATCAACAGAGCCTCTAGGAGCAGGGGTAATGCCCCTTGCACCTAGAGGCCTTATTAGCATAAAATAAAAGTTCATTTTATATAAAAATGGGGGCACCAGTAAATAAAACAGATATATATTTGGAATCAGGTGACATTAGCACATCTCTAATGTCAGCCTGATTCATACCGAAAAAACTGGTGACAGAAACCCTTTAAGACCTCTTAGTAATTTAGAAATATGGGTTATTAGATGAGGCACAAAGTGAAAGTAGGATTCACACAGCTATAAAAACAGTTAACTCTTTGTGACAGAACGGCTCAATAGTTTTTATAAAGACCAATTGAAAAAATAGTTTTTTGCCTAAAATGAGTAAAATGCAATCATAAATAGATTGCCCACAGAGGTGTACATAACGTTTAAGAATCTCTGGATCTAATCTTGGCAACATGACTAATAACAGTTACAATGTTAATGACAGTTCTTTTCTGTACAGCAAAAAAAAAAATCTTGTCATAATATGGTTGATTATAAATTTATCAGTTCTTGTTAGCTGTTCTGAATAGATTTAAAGGGAACCTGTCATCTCTGAAACACCCCCTGAACTAGAGTAAGTGGTGTATAGTGTAAGTGATGCTGAATCCGAATATGTAAGTTTTATCTTCATACTCACTTCCATTCTGACGCTGTGCTCCCACAAACCTGCAGTAAAATGCATTGAGAGGACTCTTCTTTGAGTCCTCTCCATTATGTGAGTGAGCACCGGAGTCCACTGAGTGCATTTTACTGCTGATTTGTAATTTAGTGTAATCACTAAACATCTTTATGCTATTATCTGTACATTGTATTAGAGACTAGCAAATCATCAGGGTCTCTTCATGTGTGTTCTGCAGATGAAGAAGAGCTCACCAGTCGCCAAGTTTGACAGGGTCGGATATGTTGCCCGGTCCTGATAGTTTCCTGCCCCTGCTCTGATTAGGGAACAGGCTCTGCTTCTGAACATCATCCGTGCGGCATGTCTCTAAAGGAGAGCCTGTGACCTTCTTCTGCTAATCGGAGCAGCGGTGAAGCCGGGAAATTGTCAGGGCTGTGCTACTTGTCCGGCCCCTGTCAATTTTGAGGCTGGTGACAACCCCCCACAGGTGAAGATGCTCTACTGAGACCAAGTGACTCTACTTTGTATTCATTGTATTTTTTTAAATGTCCCGCTGTTTTCTTGAGAGGTAACATGATGCCAGAGGCAGGAGTACAGTATATACTGGCGTATAAGACTACTTTTTAACCCCTTAAAATAATGGCTAGAGTGGGGGGTCGTCTTATACGCCGGATATACGGGGGCCGCACTGTGTGAGGTGTTTTTTTTTTCCCCGTCAGCGCGTAGAGAGCCCTGCTCTTAGCATACTGAAGTAGCATACTATTCTCTATATTCTCAGGAGGATTTTGAAGGCTTTTAAAGGGAAACTGTCATGCCAGCAAGACCTGTTACAATATCGCAGCTTACAGTTATGATCACCAGGCACTTGCTCTCTTGTTTGTTTTGCAAAGTTTTAGCTTTACCGTACATGTTTGAAACAACCTTATGTTTATAAGTGACAGTTTTGCTGCTATATACAGTACCTGCATGTCATATGCATTTGAATTAAAATTAACATGTTGAAATCAAAGCAGACTTTTTTTCATTTGGGAGAGGGGTAGTCTTATACAGTGAGTATATACCAAATTCTATATTTTTAGGGCAGAAGTTGGGGGTCGTCTTATACGCCCAGTCGTCTTATACGCCGGCATATACGGGTACATATTTTTCAATAAACAGGCATATTCAGGATTACTTCCAGGAAATGATTTTATTTCACATACACATAATAATAGCCATCCAATGGGGAAGCACAGGGGTAGGGTTGGATACTGGGCAGGGCTGACGCGATTTGGGTACGAGGGGATTAAAAAAACGTATAAAAAAAATAAAACTGATAATATTTCAAGCAGGGATAAAATACACATTGAGTAGGGAGACAAGAGATTTGGTGAATAAAAAGCCGGTAAAAGGGGGAACGAGGGTAGCTGAAATGAGAGAGTGGATAGTAAAGGAAGGGAGAGGGAATAAGATACTCGGGGGTGGGGTTTGGATAGTAAGTGCTGGGAGGAAGATAAAGGTAAGGTCATAGAAAATTCAGAGGGATGAGAGTGGAGAGAACATATAGTTTACATAGTATTAGAAAAGACATTATAGGAAACTTTAAACGGGCTACCAGATGAGTCCATCTGTAGAGCACTGGATGAAAAGTAGATGAGAGTGAGGAAAAGGGTACTGTAGTAGGGAAAATTTTACAGAGGGGGCGCTATACTGACAAGAAGCATTCCATTTACACATTTTGTAGAGAGCAGTGGAGCATACACAGTGGTAATATGTTTAGAATAAAGGGGAATATAAGAGAAAGGGAGAACGATTAAAAGTGGGTCAAATACCAAATGAGAAAGAGAGGAGGGATGTACGTTCTAGATATGTAATGTAATGTTATATCTATATATGTACATATATATAGATATGCTGCCTTTCTCAAGAGCTACAAGAACCTTATACCTTCTGACAATAGCAGAGAGCTATTAATGGCCCTTTTGCAGGAAATGTACAATTTTTCCCCAAAGAGGTAAGTTCTTGTATGAAATCAACAAAAATACCTCTGCCTCTGTGCGTTTTTAAATCTGTATCTTTCACCTCTACATATATTCTATCCCTGGTTTTTAAACACCAATAAAAGTTTACTGAACTTGATGTTAAAGGGTTTCTGTCATCAGAATTTAGCCTACAAAACCGAGTGTCATTTGCAAATCGCAAATGACACCTGATGACAGAAAGCCTTCTTTTATAGAAAACTGTATGGTAGTTTTTGTTAAAATAGCGTTTTTATAATATGCTAATTAGGCCCCCTAGGTGCAGTAGGCGTGAACCCTGCACCTAGGAGCGGCCGTAATAACACCCCTTACCCCTCCTCCCTTGCGTTGATTGACAGGGCCGGGCAGCCATCTCTTTCGTCTCCCGGCCCTGTACGATCGCGAACTCCTGCGCATTGCGATAAGCAATCTGCGCACACGCGTTGAGAGCCGGCGGCCGCCCGGGTCCCGGCTTCATCAATGCGCATGCGCGGATTGCTTATCGCAATGCGCAGGCGCGGGAGTTCGCGATCGTACAGGGCCGGGAGACGAAAGAGATGGCTGCCCGGCCCTGTCAATCAACGCAAGGGAGGAGGGGTAAGGGGCGTTATTACGGCCGCTCCTAGGTGCAGGGTTCACGCCTACTGCACCTAGGGGGCCTAATTAGCATATTATAAAAACGCTATTTTAACAAAAACTACCATACAGTTTTCTATAAAAGAAGGCTTTCTGTCAAATGACACTCGGTTTTGTAGGCTAAATTCTGATGACAGAAACCCTTTAAACTTAACGTGCACTTGTCAAACAGTAATACATGGATGCTTCAGTGCTGTCACTGCAAGCTGCGAGCATCAGGCATACTGATCAGATCTTATGTCAAAATCCACATAATCTGCTCCTGCTGTACCAAATCCGTGTAACATG
Source organism: Rhinella marina (assembly GCA_900303285.1). Lineage (NCBI taxonomy): Eukaryota > Metazoa > Chordata > Amphibia > Anura > Bufonidae > Rhinella > Rhinella marina. The sequence continues at coordinate 165,588 of ONZH01012873.1, forward strand.
ATGTAAGTTTGGTTCAGTAGAACGAAGGAGGGTTCACATTTTGTGGCCATATTGTGGACTAATAAGCAGTAATATTACAGCCATGTGAAACTGGTCTTAAAGTGAATATTTAGTCTTGAATAGCATTTGTTTGCGAAATAGTTTGGAAATATAGTGCTTATTAATTTCTTTTAATTATAGAAGTCGGAATTCCATTTTTTTATACAGATCCCACAGATTTAAAAGATAAAATTTGCCTTGTAGCCGCTACTAAGATGAGCTCAGCTCCTTACCGCATTGTACTAAATAGTATAACAGTATTCTGTAAGCTCATAAGCTCCCTCTAGTGGCAGCTTCTGGCAGCCAGAATTTCATATTTTAACCTTATAACCTCCAGCCTCTATTATATTAGGAAATTTATCAGCTCCAAATGTTACCTCTAAAAATGACATGATAATAAAGGGTGAACCTTCACTTTAAACTGATGCTAGAGGAATACCAGCTTCCAGGACCACTGATATTAATACGGGAACCACAATGTGAGCTCTCGTAGGCTCTGTTATTGGGGAAAATGATTAGAAATGGAAGAAGCAGCTTTTTTCTCAGTGATTAATTGAAGGCTTGGAGCCCAACTTTTGGAGGCTTGCACTCTTTTATTTTTTGCTTTAGAGTACGACCACATGGTTAGGTTTCTGCATGCGGTTTTGGAAGCCAAAATCAGGAGTGGATTGTAAAAGGGTAGAAAGTATAAAGGACAGATATGACCTCTCTTCTTTTTTTAAATTCACTCCTGATTTTGCCTTCCAAAACCGCATGCAGAAACCTGACTGTGTGGCCGTACCCTTAGCTGAGCTGCTCCACTTTTTGCCATTATCAAAATATTTTCTTATAGAGAATTTGATACTGGGGCTGCCTATAACAACAATTTGTTTTGTCTACACGCAATAAAAATATTTACTGGTGTATTTTTTTTCTTTTATTTCTTGGTGTCCAAGCAAACGTGGAACTGAAATGCATTGCACCTATCTTTTTTATGTGACATTTTTAATTATCAGGAAGCCACCTCATTTGCAGTAATGATCAGATCTGTGGAAACATTGCTCCTTAAGAGATATAAAATATCATTAATGTAGGACAAGTGCATCTTAAGTCATCAGGATTCCCTTATTGGGTCATAAAGAGATTTAAAGGAGTTAGTTATAATGATTTTTTGAGGAAATGTCCGCAGCCTGCCCTGCTGAAACAGAAGATTTATGCATTCTCCATGCCATCCGGGCCTCCATGCTGACTCTGATGTCTCCAGCATCCGGGCCCCGCACTGTTTTCTTCTTGTGGTTCTTGGGCATGGTCACAAGGCCCACTTTAGTCACTTACTGGATTGAAGTTTGATCTGGCCGCAAGCAGCACATCATCGCTGAAGCTAGTCATTGGCTGGAGCGGGGCATGTGACCATGCATCTCTGAATGTAAACAGTGCGGGGACCGGAAGATGGAGGCTGGAGGAGGACCGGAGTGGCATGGAGCAGGTAAGTATGAATCTTTAGTTTCAGCAGGCAGGATGCGGGCACTTGATTAAAAATCACTATAACTGGAAAACCCCTTTAATTCCTGTAATACTGAGAAAAATGGATTTCATTCCTGAAATACTGAATGGAGCGTGTAATCCATAGTCATGTAAGCATGTATTATAAACTGGTTTACTCAAAGAAAAACAATTACATTTTTCTTCGTGGACAACACCCACATGTGAATCCCGTTTTCAAAATCCCAGCTCCTCTCACTTCACCACTACAGAATTATAGAAAGGCACTATGCAGGCTGGTATTAGTCAGTCATGAGACCCTCTTGCTGGGATGTTTTAGGGATAATTTCCAGTTAGGATGAATCCCTTTTATTGTGTCCAGTTTGAAGTAAATTGAATGTTTAAGACACTCCCCACTGTACACTAAATCTTACTTAAAATTATGTTAAAAACCATACAGAAGCAGAGTAAAATAGTAACTTTTTCTACAAATGGCCATTGATGAGCTTTCTACATCCCTTAACACCCCACCCTACTAACACACTCTAAAACAATTCCTAAAAAAGTGGGAACACTAAAAAAAAGTGCATCATGCTTTAATGTTGGTTTTCAGATGTGTTTTTTTTTAAATAAAAGCAAAGCACCTAAGGGGTTAAAATTCCAAAATCTTACATCCACTCATTAAATATAGTTGTTAACCAGCAGCAGAAAAATGATATTCGTCCAGCAGTTCTCAGAAATAATCATGTTAAAGGATCACTGATAAACGTGGAAACAGAAATATCACCTTCTCTATGAGAAGTTAAAATTTGGCAAAACTCAAATATTTCTGTGGTGGTAGAAATCTCCTAATCATTAATACCATGGCATTAGAAATATGAAATAATAATTAAGATTTATTTCACTTAATCTGTTAAGAAATGTTTTTTTTTTTTTTTTTTTTAAATCATGTTAATCTACTGTGAAAAAAAAACGATCAATTCCAATTTCTGGAGTATTTTTGTCACTGTTGTAATGCCAAATTTCACTTTCATAGTTACATGCTGAATACAATGTTTTTTTTTTTATCAAATTCTACAAATCTGATTCTGCAGACCTAAGTGAAATAATACATTGGCTATTTCCATCGAAAAGATATGACATAATTACAGTTTTGATATAATCAATACTCTGCTGCATTTTCTTTTTTATTAAACATTTCAGGTTTTGACTTTTTTTTTTCTTTTTTACAAAGACCTTGTAAAAAATAGTGCAACGGGTCAAACAGATGCAAACACAGAAACGATAACAACAAGATTTCATTATATTTAGTGCAAGAAAAAAAATTCCAAAAATGTTAATGTCTGAAGACAGACAGATTTCCCAATTATTTTTAGAGTCCACCGGGAAAATTAGGGACTTTCTGAAAAACCAAAGAAAGAAAAAAAAAAATCTTTTAAAAAAAGAAATGTATTCATGCTATTAAATAAAAACCTTGAAAGAAAAAAAAATTCTAAAAGCTAATTTTTAAATCATTGCACTTAAGTGTTTGAAGTTGTGTCACTGTCCCTTGCCATTATGTCCATGATACTCATCTGTGCTCTCTACGTCTTAGAGCATAGATGATAGTAAAAATGTTAGAATTTTTTGTATGGAATAAAAATAATAAGAGCTTTAAAAATTTATTGGATTTTTTTTCTGTGTTATGAAACCGTTAATGTCCCCACCCAATTGATTAGGAAACAAGGGTGACAAATACCTCTTAATGGTCACTTGGACACCTAATGTTATGAGGCACAGACTCCATACATAAACAGTCCCTTCCGCCCGTACAAATATATCATGCCACCGGAGGAAGAGACCTGAGGTCCTAAACCTCTGTGGCATATTTCACCCACAGAGGAGGTGCGGACACCCAGACACCTTTTTGTTAAAATGAAACCTGAAGAGGTGAGACAAGTAGGAAAGCACTGACAAGACAAAATTAGCAGGGATGAGAAAAAAGGGGTGATAAGGGAGTGGCATTTTCCCTTCACTACCAAGAGGGTGTTAAGCAGCACAGACATTAAAAAGTTCTGCCCCCTCCCAAAAAAAAGCTTTTTTTTTTTTTACATTTTTAAACTTTTTTTGTAATTTTTTTTTTTAGGTTTTCTATCGTACGCATTGTGAAGAAGGTCCTAGTGTTCCGTGCTTGCTCTGGGGAAGACCTCCTGTAGTCAAGTGTATATAGAGGGTGGGGGTCCATGTCACAAATCTTTGTTCCATCCGCTCATAGACTTGCAGCTTAGCGGTAATCTTAAAGGAACCACGACTGGAAGAAATAGAGAGAAAATAAGTTAAAGGCCTATACTATAAAAGTGGCACGCCAGTAGATTTCTTATGTCATGTTACTTTCTTATCGCAGGCAGGTTTCTTATTTTTATTTTTTTTTGTAAATGACTAAATATGGAGTTAGGTCAATCCTCTTTTAAAGGAACACTTTGGTAAAACATATATGGTACATTGTGTTATGCCTAGTACAGGGCGTAATGGGCAGTGCATGACACTGGAGATCTCTCATTGATATTCTTTGAATCCCTCTGTCGTGTCCCTCCATTAAGCCGTGCACTAGGCATCATCTTTCAATTTTTCCTGGGGCTCTTCTTTACAAAAAAGATATAGATTATAGAAATATTCTTATCAGTATTAAATATTTAAAGGAAATGTGTCATCAGAAAATGACCCATTAATTTAACCATGTTTTTATAATAAACATATTTTTATCATATAGAAATATGATAATATATATAAATATTTCATATTTTTACATATATAAATAATTTTTGATTGTTATTTTTTAATTTTCCATGTCCATACCTATTACAAAAAAACAAAAGTCCTTCAGTTCCCATATTGGCCGCTAAGCCTAATAATAGAAACCACTTCTTAGTCTATATAGATCACTTTTCAGCGGTCATCTCATTATCATTACAGACAGGATTACAATGATAGATATCATATATATATATATATATATATATATATATATATATAACATAGGATTCACAATAGGTGATATCACAGCTTATCTACTACCTCCTGACTTCAGGTCACAGAGCATGCCCAGAAAACCCTCCTGTAAATATCAATGAGGTCCCTTCCTGTCCATCATGTCTCTGGCCCATGCGGCTGCTGTGAAGCAGATCTGTAAAAGGAATCTGTCACCAGCATCTTGTACTATTTTCTGCTGTAATACATGAGTACTACAGATATGGAGTCCAGATCAGTACCTTTCCTACTGCTCTCCTTTCCCTCGCTGTCAGTATTTAAAGCTGCGCTGAAATTCAGTATCAAAACTGTTGTGCATACATAGAGGAGGCCTCTTCATTACGTTAGCACAGTAGAGCAGTCCTTGTTGTGTTTTTCAGTGCAGCTTTGAGCACTGACAGCGGGGGGACAGGGAGCAGTAGAAAAATAGAAAATGGCAATCCAGACTCATATCTGCACTACTACTCATGTATTACTGCAGATAACGGTCCAGATTCGTGGTGACAGATTATCTTATTAATGCTTTTAAGAACAGCTCAGGCAAGAAGTCTGCCCCCATAATCATGTTCAGGAAATACAATAAAAAAAAATCAGAAAATAAAAACACTAGAAAAAAGTATGTGTCCCTAATAGAGATGAGCGAACGTGCTCGAAACAAGCACTGTACCGCTCGGCTCCCCTGCGCTCGCATGGGCGCAGGCAGCGAGGACGGAAGCGCCTGCCTGCGCCCATGCGAGCGCAGGGGAGCCAAGTGGTACAGTGCTCGTTTCGAGCGCGTTCGCTCATCTCTAGTCCCTAACTGGTGTTAACTGGCAGAAAAATATTTTGGTGACACAGTCCCTTTAAAACACATCCATGCACAGGTAAAACGCAGTCCGATTTTAGCAAAATATGAATTCTATGTTTGCAGTGTCAGAAATTGAAAACTGGTGTTTTAGTTTCAGCAGATATATTGGATTCCTTTTCGGCCCCATTCACACGTCTGTATTTTTGCACATCCTGGAAAACAGTCAGTTTTTTGCGGATTCGTTGTTCCGCAAAAAACTCAGTTTTTCCAGGACATCCGTTCCGTTTTTCCGTAAAAAACGGAAAGGATGTATCCATATGTCATCCGTTTTTTGCGGATCCGCAAAAAACGGAAGGATGAATAATATCTTTTTTTTCACCCCTCCTGGAACGGAATCCGCAAATACAGATGACATGCGGATGCCTTTCCGCATGTCTTCCGCATTTTTTGCGGATCCATAGACTTTCATTGTGCTACGGACCACAATTCAGGAGAAAAGTAGGACAGGAGGATTTCTTTATGCGGACAGTCGGAATGGACACACGGATGCGGACACCACACGGTGTACTGTCCGCATTTTTTCAGGACCCATTGAAATGAATGGATCCGCATCCTATCCGCATAATTGTCCGCAATTGCGGAAACGGATGTGGAAAGGATGCGGACACATTATATGGACGTGAAATAGTGAAAAGTTATCCAGTTTTCCAAGACACTTTCTGTGTAAACTCCTCACAATATTCAAGATCTCTGCTTACAGTCAATGAAAGATCCTACTGAATGACAACAAGCAGAGAGCTTGGGCACTGTAAGGAACTGAAACAGAAAATATATTGGAAATTTATAGAACTTTCTATTACACAATGAATGCCCTTTATTTGCTAAAATCCATAATGTATCTTTCTTCTTTCTCTTTGTTGCTGGAAAATATCTTAAAGGGAACCTGTCACCTCCTTGGGCTAAAAAAACCTGTTAGCAGTACCTTAATTTATGTTCCAGCGTGATTCAGAAGATGATCTTTGTAAGGGTGCATTCACACGACCGTAGTTTTGGGTCCGCATCCGTTCCGCATTTTGCGGAACGGGTGCGGACCCATTCATTTCAATGGAGCCGCAAAAGATGTGGACGGCACACAATGTGCTGTCCGCATCCGTAGGTCCGATCCGCGGCCCCGCAAAAAAGATAGAGCATGTCCTATTCTTGTCCGCAATCGCGGACAAGAATAGGCAGTTCTATCATAGGGCCGGCTACATTCACACGGCCGGTATCCGTGCTTTGCGGGTCCGCAATTTGCGGACCGCAAAACACATACGGTCGTGTGAATGTAGCCTAAGGAGAAGAGATCCTTCAAACTGTGTAAAATTCATATTTTAATCCTCCGTTGGCGCGCTGCCTTGACTCGGCTTGAAGTCAAGGGGGCAGCGGCCTCCTTGACTCGAGTCAAGTAAACCACTCCCCTTGGCAAGATGATGGACAGTTTGCTGATGGGCCGGGGATCGCACAAGTCTCGCGCATGCGCGGTGCGCGATATCTCCCTGAGCGATCCCGGCCCCAGCTCTTCAAATTCCGGGCGCCTGTGCCTGTACTGCGCATGCACGAGACTGCGCATGCGCGAGACTTGCGCGATCCCCGGCCCATCAGCAAACTGTCCATCAACTTGCCAAGGGGAGTGGTTTACTTGACTCGAGTCAAGGAGGCCGCTGCCCCCTTGACTTCAAGCCGAGTCAAGGCAGCGCGCCAACGGAGGATTAAAATATGAATTTTACACAGTTTGAAGGATCTCTTCTCCTTACAAAGATCATCTTCTGAATCACGCTGGAACATAAATTAAGGTACTGCTAACAGGTTTTTTTAGCCCAAGGAGGTGACAGGTTCCCTTTAATTAAAGAAGAACTCCCAAAAAATTTTTTATTCTCTGACCTGTTAGAAAGGTGCATGATATAATCTGTAGTGAATGTCATTTTCTTATCAGAGGCTGAAATTGAGAGTTTCCCCTCCCTTCTTATTGTAGCTGGGTCATGTGACCAACTCCCTGACCTCCAACTGACCCAGGACAGGAAGCCAGTCACTTCTCTATTCATTCCTATGAGACTAAAAGTGAGGCTCCCATAGGAATGCATAGAAAATTAGACTTCCTGTCCACACATAAGGTGCTGTGTGAATTGGTGGGTCTAATTCCTAGTCACATGACACAGATAAGAAACTTCAGGATGATATAAGTCAAAAATTCAGCTACTGATAAGAAAATGACTACATCATGTACATTTCTAGCAGGACATGGAATACATTTTTTTGCGGGAGTTCTTCTTTAATGTCATACCGGCTTCTCGGGATGAGGGGACAGCCGTCTCTCTGCCTTCATTGTGTTACAAGACTTAAATGACTATTGCAAATGAAAGTAGATATTGAAGAGGACCCGTCACCACTTCTGACTTGTCTGTTTTGTAACTAATTGTATTTTACATGAAATAATTATGGAACAGCTGTTACTGTATTATACCTACTGGAAGTCTATGAATGGATTGCCAGCCGGGTGTTAACCAGTATAGGGGGTGTCTCTGCACAGTCTGATCCTACACCATCAGTGAAGGCAGTGGCAGACTGTGCAGGGACCCAACCCTTTTACAAAGGGAATAGTAACACCCAGTTTGGAATTTATCCATAAGTTTATAGTAGGAATAACAGAAGAATACACAACATAGATTCATAAGAATAGATGCTTCAGAATTGTTATATGGGGAATGCAAGTAGTTGGTAAAACAAACATGTCAGAAGAGTTGTCAGGTCCTCTGCATGATTTCACAAGGCTCGAATTGTAGATTTAAGGGACAAAGTGCGAAGAGTGGAGATAAAAATAAGAAAGAAGAGTGCAGTTGACTGTTACACAGATGTATGGACAACCATTGATTGATCTGACAAGCTCATAAGTAACACCATAGGTAAATCAGTCAGTTGTCAGCTTTTGAAGGACATAAAAGGTGTCCAACTGTCCCATCTATAGATATGTGATACACTGCCATTCCCCACATATAAACATTTCTCCACTTCAGAATTTTTGTGGCTGATAAGCACATAACTGATGAGAGTGCCCGACAAATCCATTTTTTGTCAGATTTTTTGCCCTGAAACATTTGATTGTTTCAAAATGTATTCAGTTAGTTACCCAAACAAGACTAATACTGAATGTCTATGTAAAGCTTAAAGGGGTATTCCGGTAAAGTAACTTAATTTTTGAAAAACTGCATTAAGGCTGCAAGCTGTGACCGGGGGCGGACTGGTAACTGAATGTGGCCCCATTTTGTAGTCGGGTCCAAATTGATGGAAGGCAGGGCCAGCAATACCATATTGTGGCACATTATACCACCCTAACAGAGGCAAATACCACAGTCCATCACAAAATGCTGCCAGCAGTACAAAATATATCCCCAAAAACTTCCACTGGCCGGCCCTGAGGAGGGTCCAGGTGAAACCCTGGACATCGGCCCACCAGGAAATTTCCCTATGAGGTCTATGGCCAATCCGCCCCTGGCTGTGACCCAACCAGACCCCATACCTATACATATAACCAGATCTTCATTTTACCTTGCAATCCATTTGTCTAGCTCCTGTGTGAGCCTGCAGCACACTGACAGTATCATGGCTCCTGATCTTCCCTCACAAAACTACAATCCCCACAATCCCTAGCTTTCCTGCTGTGAGTTTGTGCTTGTTCATGAGTGTTGATTATTGATTGGCTGCCTGATATCACAGTGCAGTCACGCCCCCTCTACATTACACACTGAGCATGCTCGACCTAACAAAGGCTCAGAACTACAGGTCAATGCCATGGTAACATATGTTGAAACACAATGGGTAGCAAAGGAAGAAAACTACTTTTATAACGGCAAATATGTGAAATTGACATTATATTAGGTAATTATTGATGATGAATTAGTCGGAAACATAAGTTATATTTATGGTAACCGGAATACCCCTTGAAAGGGAGTCTGTAAGCAATTTTAAAGCATATCTAACCTATATAACAACAAACTCTGTATTAATGAATAGTACAGTGTGTGTACATCAGAAATAACACTATTCCTAGGCTTCTCTTAGTCACTATAAGTATGCCCCAGGATCATGAAGGACATATCAGAGAGGTACTGACCTGTGCCGGTTGTGAATTTACCACTTAAAGGGAACCTGTCACCTCAGATACATGTATAAGACTGACAGCATTACCTAATAGTAGACCCAGTCAGTTCCTAATCATGGCTTTGATATTGCTGTCTGATGCTCAATAAGTTAAAAACACGATCTTTTAAGCGCCATCAGCGCTATCTTTTAGGTCAGTCTCAAGTCAAGGGGGCAGTGGCTTCCTTACTTCAAGTCCAGGTAAGCACGCGCCCTCTCTTGTGATTGACAGGCTGCAGTCCGTCTGGCAGCCCTGAACTCTCGTGTATGAGCGGAGCACTCCTCTGTAAGGCGCGCTCCCATGTCTTGCCCGGCTTCAGCGGCGCAATGAATACAGCTTTTTTTATATCTGTTAATTTGCTGGGGTGAGGGGGCGAAGCGTGGCCACTGGCTTGCGTTCTCCCCTTGCCTGCGCCAGTGGTCACGCTCAGGAAGGTAAAAGAGTAGAGAGTGCGCTTGCTTGCACCGACCGGCGCATGCGTAGTGCACTGCTGAAGCCGGGTGCGCAGCGTCAGCAAGACATAGGAGCGCGCCTTACATAGGAGCGCTCCGCTCATGCACGAGCTGCCCTATGGACTGCAGCCTGTCAATCACAAGAGAGGGAAAAATAATAAAAATATGGCTGCACAACATTTCACATGCAAACAATAGGAACGGGGATCATTCTAAATTAAAGTGGTAGTATACCTACTAGAAATGAAAGTTTGAAAAAATAGAAGCTCTTTGCGCACATTTTTTTTTTTTTAAATCAAATAATTTTTATTGAAGAATTTTCCAATTTTTATAAACAAACAATCGAAACAGACCAAAACCCACCCTCCCTCTCTCACCCATCCCTCCCCCCACCTCATCCCCCCTCCCCCCCGCAACCCCCCTACCCACCCACCTACCCCCGGGATCACAGAGGGATCAGAAAAAGTCCAGATACACTGTCTTATCTTGTCTTTGCGCACATTTTTGATCAAACGTGTGTCGGGCCCATCCACCAGGCTTCAAGGTGGCTTCCGCACATGGGTACCTAACACTAACAGACTGCCTCTCTTGGACTTACCAAAGCCTACAATATTCAGGGCGGTGTAGGAACAAGCTACATTTATACTCTGCTCAGAAGCCCCAGGTAGATGGGCGTTGCTCAGTCTAAAAGAGGCTGCTACCCTCAATATATACTACAAGAAAATTTAGACTAGCAATTCATGTTCACAAGTGCATATCCATAAAGCAAGCATACAGAAAAATAATAAAAATATGGCTGCACAACATTTCACATGCAAACAATAGAACTAAGGAATGGGGATCATTCTAAATTCAAGTGGTATTATACCTACTAGAAATGAAAGTTTGAAAAAATAGAAGTTCTTTGCGCACATTTTTGATCAAACAGATGGGCCCGACACACGTTTGTTCAAAAATGTGCGCAAAGAGCTTCTATTTTTTCAAACTTTCATTTCTAGTAGGTATAATACCACTTGAATTTAGAATGATCCCCATTCCTTAGTTCTATTGTTTGCATGTGAAATGTTGTGCAGCCATATTTTTATTATTTTTCTGTATGCTTGCTTTATGGATATGCACTTGTGAACATGAATTGCTAGTCTAAATTTTCTTGTAATCACAAGAGAGGGGGCGTGCTTACCTTGACTTGAAGCAAGGAAGCCACTGTCCCCTTGACTTGAGACTGACCTAAAAGATAGCGCTGATGGCGCTTAAAAGATCGTGTTTTTAACATATGGAGCATCAGGCAGCAACATCAAAGCCATGATTAGGAACTGACTGGGGGCTACTATTAGGTAATGCTGTCAGTCTTATACATGTATCTGAGGTGACAGGTTCCCTTTAAGGGCATTTTACAAGGGCCGAGAATCCTAAAGATAATCACTAACAAGCGTTCATAGGAATGCTCGTTAGCAATTATCTGACAGTGTAATGCCCCTTTCACACGAGCGGGAGACTCGCATGTCTCCCGCAACGCATCTACAGGGCTGGACTGGGCACTGACAGGGATCGCATATAATGCTCTGCAATCCCTGTCAGTGCCGAGTCCAGCCCTGTAGATGCGTTGCGGGAGACATGCGAGTCTCCCGCTCATGTGAAAGGGGCATAAATGTATCGCTGATGAACGAGTGAAACGCTCATTCATCGAGTAACCTGATTGTTTGTGCACACACAAAAATCATCACTTCCCGGCGGCGGATAATGCTGTGTAAACATGCTCTGCTGCCGGCAAACAAAATCAGTATAAGAAAGAGCAATGGCATTAGTGATCTCTTCTCTTCATAGTCTGGAGGAGATCACTGCATGTAAATGCCACCAGTGGGCAGCAGGGAGGGAACCTGCTGCTCTGTCCTCCCATGTAAAGGGACTCTTAGAGTTGCTCCTTGAGTCCTGTTTCACTCATGCTGCTGCTCACCCTCCCCCCCCTCCATAGACTTCTATTGACATATGTAACATGATCCTCATGTGGAGCGGAATTCAAAGCATTTTTCAACGTGAAAAGCAACTAGCAAATGTATGTGGAGGTAAACAGCTGATTACATGAGAACTAGACAATTCTCACTGATAAAACATATTACAAAGTTTCTTGTGGTCACTTGTACTATTGATTTATGTAAAGTGTTACAGTACAGTGACTCTTAGGCTACTTTCACACTAGCGGCAGGCCTGATCCGGCAGGTGAAGGGTGCTGCCGGATCAGGACTGCTGCAGCGACATGTGTGGAGCCGGAACCGCGCTCCGGCCCCACACATGTCACACAGTACATACATACACACACACATATACACATACAAATACACATACATACTTACATGCTCCCGGCAGGTCATCGGAGCGCCGGAGGAGCAGGACGGCTCGCACAGGTGACGATTCCCCACAGCGCCCTCTGCTGGGCGCCTGGTGGAATCGTCATCTGTGCGCGCCGTCCTGTCCCTCCGGCGCTCTGGAGACCTGCCGGGGAGCATGTAAGTATGTATGTGTATTTGTATGTATATATGTCTGTGTATGTTTATGTGTATGTCTATGTCTGTATGTGTGTATTGTGTGTATGTGGTGACGGATCCGTCATGAACTCCATTGAAAATCAATGGAGGGCGGATCCGGTTACCATTGTGGTCACACCAGACGGATCCGCCCCCATTGACTTGCATTGGGGGTCATTCCGGATCCATCTTGATGCGGATGCCTGGACCGGAGACGGAACGGAATGCTTTCAGGATCATTCCGTTGTCTTCAGTTCAGTTTTGTCCCCATTGACAATGAATGGGGACAAAACTGAAGCATTTTATTCCGGTATTGAGCCCCTATGACGGAACTCAATACCGGAATTTTAAAACGCTAGTGTGAAAGTAGCCTAAGTTTGCAAAACTGCTGACAAGAGTTAGGTAGGAGTTCTGGGGGGAGGTGGGTAATTATACATTGTTGACATCTTTTATTATCGGTGTAAGCTGCCTGCTGAATTGTTTCTGGGAAGAGCAAAATCTCTGGATGTATTATTGCATGGACTGCAGGCCAATCCTGTAAGGTGACAATATGTTATATACAATAGTTATACGATCCTTATTTGTATTTTTACAGATGCAAATTTGTATAGCTGATGCCTCCTGTGGTATCTATACTGCAACTTCCACTTTTGCTATCTACATCACATGGTCAATACTATGAAATATCATGGCTGCACACCAAGATGTTGGGTCTTCTTCATACTGCGGTGGTATTACCACAGTCATCCTGCTGGTAGTACAGTCACTAGTCGTTTGGGACTACAAATGGCAGGACCTGATGACATATATGTAGCTAAATCATATCAAGACATTTTTAATCTTGAAAGAGTGATTGCAGAAAGATGTTATGATTCCAATGGAGAAGGGAAACGTGTATTAAAAAATAGATGAAAGGATCAAGAACTCTACAGGATATCAACAGACTGGTAAGTTTAATAATTGTATTTGGAAAACTTGTGTTGTAGAAAATGTTATGACTAGTACAATCTGTACAGCTGGCTAGTAATGCATGTAGTATGTTTAGTTATTACTAATTTAATGTCAATCAACTGCTTCTAAGGCCAGTAGGATACTGTTACTTATTAGGCAAGGCATGGACTTTGTGGGACCACTTAACATAGCATTGGTTTGGCTTCAGCTGGAATAAACAGTTCAGGTCTGGGCACCAGTTTATTGGATGAATGTCCTGGAGCTACAAAAAGTAGCAAGAGTGACTAAACTGATAATGGACATGGAGGATCTTAAAGGAATTAAATGTATTTAGTCCTGCAAAATGACACAGCGTCCATACAGAGGCACAGGGACTCCATAGGAGTGAGGTGAGGGAGCTGGAACTACAAAAACAAAAACTTTTTTTGGCTTCAAAAAGGCTAATAGTAAAATACTCAGGATCAAGAGGGAAATTTTACCTTTTTGGGGCAGATTCGTTCATAGGTGAGAAACAAATTTCTAAAGTTTACCCATACCCCCTTCCCATCATCCACGTCTCGTATCCCGTGTTTGAACTTTATGGACATGAGTCTTTTTCATCTATATTATTGTTGGTTCATAAATTATGCCCTATAAAACACAATTTACATTTGGATACAAGATATGTAGGAAGATGGATCCAGAAGGCATGGTGTATGCAATTGGACAGAAAAAAAAGAATAATATTAAATATTGAAGTACTCTACTGCTTCCATGAACTTTCACTGATAACGTGATATTTGAGCTGGATTACCCATTGAGAACAGGTAATTAAATGCCAGAAGTAGGAGACTGAAGAATACAAAGCCTAAACTATATGAAAGAAAAGAATGATTTGTCGTTTAATGAAAAATATATGAAATTAGACATTTCTTTTTATCTCACAACGATTATGCATCATGTGGAGGTAAGTTAATGTAGAGCTGGTTTTATGTCTGCATAAATTTATGTCAAGGTAAGACTACTTTCACATATGCATTTAAACTCAAAATCTCACAGGCTGTTCCGGCAGTCTGTCGGAGTTCATTGTATCTTGCATAGAGATAAATGTATGTGCAGATAAGGCCTCTTTCACACTAGCGGCAGCACGGATCCGGCACCTAAAGGGTGCCAACAGATCCGTGCTGCCGCTGATACATGTGTGGAGCCGGAGCAGCGCTCCGGCCCCACACATGTTGACACAGACATTGGGACAGAAATACATACAAACATACATATACATACACATACATACTTACATACTCCAGCCAGGGACGCCGGCAGCACGTCTTCATGCGCCTCCTGCGCGCAGTGATGACGATTCCCCACAGCGCCCTCTGCTGGGCTCAGTGGGGAAACGTCATAGCTGCGCGCAGGAGGCGCGTGAAGACATGCTGCCGGCGTCCCTGCCTGGAGTATGTGAGTATGTATGTGTATGTATGTATGTATGTCTGTATGTATTTCTGTGTAGCCGGATCCGGAATGACCCCCCATTGCAAGTCAATGGAGGACAGATCCGGATTACTGGTGTGTCACACCAAACGGATCCGTCCCCATTGACTTGCATTGGGGGTCATTCCGGATCCGTCTTGGTGCGGATGCCTGGACCGGAGAGCAAACCGCAGCATGCTGCGGTTTGTTCTCCGGTCTGAAGATGGAACGGAATGCTTTCAGGAGCATTCCGTTGTCTTCAGTTCAGTTTTGTCCCCATTGACAATGAATTTTTTTCCGGTATTGAGCCCCTATGACGGAACTCAATACCGGAATTTAAAAACGCTAGTGTGAAAGTAGCCTAAATTTCCGAGGAGGTAAATATATGTGCAGGTAAGTTTGTGTGGAGATAAGATTATGATGAGGTAGGTTAAATGTTGATAAAGTTTATTAGTGTTGTAATCTTTGACCTAAAACAGTAGAGGTAAGTTTATGGTGAGATTAATTTGTGTGCAGGTAAGTTTATGTGGAGGTAAGTTTATGTGCAGGTAAGTTTATGTGGAGGTAAGTTTATGTGGAGATAAGTTTATGTGCAGGTAAGTTCATGTAGAAGTAAGTTTCAGTACAGTTAAGTTTATGTAGAGGTAAGTTTTTGTAGAGGTAAATTTATGTGGATGTACTTTTATATAGAGGTAAGTTAATTTGAAGATAAATTTATGTGCAGGTAAGTTGATGAGAAGGTAAATGTATGTGGTGGTAAGTTCATGTAGAAGTAAGTTTATGTAGAGGTAAATTTATGTGGATGTACTTTTATGTAGAGGTAAGTTTATTTGAAGATAAATTTATGTGCAGGTAAGTTTATGAGGAGGTAAATGTATGTGCAGGTAAGTTTATGTGGAGGTAAGTTTATGTAGAGTTTAGTTTATATGGTAGTAAGTTCATGTAGAAGTAAGTTTATGTAGAGTTCAGTTTATGTGGAGGTAAGTTCATGTAGAAGTAAGTTTATGTAGAGTTCAGTTTATGTGGAGGTAAGTTTATGTGGAGGTAAGTTCATGTAGAAGTAAGTTTATGTAGAGTTCAGTTTATGTGGTGGTAAGTTTATGTGAAGATAATTTATGTGCGGGTTATTTTATGTGGAGATACGATTATGAGGAAGTAGGTTAATTGTTGATTAAGTACTTTTATTAGTATTGTAATTTTTGACAGATAAACAGTAGAGGTAAGTTTATGATGAGGTTAATTTGTGTGCAGGTAAGTTTATGTGGAGTTAAGTTTAATGTATATGCAGGTAAGTTTATATGGAGGTAAATGTATGTATGTGCAGGTAAGTTTATATGGAGGTAAATGTATGTGCATGTATGTTTATATAGAGGTAAATGTATGTGCAGGTTGGTTTATATGGAGGTAAATGTATGTGCAGGTAGGTTTATATGAAGGTAAATATATGTGCAGGTAGGTTTATATGGAGGTAAATGTATGTGCAGGTAGGTTTATATGGAGGTAAATATATGTGCAGGTAGGTTTATATGGAGGTAAATGTATGTGCAGGTAGGTTTATATGGAGGTAAATGTATGTGCAGGTAGGTTTATATGGAGGTAAATATATGTGCAGGTAGGTTTATATGGAGGTAAATGTATGTGCAGGTAGGTTTATATGGAGGTAAATGTATGTGCAGGTAGGTTTATATGGAGGTAAATGTATGTGCAGGTAGGTTTATATGGAGGTAAATGTATGTGCAGGTAGGTTTATATGGAGGTAAATGTATGTGCAGGTAGGTTTATATGGAGGTAAATATATGTGCAGGTAGGTTTATATGGAGGTAAATGTATGTGCAGGTAGGTTTATATGGAGGTAAATGTATGTGCAGGTAGGTTTGTGTGGAGGTAAATATATGTGCAGGTAGGTTTATATGGAGGTAAATGTATGTGCAGGTAGGTTTATATGGAGGTAAATGTATGTGCAGGTAGGTTTATATGGAGGTAAATGTATGTGCAGGTAGGTTTATATGGAGGTAAATGTATGTGCAGGTAGGTTTATATGGAGGTAAATATATGTGCAGGTAGGTTTATATGGAGGTAAATGTATGTGCAGGTAGGTTTATATGGAGGTAAATGTATGTGCAGGTAGGTTTATATGGAGGTAAATATATGCAGGTAGGTTTATATGGAGGTAAATGTATGTGCAGGTAGGTTTATATGGAGGTAAATGTATGTGCAGGTAGGTTTATATGGAGGTAAATGTATGTGCAGGTAGGTTTATATGGAGGTAAATGTATGTGCAGGTAGGTTTATATGGAGGTAAATGTATGTGCAGGTAGGTTTATATGGAGGTAAATGTATGTGCAGGTAGGTTTATATGGAGGTAAATGTATGTGCAGGTAGGTTTATATGGAGGTAAATGTATGTGCAGGTAGGTTTGTGTGGAGGTAAGATTATGTGTCCATAGTGCTTTTATTAGTATTGTAATCTTTGGAAGATAAACAGTATGTTATACCGGATTGTATCACATTATCTGTATTTTATACTAATTAAATCTGAAACTTTTTTTGTCTAGTCAGTTATTTTTTTTTGTATTATATTAACTCTATTCTTTTACCTGGTTTGACCTGTGGAATTCAGTGGGAAAGTATTGTGAACAGGCGCTTTGACTTCTAATGGGACAGTGATGTGAGCATACTCTATGATGTGCAGAGGTCACTATCCAGGGAGGGGGAGAAGGGAAGCTGTCCTCATCAATGGTGTGAACCTGTCATATCTGCTGTGTAATAATAATGTTGCTTTTTTATTCTCATCCTGCCTGTGATGAAAGTGAGAAATGGTCTCTATAAAATAGAAAGTGTCAGCCTATTATGAGGCTCTGTGAACAAAATAAGATTTTTAATACAGTAAAATATACAGTCGTGGCCAAAAGTTTTGAGACTGACACATTTTGGTTTTCACAGAGTTTGCTGCTTCAGTGTTTTTCAATCTTTTTTATCAGTTGTTTCTGTGGTATACTTACTGAAGTACAATTATAAGCATTTCATACGTTTTTTTATACATTTTTTAACAAGTTTATGTAAAGACTCAATATTTCCATTTTTACCCTTTCTCAAAACTTCTGTATTTCACTTTGACATGCTATATATCAGCTTATGGGCCAAATCGCGATAGATGATAACTCATTTATGCCTAATCAATGCTTGGAGTTTATCATAATTTCTGTGTTTTATTTGTCCCCCTGCTATTTGAGGATTGATCGCCTTTTTGAGGATGATATGATAAAAGGTTGATTTAGGCACAATCTTACAAGCAGCAGTAACCTTGTCTGAGAACTCATTTTGATGCAAACCAATGATCACAGATTGTGTTGTCTTGGAAGTATCCATGGTTAATAGAAGAAGACAATGAATTCAAGCACCCTCCCCTATTTAAAGCAGCAAGTCTGCTCTTCTAATTCAGCATGACAGAATGGTATCAGCTGCCTCATTTTTGTTAACACTTCAGCCAACGAGAAGATCACATGTTAAAAGGTCAGTTTGTAGCAGGGCTGAGATGCAGTGGAAATAGGTTTTGTGATCAGTTAATTTTTATGGCAAGCATTGACTTTGCAATTACTGTACTTTTGGACTATAGGATTTATTATGTTCTTCAACAGTTGAGGTGCGTATTGTTATGTTTTGCAGCTGAATTATGTATTATGAGGTTCTGCAGCAACTGAGTCCTCTCTGTATGTCATGTCTCCTCATGAACTCTATTCCTGCAGAGATTCAGCTGAAGATCTTATCAGCTGCATTCAGGATTCCAGAGAAGTAGAGCAGAGAGGAGGATAAGGCAGCTCTTTACCTCAGTGCTCTGAAGTAACTTGACCTGCTGTGTGATAAGGACATATTTTATGTGTGTGCTAATAGGACAGCGGCCATTTTATTTCTCCTAATGATTGCTACCCGGGCAAAAAAAAACATTTTCAAATTTGGGACACAGTCAGGCCCCCACTAGTCTTACAGTGATCCCCTAACCAGGGGAAAGGGAATAACCTGTACTCTCACAGATGACTACAACCCCTTTCAACCCCCAGACATGTTAATTCAAGGCTTTCAATGATGTTAGTATAAGGATACCCATACACATTACTCTAACCTTGATAAAAATTGCCAATTGCAACCAAAATGGTTGTTGGTAGTGTTAATTTTAGCAACAAACAATCATTTTAGCAAACTGCTGACAGATTGAATCGGAAATATTTGAAATTTTTTGTGTAACAGTTAAACAAAATGGGTTTCATTTATTCTAGCTCAATGCCAGGTTTCTGGCGAAGAAAAGTTGCATTTTTTTTTTGTAAGTTCCGGTTTGTGGCAAAATTTTTACTTTTTCCACAACTCACAATTTTTCTAAAAAGTTGGTGAGGGGTAGACGAGAAGAGGCAGGCTGCAGGCCGACCTTCGCTGCTGACTTATTTAGCAACATGTTCACCAGAAAACGAAATCTTTAAACCAAAAAACTACTTCCTACAGCAGATTACAGTTCTGTGGCACCGACGTGTGCTTCTTAAATTAGTTGGATCTTCCTCCAGCAGAGTTTTTACTAGGACTGGCATGTGAAATACAGGTCTTAGTAAATGACTCCAACTACTTATATCAGGGGTGTTAAACATGCTGGCCGCATGTGGCCCCTGAGGCAATTATCTGCAGGTCGCCTTTGGCTCCCGCCTCTGCCGCTCAACCTGATAGGCCTCTAGACCTGAAGCCAATGATGCAGGAGAACGGTGCAGAAGCTCACGGTAAAATCAATGTGACCTCTTGCGTCATGTCTCAGGCGGCACAATGACATGGTCACGAATGCCTGCATCTGGATACCGGCGTTTGTAACCACGTCAATAATCCACCTGACACTCAGCATAGGAGGTCTGTTATCACATACTGCATCAGGATGCGGCAACTGCATTGCATTTGGCAGCAGGGAACAAGAGTCCGGGGAAGGCACTACTGTGGACATAAATTGGGGGGCGGGGCACTACAGGTGGTTTATAACTGCAGGGGGCATTCCAACTACATGGGGCATTATGAATACTGGGGCTACTACAGGGGTATTATAGATATTGGGGCCACTATAAGACATTATAACTACTGGGGACACTATTGATGCCTTTATTACTACTTTGGACTCTAAAGGGGTGCCTTATAGAAAGGCCTTGTTGCTGGAGCGGAGCTTATTTCTAGTGGGAGAACCATGGTTGCATAATTACTACTGAGGGTAATGTAGGGGTCATTATTACCATTGAGGGCAGCCTGGGAGCTTTATTACTACTGGGGGGGGGGGGGGGGTATCTGTATATATGGCACGTATTTGTGGGTATTAGGGGGCAAGCGTAAGGTTAAAAAAGGGTTTCCCCCATAGTGTGTAGCTAGTGTTGTAGTTATGATATACTTAGAGATTTGAGTTTAGGTAAAATAGTTGGAGTTGTAATGGTTTACAGTAGAGATTTATTAGATATTATATAGGGTGGATTGCAGGGTGGTTGTAACCATGGAAACGAGCAGTGTATAATGTGATGGAAAAATGAATCTATCCAGCAAATGAGGCAATATGGACAATCACAATACATTAGTAAGTGCCTTGTAGTAACTTTCTCTGCATGATAAATGTTACTTGTAGTATAGTATAGTATAGTTGTGTAATAATTTGTATAGCATTTCAGTTCTGTGGTTATTTACGGGTGTACTGCAGTTACAGTATTGGTCTACAACCAATGAGGGGGTTTATTAAAGATTGGGGTGTGTATTTAGTTATCAATACATAAGAGATAAGTGGCTGATTGTATTGATTCTATTACTTGGGGGTGGAATATTATCATTCAAAAAACAATTATTTGTGTTCAGGGTGGAGGTGTTGTCGTTACTTATCAGTAAGGCTGGGTTCGGATCACGTTTTTGCCCTATATTTAGCATATACATGGGGGGGGGGGGGGGGGGTGAAAGAATGCAAAAGTGTAGTACACCACACCTTTCTATTCTGCAATGTTTACATTAACATATATGTTTTTTTTTACATTGGAACCCTATAGTGATGTGAACACAGCCTAATTTACATAGTATACTGTGTGCATGCTCCAGATAACTACTTAGAGGATTACTGTACAGAAGTTATAATTATTCAGCCAATCAGAGATTGTGGGGCCAGTACGTGTAAAAGTTGTCTGAAATATCCGATTTTGGTCATAAAGTGGAAAATTTAATTCATCAGGTAGGAAAATTTCCGCTGTGGTCGGGTGAAAGTACAAGTGTATGACATGATCGGATGAAGTCATGAGTCCATTTGCCTCAGAAAGTTTGTTTTTAATTTTAGACTGACTCCCTGATTGCTCAGTGTAATCTGTAATGTTCCTGGTAGGATTATTCATGTAAAAATTGGTCGGCCGCATTGATTAAAATCGTATGTGTATGAGTTTCTCTACACAGTTCTCGCCATGTTACATAGTGAAATACAAAAGATTAGGGCTGGATGAATTATAAATTAAATAATAAATGATTATTACAAAAAAAGAAAATTTGTGTTTTGCACAGAATTGTGACAAGCACCTGTGAAAGATAATAGGTGCCATACAGCAGAATATACTTGGGTTAATATACCTCCTGTGAAATTAAAAGTTAGATTGTGACAGGGCCTGATTTAAGGGATGATGTTCTTTGTATAGAGCTGAGAGAATGAATTGAGATCTCTAGGATATGCCCCCATTATCTGATAGGTGCAGGTCCCACCTCTGGGACCTTCACCTATCTCATAAACGGAGCCAGCAAAGTCGCAGAGGGCGTACCCTGCATTTGTATGGGGCTCTATTTGTATGGGGCTGCCGAAAACAGCCGAGCACTGGCTCGTCTATTCTGTTGCAAGTGTGGTGCTCTTCCATTTCTATGGGGATTCCTAAAATAGCCAAGTGTGCAGCTCGGCTATTTTTGTCGGGCCAATAGAAAGTCTTGGGGGTGGCTGGACCCACCACTTTGCCGGCCTCATGTTAGGCTTTGTTTTAGAGATATGTGCTGGTCCCAGAGGTGGGACCCGCAGCTATCAGACAAGGGGGTCATATCCTAGCGATATGCCTCCATTGTCTGTGATGGGACTACTCCTTTAAGGAAAAGTGGCTGCTTATATGCACTCAGTCAACAATAATACTACCTTTCTATTTAAGTTTAATAAGTAGGTACATTTAAATTCCATTCTTTATGTGCTTTAAAAAAAGGTCCAAAATTGCATACTGTGTGGTTCTGTATCTTCAGAATATCCTTATTGCTGATGCAGAACTCCGAATCTACTTTATTACCATAAAGTTAAATGATAAAAGTCTGACTACCTGCCACCACCACTAGGAGGAGCTTACTGCACATGATTTATAAATTGAACTCTATAAACAGGAGGCAGCAAGATCTTAAAGGGGTATTTCAGTTACCATAAATATAACTTATGCTCATCAATCATTACCTAATATAATGTCAGTTTCACATATTTACCTTTCAGTAGTTATAAAGTAGTTTCTTACTACCCACTGTGTTTCCTCATGAGTTACCATGGCACCGACCTGTAGTTCTGAGCCTTTGTCAGGTCAGGCATGCTCAGTGTGTTGCTATCAGTTCTCTAGCTAAATGTCAGTGTGCTGCAGCTTACTGAGTAGAGGGGGCGTGTCTGCACTGGAATATCAGGCAGCCAATCAGTGAACAGCAACACTCATGACCAAGCACAAACTCACAGCAGGAAAGCTAGGCATTGTGGGGATTGTAGTTTTGTGAGGAAAGATCAGGAGCCATGATACTCTCAGTGTGTTGCAGGCTCACACAGGAGCTAGACAAATGGATTGCAGGGTAAATTGAAGCTCTGATCATATGTATAGGTATGGGTTCTGGTTGGGTCACAGCTTGCAGCCTTAATGCAGTTTTTCAAAAATTAAGTTACTTTACCGATATACCCCTTTAAGCTCCCCCTAGTGGGGCCACAGACAACAAAAATTTCTTCCTTTAATTATAAAGATGTGTTTAAAAAAGCAGGTGATTTGGAGCTCAGTATCAAAAAAGCAGATCCCTAGATATGTATCTGTTTCTCGGATGCTGAGCTCCAATTCACCTGCTTTTCTACGCCCCTTTTGTAGAATTAAAGGACAACATTCTTGTCACCTATAGCAAGAGAGTTGTTGACCCTAAAAACAAGCTGTTAGAAGCTGGATATTTACTTACAGGGAAATAGCAGTCATTTCTGGATAGTTGTAAATGAAATGTATTAGAGCAGTAATGTGTCTTAAAGGTACAGCATATAAAAAAGTATATTAAACAGTGGGGTGCAGAATTGCATCAAAGGGGTTGTCCAGGTTTTGTTTTTGTAATCCATCCCCCAGATTTCTGGATCTCTCCTTGCCCACTCTGCTTGATTCCGGTTACCAGGCGGCCACGGCTGACCCCTCTCATTGCCTGCAGCAACGCACGTGACCACTATCTGTGCCGGAAGTTTGTGTATTATTAACCAGGCAGCGGGGAGCAAGTGAGCATGGATTTCCCCACAGGATTGTGTCTGGGAGTTAGATTAAAAAATAATACTAAAACCTGAACAACCCCTTTAAGGTGACTATAACGGTAAAGACAATCATCAGCTGTCTGGAGGTAACCATTGACCGGTGGCAGTAATTATGTGATCGCTTTCTGTCTGATTGGACTTTCCATCAGAACGAGTTTAGAAATGTAACATTTCTCTTTGTTACTGATAAAAAAAAAAGTTAAAATGGAAGCATTAATCATCTCTTAGATAAGGTTATACACGTGCAGCACTGTGCCTAGCGATATTTGCATCATGAGGAATGATTCTTCACATGCTGGGCAGATTGGGTCTGGATTTAATATGTGGAGATGAAGAGTATTATAGGCTAGGGATAGCTGGGACTTGTATTATAGAGCAGGAGGAGCCGTGATTAGTTTATGTTACAAATTATTTGGAAGCATACAATGAACAGCGGGTCGTGCATTAGCGATTAGTCATCTAGGTATTTCAGACGAGGGCTGATTTATCAGTGTATTACAGATTAGGGTGAGTAGTGATTAGTTATCGGTGTGCATTACAGATTAGGGACTGATGCATTCCTCAGAAGGGAGAGCTGTGATTAGTAGACGGTCTATTACAGGTTAGGAGGGGGTGTATGTTTAGTAAAAGGTGAATTACATATCAGGGAATATCTCTGACTTACTTGAGACTGCTGGGGGAGGTTCAGAAAGTTGCTGTCTCGTGATCCAATTGTGACAAACCTGTTGGACCCGGCGGGGGAAGGCGCTGAGAATGCTACACAACAACACAATACAGCAACACAATGACACAGCGACACAATGGAATGATACACAACAATGGAGCAGCACAATAAAACAGCATAGCAACAAAATAAGACAGACAGTAGCGACAAAATCATGCAATGCAGTAACGCAACACAACCACAAAACAGTGTGTGGAGACAGATGGTAATGCAGTTACACGCAATGTAACACACAAGGACGGATACATTGTTACACATGCGCACACAATCGGAACACATGGGGAAAAAGAGAGAGAGAAAGAGATAAGCAATCAGACACAAAACTTATACATCACAACTCCCCCTACACAAACACACACATCTAAATGCACACCTAACACGCGTGTATACAATTACTAGTGCTTGTGTGTGTCCAGCTACGCAGGATACTTAGGGTGTACCCATAAGACATTTCACATTTCCTAAGACGTCTCAGCTACAACATCAACTGCAATCATTTTCTAATCTCTGGTAACATTAACACCATCTTTTTTTATGCTTACTCATAAGTGGCCCTATAGACATTCCTAATTTTAACATGGTTGAACGCCTCCTCCACCAGAACCCAACCTTTTCTAATACTGTTTAGCAAATTATGGCCAACACCTGATTATATCAAAAATATAGCACTAGGGTACAATTACGGAAAGCACATCCACTCCCTCTGCATTATATGACAGTGGGAAGCAAATTATCTCCAATGTCTCTATTGTCTTTCATTTAGACCATTATTGTGGGCTGTATCAAGAGGGGCACGCTCATGTTTAATGCACCCCCTACTATCATTGACAAATCTGTAATCACCAACAGCCTGTGCTGCTCTTAAACTGCAAGACACAAACATTTCTAAAGTGCTCTTTACGGCACCCTAGTCGCACCTATTGACAGCCAATTTATGTGGTAATTTATTCGTTATTCTGCTTGGATAACTAATAAGGGAGGGCACATACATAACTATATGTTTAGAGTCACCTATACCAGCAACAAAATTCTGGACAGTCACTTCATGGCCAGGATTCCCAATTAGTGAAGTAAATCTGTCATAAAACCAGACTATACATAGTATAAAAGTCTGCTTAATTGTAACATTGAAGCCATAGTTTGTCCTGCTTTTACTATTGCAAACCTTGATCAAATGTTTAAATGACCAGTGTTTGACTGGGGTGTTTAATTTTCTTAAGTACATTACATTACTTATCCTGTACTGATCCTGAGTTGCATCCTGTATTATACTCCAGAGCTGCACTCACTATTCTGCTGGTGCAGTCACTGTGTACATACATTACTTATCCTGTACTGATCCTGATTTACATCCTGTATTATACTCCAGAGCTGCACTCACTATTCTGCTGGTGCAGTCACTGTGTACATACATTACATTACTTATCCTGTACTGATCCTGAGTTATATCCTGTATTATACTCCAGAGCTGCACTCACTATTCTGCTGGTGGAGTCACTGTGTACATACATTACTTCCCCTGTACTGATCCTGAGTTACATCCTGTATTATACTCCAGAGCTGCACTCACTATTCTGCTGGTGCAGTCACTATGTACATACATTACTTATCCTGTACTGATCCTGAGTTACATCCTGTATTATACTCCAGAGCTGCACTCACTATTCTGCTGGTGCAGTCACTGTGTACATACATTACTTATCCTGTACTGATCCTGAGTTACATCCTGTATTATACTCCAGAGCTGGACTCACTATTCTGCTGGTGCAGTCACTGTGTACATACATTACATTACTTATCCTGTACTGATCCTGAGTTATATCCTGTATTATACTCCAGAGCTGCATTGACAATTCTGCTGGTGCAGTCACTGTATACATACATTACTTATCCTGTACTGATCCTAAGTTACATCCTGTATTATACTCCAGAGCTGCACTCACTATTCTGCTGGTGCAGTCAATGTGTACATTACATTACATTACTTATCCTGGAATGATCCTGAGTTACATCCTGTATTCTACTCCAGAGCTGCACTCACTATTCTGCAGTTTTGCAGTCTACAGATCTGAAATCTGCCAGTATTTCCTGCTTGTCAATTTTCTGCTTTGGGGATTCAGATTCTGGGAAGTCATACCCAGTACAGGTACTGTGTTGTAATCTGATGTAGTTAAAACTAACTGCTATTACATTGTCGTTTGCCATCAATCTTGTCGACTGTTTCTAATAACCAGCAGAATTCTGATTGCTTCTCTTGAGTATAATACTACCTATCAGCCAGGATGAGTGTTAGATAAGTAATATACAGACGTAGATGCTAAACTTCTCATTTAGATTATATGTATATAATATCCACTACCATCTATATGGTCTTCCATGCTGTATGTTATGTAGAAATCATAGTTACTTACAAAGACAGCAGAAGGAGTCTTTTAGTTATCTAACACTTAAATATCAATCACTGGTATCGGCATAGACAGCTTCAATTCAATACTTAGTCAGACTTCAATGTAGTGACCTAGTTGCTCAGAATTAGGGTGCATTTATACAACCGTAAGTGTCTTGCAGTCCGCACAAGGCGGATCCGCAAAACATGGATACCGGCCATGTGTGTTCCGCATTTAGCGGATCGTACATGGCCAGCACTATATGGAGAATGCCTATTCTTGTCCGCTGCTGCAGACAAGAATAGGACATGTTCTATCTCTTTCGCGCGTCCGCAGAACAGAACAACGGATGCAGACAGCACACAGTATGCTGTCCGCATCTTTTGCGGTCCCATTGAAATGAATGGGTCCGCACCCGTTCCGCAAAATTGGAGAACGGATGCAGACCCATTTATACGGTCGTGTGAATGAGCCCTTAGTGAAAATTAAAAGTACTTATTGCCCAATGCAACCATTGAGGTCTGGTTTGATGACAGATTCACACTTATTTCATTGAGTAGTTTATGTGTTTTTATGTTTCTTTTCTAAGGCCTGGTCTAAAAAGCAGCCCATGCCTGTGAAGTACTGTCTTTTCAGTCATTTAGATTACTGTTCCCTTTCCTATTTAGAAGCAATTACTTAATGGCCATACATGAGGAAGAAAATAAAACTGTTTTCACACACGTAGACTGTCAGCTCTTCTGGGGTGGCAGCAGGGTGTATTTTCTTTTTAGCGTCCTAAAGCTACATTTTGAAAATGTATTTTATTATGTTCAGGGTAAATTATCTTCTGTTATATATTGTATTTGTTTTAGTTAATTTTTTCACATTCCTTTACATGAAGGTTTTACGTTTAGGGTATTCTTATATAAAATACAAGATGTCTGAAGCCCAGTTTAATGACACCGTGGGGACCTAGCCAAAGGGTTTTGCTGTTTCTATTTAATGAAAAGTTCTGTAAGATACTACATCTTACTGCATACTGTATCTTTATAATCAGCCTGAAGTAAACCCCTGAGCTCCCTCTGCTGGTGGCACAATGTTATCAGGAGCGCTATAAAGATTTATTAAAAAAATTAGTAAGTACGGAATGTTTGACGTACACAAAGGATGTAAAAAATGTAGTGGAAACTTTGTGACAAAATCCGACATTAATGGCCTATCTTAAATGCTATGTACATCGATAGGGGCAATTTTTATTTTAACTAGTGCATTGTTCTCATATTGAGCTAAAAATATTTTTTTTCAACTGTACAGAGCTGCTCTATTTGCAGAATCTGAATTTTCTCTCTGCTCCGTCAGACAGCTAGCTGACGGGCTCCTTATCTCTGCTCTCTGACATTATAAACACTCATTATAGCTCAGTTATTATCTTACTGATTAGAATGTAGCTTAAATAAATGTTTAACACCTCTTAGTTATTTAGAGATAAGGGTTATTAGATGACGGGCGGAAAGTGAAAGTAGGATTCAAACTATAAAACTATAAAAACAGTTGTGACAGAACAGCTCAATATTTTAATAAAGGCCAAGTGAAAAAATGATTTTTTTTTAGCCCAAAATGAGTAGAATGCAATCATAAACAATGTGCCCCTGGAGGTGTACATAGCCTTTAAAGAGGACCTTTCACCGCTCCTGACATGCCTGTTTTAATAGCTTCATGCATTCCCCATGTAATAACAATTCTGGAACATCTATTCTTATGTCTGTATGTTGTGCCATTCCTTTATTATTTGCACTAGAAGTTATGAATGAATTGCTATATGTCTTCAGTAAGGGAACAGAGGGGAGGTAACCAGTTGGGGGTGTGTCCCTGCACAGACTGACTCTAGCCAATCAGTGCTGTCACGTTCAGACTGTGCAGGTACACACCCCCAACTGGTCACCTCCCCTCTGTTCCCTTACTGAAGGCAAATAGCAATTCATTCATAACTTCTAGTGCAAATAATAAAGGAATGGTACAACATACAGACATAAGAATAGATGTTCCAGAATTGTTATTACATGGGGAATGCATGAAGCTATTAAAACAGGCATGTCAGGAGAGGGGAGAGGTCCTCTTTAAAGAAGAACTCCCGCAAACATTTTTATTATCTGACCTGTTAGAAAGGTGCATTATATAATCTGTAGTGAATGTCATTTTCTTATCAGAGGCTGAAATTGAGAGTTTCCACTCTTTTCTTATTGTAGCTGGGTCATGTGACCAACTCCCTGACCTCCAACTGACCCAGGACAGGAAGCCAGTAACTGCTCTATTCATTCCTATGGGAGCCTCACTTTTAGTCTCATAGGAATACATAGAGAATTAGACTTCCTGTCCACACATAAGTCTCTGTGTGAGTTGGCGGGTCTAATTCCTAGTCACATGATACAGATAAGAAACTTCAGGATGATATAAGTCAAAAATTTAGACACTGGTAAGAAAATGACATTCACTACAGATTATATCATGTACATTTCTAGCAGGACATGGAATAAAATTTTTGTCGGGAGTTCTTCTTTAAGGAAAGAATATTACTTGTAAAATCCTAGTCAACCTCTTTAAGATTAAAAAAAATTGTGTCAGTGTGACCATTTGCGATAAGGGCCAGGGAATAATTTATAATAAGAAATAATTTAAATAAACTGTGGCAATCCTAATTTCATTTATAGGAGACCTACTAGATAAAATGTTTAAAGGCAGGCATTAAACATGTGAAAAACATAATTTACAGGCCCAGAACTGTAGGCTGCACTAAGGAGACTAGGCTCACACAATACCGGATTATGTTTAGCGTGACCACAGTATGTAACTGTATATTGACAGCTGCATATGTCTGCTATTGACTCCCATTTATTGAAAATTATTTTCATTTTTGCATAGTTGTACTAAAAAACTGTAGTCGACTGCAATTTATGATACATTTGGTAGCAATGGTATAATTGCAAAGGTTATGCCCAAGGGACATGTGTCTGGCTAAAAATAATCTGTCAGTGTGTTAGATATATACCTCAGGAATAGAGATGAGTGAATTCATTTGTAAACCTTAGGCCCCTTTCACACGAGCGAGTTTTCCGTGCGGGTGCAATGCGTGATGTGAATGCATAGCACTAGCACTGAATCCTCACACATTCATTTCAATGGCTCTGTGTAGACGCATCAGTACTGCGTAGCGTGAAAATCGCAGCATGTTCTATATTCTGCATTTTTCACGCAACCCTGGTCCCATAGAAGTGAACGGGGCTTCAGTGAAAAACGCATTGTGTCCATAAGCAAGTGCGGGTACAATGCGTTTTTCACTGATGGTTGCTAAGAGATGTTGTTTGTAAACCTTCAGTTTTTTATCACGCGCGTGAAAAACGCATCAAAACACATTTCACCCGCGCAGAAAAAACTGAACAACTGAACGCAATCGCAGACAAAACTGACTGAACTTGCTTGCAAAATGGTGCGAGTTTTCCTGAATGCATCCGGACATAATACGTCACGCTCGTGTGAAAAGGGCCTTAGAGGAGGTCTCTTCAAAGCTGAAGAGCACAGAGGCTCTGCATCCACTGGAACAGCTCCGAGCAGCAGCCACACAAGATCGAGATGTCCAGCCCTGTCAATCAGACAGCAGGGGGAGTGTCTTCAGCTTTGGGGACATACCCTCGCAGGTGTAGAACTTTTGATGAGACAAATTAATTTGCATGAGTCAATCTGCTCATCTGGAATCAGGAAACTTTCCAAGTGTAAGGCCCCATTCTCACGACCGTATGAATGGGGCCGTATCTATTCAGCAATATTGCGTAATAGATGCGGCCCCATTCACCTCTATGGGAGCGGGGAGCCACCGCATCGAGCTAGCTCTGTGCCGCGGCTCTGCTGAAAAATATGAAGCATGTCCTATACTTGTCCGCATGCACGGACAAGTATAGGCATTTTGAATGGGGCCGCCTGGCGTGTATTCCGAGCGGTGCCGAACACACGCCGGGCGGCCCCCGTATTATTGCGGGTCCGCAATAATGCGGACCCGCAATAATAGGGTCTTGTGAATGGGGCCTTACTGTAAACTGAAGCTGAAAGATTCAGGTGACATCTCCTCTGAGATGGGTATTCCAATCTGGGACAATGGGGGCATATCACTAGGATATGTCCCCTTTGTCTGATAGGTGCTGGTCGCACCACTGGGACCCACATCTATATCGAGATCAGAGAGGGGAAAATGGAGGCTGGAGGACCCCGGGTACGGCCATCACAAAGCTCTCTCCCTATAGAAGTGAATGGGCGTTCACCATGTTTGTGTGGCCACTGCTCCCACTCATTTTTATGATGCTGACGGAAATAGCCGAGCCAGCGCTTGGCTATTTTTTTCGGTGGCCCCATAGAAATGAATGGAGGGCGGTTGTGTATGCACAGTGTGCACTCCTTTACTTTGCTGGCTGCGTTTATGAGATAGGTGCAGGTCCCAGATGTGGGACTTGCACCTATTAGATAATGGGGGGATATCCTAGCAATATGCCTCCATTGTCTGAGATGGGAATACCCCTTTAAATGTCGTGGTGTCATGAATACAGTGTGGGAAATCATATCACCAACTACGTCATTAGTTACACATAATAAGGCTTGTTCACATATCAGTTATTTGATCAGTTATTTCCATCAGTTATTGTCAGCCAAAACCAGGTGCGGGTCAAAAACACAGAAAGCTGCAGAACTGTTCATTATACCTGATCTCTGTGGAGCCTCCACTCCTGGTTTTGGCTGACAATAACTGATGGAAATAACTGATCAAATAACTGATGTGTGAACAAGTCCTAATGTGTATTTGCAGCACTTTAACTCCTTAATGACCAGACCTGAAAAGGCCATTAAGGGTATTGCCATTTTGATATTTATGCTGCATACTCCCCATTCACTTCAGGGCTTATTTTTTTGTGATCGGAGTGGGTCCCACACCTATCGGACATCCTATAGATATGCCATAAATGTCTAGATGGGAACACCCCTTTAATGAGCACACTGTTTTTGTTTGCGATTCAGCTCAGATGGTGATTTTACGACTCATTTTTATTTATTGGCCTGCCAGAACTTTTGCATTTATTTTTCTAAGACACCTAGGGCACTGAATTAATGTGTTGGTTACAAAGATTTTTTTTTCCAGTTTTTAGATAAATATGTAAAAGAAAAATATATAATTTTAAACTATAGCTCTTGATATCCAATATTAAAATTGGTTTCCTATTTTGTGTTGGTCGTTTTGATATAAAATATGTATATTTTTGTGCAAACATCGAGATTATGGCAATGTTTTCCATGTGCATGTGTCTTTATTTATTTTTATGTTTTTACTTATATTTGTCTGCAAAGGTTGTCATTTACCCAGGTCATGGTATAAATTATTGTGTATTTTTTAAAGAAGTTTTGCTTTCTCAATTAGAATAACTTCTACAAGCATTCTCCCGCATTAAATATTGGTGAATTGTGCTTCAGTCATGGAGGTAAGTTGTTAACTGCATTTCCATGTCTGAAGCTTTAGGTGTGTTTAAACTGCCTTTGGAGAGGTGTTAGAGCCACATTGTAAGTGGAAGACAATAGATGTTCCTCTGTCTCTTTTCAAGCTTGATTTCTGCAACGTAAAGGGATTCTGTCAGCATGATTTTTCATATTCAGCTGTCTACAGGTTCACTGAGGACTCCTTCAGTATGTGAGAAGTATACCTGTGTCTCACATATGAATGCTGCGGTTTACCCTAAAAAAAGTATTTTATATTTATGCTAACCTGTGAAAAGAGCCCAAGGTGCTGACCTAGCGGTTAGTGGAGCCCAGCAGCACCCATTCTGGTTAAGTCCCACACTGCCCCTCATTCTGAAGTCCTCTCCCAGCTCCTCTGATGTCAAGCAGACCCTGCACTATAATCTCATGCAGGGCAACAAGATTTCACTTGAGCGCCTGCACGGTCTGCGTCCCTCTGCCAGCTTCAGCTTCATTTTATCTACTGCGTAGGCAGAGGAATTGCAGACCGTGCAGGTGCCAGTGACTTCTTGTTACACCTGCGCAGCTTAACATGAAAAATCTTGCTGACAGAATCTCTTTAACGTAACTAGCTTCTTTCACACCAGTCCTTTTCTGTGTTTAAGATGCAGACCTCGCTGTCAAATGTCCTTTGTCCTTAAAGAAGGTGCAGAGTTCAGTCCTGACCACAAGTTTTGGCTGTTCTATGCTGGACACTGGTGTAGCTGTTTTTTTGTTTCCCCAGTGTATAATTCCTGGCTCTCCTCACTGCACACACAGTATTGCTCTTTTTGTGTTTTGGTGTGCGGTCTTTTGGGTGAAGCAGTTGCTCCCTCACTAGGTTGCCAGGTTTAAAGCAATGTTTATTAAAAATTCTTCAGATACCCCAGCTACGTACCAAAGAAGAAAGTTCTGCCATCTGCCCTGCTTCGTGCCTTCACTGGCAATCTTGACATTATTTTTCAATTCTTTTCTCAGTTTTAATAAAAGCCCATTCTGGATACTTGCAAGTTCTCTTTATGGTGTTGTAATACCCTTGTCTCAGTTTCTGCACTGGATGAGATTATTCAGCCCACTAGTGTAAGGTTCTGATGACCCACATTTTGTGATCCAGAGAATGATGGGAAGTTAAACAGCAGGTACTGGTCCATATGAGTAGGTTTCCTGTAGACTCCAGTTTCCAACCTTCCTCCCTCTCTGACTGTCACCAAAAAGCCAGTGTGTTGTTCTGCACATCTTCCCATGTGAATGTGATGTTATGGTCTACAGGGTAGATGTGTTCAGTGAACACATGCACTTCCTGTTTTTGAAGTTTAAAGGGAACCTGTCATCACCTTTTTGCTACCCCTACTAACGGCAGAATAAAGTAGAGACAGGTGAGTTGATTTTAGCGGTCTGTCATTTATAAGTTAAAAGTAAGTGGTTGCCGAGAACCAACATCACAATCATTGCAGACTAGGCCTGGAAAAGAGTCAAATCTTCATTAGAAGAGTCATGGTTATTCATGAATTCCTGCTCTCCCCGCCCACCTGCTGATGACTGACAGTCTTCTACCCAGTTTTCTCCCTTTCTCTCTAGGAGAGAACTGCCAATCATCAGCAGATGGACGGGGAGAGCCGGAGATTATGAATAACCATGACTATTCTCAGGTAGATTTGACTCTTTTCCAGGCCTGTGCAGCAATGATTATGATGCTGGTTCTCGGCAACCACTTACTTTTAGCTTATGAGTGACACACCGCTGAAATCAGCATTTCTGTCACTATTTTATACTGCCCTCAGTACTGTCAGCATAAAGTTGATGACAGATTCCCTTTAACCCAGGTGTCATCCACATATCTGAACCAGTGACTTTATGTTCCACCTCCTCCATGTACAGGTTAGCTGCAATGGGTGAAGATTAGTACCACCTACTGACTTTCTTGGGCTGATTGGTAATACTCGGAGAAGGAGGAAGGCTGGAAACTGTTGTCTACAGGAAAGCTACAGTACATGCTGTTTGACTTCCCACCACCCTCCGGATCAAAATCTGGGGGTCATCAGAACTCTGCACCAACGGGCTGAATAGCTCTCTTCCAGTGTAGAAGCGAAGACAAGAGACTTTGAACACCTCAAAGATGACCTTAGAACTTGCAGGTATCTAGACTGTGCTTTCGATAAAACTGAGAAATGAAGGAAAAAGAATTTCAAGATTACCAGAGAAGGTGTGAAGCAAGGCAAATGGCACATCTTGGTTCTTTTGTATATAGCTAGGATATATGAAAAACTCAGAAGAATTTTTAATAAACATTGAATCCCTGTCTGATTTAAACCTGGCAGCATACTGAGGCAGCAAATGGTTTATCTAAAAGACTCCAAAACACAAAAAGAGCAATATTGTGTATGCAGTACCGTCCAGTGTAGTGAGGAGTACCAAGAGCAGTACATTGGGGAAACAAAACACAGCTACACTAGTGTAGGCCCAACACAGAAGAGCCAACTCCTGCAGTCAGGACTGTGTACTTACATCTTAAGGACAAAGCATTCTCCTTTGATAGCAGCCAGGTCTGCAATTTAGACACAGAGGAGGACTAGTGAAAAAGAAGCTATTTATGTTAAGGATGGGTTCATATCTGCGCTGTGAACTCTGGCAGTCTATTCCAGCGGAAGAACAGCCTGCTGGAGTTCACCATATCCGGCATAGCCGGATACCACCGTGCATTGCTGGATCCCCATTCACTGTAATGGGATCCAGCGGTAATCTGTCCGCTTTCCAGCATATAAATGCCGACTTTCAGCCAGACAAAAAATGTTTATAGCATTTTTTTGTTTAGGTCCTAGGTCATCATAATCTGATAGGTGGGGGGGTCCGAAACCCGGGTGCTCACAGCCCTGCAGCCTTCTCTGTGCATATCAAGCACAACGCTTTTCGTTGTATAGCGGCTGTGCTTGGTATCCCGTTCAGCCCCATACGGGTAGCGGACCCCTACCAATCAGATACTGATGACCTAGCTCAAGGATAGTTCATCAGTATCTAATGTAATTACATCAGTATTTAATGATGGAGAATTCTCGTTCAAGTCATTGTAACTGAGAAAGCCAGTCCAATGACTAGTGAAATATCTTCAAGGAACAATACAAGTCCAGTTGCTCTGATCTCTTCTGATATGCTACTGATATTTCTCATATTTGCATTTTGTCATATCTTTTTAATATATTTTGGCACATAGTATGTCCCCACAAGATCATTAAAAGACCTCTTACACTTTTTATTTTGTTTGCTTTTTCTTTGCATTTAAAGGAGCCCCAGCTATAGAGGGAGACTGCCCCCTTGTGGGGGCATTTTGCACAGATATAACAGATCTGGTTCTGCTAAGACCTCTGCAGCTCTGCTCTGCCTTAGACTTCAGTGATCTCCGGGCCCAATAGGTGATGTACCTAAGAAAGGAGAGGGCAGATATGGTAATATAAACCACTTCTCCTTGAGGTCCCTGACTGTGTCTGACAGCTGGGGACCCAGCCTGCTCCTGCTAGATTGTAGAAGCTTTAATCCTGCACCATACGTGTGTGCCACTCCAGAGTAAAGCTTAACACTAAGTAACATACATGTACAGCACTTGGTCGCTATAAGATTTAACGAAAATTTAAACTGAAAATGTAATAAGAATCTCACAGTATTGCAGCCTCAAGTTTGGACCAGTAGCTTCCAGAGCTCAAATCTCAGCATACAAATGTTTAAAAAAATGATTTTCACATTTTAATGTATGCAATAGCAGCATTTATACATTTCTCTTGGTAGGTCTCCCTTAACAACTGTAGTGTTTTTTTTTTTTTTATTAAGCAATGCTATTTTACAGAGTTATTATATATAAACATGCTCCTGTTTCTTCCTATCTTGTAATACAGCATTACCTTTTTAAAACATAAAACATGCGATTATTTCCAGATTTAGTTGTGGGGATTTTTGGTAAATGGTAACGTGAATTTTTTAAAAATCATTTTAAGAAAGTAATGCTGTATATCAGTTTATCATAGGCTTTGGTTAACTTTAAAGGGGTTGTCCGCTTTATTTATATTGAAGACGTACCCTCAGTATAGGATCAGCTGTTTGAAGAGAAAGTAGCACTTGTACGAGCACCGCCTTCTCTTTGTTGTTTTCCTGCTCAACGTCGCAACTGCAGTGGTCATTAGGCGTAATTACAACTTCGCCGACCCAATCACTTCAATGGGATGGCTCCTTCTTATTTACCGTACTGGAACCTGAAGGAGCTGTCCCATAGAAATGAATGGAATGGCTGAGATGTAATTACACCTGCTTAGATGCGGGGCTGCCAGGAATCGACCAGGATACGTCATCAAGATAAATCAAGCGGACAACCACTTTAAGCTCCGTACACATCACAGCGTGTTCCATCAGAAGTTACATTTTTTGTCCTTTAACCCCTGATGGAACTCTCAGACAGAGTTTTTCTATCATACCTTTGTGTGGGGGCTTTTTTTTCTCTGGCAACCAAATGAGATACAAGTGCTGTATACATTGGCATACAGAAACAATTTTGGTTGCAGAGTTGAGTTGGCCATAGGGCAAAAAAACATGCTTTTCATGGCTCCACCTATCATTTCCAAAATGCTGAATTACAACAGTTTTTTGGTAATGTGATGGAAGTGGGTTATCCCAATGCATTATGTCTGAAGAGGACAGTGCTGTAGTGAAGGGTGCTTGGTTCCTTTTATCCCACCACGTAATAACCTAACATTTAGCATGAAACATGATTTTTGTTAAAGTTGGTCTATACATCTTTCCCTGCTGTTCTGTATATGTTTTCTGTATACTTTCCATTCATTTCTTTATTGTACTCTTTAAATTCCTGATCTCCCTCCCAATATCAGAAGAATTGCAGAGCGGGAGATAAGGGTTTTTGTTTTTGTGTGTGTGTATGGGCATTTTGGGGTGATTAATTTCACTTACAGGGTGATGCTGGTGCTGACAGTCCTCCTTCTGGGACAATGTTGTTGCTGGTGACAGGTTTTGTGTCTGGCAGGGAAAGGGGGACAGGCCTGGCCACAGGTGCAGGGGGTGGCAGCAAAAAGGAACCCGACATTTTCCCCTGGGCCCCGCTGCTGGGCTGCGGACAACATAAATAACAAAACGAGAGTAAACGGAGCTCATGCTGGCCCCTAGCCCGCACAGTCCCTAATCCATCCTATGCCCAAAAACTGCGGGAAGCCGTGGGAACAAAAATGAAAAAACGAGAAATTAAAAAAAAAAAAAATTTATATAGAAAATATCTATTTTTCAGACGAAATCTAGCAATATCTACAAACAACTCCCATAAAAACAAGACGTAAAGCACATTTTTCTTTCCTCTATGAAACCATTTACCATATCCGTAAACAATACTAAAAAAGTAAATGAAACTTCTTTACAAATGCATATATAGAAAAATAAATGGAGAATACATGATCGACAACATGAAGCGAGTGGTAAAAAATAAAATGAAACTATGAGAAAACAGCGCCACAGGTTTATCATATCGGTGATGTATGTACAGAAGAGCTGACCATCTACATTTTTGCAATATTTTGTTATTAAGGAGCGGATATAGACATAAATGTGTGGTAAATGCCTTGCACAGCACCCCAAGCCTTATGAACTGTATACAACACAAAATATAAGAAGTTCCCATACAAGTCATGTATACAATGAAAAGAAGAGAGAAGAACCATTAATAAAATGTAAAAAGTATAATGATTTATGTATATTATTGTTTTTATATGTCATTATGTTACAGAACACAACCTATTTTTAGATTATAATGGGAAATTATATTACGTCTGTAGTTTAGCTTTACACTATGTGAACACTTGCCACCGATCAGATGCCCCAACTTATCCCACCGTCTACCTATAATCTGCATAGATCTGCCATTAGCTCCCATTAAAGGTAATGTTTGTGCAGTTGAGACAAAGTAAGACCAAATTCTGTATACTTCAAAGTGGCACATAAAGTTGTATTGGCGTGTTAGGGCTCGTTCACATCACCGTTAGGGATTCCGTTCAGGCTTTCCGTTATAACATCGTTATAACGGAAAGAAACGGAATCCCTAGGACGGACATCAAAACGGACACCTCTAAGAGGCATTCCGTTTAGAACCGTCATAATAGATCCGTCTGGATGCCGTTATGCTCGACGGAAACCAAAGTCCTGTCGACAGGACTTTGTTTTCCGTCCAGCATAACGGAAACCAGACGGATCCGTGGTGCTTTCCCATAGGCTTCTATTATGACGGATCAAAACGGAATGCCTCTTAAAGGTGTCCGTTTTGATGTCTGTCCTAGGGATTCCGTTTCTTTCCGTTATAACGATGTTATAACGGAAAGCCTGAACGGAATCCCTAACGGTGATGTGAACGCAGCCTTAGATGAACCTAGACTAATTCGTGTCGTATGTTTTCATTGATGTGAATTCATTATTGCACATTTCTCATTCTGGTTTGGCCACCAAATATATGGGAAAAATCTAGTCGGGGTTCCTGTACACATAAATATTGTCTGGCGTTTTTGTTTTTTTTAAGAAATAATGCCAGAATAGCCACATGCATTTTTTGTGGTAGTTTTTTGGGCCTTCTTTAGAAACGGTTGTTTGCCCACTAGAGTTTTCATCATAGTATTTTTCTCGTATAGAGAAGGTGATGTGAAAATGCCTGGAGAATTGCCAAGAACTCCAGCATAAAGGTTAAAAAGAGCCATCTAATATTCATAAAGCGCCAGGAGCAAAAAAACACTTATGTGTCCTGCATTTTTATATTTCTCATAGACCTTTAGCTAACATCTGGAGCTGGCATTTTTTACTGGAAAAAACTGGTGAAAAAAGCGCCACTAAAAACACAAAAGTGTAGAAAAGCGACACCAAACACCTATGTGTGAAAGCACTCTTATAAAGCTCCTATATTCAAATGGTATATCATGAATGTGCGACAGGATAATGATAGGAATGTAAGACAGCGCTAACAATAGGGTAAAACTTGATTTCTGATATTAATATGGTTGAGTGGACTGTTGTCAGTGATGGTTCATTATGATATCCAAATGATGCACAAATTGTACCGATTTATAAGGCAGTGAACCAGCAGCCAGGAATGAAAAGCCTTCACAATGACTACTATTTATATACCACAGTCTAGAAAAAAGTGACATCATTTTTATGGAATATGGAAGTATAAAAAAATAAAGGTATAATACTAAAATTATATACAATAATTATTAATTAGTGCTGGGTAAAAATGTATTCCTTTGTAATCCCCTAAATAATGAAAGTTTATTTAGATCATTCTATAATTTGACACTGTGTTCAATAGTAAAAAAGAAATAAAATAAAATGTATTTTTACAGGAATTGTAACAACTTAAATGCTTAAAAAAATATTAAAAGAATTGCATATGTGTGCATGTACATTGGATATTTTCTATGTCTGCACCTGTCATGTATAGAAAATCTAAAGTCCATTTTCTGTATGTGTGAATCTCAATCTAAATAACTTAATAACCAGAGGGTGCTACTCACCTGCCCTGCTCCCTGCCCAGAGGTGTCTGAACAGACAAACTGGACAAACTCTTTGAGAGAGTCCTGGCTATGGTGATGATGATGATAGCGTATTGTTGGGTGGGTAAAGTAAGGGCTGGACTGCTGGATAATGGACGTTGAAGGGAAGTGTATAGTAGATGCTGATGCCCGTGGGCTCCCTGTGGAGGAGAGAAAACATGTATTTTATGTTGTTGATGACATAATATTACAAAAAAAACCCACACAACTTCGCACTACTTGATGAGGGCTGAATATATTTGGATAAAAAAAGAAACCAGTTTTTGTTGATGTAATAAAAACTTCTTATTTATTAGGTAGATTTGAATCAATTCTCAATATTCAAATCACTCTTCTAAAATGTCTTTCATACTTGCCTGGTCTCACTCCAGCCAGCACAGGGAGGGGATGATGGGTGAATGCCATGCGAGAAGAGCTGGTCTGGCAATATTCTAGCTTGCCCGACTTCTTAAGAGATCCAGGGCCTGGAGAGGAACATGGAGAAAAGTCATATGCAATATAATGCTGTATACGTGTGCCAATGTATTCCTTTACTGGGAATTCCTGAGTAAACAAGCTGTGTGTATGGAATAGTGCAGCCATTGATTGTTTTCACTGGTATTCCATCGCCACCTTCTGACAGATAATGGTTACTACAAGTCAGCCTCTTTTCAAGCTTTTACAAAAAAAAACGTAGAAACCCTAGATGCACCAATTTGCGCCACATTTTAAACAGATTTTTGGAACAGAAACGTTGGTAAATCTTGTCACTGCATTTAAAAAAAAAACATTTTTTCAGTAATTAGAGCAAATTCTATACTTTCTGTTCTGCTATAAAATATCAAGGAACATAAATAGTGAAAAGAGCATTTTATAGTTATCTCCTTGTTGGATGGTAAAATAATATATATTATATTCAAAAATAGTATGTAGTATGGCCAACATCACCTTTAACTGGTTCAGGTCTGGAGTATTATTATTATAATAATCTTTACTTATATAGCGTCTACAATCAGGGGGTTCATGTACAAACAGAGTCATAAATAACATAGCTACAAACAGGTCAACAATTAAAACAAGAGGAATGTGGCCCTGATCACAAGAGTTTACAATCTATGAGGAGAGAGGAATGACACAAAAGTCCTTGATTTGTACAATCTTAACACAACAGGGGAGTTGTGGATATATGGACGGCCGTTAACTGGGTAATGGGACAGTAGGAAGGAGGGTAAATTATTTATAATAATGTCCATGGTAAACACCAGGCTCATATGACAGAGAGGTCTTACCTGTGTCCACATCATTCGGCCATACGCTGGCCTGGCTTCCTCCAGCCGCAGGAGATCTGCCTGTGCCCGGGTAAAATACATCATCCACCGGGCTCTCTAACTCACTGTCGTCCAAGGATTTTGGGCGCTTTGTAGTGCTAAGAGATAGTAACAAAGAAAACACTTCAGGGTTGTGTGGAAATAATTTATTAAGTGTACTGCTTGCTGATTCTCCCCCTTTAACTTGGATAGCTGGACAATCATTAAAGGGTTATCCTATGTTGACAAGGTCTGATAGGTACAAGTCCCACCTCTGGGACCCACACCTATCTTGAAAATCGGGGATATCAATCCCTTCTTGCGGGGGGCTGTAATGGAGAAGTGGCTGTGACCATGGAGAGATGCATTGTTCTCTGTTCACTTACATGGGAGTTCTGAAAATAGACAAGTGTAAATTG
Source organism: Rhinella marina (assembly GCA_900303285.1). Lineage (NCBI taxonomy): Eukaryota > Metazoa > Chordata > Amphibia > Anura > Bufonidae > Rhinella > Rhinella marina. The sequence continues at coordinate 206,871 of ONZH01012873.1, forward strand.
GGAACCCTACTTATCAAATATTTATGTCCTATCCTGTGGGTCATGTCAATAGTCCATTACACACAATAAACCTGTGCCTATAGAGGAGCCCATTGATAATTGCCATGATTAATGCCAAACAATAATGAATGAATTACCTGCTGGATGGAGGTGATGTTAAGGATCGTCGGCCAAGTGTCACCTGGTTTATGTTGTAATAGCTTGGGCTCTCCAGATCAGCCAGTGAGAAGTTAGGACCAGATGCCGTTGCAACAGGTGCTGAAAGACACAAGAGAACGTAAAAACATAAACGTATAATAGCTTAAAGTGGTTTTTCTAGACTTTTATACTGATGATCTGTCCTGTGGATAGGTCATTATTATCTGATCGGTCGGAGGCCGACACCCAGGACCCCAGCAGATCAGCTATTTGAGAAGGCACTGGCGCTAGCAGTAGTGGCGTGGCCTTCTAGCAGCTTAGCCAAGGGCATGTGATGTCATGTTCATCGGTCACATGGCCTAGGCGCAGCTCAGTCCCATAGAAGTGAATAGGGCTGAGCTGCGGTACAAAGCACAACTACTATAAAATGCATGGCGCTGTGCTTGCTGAGCTGAGAGAAAGTGCAGTGCCAGTGCCTTCTCAAACAGCTGAAAGACATGAGTCCCAGGTGTCGGACCTCCAGCGTTCAGATACTGATGACCTATCCAGAGGATAGACCATCAGTATAAAAGTCTCAGAAAACCCCTTTAATATGACATCTTTTCTTCAGAGTATATACACAGAGAATCTTTAAAGGAGTTCTCCAGGAATTAAGAAAATGAAAATACTTAAATATTACTTTGTTATAAATATATTCCCCAACATATTTCATTACTTATAATGGTTTGTTTTGTCTGGGGAACAATCATTAGGAGAAACAAAATGGCCGCCATCCTATTAGTACACCCAAAACCTGTCCTAATCACACAGGAGGACAAGTTACTTCACAACACTGAGGTAAATAACTGCCTTATCCTCCTCTCCTACTTGTCAGGGATTCTGATCCTGAATACAGATGATAAGATGAATCTGTAGGGATGGAGTTCATAAGATGTGAAGTACAGAGAGGAGGTGGAGGTGTGCTGATGAGCAGCAGACCTTGTACGCAGTCTCCATAACCACATTCTGTCCTGTCCATCCTCTCTGTATTTCATGTCTCCTAGAGTGTTCTGCAGTAGATCCGGCAAAAAAGTTGGTGCTGGAACTCCACAGCTCCGCCCATTGTGTAGTGGACAAAGCTGGTTACTGCAGCACTGCTCCCACTGAAGTGAATGAGAGAAGTGCTTCAGTAACAAACTCGTCAGGGCTATTGCAGAATAGCTGATTGCAGGGAGTTGGATCCACACTGATCCGATATTGATGCCCTGTCCTGAGTATATGCCATCAATATAAGGTACCTAAAAAACTCCTAGTAAAGTACATGCCACTGCAATTCTACAATTGTTGAAAAAGTGCGATTTCTTAAAACGCAGCCAAAAAAAAAAAAAGATATAGTTTCATTTTATGCTGGTGTCACAGTGGTACTGTATATATTACTAGGCAGTTTAATGCTCTCGAAATAAAAGTAACACTAAAGAATAGCCTGTAACTTGCACTTTTATTGTACAATGACATATGTGTCACATGGGCTGTGGCAATAGAGCCCCAAATCAACCAGAGGTGAATCAGGTTGTTCAGTCCTGCTGTGTAGTGTTCAGTACTCACTCTGGGACACCCGGACAAGCTCCGTGACATTCCACACCCCCGAAGTGACAAAACAGTCCTGGAAAGTGAGATGTCCTGCAAACAAATGGACACAGTTACACAATCAAACAAATTGGCATGGCATGATGAAGCAATATGAGGCTGAATGTTATCGAGTCCACCACACAATGTCCTGTATTAAAGCTAACTCCAGGAAACAATTACATATTCCTCGCATATAGGGCTGTATTACACTGACCGAAGATCGGCCAGATCATTGCTAACAATCCTTTGTAGGAATGCTCTATAGGGATTATCTGCCGGAATAAAGGTGCCAGCGATTGCCGTGTTACATTCATCGGATAATTGCATCTTACATGCGGTCACAAAAATCATTGTTTGCTGGCAGCAGATTGTGCCATCTAATCACACTCTGCTGCCGGCAAGTAATGATTCTGTATGTGGACGAGCAATCGCATTAGTAATCACTCCTCCTCATACTGTGGAGGGGATCACTGCATGTAAATGCCGAGGTCTCCTTCACTGACCAGCAGGCAGTTGTCGGGAAGGAACACTTTCCTCCTCATACTGTGGAGGGGATCACTGCATGTAAATGCCGAGGTCTCCTTCACTGACGAGCAGGCAGTTGTCGGAAAGCAACACTTTCCTCCTTATACTGTGGAGGGGATCACTGCATGTAAATGCCGAGGTCTCCTTCACTGACGAGCAGGCAGTTGTCGGGAAGGAACACTTTCCTCCTCATACTGTGGAGGGGATCACTGCATGTAAATGCCGAGGTCTCCTTCACTGACGAGCAGGCAGTTGTCGGGAAGGAACACTTTTCTCCTCGTACTGTGGAGGGGATCACTGCATGTAAATGCCGAGGTCTCCTTCACTGACGAGCAGGCAGTTGTCGGGAAGGAACACTTTTCTCCTCGTACTGTGGAGGGGATCACTGCATGTAAATGCTGAGGTCTCCTTCACTGACGAGCAAGCAGTTGTCGGGAAGGAACACTTTCCTCCTCATACTGTGGAGGGGATCACTGCATGTAAATGCCGAGGTCTCCTTCACTGACGAGCAGGCAGTTGTCGGGAAGGAACACTTTCCTCCTCGTACTGTGGAGGGGATCACTGCATGTAAATGCCGAGGTCTCCTTCACTGACGAGTAGGCAGTTGTCGGGAAGGAACACTTTCCTCCTCATACTGTGGAGGGGATCACTGCATGTAAATGCCGAGGTCTCCTTCACTGACGAGTAGGCAGTTGTCGGGAAGGAACACTTTCCTCCTCATACTGTGGAGGGGATCACTGCATGTAAATGCCGAGGTCTCCTTCACTGACGAGCAGGCAGTTGTCGGGAAGGAACACTTCCCCCCTGACAATTGTTTGCAAAATCTAATCGTTTGCGAAATACAGCCCTTAGTCTCTGCAAGACCAAGGCTTGCTTGCTGAGCCCGCTGGATATCAGCACTTCCCAGAAGTCAATTATTTTTTAAGCATTAATATGCAATATTGGAGAGGGTAGAGGGGGTGTAGTCTACCAATATATGGATATGGAGGATGATGAGGTTACAACTAACAGTGACCATGCATGGAAATGTCGGCAGCACCCACCATTCTCAGCAGGATTAGCCTATAGTCTAAGGCCCCATTCACACGACCCTCCGTGCTGCGGCTCCGATGAAGCAGGTCCTATACTTGTCCGCACACACGGACAAGTATAGGCATTTTGAATGGGGCGCCCGGCGTGTGTTCCGAGCGTGCAAAGCACTGGGCAAATTGACTTTCAACATAGTTTGATTTGCTGATATAGTTTAATGGGGTGCCAAAGGACTTGTTGTACGTAAATACACAAAGGGGCAGAAGTGCTGCTCTGATCACCCTGCACCTACTGCTTTCATTGGCTCTGCTTACCTGTCCAAGCACGTGGAGTACGGATCCTGTATTCTTTCCTTAGATTCCTACTCCACGCGTTCAGACAACTGAGAAGAGCCAATGAAAGCAGTAGGTGTGCAGTGCTCAGAGCAGCGCTTCTGCCCCTTCGTGTTTTTTTATTTTTTACAAAGGTTAGGTTACTCTTTAAACATAGCTTAATAAACGTGGACCAGTATATAGAAATGGTCTCACAAGCTGATGGACCATACGTTGTGATGCTTTTATGCTATTTGGTGCCACAGACATTGGACCCTTTGCTGTAATGGATGGAGCAGAAGCACTTACCATTTGGAGGAGGCTTTATGTCCACCTCTGTCTGCTGGTTCGAGTTATCTGACTGCCCGGAATCTGTAGGCAAAAGCAAGGAGCATTTAATGTATTTCTGTTATATAATGTCAAGTATTATTCAAAATATTACATATATAGATATGCAGGGAACATTGATGTCATATCTATCTATCTATCTATCTATCTATCTATCTATCTCATATCTAGCTATCTTATATTTTATCTGTCTGTCTATCTATCTCATTTTATTTATTTATCTATCTATCTACAGTATCTATCTATCTATCTATCTATCTCCTATCTATCTATCTCCTATCTAATATCTATTATCTATCTATCTATCTATCTATCTATCTATCTATCTATCTATCTCATATCTAGCTATCTCATATTTTATCTGTCTATCTATCTCATTTTATTTATTTATCTATCTATCTACAGTATCTATCTATCTATCTCCTATCTATTATCTATCTATCTATCTACAGTATCTATCTATCTATCTATCTATCTCATTATCTATCTATCTATCTCATATCTATCTATCTATCTATCTCATATTTTATCTATCTGTCTATCTATCAAATATTTTATCTATCTATCTATCTATCTATCTATCTATCTATCTCATATTCTATCTATCTATCTCATATTCTTTCTATCTATCTGTCTATCTATCTATCTATCTATCTATCTACATTGAGCTTCAATCATTGCCTCTTTAGACCTGCAAAACCTTTTTCTTATTTTCTTTTTATACAAAGGCTGAGATTCCCATCTGGCTCTGAAAGCACATCATTACTCCAGCATATTCACGAGGAAAAGGGCATTTATTTTCTTTATCCTCCGCACATTTTCATTTATTGCACTAATTTGTTTATCTTTTCCGCTCTCAGTTCACATAAGGGTGCTTTAAACTGTCGATAACACATTCTTTTTATTATTAATGGTTCATCGGAGGGAGAGGGCAGAATATAGAGGAGAATATCACAGAACTGTTGTGAATTGCTGGCAGCCATTTTAAAACTTGGCAGCCATTTTAGGGCTGGCTGACAGTCCTCGGGAATAAGAAGGAGAGGCGAGATTAGGGATACCGAGTCAAAAAGAAATCAAACATATCTACAAAAAGCCAGGTTAACAAGTAAAACAAACACTCATAAATGTCGATTGAAAGCAGAACTGGTGACTTTCTTGTGTGTTAAACACATTCATAGAGAAGTTCAAGTATGCTCCTTTACTAAATATCACTCATAGGCAACAGCACAGAAATATCTTCTTCTTCTAGTTGTCTTTTCTCTTTATGTACTTGTTATTCACACCATTGTGTTCTCCAGTAGAGATCCAGTGGACCTCAGCGTACAGTAGAAGTTCTGGTGGCCTGCCAGAGAGAGAACAATGGTGGCCAAGACCAGCACAGTCTCCCTATTGCTGACCTAAGGTTGTCTTGAAATTCCATAAACACCAAATCACATTAGCATTAGGAACTTTTTTTTTAGATATTGCTATACACCATGAAGACCTGAAACACCAAAGTGCAATGAAAGGTTAATCTTTTTTGCCTCAAAATCAAGCGGAAATATAAAAGCAAAACCACATTCTGTGGGGCCTCTCGCTGGTCAGCAGCCCATCTCATGTAAACAGGGTATGCTGCTGGCATAATGTAAAGTTTATGGGGGACAAGCAATCGTAGAAGTGATTGTTCATTCCCCTGTACAATATCCATCACCCAGCGTGAAATCTCTGTAATCGACCACTGATCACTTCTTAAAGAACTCCCGCAAAGATTTTTATTCTCTGACCTGTTAGAAAGGTGCATGATATAATCTGTAGTGAATGTCATCTTCTTATCAGTGACTGTTTCTGTGAGTAAAAACCGCTCTTCTTATTGTAGTTGGGTCATGTGACCAACTCCCTGACCTCCAACTGACCCCGGACAGGAAGCCAGTAACTGCTCTATTCATTCCTATGGGAGCCTCACTTTCAGTCTCATATGAATACATAGAGAATTAGACTTCCTGTCCACACATAAGTCTCTGTGTGAGTTGGTGGGTCTAATTGCTGGTCACATGACACAGATAAGAAACTTCAGGATGATATAAGTCAAAAATTCAGACACTGGTAAGAAAATGACATTCACTACAGATTACATCATGTACATTTCTAACAGGTCAGAGAATAAAAATTTTGTCGGGAGTTCTTCTTTAATAACGTTATTAGTGTTCATTAAGCCCAATGTCTTAGAACAACGACACTAAGAGGAGAATTTATTATTGTAGGTGTATTTGAAGTTAGCTTTTACATTGAAGTTTCTATGCAGACCTGCAACAAATTTATGAAAATGGCACACAGTAATAATAAATTTGGAGTACGTGCAATATGGTTGCGTCTATTTCTTTAAAAGGATGTCTGGCATGGAGTTGTGGCTTTTAAAGCGTTGCACTTCACAAATGTGTCTACTCTGAAATTGTGACCCCAAATCTGTAGGTGGCACTGGAAGTTATAAAAAAGGCACAACATTTTTGCACAAGTGGCCCCAAAAAATTCACAAAGTCTTTACTTAGACTTGATAATTGTGCCCTATATTTTTTGTTTCTTTTATACGAGCTCTTAGCAGGCAGGGCTAGGTTCTGGTAGTTTGTTCTGGCAGAGGCACAGACTACCAGAATTACCGTACTCAGCATAGCCGGCCGGGTCCTCATTCACTAGAATGGGATCCATTGGATTTTCTGCATGTATTTCCACTTTCTGCTAGGAACCCAACGTCTGGATATGGTAATTCCGGTAGTACGGTAGGAACAGTCTACCTGAATACCACAATGCAGATATAGACGGATCTTTTACTGCTTACAATTTTCACTGCTAATAAAGTTGTGACTTACTGTAATTTATAAAGAGATTTTCCTACAATAATTTGCTTCCCTTTTTTTTTTTTGTATTTTGTTGTAGTTTTTTGGTGCTATATCATGATGGAACTCTTCACGAACGAGTACCTATACTACTTTTAGGTTGCTATTAGAACCATTGGATCAGTGATATTTGTGATCCCAAAATAATGCCACTTGTGGGTCTAGAATACTAGAACACTGACACTTTGGGGGTCACATATTAGTGATACAACAGCATTTGGGGTCTTGTATATAGAATATTAGAAAGAGCTTGGGAAGGTTTTAGCTTCGAGCTGGCCTAGTGTCATATCTCTCTCATCAGTGTAGCTCTTTAGTGCTTGTCACATTCAGATGTTGCTGGCAGCAGTGGGTCCTATATTCCCATCTTTCTCACCCCCTGTCCCTGTGCCAGCCTCATCCTCACCTCCTCCCTTCCTTGAAGCCCCCAAGGGCTGCCGAGCCTCTAGGTCTCCTCCATCATCTTATCTGTGGCTCCAGCTGATAAATCAGAGCCGGGAGCTCCCCTCATAGACGATGCGGATTATCTACCCACCTCCCTTCGTGCTGAACTCCCCTGAGCTGGCACACACACAGCGAATGGGGACCAGAGACAAGGAACAAAATGGCCATTATTGTGTGTGTGCAATCAAATCAACTTATCCCAGCTCAGTATATGTGAAAGCTTGTACATATAGGGCCCTGCACTGATGAGATTCGGCTGAATACAGACAAAAGACGCTGCTGTATGTGAGCAGTGATTTGCATATTGCAATTTAGCAGAAGGAATGTAGCTGGTAATCTAGGTGTGATAATGCCTCCGGGAAGTGGTAAAGCTTCGTCTAGAAAGTTTACCACTGAAGGCCACCTTACATTGACCGCTCTCTTTTATCCTGATTACCTGTTTTTTTTTTTTTATAATTCTCTGTATTCTCAGATACATCTGTCATGTATGTTGTAAATCCTCTCATAGCTTTAGGGTGAACACACTCATAAAATAAAATAGTTTAATAAGGATAGAGGTATCAGCCATAACATAAAACTAGCTATACACATTAGATGTCCTCTGAACCCACAGATTTCAGCTGGACCAGACTACCATCTAATATGTAAGGGTCCCCCGACTCACTTCCAACATCTGCCATCAGGAGAGAGTTGGCCGGGCCCAATAGATTAGATGGTCACATTGGTCTGCTGTAGAATTTTTAGTGTCAGATCTTTAGCTTCTTTGGAAGAAAAGTGTTTTTCTTCCCTCTGATTTATTACACATGGATGCTTGACTGAGCTGAGTGGGCATCTATGGAGCGGGATCAGGAGAGATAGTGACAGCAATTTAATGTATATAGTCGTCCTGAGGTCAGTATTGTACGTCCACATGCCCTGACCCATGATCACTTACAGTATCTCCAGTGCTGAGAACCTCTAGAGACATATCAACAGCTAGTCATATCTTACAGTTTCTAAGGTTGTTGGCAGCATGTCTCCATATCTCTTTAGCCCCTCGTGGACCTCTTGGGTCAATCTTTGAAGAATTGCTAACTCCTGATTCAGTATCTAGAGATAAAGAATATAGAATATATATATCCTTTATAGTTCAATTCTAATACTGGCCATAGGCATATGATAATTTACCATCTCCAATAATCCCTCATTTATATGTCATTTCATGATGTTTGCCAGAAACCTTCTTCACGGCAAACTAAGAATCAGGCAGGAATAATCAATCAGATTGCTTCCTTGTTTTCCCTGAAAGCATTGTCCACCAGGCCCCATAGACATTGGGATTTTGCCACTGAAATTGGCAGTATTTTACTGTAAAAATCTAACTTGTGTGCCAAATTAAGAAAACCGGGGCAGATCTTAAACCTGGGACCATCTGTAGAAATATGGTTCCTTCAATATGCCCTCCATTACATGACGATGCAAGCATAAACATCACCAAAATAGGATCAATATACTAAAAGCTCAAATCACATTCACCATCACAGTTTGGAATATATGTATGGGGAAAAAAAATAACAGCATGTGACGTATAACGATGGAGACCAAAGGGCCCTGAATGCATTGGAGATCAGGAATTGTTGGGCTCATAAGCTTCCCACAGATGGTCATGTTGGCAAGGGTTGGTGAAAGGGGAGGTAAGTTCTGCACCTGATGCTCTTATTACTGAGCAAATCTGGGCTGCAGCTGTGGCCCCTCAGCCTACTCCCCCCACCATCACCATTCCTGGCCTATGCCCTGATATTTGGTAAATGAAAGAAGACAATAGAGGATGCAAAAGACGTATCTCCCATAGTTTTGTTTTCTGTAGCTTTGTAGTGTTCACCTTATCACTTCTCATATTGCTTCTTGTGTCCTATGATTTTCTGATGATTTTTTTTTATTATTATTATTTTAGTCATTCTTCTACTTGTGTATAAGTCTTCCTGATGTTCATGGAGTATTTGGACAATCCATGTTAATATTGGTGGTCCCTCTACTGATTGTCACGGAGAGGAACTGTAATTTGGAAAGGGGCTGTCCAAGCTCAGGTAGACATTTTTATGGCCTCTGAGGCTGCATTGGATGGGAAAATGTAGCATTGCATGGATCCCATTTCTCCAGTAAGAGTATGTTGGCTAAAATAGAACCGTCGAAGTTTTGCAGGAAAAGTTTTTTGATTAGACCAACTCTCATTGTGCTTTGACCGCACTGTGTCCCCATCCGATCGAGAGCTCTGCAGACCAAGATGACCTTATCCCTGTATATATGTGTCGGTTGCTGCAGTAAATAGTAATACTGAGTACTCCCTAGTGGTTACTCAGTGACGGGTATAAATAAAATGCACTGAATGTGAAGTGTTGGTGTAGATCCAGTTCTGCATCTGTTTGGCAAGAGGCCAAGATTCATTTTGTTTAACCCTGTGTGACTAAGGCAGAGCGAGGGAGGGGAGCAGTGTGGAAATGAGAGTGCTGCGAGCAGAGAGGAGATACAAGGAGAGAGACAGTTTTATTTTAAACAAATACACTATATGTCATTTAAAGTCAACTTTTCTATTTTACATTCCTCTTCGCTGATACTGTATTTCCTACTTCCGCCTGTCCTGCTTGCTATTATGAGCTCACCTTAGCTTCTCCCTTCCTACCTAAGTACAGGCCTTACACCTGTATTGTGACTCATGGTTTCTCCACTTATACGCTCCTCACTGTCTCTTTTTTTAGATTTGCTGTCTCACCTGCCTCATGTTTCTGTCTCCCTCCATTGTGAGCCTTCTACTTCTTTCTTTCTTCCTTCCCTGTCTCTCCTGCCTCAGTCTTATTTCCCTGTGCTTTTGCTTTGTTTGTCCTGCGTCAGTCTCCTGTTTCCCTCTTCTGCGTCCTGTCTCCTTCTTCTGACTCTTCTGTTGTAGTCTTCATTTCTCTGCCTCTCTTGACTTACTCTTCTGTTGTCTCTATCTGCTGTTGCCTTTTCTCTTACACTCTTCTGTGTCTTCTACCTCTTCTCTATGACTTTTGCCTTACTTTCTTTCTTAAAGGGGTATTCTCATCTTGCCTAATGGGGGCATATCGCTAAGATATGCCCCCATTGTCTTATAGGTGCGGGTCCCACCGCTGGGACCCGCACCTATATCGAGAACGGGGCCCCGAAAGCGAACGGGGGCGCACTGCGCATGCGCAGCCGCCTCCATTCATTTTCAATGTGGCCGGCGAAGATAGCCGAGCGCTGGCTCGGCTATTTCCGTCGGCTCCATAGAAATGAATAGGAGCGGTGGCCGCGCAAGCGCGGTGCGCTCCCATTCATTTCTATGGGGAGCCGGCTTGGTGGTGGCCGGACCGGAGTCCTCCAGCCACCACCTTGCGGGGCCCCGTTCTCGATATAGGTGCGGGTCCCAACGGTGGGACCCGCACCTATAAGACAATGGGGGCATATCCTAGCGATATGCCCCCATTAGGCAAGATGAGACAACCCCTTTAATGTTCTGTTCTGCCACCCCTGCACCATTTCTGCCTCCCCTGCCTTCCCTTTCTGTCTTCCTCTTCTCTGCCTCCCCTGCCTCACTGTTCTGTCTAATTCTTCTGTCTTCCACCTCTGTCTCTTCTGACTTACTCTACTGTCTTCTCTCTGTGTTTTTGGCCTGTATGTCCTCTCTTACTGTTCTGTTCTGCCTCTCCTGCATCTTGTCTCCCCTGCCTTACCTTTCTGTCTTCCTCTTCTCTGCCTCTCCTGCCTTACTGTTTTGTCTCATTTTTCAGTCTTCCTCCTCTGTCTCTTCTGACTTACTCTACTGTCTTCTCTCTGTGTTTTTGGCCTGTATGTCCTCTCTTACTGTTCTGTTCTGCCTCTCCTGCATCTTGTCTCCACAGCCTTACCTTTCTGTCTTCCTCTTCTCTGCCTCTCCTGCCTTACGGTTTTGTCAGTCATTTTTCAGTCTTCCTCCTCTATCTTCTTTCTGTGTTTTCTGCCTGTATGTCCTCTCTTACTGTTCTGCCTCTCTTGCATCTTATCTGTCTGCCCTTTCTGTCTTCCTCTTCTCTGTCTCTCTCTGCTGTTTACCCTTCTGTGTCCCATGTCTCAATTTTCTGTCTTTCTCCTCACTAAATATTCTTAATTTCTATTCTCTTTTTCCGTGTCCGATCTGACTCTTCTGCCATTCACCTTTCTCCACTCTCACTTTTCTGTACTGTCGTTCCTACATCTTTTCTGTCTCCCCTGCCACACATTTCTGTATTCTGCTTCTCTGCTCCCCTGCATCACTCCTCTGTCTGCCTCTGTTTAATGTCTCAGTTTTCTGTATCTCTATATGTGTTATCTGTACCACTTCTATTTCTATGCAGACCAAGTGTTCTCATATTTTTCTGTCTGCTGTAATGCCTCAACCTCCTCTCCCTAGCTACAATTTCAATTTTCTCTCAGTTTCCTCTGTATCTGTCTCCTGGTTCTTCTCTGTGTCCTTCTACCTCCTTTCCTTTAGCTGCTTTCTCTAGGTTTATAGTTTTGTGCATAAAGTACATTAAGTCTCGTGTGCTTTCATTTTTTAGGTACAATTTCACTGTTCATTCAGGCTTGCATTTTTTATTCACTGGGGAACAGCAGGAGATCCCATCAATTATTTTGGTCCCTGTGAATGAAGGACAAGTACAAAAGTTTGACCCTGCTGTTTGGTGTGACACTGGCCCACACCAGAAGGATCCAAAAAAGTAATATTCTCAAATAGATTAGGCATCTTGTTCAGTTTTACAGTAGGTGTATGCTGCTTTTTATTTTTGTACAAAGGTGCCAGAAATAACATAATTTGTGAATGGGCCTAGGATGCTTTAGAGCAGGGATCAGCAACCTCCGGCATACCAGCTTTTCTGAAACTACAACTCCCAGAATGCTCCTTTCACTTCTACAGGAGTTACAAGAACAGACAAGTAAGTGTGCATGCTGGGAAATGTAGTTTCATAACAGATGGAGTGCTGGAGGATGCTGACCTCTGCTGTAAAGGCTGTCACAAAACAGTGCCTATCTGCTGAACAGCGACATGGTCTATTTGTTTTCCCCAGGTATGACTTTTTTTCTTATATTTTTCCCACAAGACTTCAAAAACAGCAAAAAAATTTTTTAAAAATTCATGGATAGGAAAATTACATCCCAAAAACTGTTGTCAAAATGCATGAAATTCATGCATTTTTTACAGGCAAATAATAATGGGCAAACATGTGTGAAAGAGGTCTAAGGATTGTGTCTTACAGTTTTTTGGCATGGGTTTATTGCATTTATATTTAGAAGGGTGTTCCCAGTTCTGGACCTCATCTGTTAGCCATAATGGAGTATGGTGACAAAGAACGTCTCTCACTGTGGAGGACCGGGTATGTCCATGCATTACACATGCCATTAATTTCAGTGGTTTCATTTTATTCTGTGGTAACGCCGCAGGGAAATTGGGCACCTGCTGCCAAGTTCACTAACAGATTACAACTGATTGCTGGGAACCCTGTGATCATCTTATTGTCAGGAATCCTTCTTCTAAGGGTGCCTTTACACAGTGCGTTCCGGCCTCAGGAGCCGCATACAGAATTCCTTTAATTGTTTGGCTGCACCTGTACTTGCTATTGTTTCATGTGTATCCCACGGTAGGACTGCACTGTGTATGGGCACCGAAACAAAGAAAAGGATTGTTAAGAGCAAATGACAATGTAAAGACTCAATATAGTGTAAAAGAAGTTAGTAATTAGACCATGAACATTTTATCTCCACCTTTGAATAATTTTTTACTGTTTTAGTTCTGTTTTATACTTTTTTACCTACAATGGAGCAATGGAAGTACACAAAAGCAGCATTACAGTATATAGGATCACATGGTGTCCCATTATATGGCTCCGTACAATGCTGTATATCTGAGATATCTGCCATCCAGAATCTAACACTGTATACCTCTATATAAGAGGCTGGTAGAGGCGCAATCTGGCACCATAGACTTAATCTATATTAGAAGATTGTGTATGGATACACATTTTGTCACCTCTGGAGATGCAAAATAAAAGAGGTTTTCTGAGATTTAGATACTCATGGCCAGAACAGGTCATCAATATCTGATTGGTGGGAGTCCGGCTCCCTGGACCCCCAACCATCCACTGTTTGAAGAGACCTCTTCCTAGGTCTTTGACGTCACATTCATTGGTGACATGGTCTATGTGCAGCTCAGCTCAGTGTGAGTTGCAATACCAAGTGCAGCCACTATACTATGGATGGTGCTGTGCTTAGTAAGCTGCAATGAGGCTGCTGCGCTCACAGGAGTGGCACGGCTTCCTCTTACAGCTGATCGGCAGGGGTGTTTGGAGTCGGACCATTGCCAATCTGAGGCTAGGTCATCAATATAGAAGACCCGGAATGGTGCAACCTTTATTGGACATGCACAAATTTCACAAAATCAGTGCGTGGATTTGCTGCAGATTGGAGCAGGCTGACCAGAACCAAAAAGGTGGCAAAGTAAATAAAATGTTTCCTTCTTGAACTTCATGCTCATGTACGATAACCTTGTTCTGGCCTGTTCTTAGCTGCCTGAAATTTTTTTTTCAGAAGAAATTCTCTCATCAACTTTCTAAATATGGCACACTTTTGTTAGACTACACCCCAGAATGGAAAAATGTCAAAAACCTAAGAAAACATGCAAGAATGGCAGCCAGAAGCTTTGTAAATATGGCATACGAGCATGTGCCACCTATTAGTCTAGCTAATTCAGAAAACTATATCTTCAAAAATTGAGGCAGCACACCAGGTACAGTGAATGGGCGAGGACCCGTTTTATTCCCAAGGCCAAATCAGAAAACTGCCATAAGTCTTCCTTCATACACATATTTCCCCAGGCATTTCTGGCCACAAAAATATGCCATAGAAACCACATGCATTTTCTTATTTAGCCCTTTTTTGTGGTATTTCTTTTCAGAACTGTTGGGGTGTAATTTTTTAGACTTTTTTTTCCCTACAGAGAATGGGATGAAAAAAAATGCCTGAAAAAAAACTAATGAATGTGTCTTGTCAGCAAAAAGTTCATCAACAAATGCAAGTGCAAAATGTATGAAACAGCAAGTGCTAAAAAACATCACAAGACTATAGCCCGGATTTATTAACGATTTGTGCATAGAATCTGTCTAAGACCTCTTTCACACGAACGTTGTTTTTGCGGGCTCCGATATCAGTAAAAATGCGGACCCATTGATTTCTATGGGTCCACAAAAAATGCGGACAGCACACCTTGTGCTGTCCGTATCCGTGTGTCCGTTCCGTAGCCTGCAAAAAAAAAAAATTGCGGACAAGAATAGGCATTGTTACAATGGATCCGCAAAAAATACGGATGCCATATGGACGTCATCTGTTTTTTTTTTGCGGATCCGCAATTTGCGGACCCCAAAACACAGCGTTCGCGTGAAAGAGGCCTAAAAAAGCATTTTTTTGTTGGGGTTTCTCAAATTTTTACGACTCTCGCAAAAGGGGTGGAGCTCCACAGGAAAGGGGTTGAGGCCTAAGATGTGCCATTTTGCGCAACGTTGTACCACAAATTCTGGCTTAAAGTTCTGTCTCAAAGTAAACCAACTAACTGCAGCCATAGGAATGAATGGAGTTGCATTGAGTGAATGGAGTTTCAGAATCGCAAAGAAATCCAACCCTGCTTATCTTGTGTGCGGTTGATGTGTCACAGTGCATCCATGTAATGGGCTCATGCACACAGCTGTAGTTTTCGTACACTTCTGATTTTTGCATATCAGATGCGAACTCATTCATCTGTATGGGGCCACAAAAGATGCGGACAGTAAGTCCAGTCCGTGGCCCCTCAAAATTCTTGTCCGTTTTGTGGACAAGGACATTTTTGCAGGAGAGAAAAAAGCAGCAGGCTCTCAGCCGGTATCTATGTTTTGCAAATCCGTGATTTACGTACTGCAAAAATGGGTGTGGTCTTGTGCAGGAGACCTTAGTAAGCTGAGCCTCCTAGCAGGAGTCATCATGATGATGGGACTGGCTCATGTAGGTGATGTTACAACAGCTTTACAACTTGCCATTCGTTTGCTATAAACCTTTAGATTCGGTCCACAACCTTTGTTTTGTTATTTGCATCAGTGCGTGCCTTCATAGATTACAAGCTGCTGCATTTACAGACATACCTAGAAAAATAATGTCAGATGACTCACAGCAGTGCGTACATACACGCTGGTACGCACACACATCGTGTAGCCTTTGGATTGTCTTTCTGCTAATAAGCGGGTGACAACTATCAAATTGCTATTTTCAGATAATTAAATAAACCAGATTTATATGTCTGTCCTCCAAGCACACCCTAGACATATTGCAGCTGGTGCAGGCCTCCTCCCTGCTGCTGCCCTCCCCTTCACTGCCAGTGCAAGCAGGAGCAAACTTCCAGCTCCAGGCCTAGGCAGCTACTGGCATTAAAGGCATCCTGGGAGTTGTAGTGTGCTGCCAATAGTGACCCCTGATATATCGTCATAAAGCTGTGATCTAAAACCAGATATTCCAATGTAAGGAAACAAAATTTCACATGAAGCAAAATCTCTTACTGGTGTAAGGTGCTGGTGTTGTTCCCAATTGGGCTCCAGTTTTTCTCTTTAGTAAAAAGCAGAATTGGTAAAATTGGTGGCTTAGCGTTGAAAAAAGCATGTTTGGCTCTAGCTGGAAAAAAAGGAATTGGTATGGGAACGTTTCCCAGCGCTGTGGCCCTCTATCTGCTTCATATAGGGGACTTAAACATAAGGCAGTTACACCCAAATTAGCCCCCCGTTGCCATTCTTTAAAGAAGAACTCCCGCAAAAATGTTTATTCTCTGACCTGTAAGAAAGGTGCATGATATAATCTGTAGTGAATGTCATTTTCTTATCAGAGGCTGAAATTGAGAGTTTCCACTCTCTTCTTCTTGTAGCTGGGTCATGTGACCAACTCCCTGACCTCCAACTGACCCAGGACAGGAAGCCAGTCACTGCTCTATTCATTCCTATGAGACTGAAAGTGAGGCTCCCATAGGAATGCATAGAAAATTAGACTTCCTGTCCACACATAAGTCTCTGTGTGAGTTGGTGGGTCTAATTCCTAGTCACATGACACAGATAAGAAACTTCAGGATGATATAACTCAAAAATTCAGACACTGGTAAGAAAATGACATTCACTACAGATTACATCATGTACATTTCTAGCAGGACATGGAATAAAAAAATTTTGCGGGAGTTCTTCTTTAAAGATCCTGGACACGGGTCCATCAGTATCAGATCCATAAGGACTGAGGCAACAGAAATGCAGAATAATATTTATCACACTTGTCCAACTTCATACACTTCATGGTACATGAAGTGCCACTAACCGGCTTTGCCATAGTATATATTTTTTTAAACTATTCTGCCCTTTTATTAGGTAAAGGGGAAGTTTTGGACCCTCATGTTCCTTACAGTGGTCGTGTGTCTAGGAGCTGAGAAGAACAAATGTCTCACCAACATACAATATTGCTCAAAACATTGGTCAGGCTTTCTCTGGTTAGCTTTGGGGATTTTGTGTCCTATAGATCCATAATATCCATTTTTATGCCAGAATTTTGTCGCAGTTTTGGTGCAAAATGGCACGTCTAAGCTCCCACCCGCTTCCGCTAAGGCCCACCCCATCAAGCATGTTGGAAACAAGTGTAGAAACCCTAGATGCGCTCATTTTGCACCATTTTTTTTGATGCGTACACATTAGTAAATCTGGGCCTTTGTTCCCTACGCACCAGCAGACAATAAGGACATACGATATTCACAGGTGACAGATTTGTTGCAGATATTTCTGCAGCTGTTCCATTTATCTGAGTGGGACTTGCAGAAGTTCACGTGCTTGCCTCTAGAACCACCCCATTAAGTTTTATTAAGCTGAGCTTCAGTCGGAGAAACCTGCCGCATGTGAATATGCCCTAATGCTTCAGTTTCTAACAACAACATACTGGATGTTTTAGCAGCCACATAGATGGAGATTTCCTTTAGAGGCTGGATGAAAGTGGGTGAGTTTACTAAAATAACTAAATATTACTCACTTCCTTTATATCTGTTCCAGGCTGAGAGAGGTTTTGAGTTAGATTTTCCCTTATTGCAGTTTATATTTTTACAGTACTTACAAAGGAACTTTTAAAAAAGATGTTATGATGAATCTATATTATTAGTAAGAGGGCTGGGCTGTGACTGATTCTTTTAGTTTATTTGTATGATGAGAAGAAGCAAAGTGAAAATGCTGGAAGTTTAGGGTGCTGCCATACGTTTAGGCTTTTTGATTGGCTCCTCACCAAGAGGAGCCAAAATCAGGTGTGGATCATAACAGGAGAGAAAGTATTAAGGGCCTTTACAACTTTTCCAATTTTTTCAATCCATTCCTGGTTTTGCTGGTTCTCAAAACACGAATACTGGCCATGGATGTTCTGTATTTTGCAGAACGCACAGGGCCGGAGCTATAGCAATTGAGGACAAGAATAGGATATACTCTGTATTTTTTGCGGGGCTGTAGAACAGAGCTATGGAGGCGGACAGCACACAGTGTGCTGGCCGCATCTTTTGGGGCCCCATTGAAATTAATGGGTCCGCACTCATTCCGCAAAATTGCAGAACGCATGCGGACACATTCATACGGTCGTGTGAATGTAGCCTAAGGGTAGTTGATATTATCTCATAATCGTGCATAGGTAGTCCAAGGATAATTTACAGTAGTTCTGAAACGGGTTGTCCAGCCTTTGGAAACTTTTACCATTTGGCCAATACTGCCAAATGTTAACAAAAAGAATGCACTCCCCTCTACAGAGGCTCCTCTTGGTAATGCTTCAGTCCCATGCATGTATACTTTCAGAGGGGGTCATGTGCACCGCTGTGACCGATCACTGGCCTTAGTGGTGACATGTCCCCAAGCAGCATGTGACCCAGCAGTGATGTGCCTCTTGACGACATGTCACCAATGAAGCCAGTGATTGGCCACAGTGGTGCACCTGACCAATCCGGATGTGTACAGGTCTGGGACAGGAAACATCATTGACAGGAGCCTCTGCACTGGCATTGAGTGATGGGGAAGAGGTGAGTGGATTTCTTTCTTCAGTTACAATGCAGTACTGGCAAAATCTTAAGTCCTCTAAAGTTGGAATACCAATGTTAGAGAACGTATATTCAGACAAGCATAGAGAAACTTGTCTGTGTGCTTTAAATGGTCCGTGTGGGCTCAACTTTCTGGATTTCAGCATAGGAATGACACATGCAGTTTTTGGAGCCAAGCACTGCAGTGGATACAAAAGAGAGGAGAAGTATCAGCCTTTATTTCCTTTTTGGATTTATTTCTGGCTTTATATATAAAAAAAAAAACCAGCGTGTGTGAATCCAACCTTAAAGGGAACCTGTCAGCTCTGAAACACCCCCTGAGCTAGAGTAAGCGGTGTATAGAGTAAGTGATGCTGAATCCGAATATGTAAGTTTTATCTTCGTACTCACTTCCATTCCGACGCTGTGCTCCCACAAACCGGCAGTAAAATTCACTCAGAGGACTCGGTGCTCACTCACATAATGGAGAGGACTCAAAGAAGAGTTCTGTCAATGTATTTTACTGCTGGTTTGTGGGAGCACAGCGTCAGGATGGAAGTGAGTATGAAGATAAAACTTACATATTCGGATTCAGCACCAGTTACACTATAGAACGCTTACTCTAGTTCAGGGGATGTTTCGGAGATGACAGGTTCCCTTTAATCTGCCTGGTCTGCATAATGAAAAACATTCCTGTGAGGGCCTACATTTTGGTTTACTTTCTACCTTGATGGTTCTTTGCATTCCATATAAAGGTACCAATCCTAACATAAAACACAGACTAAATGAACACCCTTCCTGTATAAAAGTGGTAAAAATATTTGTTTGGGATGCAGTGTGCTGGAAGAATGACTCAACATTATGGAAGATGTTCATCTCTGGTTTTGAAATGTAAAATTGTAACATTTTAAACCATCCTAAATTTGATGTCAAAATTTCAAAACATATTGAAATGCAAAAAGAGAAAGATTTGCACAAATTAGTAGTAAATTATTTTCCATTGGTTTTACAGTAAAAAGTTTCTGTTTATTACCTCACTGATCTCAGTGAGATTTTTCTGAAGCAAATGCCATGAATTAATTTTGTAATACAAATGCCATCAATTAAATTCTACCGAATGTAACCGAAAAACTGGCAAAAATCTGCCATTCCATTATTTGTACTGGTGGAGTCCGTGATTATTATTTGAATTTCTCTCTCTCTCAAAAAAAAATAAAATAAAAAAAATATATATATATATATATACCGTATTTGATAAGATGCACCTAGGTTTTAGAGGAGGAAAGTAAGAAAAAATATTTTTCATCAGACCTCTGAACTACACCCTCAATCTTCGTCAGACTTCAAATCAGGCCCCCCATATTAGATCAGATTCCCCCATGTCAGTCCTCAAATCAGATGCCCATCAGAAATAAAATAAGTAAATTCACTTACCTCTCCTGTTATACCGCTACTCTCCAGGTCCAGTGGCCTCTCCTGCAGTTACGCTCCCTGATCTTCTCTGGGCCAGGGCTGCACTATGATCTGACTGCGTACAACATCAGTCACAGAACATGCACTACGTCCCAACACTGTATGCAGTCAGGACCCTGTTCACAGCGGCGCCCGGAGAAGATCAGGGAGAGGCGAGTACCAGCACCGCTTCACACCTCAATCCAGTATACTAGTGAGTGCTTCAATAATGGAAACGCTCACTAGTATTCATATTATAAGACGTGCTGAGGAAAAAAAAGTGCATCTTATAAAGCTGAAAATACGGTGTACATGTGTGTGGGTGTTTGTTAATGGATGGCAATTTACCTGTTAGCCCTAGTTGTATGAATTTTATATACGTGCTACTTACTTGTAATATTAAAAAATATCAAATATGTATTTGACAACCCAAAAATCATTTTTAATACCCTATAAAACATGTGCCATATGGGATAAACATGTGTAATATATATAAGATAATTAGGCATGTATACTATGGGCCTGAAAATTTTTTTGCACAACTGTGGCAGCAAATCATGCGCTTGTGTTTAAATCCAGCATACAATTCCTCCAGTGTATGTCTGTCACTTCACTACGGGATTAGTGTACGCTATCAGCCAAACTGTATATATTTTATAGCCTTTCGGTAAGACATGTTTATACTTCACTGGCTGCATGTAAGGAATGAGTGAAAGTTATATACACACATTAAAGAGAGAGCACTCGCCAGCACGGTAAATTATATACGTGATGTCCTACATATAGACGATAAATTATACAAAATATGAATTACACTCAATCACTCAGTCGCATCCATAAATTATAAGCAGCAATGGCTTGCTTTATTGCCTCAAACGCGTCTATAAATTATGGACATAAAGATGCGATGTGTCACATGCAACACATGTACACTCGGAGAAACGTTGAATGAAATAATCATGGCTCCGTGTTTTGGTTCTTTCGGCCAGTGCAAGGGTTAAATTTGATATGAAGGCTGCCTGCATAATTGTGGTGTTGGTGAGTTGTCAGCCCCACGCTAATTACTGCCGCCCGGAGGATAATTACTCTCTCGGCACTTACAGCCACCGCAACAATCTCTGCATTTACTATGTCACCAAACTGCACCCTCCGTCATTAACAAGTCAGCAGCACAGTCTCATAGTCTGCGAATATTTTAACACTGTGCCCAAGCACTGAGGGCAAGGGTACGTAGCTGTGACCCCCTCACATTTTAAGGTTGGGACTTTTCTCATACACACATAGTTATTATTTTAATTGCAATTGAAGCTACAAGAAAAATTCATATAGCAAAATAATGGACCCACAGGCCATTGTCTTATGGAGGATAATGATAAATTTATTGACCGTGGCACAGACCTACACTGATGGGAAATAATCGTTTTGTTGTCACAGTGAGTCAGCTTATCAGCATGACAGCTCACCATCGCTCATATTGACTGAACTGTGCATCTAAAGTGATTAGACTCTTAGGGCCGCAGCCTGACATATGTATGATATTCATGCAAAAATAAAGGCCCCTGCACACTTCAATTTGCACTTGAAATGCCATAGAAACCACTTTGGTTTAAACCTCCCACCACCACCACCACCATACCGGATGCTGTGCTTATGGCGGTTTTTAGTGACTTTTTTTGCTAAACAAATGTGTGGAGGTCATTATTTGTTCAGGCGTCTTTGACCTACATAGAGAAGAGGATGAAAAAAAGGCCTGAAAATGGCAAAAGCTTCAACATTCTGCCTTTTAAAAATATACCACACAGACAAAAAATGCCACCAAAAAACCACATAGCCAAAAAAAAGTGTTTGCCAAGTATTTCATATTTATCATAGACTTTAAGCTAACTTTTGTTTTTACCGCAAAAAACACACCAAAAACGCATGTGCAGTAAACGCTACTAAAACCACACAAGTGTAGAAAAGCGCCACAAAATAACTAAGTGTCTTCAACCTAAAACATATATTTTTTGTAAGCAGTGCTTATCTTTAGCTTAGGTATGTTAAATGGGTTGTTCAGTGGGTTAAAAAAAAAAAAGTTTCACATGGGTTAAAGTAATACTAGTTGATCCATTGACACTCCCATTTCAACACTTACTGGGTCCCAAGATGGATTAGCCAGCCAACGGCCTGTCTGAGTCAATGAGTGACCACTTCTAGGACATTGCAACCATTTTGTGACCCAGGACGTATCAGAACAGGAGCAGTGGGGGAGCAATGTACTGCTAAGGCGTCATGCACACGACTTCATGTATTTTGCGCTCCACAAAAAATAGGGATGACGTCCATGTACATTCCATATTTTGCAGATCGGTACAGCGGGCACCTAATAGAACAGTCCCATCCTTGTCCGTAATAATAGGCAATAATAGGACACGTTCTATTTTTTACCGAACAGAACACGGAGTAATTTCTGTTTTTTTTGTGGCCCCATTGAAGTGAATGGCCGGCAAAAAAATGGAACAGACACAGAAACATAATACGTTCATGTGCATGAGCCCTAAAGCTGAGAAAAACAGTAAATCATGAGCCACTGCCATGTTAATGCAGAGTGTACTATGGACTTTCTCTAACCACTGGTGGGAAGTGGGGCACACCAGTAGCTACAGTCCCTGAAAGAGTTAAAAGTATCAGGCAGAGGAAGATGAAGGGAGAAATTGAGAGTGTTAGCCTAAGCCACCTGCAGAGCAGAAAGGAGGGGGCAACCAAAAGCCTGAGGCCAAGTTGACACAGATTAGTGCAAGAGTGTCAGGGGTCAATGAGACAATGATTACAAGGTCATGACAGCAATAACACAGACACGTGTCACTGGGGCTCACATATATTACACACACATGCAAGGCCGAGACAGACTGCGAACCGAGCGCAACCGTCATATGATCCTAAGACTACAGCCAAACAGCTCCATTTATAATAATAGATTCGAATAGAATAAAAAATATTTAAAAAAAAAACCCCCTGTAATCAG
Organism: Rhinella marina; assembly: GCA_900303285.1. Taxonomy (NCBI): domain Eukaryota; kingdom Metazoa; phylum Chordata; class Amphibia; order Anura; family Bufonidae; genus Rhinella; species Rhinella marina. Next base: position 229,677 of record ONZH01012873.1, read on the forward strand.
ATCCAGACCGTACCACATTCATTCTCATGATCTGTTACTGGTAGGATCCATTTTATAATCAGTTGCAATCCAGTGTACATTTTTAAGCCATGCAAAAAAAAAAAATATATATATATATACACAATCACATCAGACATGTGGGTAAATGTGGTTGGCCTTTTGTGGTTAGCATTAGCCTTTGGGTCTCTTTGAGAGATATCATATATCAAAAAAATATATATTAATGTGGGAAAGATTCCTGAGGTAGGTAAAGGTCTTGTGCCTTGTTGAATGATAGTCAGGACTATGGCAATTTCCTCAGCCTACGTGACAGTGCCAGTCATTCACAACGCCGCAGGAAAGTCCGACAACATTTCATTACTGTCCTGCGCCTGTGAAAAGCAGGAATGCTCCCAGGGCGGGGGACAGACAACCCCATTTCCAGCCCTTCCCCGGAGGCCAAACTGAACACTGTGATCTTGGCACTGCTGCTGTACGCCAGGAATGGCCCACTTGTGACCAACTTAAGTCTTATACATACTGGGACATTATCGAGGACACAGACCCTTGTTGGCACATTGTTGAAATTAGGGATTTTTCATGTAAATGTTAAAACGTGTGCATAGAGGCAAGAGAGACAGAGTTTAGTGCGCTGTCTACATTTTCGAGCAGCGGTTTATACATGTGTTGTACAGAATTCTAATTAAACATGCCACAGACATTAGGTCACTGCAAAACTTCACTTTTAAAGGGGAAACATCACCAAACTATCTATTTTCTATGGTTTAGGCAGCATGCAGATAAAAGGGCGTTTAGATACATCGTTCAGTGCAATTATCAAGTCGTCTTATTTATTAAACAGAATTCCATTTTTCCTATTATTTCTCCAGAGATTGGGTGGGGTTCCTGCACTGTTTCCAAAGTACGAAGCACTAAAGCATAGATTTTACAGGCACGTCACCAAACCATGTACCTATACAAATACTGGATATGGTTTTTTTTCTGCAGCTTCCTTTTATGTAAAGTGAATGCAAAGGAGAGGAAAGGACTGATTGTTATAGAGTCACTATTTGTGCAAAATAGAAGATAGAAAATTTCACATGTTAAAGGGGTCTTCCAGGATTTAAGTATTTATGACTTATCCTCAGGATGTCAACAATATCTAATTGGTGGGGGGTACGACTCCCATCACTTCCACTGACGCGCTGTTGGAAAGGGCGCATGTTGTGGCTCTTTCTCGGCCTATGATGTCATGTCCATCAGTCACATGACCCTTGTGCATCTCAGTCATATTCAAGTGAATGGGATTAAACTGTAGTACCAAACACAGAAACTATTGAATATAGGAGCTGTGCTATGAATAGCTTATTAGTGGGAGTGTCGGGAGTCGGATCCCCACCAATCAGATAAAGGAAATTCATCCATTATTAAGTCCTGGAAAATTCCTTAATATTATGTTTAATAGCCTTAAATCCTTTTCTATATTGTGTTTACACTGATTTAGAGTTACTTTAGGTTGTTTCCACTATTTATGTACATAACTGCTTTCAGTGTTTTCTTGGTTGCCCTTGGAAACAGACAGCAGTTTATCTCAGTCAGTCATGTGACTGTGTAACTATCATGTAAGGTCCCACAATGCACTATTTTCTGCTAGCAGGAAACCCTCAGAAGAATGGAAGATCCTGTAATTCTAGATAAGTACAAGAAAAGTAAATCAAAGTATTTACAAAGTGGCTCAAAATTTTTATGTAGATTTTAGATGAAAACTTGTGAATGGTGCAAATGCTAAGCCTTTTTGATGCTATCTCAGTGAAGAGTCTGCAGCCATTTCGGTAGCCATAGGGGTGCATTTTTTGTGTTCTTTTAGAATTACAGTGAGTGAGTGTGAAATGAGCAGTTCTTAGAGTGAAATAACATAATATAGCAATATAACGACCTTAATGTCACTCTTTGGAAACCATTGTAACAGAAATTCTTCTCTATTTTTTGCTTGAGTGGTGGCAAAGACTTCAAAAGAGTGCTCTGATATCAGATAGTTTTTGATACTCCTTACAGAAGACACACTGACAATTCTCATGATATAAAAAAAACTATTTTATTTAGCAAGTACAATGCGCTACAATTCTAGACTAGCGTCTTTTTCAAGTACTAGCTTTCAAATGCTAGTCCAGCATTGAAAAGAGTTGTATGTGCTTAAGGCACTCTTTTGGATTTTATATCACGAGAGTCCCTGCACCTTACTCCTATATAAATCTAGAAGTACTCTAAGACAAACCCCCCCCAGTGCTCCAAGACTAAGCAGTGATGCAGATTGACTTTACAAACGAATTGTGTCAAAGTTTGTCAACCTATTTTTTGGCTTATCGTGAAACAAAAATAGCCTGATTCTTTTAGGTCACCATCATATTATTGGGGTGAGGTTTTTCATCATCATCACTGTATGCAAATGACTTACAAAAATAATTTTTAATTGATTGTAATTGTTGCTACCTTAATTGAAATTAATCCGACCTGATAAATATCTGCTCCATCAGACAAGCCCTTCTGTAATGATGTTCTGTCGTCAGTATTGGAAAGACTTGTTTCCCAATGTGACTGTTCTCCAATGTGCCGGTTAATACGGGGCCCATAGCCTTCTACAAGACTACGTGGCATCTCTCATCCCAGTGACTGGTCTCCAATGTGACTATTAATACAGTGCCCATAGCCTTCAACGGGACTCTATGTGCTATCATTCATGCCAATGAGTGGTCTCCAATGTGACTGTTAATACAGCGCCCATAGCCTTCTACAAGACTACGTGGCATCTCTCATCCCAGTGACTGGTCTCCAATGTGACTATTAATACAGTGCCCATAGCCTTCAACGGGACTCTATGTGCTATCATTCATGCCAATGAGTGGTCTCCAATGTGACTGTTAATACAGCACCCATAGCTCTCTAAGCGGCTCTATGTGGCATCACTCAACCCAATGACTGATCTCTAATGTGAGTATTAATACAGCACCCATATCCTTCTATGGGACTCTGTTCCATCACTCATCCCTGTGACTGGTCTCCCAAAGGCTGGTCCCCAACATGACTAGTAATATAGCACCCATAGCCTTCTACAGGGCTCTGCGTGGCATTACTCATCCCAGTGTCTGGTCTCCAATGTGACTATTAATATATCACTCATAGCCTTCTATAGACTCTATGCGGCATCACTCATCTCCATGACTAGTCTCCAACATGACAATTAATACAGCACCCATAGCCTTCTATGGGACTCTACGTAGCATCAGCCATCCCAATGACTGGTTTCCCATTGTGACTGGTCTCCCAATGACTACTCTACAGCACTCATAGCCTTCTATGGGACTCTATGCGGTATTACCCATCAGAAACCATATTACGGAGCGAGCTAGTCTCCTTTCCAAGTATTGCTTGTAGGGGATAGTATGGCAGAATGCAGAGTAACCATGTATATGAAACCAAAGTGAGTTAAGTCAACTATATCAGAGGAAATGTTGTAATTTTGTCCCTACCACTTCCGAACACTTATTTCACAACCTTGAGCCAGGAGCTTCCCGCCTTGTGCAGCTGCCTTCATAGCCTTCCGACAAAGAATAACGCATTGTTAAATGTGCTGAGGATAACAATAGAAATACCCGGGTGGGATATGATATGAATGTAACTTAAAAGACTTTCACTGAGCTATTGCAAAGCAAACAGTGATTTTCACAAGTGATTTTTTTTTTACTACTTTTGCTGCTTATGATTGTATATTGTATTTCTTCACACCAATGCCCAAACAGCTGCAAAGATGGTAATGCCTCTTTCCCCATATTGGAAGATCACTTGTTGCTTGGGATTGTATAAAAATGTAGTCTAAGCAATAGATGCAGTCTAACCCCAGCCATTGTTCGGTCACTAGGTGACCTCACCGACATGGACATAATTCTTGATCAAAGTAAGTGGTTGAAAAATTCCATTTGGCAAATCTGTTGCCAGGCCCACATAAAATAAATATCTCAAAATGCCTGTACCTGGTCAGGTAGTCTTTATATTGAAATGCCTATGACATTTGGAAAGGGTTGCTAGCAATATCTAGAGGACACATTGTTAACATACTATTAGTTTAGGGCTTGAGCGAGGTTTAACGCTTAGCAATTTTTGGTGCAATTGTTTTGAGTCGTAGCCATAAGTATATTCTAAAGAAAAAGAAAATATTAAGAACTTAAACGAGTTGTTTGTATTGATGACCTATCCTCAGGACACCCGGCACACTCGCTGATTAGCTGTTTAAAGAGGACACGGTGCTCCATGTCAGTGCTGCTTGCTCTTCATTACATTGCTCGTTATCTCAGAAGTACTCGCTCCACTCACTACTGTGCCACCGCTACAAGGGAGACGATGCGCAGTGTAATATTGAAGAGGACGTTGTGCTTGAACTGAGCATTGCCTCCTCTTCAAACAGCTGATTGACAGGGGTGCCCCATCAGATCAGATATTGATGACCTGTCCTGAGGATATGTCGTCAATATAAAAAAGCTGCACAATCCCTTAAAGGGGTTATCCCATCTTGGACAATGGGGGCATATCGCTAGGATATGCCCCCATTGTCTTATAGGTGCAGGTCCCACTGCTGGGACCCGCACCTATATCGAGAACGAAGCGGAAGAGCTCTGAGCCTGGAGGACCCCGGGTTTCCCGGGGTCCGACCACCACCAGGCGCATCTCCCCGCTTCACTTATAGAAATGAATGGGAGCGCACCGTGCAAGCGTGGCTACCGCTCCCATTCATTTCTATGGAGCCGACGGAGAGACCCGCACCTATAAAACAATGGGGGCATATCCTAGCGATAACCCCTTTAAGCTGGCCATAGACCATCGAGTGTTTAACACCTATATCTCCCAAGAACATAAAATTTACATGTTTACTCATTATACATTAGAAGGTTTGCTGGTCCAACTGAAAATGGTGGATCTGGCTGAGGTTAATCTAAAGTGTATGGCCAACTTAATACTTCTCCTTCCTATTGGATATTATTGTGGAATTGGTTAAATGTATGAAACAATGGACTAACTTTTGCCATAAGTTTTGCTGGGTGTGAAGCCACACTTACAGTGACAAAATTGAAAAGGGAATGTCTCCTACTCTGAAAGCCACATAATGGCACTTAGAATGGACCTTTAACTGTTTCACCACAGTGGCCTTTGGTGCAGCCAAAGCCTAAATTCACTTTTAAGTCCTCATACACATGACTGTAGTTTTGGTCTGCTTCCGATTAGCATTTTTTTTGCTGAATGTATGAAACCCATTAATTTCTCCAGATAAATGATAAATTCACCCCATAAAGTACATAATGAAGAGGAAATACAGAATGGAGACTGTAAAAGTAAATCCGCTGGGAAAAAAAAACACAGGAAAGAAACAGACAATTAGGTGAGAAATACAACTACCTAACACAACAGCTGTTGGGTACTTGGTGGTGTATGAGACTGAACGCTTAGGGAGGAAACTCAAGTTAAAAAAAAAGTGTGAAAAGAACAGTACAGAAAGGGTTAATTTGTGAATAAACACAAGTACAGGCGCACAATGCTCCACTGTGTAAGAGCAGCTCTGCCCTCCTCTGTATACCTCTGTACACCTCGGAATACCTCCCCTCTGCCAGAGCAAACACACACAGGGTAAACTAACTAGAGGACAAAGCAGAGACAAATGTCACTTACAGGTGCATGTTACTGTCCTCAACTGAACCTCTGACTTGCTGGAACATGGTATTCAGTTTATTATAACCACTATGGTATCTTCTAAAGCTTCTGAAGGTCTGATTAACCCTTTACTGTCATATAAGTAACCCATATCCTGACCCCTATATAAGACTGTGGCAGATTTAGTATAGTTGCTGTATTTCTAGGCCTCATATTGCCCTTTAGCACATTATTACAGTAACCCGGCTCCTGATACTCTTATTACCCTGTAACATCTTATTACAGTAACCTGGCTCCTGATCCTCTTATTACCCCGGTAATATCTTATTACAGTAACCCGGCTCCTGATCCTCTTATTACCCCTGTAACATCTTATTACAGTAACCTGGCTCCTGATCCTCTTATTACCCCTGTAACATCTTATTACAGTAACCCGGCTCCTGATCCTCTTATTACCCCTGTAACATCTTATTACAGTAACCTGGCTCCTGATCCTCTTATTACCCCTGTAACATCTTATTACAGTAACCCGGCTCCTGATCCTCTTATTACCCCTGTAACATCTTATTACAGTAACCCGGCTCCTGATCCTCTTATTACCCTGTAACATCTTATTACAGTAACCTGGCTCCTGATCCTCTTATTACCCTGTAACATCTTATTACAGTAACCCGGCTCCTGATCCTCTTATTACCCCTGTAACATCTTATCACAGTATTCCGGCTCCTGATCCTCTTATTACCCTGTAACATCTTATTACAGTAACCTGGCTCCTGATCCTCTTATTACCCCTGTAACATCTTATTACAATAACCCGGCTCCTGATCCTCTTATTACCCTGTAACATCTTATTACAGTAACCCGGCTCCTGATCCTCTTATTACCCTGTAACATCTTATTACAGTAACCCGGCTCCTGATCCTCTTATTACCCCTGTAACATCTTATTACAGTAACCAGGCTCCTGATCCTCTTATTACCCCTGTAACATCTTATTACAGTAACCTGGCTCCTGATCCTCTTATTACCCCTGTAACATCTTATTACAGTAACCTGGCTCCTGATCCTCTTATTACCCTGTAACATCTTATTACAGTAACCCGGCTCCTGATCCTCTTATTACCCTGTAACATCTTATTACAGTAACCCGGCTCCTGATCCTCTGATTACCCCTGTAACATCTTATTACAGTAACCTGGCTCCTGATCCTCTTATTACCCTGTAACATCTTATTATAGTAACCCGGCTCCTGATCCTCTTATTACCCTGTAACATCTTATTACAGTAACCTGGCTCCTGATCCTCTTATTACCCCTGTAACATCTTATTACAGTAACCTGGTTCCTCATCCTCTTATTACCCCTGTAACATCTTATTACAGTAACCCGGCTCCTGATCCTCTTATTACCCTGTAACATCTTATTACAGTAACCCGGCTCCTGATCCTCTTATTACCATGTAACATCTTATTACAGTAACCCGGCTCCTGATCCTCTTATTACCCCTGTAACATCTTATTACAGTAACCTGGCTCCTGATCCTCTTATTACCCCTGTAACATCTTATTACAGTAACCTGGCTCCTGATCCTCTTATTACCCTGTAACATCTTATTACAGTAACCTGGCTCCTGATCCTCTTATTACAGTAGCCTGGTTCATGATCATCTTTTAGTCCCTGTAGTAATTTAGTATAGTTACTTTGGTCCTAAACTCTTGCATTTATACCACCTTTTAATAGTAATCTGACTCCTGTTTGTCTTATTAATCACATTCTGAGTATATTGTAAAGTATAAAAAGTAAAGTATAGCAATGATATATGTACGTGGGTGATATGACATGATTTTTAAAGGTTGAATTTAAAAATAAAAGTAGTTGCTAAAAAACTATTTTTTGTTTGTAGATGCAATTTTCAGAAACATTTGTGCATCTCATTTACATATGAACTGCTTTTACTATTCATTCACTAATTTAATTTGTGTAGTAATTTTTCATATTTACTTAGCAGGAAAGTCTTGTTTAAAGTAGTCACTGATTGGCTTTTTGTGGTAGGTGGGGACGACCAGCTGTTAATGGAGCCTGGGAATTGAATAGATGAAATAAACTGTGTAATGGAATTTATATTGAATGGAATACATTGAAGCCAAAGGCACTCTTTATAGGGCTATGCCTCTTTTGACTGACACCTTCAAGGTCTCTCCTTTGCACTGTCCTCCCCCCACCCCCACCTCAGGAAGAAAGGATTGCCAGAGTCCCCATACTCTGTCCCCAACGTCTGTTCGATCACAGATGTCTCCGTGAGAGGAAATTCAGCTGCTCCCCTGTTTATTTGGCAAGAGAAAAGTTGGAACAGAGAACATAAAAATAAGAGGGAGGAGAAGAGTCACTATTTCATTGCCAGGGGTTCCCAGCAAAACCAAAGGGACACAACGACATGGTAGTGAGAGACGAAGTGTAACAGAAATGTATCTGTAACATTGAGAGACCCTCCCACCTACCACATAGTGAGACAGCCATGAGTATGGATAAGACCACTGTCAGGGAAAAAAGTGCAGAGGCTCAGTTTTTACATGTACAGAACGTTGTGCAGTCCCAGAAGACAACCTCATACGTCCTTGTAGATGTCAGAAGCAGTATCCTAGAAACAGATCCCAGCACCAGCTACCACTGGATATAAAATGCTATTCCAAATGCTAGGAAGATAAGACAACTGTAGAGAGTCAATTCTGAGACAAAAATGGATGTTTAAAGGAATTGTTTAACTCTGGGGGGCCTCTAATTCAGACACCCCCAGCATGGTTGGAGCTGCGCAAGGAACAATTCTTACCTGATCCCCGTCGTTGGGTTCCCGCTCCTCCCAGATGCAGCTCTCACTCCTCTCCATGTCAACAGCTGGTTTGATGTGAGTCATGTGGCCACTTCAGCCAATGACGTGTAGTAATGACGTGTCATCCATGCGGCATGCCGCTGAGTCACGTGACCCACGTCAACCCGGATGTGGACACGGCAAAAACTGTCTGCTGCACCGGCCTGGGGGGACTAAAGTAGCTGGAACCTAGCGACAAGGATCTGGAAAGGACGATTCCTTCCGTATGTCCGGCCATGTTTGTGTCTGAGAGATGTCCAGAGGTGAACAACCTCTTTAAAGTTACATCAGTGGCCTTTAGTCTGGTAAAACCCATGTGTTTGGATGGAGTCTCAGGCATCGGGAAATGCTGACTCTTAGACCAAGACATCAAGTAGAATGTTTCATTCCTGATTTTGAGCCAAACTATTTTTTTAACAAAATGTTGTATATAATCTTGAATTATTTGTTTCCTGACGATGTTGCATCTTCAATAGATGTCTAAACCTTACCACATATTACTAGTCCATTTAGTAAGATAAATGTAAAATTTGGCAAATACAATTTAAAGGCCAGATCACACAAGAGTCTTTTTAGTCCAGTTGGATGTTCAACGTTTCCTTTCAAATTTCCTGACCTATTCAAAATTTGGATTTTCTGTTGGATCAGTGTAAACAACCGAACTGTGTAATTGGCAAAATATTCTGGAGTGTAGTCGCAATTCTCCATTGTCAGCTGTAATGTGGTGGCATGTATTGGCTTGTGAACACTATTCACGAAGGGAAGGAAATTATACCAGCAATAAAATTCTGTCTATTCATTAATACATGAGGAAATATATTTAGTACTTGTACCTAAGATTCTAGCAGATCTATAACCATAAAAATACTGTATGTAACTTGTAATGACTATAAAGTAATTATCATTTAATGAATACATGTAAGTCGAAGGTTAGTCCTAGTGATTTATATGTTCCACAGTCATAATATTATAATATAATTTGATCTTGTACTAGTGACTGATGTATATATATATATATATATATATATATATATATATATATATATAGAGTATGTGAAGACCGCTATTAGAGGGTCATGTCATAAGTGACATTCCCTTATTGTACCACATTGTACCTGCTGCAGTTTTCGTCTGTGCAAATGCAGGTGAAAGCTGTGAACAGCACTTTCATCTCCACTTGTACAGCTGGAAATTGGTGCAGTCTGTTACAATGGGAGACACTGATAAAAAGTGGCAGTATTGTTTTAGGAGAAAGCCTAGATGACCGAAGGACAGCACCTTAAATGTTATAAAACAGTGCAAAATTCAGTACATTGTATATTGGTAAATGATATATACCCCTTTACCCACTGTTTAGAACACATAATATATAAAGTAGCCAACCCCTTTAATAAATTATTTCATTTTTTTCTATGTTGTTTTGGATTTCTGACACTGATGGGTTAAATCTGCTTGTAAGAACTTGAGAATTTTTCAGGTGAGGATTTCTGACCTATCTTGTTCAGCTGCTCATGTTTATGTCACGAATTAATTTTCTATTTGGAGATAAGAAAGTTAGTAGACAGAATACAGATGGTATTAATGTGCCAACTTCCCATCTGCATGAAGCTGGACAACCTGAAGTTTAACATGATTAATGGTTTCTCTCATCCCAGTCTGATAGACTTAGGTGTCAGCTTTTGAAAACAGTGTGTTTGTCCTTCCCAGCACAGGATAGTTTAAAAAAGATGGGACTATGTAACATAGAGTCAGACCCTCCCTCCTCAAGGTGAGACAAATGGGAGAGAGGAGCTATGTAACATGGAGTCTGCTCCTTCCACCACAGGGTGACACAGACAGGAGGGAGGAGCTATGTGACAAGGGGTTTGCTCCTCCCACCACAGGGTTATACAGACAGGAGGGAGGGGCTATGTGACATGGGGTTTGCTCCTCCCACCACAGGGTGACACAGACAGGAGGGAGGGGCTATGTGACATGGGGTCTGCTCCTCCCACCACAGGGTTATACAGACAGGAGGGAGGAGCTATGTAGCATGGAGTCTACTCCTCCCACCACAGGGTAACACAAACGGGAGGGAGGGGCTATGTGACATGGAGTCTGCTCCTCCCACCACAGGGTGACACAGACAGGAGGGAGGAGCTATGTAACAAGGGGTTTGCTCCTCCCAACACAGGGTGACACACAGGAGTGAGAAGCCATGTGATATGGAGTCTGCTCCTCCCATCACAGGGTGACACAGACAGGAGGGAGGAGCTCTGTGACATGGAGTCTGCTCCTCCCACCACAGGGTGACACAGACAGGAGGGAGGAGCTCTGTGACATGGAGTCTGCTCCTCCCACCACAGGGTGACACACAGGAGTGAGAAGCTATGTGACATGGAGACTGCTCCTCCCACCACAGGGTGACACAGACAGGAGGGAGGAGCTATGTGACATGGAATCTGCTCCTCCCCCCACAGGGCTATATCCAGCATATGGCAACAGGCACAAGAGCAGGTTATGTGACCTGGATTTTCACCCTCCTATCATAGTCTGCTTCACAAAACACAAAAAGAGACATTTTTCCAAAACTCATCAGTGAAGAAGGCAATCCATAATAGTAGAAACCGTTTGTAGGCCGTAAGTATTTTTATATGTATATTTATATATGCAGTTTGTAGTTTATATATTTGTGATGATGTTATTCCACATATGCGTCATTGGCTGGACCCTTTATAAAATAACTGTGTCCGCCATTATTATCTGTTCATTCTGTGGCAATGTCCAGCGATTCCCAGAAAAAGAATGTATTTTACTGTAAGAACAACCAACCTTTCGGTGTAGTTTTGGGAATGCCTGACTGATATATTTATTTTATAATATTATTATAATCACATCTTAATTATAATAATATCTCAGATATGAAACTAAATAGTCAAGAATCTTCTAATGGTTGTGGATATACATTACAGAACATAGCAGTGTGATCCTATAAAAGGATAATAATGATATAATGATATAATTGATGTTGATGAGGTCATAAATGTTATATAGTCCTGTACAGGATGACAAACACTAAATCAGGACAACCATAGCGAGTTGCGAATGCCAAGACACATGTGCTGGGTCATAGGTTAGGTCCTCCTCTGCATGGGCTTCGACCTTACTAACATTTCTAAACACTAAATGATTTGTTTTTGCTTTCACGCGTATCATCTTTTGAAACTGAAATGCTCCTTATTTCATTGCTTTTGGGCAGTCATTATATGACATGTTTTTCTCCTATTTCCCAATGGTGCAGATGTACAAAAGTAGGGAAATCTAAAGGTATCTACTCTTTACATTAAGCTGGTATCTTTTCCCTGGGGTTGTCATACAAGATGGCAGCACTGTTGGAAGTGCACATTCTTGTAGAGACAGTCATAGGCAGATGATTTCTGCATATATAAATGCTCAGGGAATATTTTATGGGTTAACAGACATGGCGCTTCCACAAAGTTTTTGCAGTGGTGCAGAACTTTTTTACCTGTGCAAAGAATCACTGCTCCGTTGTAAATAACAAGATACAATGTGACTGACATCAAGGTGTCACATATAATAGTTAGAGTTTTTCATCATGACCCAAGCCGCATGAATCCACCAGTTACTTTATACTTTATATGTGATGGGTTCTGATTGGACCACGTTGTTCTTACACCTCAACATCCTAACGTTTTTATTTTTCCTTTAGCCTATATATCTTTCCTTTTCACCTCCACTGCGTTCTTTCTATTTGTTTAGAACACTTTAGTATGTGCACCTCAGCCAGGGATGTAACTGTAACCAGTGTGAAGTCACAATAGAAATGTAAAAATGTTAAATGAAAAAAAAAACAACAACATTGGAATTTATGGTTAACCTGATATCACACAAGTAAACTAGTCTGGATAAAATATGTTTCGTCAGTTCCATAAAGATAAGAAATGCAATAAAAATTTTATGGAAAAGTTAGGTACAGGATGGGAAGCAAATTTATTATAGTGTTTATCCTAAAAAAGAATGGGGTATAGGTTATAACATAAGGAAAATGATCTGATATGTACGTAGAAGATACATAGATAGATAGATAGATAGTGATGAGAAGACAGTAACCTAATGGAATAATACGCTTATGCTTCTTCACTATGTTAAATTATTATTTTTTTATTTGTACGAGACTTGATGTACTTTTTCTACTTTTACGCCATAGAATTATTGTGTCTATTAATATAGAAGCTAGTTTATACAAGTAGATGACATGTCAAAATTAAATGTTTGTATATATATATATATATATATATATATATATATATATATAAACATCTGTCTTTGCTTATGTGAATACAGTGTTCTTCTGTATTTGTAGGATATAATACACGTTTTTAAGGCATAAGTATATACATTTTAATACAGTACAGTTCTATATTATATGTAGATGCTTTCAAATGTAAGGATAACTACCTATGATTGATAAAACATAGCATAATGTACTCTGAAATCGAGCGTACAGTGAAGACTTCATAGTGCAAAGTAAAGTTGAGGCCTGTAAGTCCTCTAAGTTGGTATACATAATGATCCTTAAATGTTGCGCTAGGCCCCTGTGTTTTTGAGGCCTATGTATTATTGAAGCGATGACAGCATTGGATTTTACTGGGAAAATGCAATGAAATATGATTGCAGAGGTCCAGTTTATAACAATTTTGGTCAGGTCTAGCTTGTTTCCAATGCAGAGGAATCTGATTTGGAACACTGTCAATTTGGCATTATCAGATGACCTGGTAATGGTCTTATAAGAATATTAGGTGCATAAGATGTATGTGTGAAATAAGAACAATAACTACAAGACTTACCAGGCGTGTGGACGAAGAAGGCCAGGTAGAGGTCCAGTTCTTTGATGGACACTCCAATGTGATGTGGCTGAACGCACAGCCCTGGGTTGGAGCACTGGGGTGACTTATAGAGACGTTCCCCATCTGTGCTCTCCAGCGGAATCCCCTTAAACAGGATGACCATCACCAGGTCCAACCTCCACACCTTATCTGCCTGGCGAAGGCAGTCAATCCTCCGAATTTTGCCCTTCTGATCTGGGTTAGAGAGGACACAACACGGAGGCTTCTTCCCGGTGATGGTCAGGACAAAGTCCTCTCGGAACTCAGGCCGGATGTCTTTCCTCAGCTTGGCCAAGAGCCGTGACGCCCACTTCTGCTTGATCTCAGGCTTCTCCCCCAATAATTCGTCCTTCACCGCCCTCTCTTCGTCCTTTGACATCCGTTTCTCATGCTTCTTAAAGTATTTGCGCTTCCTTGCTTGGAGATTGAACCATGTGTATGAGAATGCTCGTACATGGGGAAGAAGAGCTTCGATGAAAGGGTGAAATTCATCCTGGAAAAGTAAATGCATAGATTTAGAAAAAGGAGAGCAAGTCAAGACTTATCTTGGAGACTCAAACATGATTGTTAGTGAATGAAAATACATTGACATTTTACGAACCTGTAATTATTCATTTTTTTACATTTATATTTTTTATGAATATGGGAAAATATTTGCATTTTTCTTACTGAAGATAAAAAAAACATGAATGTGACAATATATCTGCTTTATCAACATTATGGGAATAAGACTGAAAGGGGAAATGGTTACCATGTCTTGGTGTCATATCGAACTTCTGTAGAAATTTAAAACCATCCAATTTCCGAGCTCATCAGTATATGAATGAGAGAGAAACAGAAAGTAGGGTGGATAAGTAATTGCAGAAATATAAATGATGAAACAGAAAAAGTGAATTGGATCGTAAAATTGGGGCCAAAATGCGAAAAATGATATCTATGAAATATATATAGATATAAAAATTCCTTATTCTAAAAATTAATTGTAAATTATGAAAAAAATGCAATACTGTTTCCCGAGCACACCAAGTTCTTGGCCTAAAAATGAAAAATGAACATGAAAATTCCCGGTGAACAGAAAGCAACGGAGACAACTAGAAAGTCATCTGGAAAAAAGGATGGTTTTTGGAATATAAAATAAAGGAAAAAGTCTTGGTATGCATTAGAAATACAGAAGATCGATATAAAAATAGAAGATAGCAAAAGAGGAGGGGAAAAAGGTCTAACGGAAAAAAATGTTTTGTTTTTTTCCAAAAGGCTGTTACGAGTAAAAGAAGAGAAAGCAGTTTTTTTTCCTTTCTGTTTAAACTCTCTCTTTCTCTCCCTCTCTCTCTCTTTCGTTCCCCCTCTCTCCTGCTTTCACTCTCCGTGCTGAATTGGTGGCCAGCATCGATGCCAGGGAAAAGAGAGAGGAAAAAAAAAAGAGAGAGAAAGAGACTGATTCGAACGGACCCACCTTTTTGGCAATGTGAACTGAAGAAGCTAGCCAATAGCAGAGAAAAAGGGAGGGGAGAGAGAGAAAGAGGGAAGGGAGGAGGGAAGTGTAGAGCTAGAGAGAGAGAGCGTGAAAAAAAATATTGAAGGCAGAAAAAGGTTTTGCCAAAACAGACAACTTTAAAAAAAAAAAAAAAAAGCATACACAAAAGTTCAACGTTTTATTTTCTTTAAATTGACGAGACACAGAGTTACTGTCTGCTCCGTTCTGGCTTCTTATCTTTTTTTAGTATTTATTTTGGTTTCATTTTTGTTTTTGATTTATTTTGCCATGCAGGTTTTGGCATTAGAAGTAAAACCGTCGCTTATGGCTGAGGACGGTGTGTTGGGGTGGGGGGGGGGGCTGGTGGAGATGAAACAGATGCCTGTTTGCTGTCCGCATATATTCTTTCTCGCTTCTTTATTTTGCACAAAATACCTAAGCTCGGAAATCATCAAATTGCTTACTCCTTCCCTTCTGAAAGTAAATGAAAAACACCCTGTATTAATAGTGATATGATATATAAAGTATATCTCTTTCCTTTTTCCTCCCTCTTCTCCTTCTCTCTGCCACTCCTGTCTCCCTCACTCGTTCTCTGCGGTTTTGCTGGCACTGCCCAGTTTATTTCAGCCAAGTCACACATTTTAAAGACGCTGCTTTTCAGAGTAAATCTCCCTCTCCTGTATTCCCAGATTTTTTTCATTTTCCTTAGTACGCGCTCTCTTCCTACTATACCACACTCGACATTTTAACCCCTTCTGCACTGGAGGTTGTAGCTGTACATGCCGGCAGTGACTTTCTTTCCTCTCTTTTTCTTTCATTTTATACACATTTGTTTATTTTTACTATTTTGAGACCTTTTGGTCCAGGTCTGCATACTTAATTGACTTTTTTATGTATTTTTTTCAGACTTTATACTACACCTCCTTTCTTCGTACATATACCTATGCGTTTTCTCCACTGTCATTCAGGTAGTCACTTTCTTATGTAATTTATTCACTTATTTCCACTTCCTTTTTTTCATCCCAGAAGTTTTACTTTTTTCTGCTTATGTAAAGATATATAAACTTTGTATTTTTCTATCTATCTCTCGATCTGTCTATTGTCTATCTATATTTTTCCTGATTATTTTTCCACTTTTTTTGCATTTATATCAGCTAATTTATATAATCAAGTTTTTATTCACTTATTTTACCACATTTCCTTTTTGACTTTTGTCTCACGGTCCCTGTCCTCTCCTATTTTCATATTTGCTTTGTATCAAAATCTATATTGATTCACCTGTTAACTCCTTCTTGCCTACTTTTCTGTTTTTGTTTCCTAATTTTAACCTGTAAATACGTTTTCGCAATGTTTTTCCTAGGTGGATTTTCTCATATTTCCTTTAAGTTCACATTTCAGTTTTTATTCTTTTTGCACAGCTCATTCTGTTTCAGATTACCCTATTTATTCAATTCATCTTTGTTTCTTCTTTGTATTTGACAGTCTACCTTTACCTGCTTTATAAATTGCTGACTCCGTCACACTGGTCATTAAGTTTCGCTACTCTGTGGTAGGGAGAACTTTTTTTTTTTTAACTAATATTTGCCATCACCGTTTTTCCTGTTTTTACTTTTTATATTTTGTAAGTTGCTTAGTTTCATCGTATCCCATTTCTCTCGCTGCAGTATTTTAACTGATTTGCTTTTTAATGAATGATTTGATGACTGTTAATTATCTCCTAACTCGAGGAATTTTCTCATACCACACGGCTGACTTCTCATTGTCCACTCCCCATACCCTTATTATTAACATGTTTTCCTTCCTTTTCACTTTCACCCTCCAATTGACTACTCATCCACAAAGTATAGCTTTCCTGCTCTATTTTGTAACAGAGAAGCACATTTCCAGGTTTCATAACAAGATGGGCTGAGATATTCAGAACTAGAAAAGAAGTTTTATCTCAACGAGCTGAATTAACATTTGCTTTATTAATCACCCTTGTCTTGAGCTAATAAACGGCCATAAATGTAACCACAAACTTATATCCACCTCTTGCCAAACAGACCTATTATTACATTGACAAAAAATGCAATGAATATACAGGTTTTTATATCCTCATTAGTATAACTTTAGAATCATGGTTAAAGTTCATGCATGTAACATATGGTATGACCTTAATGCATATTCCTTCCTTGACCTGAACACACTTTACAATCTTTGTATTAAGAGCAGATTCCTACCGATAGCAAGCCGTTTTTGTTTAACTATATATATATATACACACATTTTTTTCACTTATACTCCACATAACAGTATTAAGTAATATTTAGAATATGTGTATACACTTGAATGTTTAACATATCATCCCGTTTAAGATATTAGTGCACAATCTCCTTCTAAAGACATTCTGCTGTGATTTTACACAAATGTTTTTACAAATAATTTACAAGACATAGACATGTCAGATGTGTAGTCCTCATATAACCTCTTTCCAGAATTATTGTACATACTTTAAGGGAACCTCCTCAATGTCTAAATTTTCATATACATCAATGCAATAGATGCCTTGAAGCTTATATAAGGTATTGCAACATATGCTAAAACACCATTTATACCATAAACATACATTGGCTCTGTAGTATTAGGAAATACCAGCACACTAAAAGCCATTTGGTCACCAGTACAATGGAATTTCTTTTTATTCTGTACATTATAGGGTGTGACCATCTCCAATCATTCTCAATACCTCATGAAGAATACATGTATTTTACACCACTCCAGAAATCCAAGATAATGACTTCAGATTAGTAAGCTTACAATGAACACATAATGGACAAAATGAGGGCTTACAATCAGATTAAAGCAGGGACCCTTAGAAGTGATGGAGAGACATATTGGGACACATGAGAAAATAATGACGGTTTCTATGTAAATGGTAATAACAACTTAGTTCTAAATCTAATCTTTATTGCCTCTGGGACAGAATATGTGGAAGATTTTTTTTTTTAATGGAAATATATCAATAGGTCAAATAAATAAAGAAAATTATAGAGCTAACAATGAGAGAAATGAACCATGAACATAATGTAATGACATTTTATTATTTTAAGATTTTTTCTGCTTAATAGTATATATATATACACACACACATATACATATAGGCATATATAATCTGTA
Organism: Rhinella marina; assembly: GCA_900303285.1. Classification (NCBI taxonomy): domain Eukaryota; kingdom Metazoa; phylum Chordata; class Amphibia; order Anura; family Bufonidae; genus Rhinella; species Rhinella marina. Next base: position 247,733 of record ONZH01012873.1, read on the forward strand.
TGTATATATTATATATGCACACACACAATATATATTTACATGTGTGTGTATATATGTATATATATATATATATACAGTCTTCCATTGAAGACTGATATAATTTCTAGAATTTGGTGTGCTGTAATTATATTCATTCCGATACAGCTCTCTGTCTCATTCATTCTCGTTCATTATAAATATTTCTTGTTTTATGGCTAACTTAACACTTCTTAGGCATATTTCAAGGTTCCTTATGTGGTGGTACAGTAGCATGTCCTAACCATGCACAGGCCTCATATTGAACAAGTGCTTTTAATAAGTTTGTCAATCACAAAAGCGGATTACTTTAATGGATAGATGTAGCGTACGCTAAAAGCAGTTTAGCTAACCAGAAAAACTTGTTCATGTTTAATTGAAGCACACACAGAGATGGACAGATAGATAGATAGATAGATAGATAGATATATAGATAGATAGACAGACACACCTATAAGCTGTTTTGTGGGTGAGATTATGACGAACAGCAAGAGAACAAGTTGAACCTTCAAGAAATCTATCCTGCAATAACTGCAATACATATAAATATTATACTGGAAGATCATGGGAAGATCCGGTTTATTAGAAATGATGCAGCTAGAAATGGAGTAGTTTAAGTGAGAAGAGGGTGATAATGATTAATTAAGTCAAGAATACGCAGTTAATAAGAGTAAATGCACAAGGACAGGACTTTTTGGAGTAATTGGAATTGACTTCTGTATTTCATCAGGGGTGACTGACGTCACAGCATGATTTTATTAATAAAGATATGTATGTATATATATATATATATATAAATAAATATATATTTATATATATATATATATATATATATATATATATATACCATTAATATATATATATATATATATATATATATATAATATACATATATATATTTCCATGTATGTATATATATATATATATATATATATCATAAATATACATATACCTTAAATATATATATACCATTAAAAATATATTAAAAGAAAAAATATATATATATAATCATCTTGTTTTGACTCTACATTTTGCAAAAGCAAAAAACCTTGAGGCTGCTGGGTCTTTAAGCAGAACCTTTACTAGAGTTCCCCCCAAATATCATGGTCCATTATAAGATAACTCTGTCTACAGCAGAGGTGCACAACGTTTTCTGGTTGGGGGCCACATTGGCAGACTAACTCAATGAAGAGGGCCGAAAATAAAATTAAAAGGGCTATTAAAAACTGAAATACTGTATTTATGACATATTGAACACACAGCGTATACCATTAATGTCTAGTTACAGTTCCAGGACTTCCATCTAATGGAAGAAATACATGAAAAATACATGTGAGCAGCCACAAGACATAGACATACATGTCTGTTACCAGATGGTTGGGGGCCGCACAAAATGGTATCGAGGGCCGCATGTGGCCCCTGCGCCGCAGGTTGTGCACCCCTGGTCTACAGTTATTACATTACTGTACAATTACCCCCATGCACCTGAATTTGCACCCAATTGCAAGCAGTGTACCTCCTAAGGCTACTACACTGTGAAAAAAGAGCACAATGAAAAGTCCATGCCTTTCATATGTCACCTTGAAAAAAAGTCTCCAGTCAGTAAGCTGCGATAGGCTTGCCAGTCAGCTCTGCATCAGGCCACTTAAATATGTCACACAAAAAGTAATTAATCGACAAGCAATGTATCATTAGACATATACTATTCTATATAATGACATTTCCAGCAAGTGGAGGGCTTATAATTTCACGTAAAAATCACGTATTGGTACACGCGGAACGCAATCACTCCTTTCCCTGCAGTATCAGTTACAGACACTGATTGATGGTGCCCTAGTTTTAATGGAACAAGTACAAACACATTAGATATAACCCAAAGTCTAATTAGTTCCTCATTAAGCAGGCCTTAACTGATCTTTTAATTTGCAAATATTTATGAATCTTGTGAATAATGGGAATGAAAATAGTTCTCTCTCTGTGTAGGCAATGTGTAAACGGGAAGGTAAGGGCCCAGTCCATGCTGTTTAAGTGCGCAAAGGGTCCCTTCTGTGCTTCTTATCATAATGCAGAAGATTTGTGCCTACAAACCTTACACTTTCTAAAGAGTGTGACATATAGAGTCTATGAGCTGATACCAAGTGCAGGAATATTGTATATACCATTGCTTGTCTGCGAAGCTTACACTCTATTATGTACTGAGACTACACACTGCAGTACAGAAGAAGGAGATGAGCACTTAAGTGACACTTTCTGTGACCTCTGTGTTCAGCTTAATAGTCTGATTCCATTTCTGTTTTGTATTAACATTGTTTCTGTAAAAATTAGAACATCACGAGTTTTCCCCCACAGGCTCCCGCTTCTAAAGAAATTCCATCAGAAGCACAAATGCACTTTCTATTACTGCTCCCAAGTCAAATACAGCATACTCATGTATTCTGCAATGCTGTATTTCCAGTCATATGGTGTGGCATATAAGAAGATGGTACATGAAGCGATAGGAGGAGATACAGAGAGATTATATGGAGTAATAGGAGGAGATATAGGAGAGGTTATATGGCGTAATAGGAGAAGATATAGGAGAGGATATATGGAGTAATAGGAGGAGATATAGGGGAGGTTATATGGAGTAATAGGAGATATAGGAGAGGTTATATGGAGTAATAGGAGAAGATACAGAAGAGGTTATGTGGAGTAATAGGAGGAGATATAGGAGGGGATATATGGAGTAATAGGAGGAGATATAGGGGAGGTTATATGGAGTAATAGGAGAGGTTATATGGAGTAATAGGAGGAGATATAGGGAGAGGTTATATGGAGTAATAGGAGGAGATATAGGGGAGGTTATATGGAGTAATAGAAGGAGATATAGGAGAGGTTATATGGAGTAATAGGAGGAGATATAGGGAGAGGTTATATGGCGTAATAGGAGGAGATATAGGGGAGGTTATATGGAGTAATAGGAGAAGATACAGAAGAGGTTATATGGAATAATAGGAGGAGATATAGGAGAGGTTATATGGAGTAATAGGAGGAGATATAGGAGAGGATATATGGAGTAATAGGAGGAGATATAGGGGAGGTTATATGGAGTAATAGGAGGAGATATAGGGGAGGTTATATGGAGTAATAGGAGGAGATATAGGAGAGGTTATATGGAGTAATAGGAGGAGATATAGAAGAGGATATATGGAGTAACAGGAGGAGAAATAGGAGAGGATATATGGATAATCCTCCAATTATATGTATTAATAGGAGGAGATATAGGAGAGGGTATATGGAGTAGTAAGAGAAGATAAAGAGAGAGGTTATATGGAGTAATAGGATATATTGGAGAGGTTATATAGAGTAATAGGAGGAGATATAGGAGAGGTTATATGGAGTTATACAAGGAGATATAGAAGAGGTTATATGGAGTAATAGGCAGAGATATAGGAGAGGTTATATGGAGTAATAGGAGGAGATACAGGATAGGTTATATGGAGTTATACAAGGAGATATAGAAGAGGTTATATGGAGTAATAGGAGGAGATATAGGAGAGGATATATGGAGTAATAGGAGGAGATATAGGGGAGGTTATATGGAGTAATAGGAGGAGATATAGGAGAGGATATATAGAGTAATAGGAGAAGATACAGAAGAGGTTATGTGGAGTAATAGGAGGAGATATAGGAGAGGATATATGGAGTAATAGGAGGAGATATAGAAGAGGATATATGGAGTAACAGGAGGAGAAATAGGAGAGGATATATGGATAATCCTCCAATTATATGTATTAATAGGAGGAGATATAGGAGAGGGTATATGGAGTAGTAAGAGAAGATAAAGAGAGAGGTTATATGGAGTAATAGGATATATTGGAGAGGTTATATAGAGTAATAGGAGGAGATATAGGAGAGGTTATATGGAGTTATACAAGGAGATACTGTATAGAAGAGGTTATATGGAATAATAGGCAGAGATATAGGAGAGGTTATATGGAGTAATAGGAGGCGATACTGGAGAGGTTATATAGAGTAATAGGAGGAGATATAGGAGAGGTTATATGGAGTAATAGGAGGAGATATAGGAGAGGTTATATGGAGTAATAGGAGGAGATATAGGAAAGGATACGTGGACTAATAGGATGAGATTTAGGAGAGGTTATAAGGAGTAATAGGAGGAGATACTGGAGAGGTTATATAGAGTAATAGGAGGAGATACTGGAGAGGTTATATAGAGTAATAGGAGGAGATATAGGAGAGGTTATATGGAGTAATAGGAGGAGATATAGGAAAGGATACGTGAACTAATAGGATGAGATTTAGGAGAGGTTATAATGAGTAATAGGTGGAGATATAGGAGAGGATATATGGGGTAATATGAGGAGATTTAGGAGAGGTTATATGGAGTAATAGGAGAAGATATAGGAGAGGGTATATGGAGTAATAGGAGGAGATATAGGAGAGGATATATGGAGTAATAGAAGAAACAGAAGAGGTTATGTGGAGTAATAGGAGGAGATATAGGAGAGGATATATGGAGTAATAGGAGGAGATATAGAAGAGGATATATGGAGTAACAGGAGGAGAAATAGGAGAGGATATATGGATAATCCTCCAATTATATGTATTAATAGGAGGAGATATAGGAGAGGGTATATGGAGTAGTAAGAGAAGATAAATAGAGAGGTTATATGGAGTAATAGGATATATTGGAGAGGTTATATAGAGTAATAGGAGGAGATACAGGATAGGTTCTATGGAGTTATACAAGGAGATATAGAAGAGGTTATATGGAGTAATAGGAGGAGATATAGGGGAGGTTATATGGAGTAATAGGAGGAGATATAGAAGAGGATATATGGATAATCCTCCAATTATATGTATTAATAGGAGGAGATATAGGAAAGGATACGTGGACTAATAGGATGAGATTTAGGAGAGGTTATAAGGAGTAATAGGTGGAGATATAGGAGAGGATATATGGGGTAATAGGAGGAGATTTAGGAGAGGTTATATGGAGTAATAGAAGAAGATATAGGAGAGGTTGTATCGAGTAATTGGAGGAGATATTCTTTCTCCTCGTCCTAGTAACCAGTGGTTTCTCAGCACTCGGACCCCCATTGATTAAAACCTTTGATATTTTGCATTGACATATCAAAAGCTATTTCACAGTGCAAGGACACTTTAAATTCCCTTGTGTTGCCCTCCTCTATGCCATCTGAAGAATTCAAATGCCATTAATATAAACTGTATTCTGTGACCTTGGCGGTGGGTACTGTTATAATGTACTGAAAGATATCACAGGACACTCTCCACTCTGTCATTACAGAATACAGGTGCTTATTTTATAATTCTGTTCTACACGACTACTGTACCCTTTTGCATGTATTGCCCCCAGTGTGATATGGGTATATGTTAGGAAATCACTTGATAATACAATCCCCTGGTGCATTAGGAAAAGGTTACAAGTGAAAGTCTTTGATCAGTGTGTTCTTGTTCTGAACATTAACATATCTTCACTATAAAGGTTATTGCTTAGGAGTAACCATAGACGTTCTGACATGCCTGTGTAGAAAATCTTAAGGATAATACAGGCTTTCATTAAGTAGTGTACAGTATGTAGAATATAAAGTCTAGCATAATGTGTACATTGAAAGGATTATTTGAATGGAGGTTTCTGCAGTGCTACCTGCTGGTCATTGATGGTAGTGATTCCTTTGATTGTCTGCATTTAATTGCAAGTAATCTCTGCACAAGGTGCACCACTATGGACTGCAAACCTTCTTTTTTGTGGACCTTAGTATGGCTACCATTAGTCACCACATGCCTAAAGGTTTAGCTACCTGTCAAGGCTATTAAAGGAATTGCTGTGATCCATGCTAAGCTCCCAAACGCAGCTGCTGAGTGGAGGTGTTTGTGATAGTTTCCCCTACAAAGCCACCTGGTATAAATTCAGTGACGTTACACTGACATTTTTCTATAAAAATGCCGTAACCTGCCTAAATTAAAGTTGTCCCATTAAAAAATATTATATATTTTCAGACCAGCACCTTGATCTAAATACTTTTCTAATTGGCTGTAGTTTATTATTTAATATAACCACTGACCTAGTCAATAAAACGTACCTGTATAGCGCCATCTGCTGTTTTTTTCCCTAATTTCTCTGTCCATCTTGTTGAGCTGGTCGCACATGCTCAGTTTAATCCTTCAACTGCCACCAGTCATATCTACTGTTAGATGCTGTTACTGTTGTGAAAAAAAGCATACAAACCCATAGTATACTTTTTTTTATTTTTTTTGGAACTCTATGTTGAGGGATGTCACTGTATAGCAGCTGTTTAAAGTATACATTTTTTGTGTACACTAAACGTTAAACAAAAATGTGATGTGAACCCCTCAAAACACTAATGTCGCCCATGTGCATTTCGCAATTTGTAGAACGGAATGGGCCCCCTATTATAGAAACAACTATTCTTTTTTTTCTTTTTTTTTTATGTAGCCACAGAACAGCGCCCCATTGAAGTGAATAGGTTCGCATCTGAGCCGGCTCGGATGTGGACCCAAACAACGGTCGTGTACACGAGGCCTTACAGGGAGAGAGCTGCAGCAGAAAAGACACAACCCTTAAGCTGTGATAGGGAGAGCATGGACACCCCCTCTGAGCTGCAGCAGAAAAGACACTCCCCTTGAGCTGTGATAGGGAGAGCATGGACACGCCCCCTGAGCTTAAGCAGAAAAGACACTCTCCTTGAGCTGTGATAGGGAGAGCATGGACACGCCCCCTTAGCTGAAGCAGAAAAGACACTCCCCTTGAGCTGCCAGCTTGATATAAATCTAGCAGAGCAATGAATGGGGAGATCTCTGGACCCATGTGAGGTACAGGGCTGGTTCTAGCTTTGTTAGAAAGAGGTTTTCATGTACTATATGATGTCCAATTTAAATTGTTTCCATCAGTCATGGGATAACCCCTTTATATCTAGGTTTCATGCACATGGAAGGGCCCAAAAGACCAAAATCAGAGTTTCTCTGCTATGGAGTCATTTCTGGTACTGCTTTAATTTGCCCTTGTATGACATACTTAAATTAAGTCTAAATTTATATCATTTAGATTTTTGTTTCCATAAACAGCACCACCCTTACTGATGGTCTTGTCTGGTATTGCAGCTTAGCCCTATTTCCTTGAAGCAATACAAAACACAGCAAATGGAGCGGAGGTGTGCTTTTTTTTTTAAGGGAGAGAAAAACAGACCTTTTTTTCTATTCTCATACAATCTATTTAAATATTGATTTTGGCAGCAGACAGTCGCCTCTGGGGCAAACCTAAGACAGAGTTATACACGAACATTGATTTTAATGAGCCTGTGTATAAACCATCATCAGTGTTAAACAAATCATCATAGAATGTGCTATTGATTTATGAAATACTTGCATGGAATGATGGAAAGGTTTTACGGTTAGGTATGTTTCTTCCTCTTTTTTACGTACATTCATCTTTTAATCATTTTCTTTCTATGGTATCTTGGCTTGTCTTGATATTTTTGATTATGCTGGCCTTTCATTTTTATGGGTAGGATTTATGTTTACATCTTAGATATCTTGCATATTGCAGATCATATAGTCTGATGACTGTATGAGTTCTCCAGTTACTGAGCACATCTGACCTGTAATCCTAGTCTGCCACCTTGCGCAGTTTGCCTTCTACCTTTAGGATACATTCTCATGGGGCGCATATGCTGCAGAATTCAGCGTAGAATTGTGGGCTGATAATCCGTGACGTGTTACAGTATAAGCGAAGGGGGCGACAAATAAACAAATCTTTTTCACATCTGCGGTGTGGATTTTATTACCACAGCCTGGCAATTCTTGGTGCAAATTTCCACCGTGAATATTGCATTTTCCAATTCATAGATCTACAATCTGCAGCAAATTCTACAACTTTTTTTTTTTTGTGATGGGGGGGTTGTCTGTCCATTTCATGTTCCGTCTGTATGTACTGTACCCTTACAAAAACTATTGTATGTAGGGTAATTAACCTTTTATTTCTAATAAGACTAACTTAGCTTATCCTCAGCTCATATATTTTGCTTCCTTCGTGTAACCGATCACCGTACAACACCATCACTTCATCTATCTCTGTACCACAGTTGCCCATAGTCCTCTTTACATCCATTTCTCCCTAAGCTTTCTCTCCTCTTTTTTTCCTCTGTCTCTGGCAGGGTTGGAAAGGTTTGGGGAAGAAGGGAGGGTTACCACGGTAACAGACGGTGCTACCCTGGCATGGTGTCACCCTGGCACACATGGCAAATGGTGTGAGCCTGCTGCTGACGTGAGCAGAATCCCCTCCAGAGGGCAGAGAGAGAGAGAGAGGTAGAAATGCTGAACAGAGACAAGACAAAGAGGGAAAACGGGAATATTTCTCTGCAGGATTAAACTTTTATAGTAATATTAAACTTACATATGAATCCACTCGGTTAGATTATCAAACCCTGTCACCTCAATGTAGGACACAAGAGTTAGTTGTCTTCATTTCTTTTCGTATGATTTTCACATGCTAGTGACTGAGATGACCAATGGATATATGTAAAAGTGCTTGTGTATTGTGATCGCTGTCATGAATCAGTCCCCATAGGACAGTACTGTAGCTTTGAGTGATATGATAGAAATTCTATATTGTTATGATAGCAAAAGGTATTTGCTTCCCTTACACTGGGTTAAATGCTAACTTCTCTGGTGTTGTTTCCGGATGATTAGGAGTGCAGGAAGGCAACACCAGAAGCATCATTAGACACTTCACATCTATGAATCTAGGTCTTTACTGTGCAATGAAAAGGAAGTATTATTACAATATAGATGCAATAAATATATATATTTATTTTTATGTACGCTATATTAATTTATTTATTTTAGGGCTCATGCACAAGGGCGTTGTGTGGCCATTCCATGCATTGGGGACCGCTATTTGTGGTCCCCAATGCACGGGCAACATCCGTGCGGTGGGCAGGACAGCTCAAGACCCATTTAACTTGAATAGGTCCGTTATCCGTCCACACCTCAAAAAAATAGAACATAGTCCTTCCATGGGCTTCCGATCCGTGCCTCCGTTCCGCACCGCATCTCCCGGATTGCGGACCCATTCAAGTGATTGGGTCCGCAATCCCTGATGCAGGGTGCACACGGCCGGTGCCCATGTATTGCAGACCCGCCGTATGCGGGCCACAATATGACTACGGCCACGCTACGGTCGTGTGCATGAGTCCTTATGCACTTATATAGCGCTTATATAATTCCGCAGTGCTTGACAGACATTAGCATCACACTGTCATCCATAGGGCTCACAATCTAAGGGGTTAACTATCCTATCCTATCAGTATAACTATCCTATCAGGCTAACTATCCTATCAGTATGTCTTTGGAGTGTGGGAGGAATTTTCCTCATATGTAGTGCCCCCTGCTGTTTCTCCTTCTTGTCCACCTACTGCATTCAGAGGTGGACTGACATGCTCAGTATCTCCCTGGTGCCTTCCAATCAGTGCCGACGTATTGATCTCATAGAGAAACAGGTGAAGCGGCCCAGACACCTTTCATGCATTCACCCTGCTTCTAAATTCATAAAAGTATTTAGCTCTATCTCACTCTAGATTGCAAAGGAGAAAATTGTGGGGGCATTACATACCATATGTATCACTGGAGCTGTATGTGAGGGACAGTTTTCTATTTTCTTTCAGGGGAGGAAGGGTTAGCTAATTGCAAAGCTTTCTGGGAGATGCGGGTTCTTGATGAGCTGTTGACTGCCCACTGGAAGGTCAAACAAGTCCTCCAGATATTTGAGTAAAAAGAGTTTTTAAGAGTAAGTATACTTTTTTCAATTTTTGATATGTCATAGGGACATATCAGAAGTGTTGATTGGCGGGGGTCCCTGTTCTGAGACCCCCACCGATCGCTAGAACAAGTCGTCAGAAGTGCTCAGGCGAGCACAGCTTCTCATCGCTGCTGAGCGCCAGACTGTAGACAAACTCAATAGTCTATGAGTTTGTCTACAGTCTCATGGTCAGCGGTGAGGAGATGCTGCGCTCGGCTGAGCGCTTCTGACCCCTCGTTCTAGCGATCGGTGGGGGTCTCAGAGCAGGGAGCCCCGCCAATCAACATTTCTGATATGTCCCTATTAGAGATGAGCAAACATGCTCGAAACAAGCACTGTACCACTCGGCTCCCCCGCGCTCGCATGGGCGCAGGCAGCCGCTTCCGTCGTCCCTCGTTTCGAGCACGTTCGCTCATCTCTAGTCCCTATGACTTACCAAAAATTTTAAAACTTGTGGAATAATCTCTTTAACTGTGGTCTATACTGTATTTCCAAGAATGGAGTGACCAGGTCCGCTATTCCCTGCAGAGAGGTGGCCATGTGTTCTCTATCACTCTCCATTGACTTGAACTGAATGGTAGACACAGAAACAGCCAAGTGTGTATTCAACTGCTCAGGAACAGCACATCTCATCACGCGCTGTATATAACTAAGCCCCTTAAACTCCTTTAGGACATCATCTATATAAAATCTGTGCAGATGCACCCACTAAAAGGCCTTTGAATTACTCAACAGGGACCGTAAGGAAATAAATGCATGTTTTAAGCAAATAGTAAGTGCTTCCTCTCAGTGAGTCAGTCATCCAATCCTGATCACTCAGGGGACTTATAATAATCTTTTAGATTCTGATTTAAAAAAAAATACTTAAAGGGGTTGTCTCATTTCAGCAAATGGCATTTATCGTAAAGAAAGTTAATACAAAGCACTTGCTAATGTATTGTGATTGTCCATATTGCCTCCTTTGCTGGTTGGATTCATTCTTCCATCACATTATACACTGCTCATTTATGACCACCCTACAGTCCATCAGTGGTGGTCATTAGTGATGAGCGAATCGAGCTTCAGATCCAAGATCTGTTTCCGTACAGCATTCAAATGTATGGGTTTTGGCGAGGGAAATTCATTATTTAATGAATAACTTCGATTTTTTTAAACTTGAATTCAAATCCTCACGAGACTTCAGTGATAACAAATTTTCCTCGCCAAAACCCATACATTTGAATGCTGTACGGAGACAGATCTCGAACTTTTAAATGAGTCAACTTCAGATCTTGAATCCGAGGCTCAAATCGCTCAACACTAGTGATTGTGCTTGCACACTATAGGAAAAAGCACCAGCCTATGTGCACTCCCACAGTCCCAGCCATCACTTTTTCCTGTAGTGTGCAAGCACGGCCACTACTGCTGTATTGCAGGGTGGTCGTAACCATGGAAACGAGAAGTGTATAATGTGATGGAAAAATTAAATCCAGCCAGCAAAGGAGGCAATATGGGCAATCACAATACATTAGTAAGTGTCTTGTATTAATTTTCTCTACATGATAAATGCCATTAGCTGAAGTTAGACAGCCCCTTTATAAGGGGTTGGCCCATCTCAGGCATTGATGGCATATTGCTAGGATAACCATCAATGTAAAATAAGTACTAACACCGCAAAGGCGTCCACTCAGTGAAGGAGTGCACACCGCGCATATGCACTGTGCTCTCCATTCATCGCTATGGGAGTTCAGAAAATATTCGTGTGAGTGCTCTCGGCTGTTTTACGAAGTCCTATAGCAGTGATTGGAAAGAGCACTGTGGGAATGCTTGCCCTCCTTTATTTTCAGTGAACAGAGGGTGGCCGCACATGCGCGGCTGCTTTCTGTTTACTTCTGTTTACAGTGTCTTTGCAGCTAGGTTACAGAAAAAACTAGGCCAAAAGGCAGGGGATGAAAGGAGCAGACTTAGCCACTAGGAAACTACCAGGTTCAGAGAAATTGTGAGGCATTTTGAATTAGGCCAATGAATTATATGAAGAGCAATGGCATTTCAAAGCTTCCATTTTTCTTCTTTATTTATAAATGGTTATATGGTATGTCATTCATAAAGAAGTAACAGGTGGGAACTGAGAGACGTATTCTCTTCTCATGAAGAGAATCTCAATGAATTTTCTTCTCAGAAATAACAAACTGGATAGATCAAATACAGCTTTTAATGTGAAACGTTCCCTTTTAAAAGAAAATAGAACATCAAGTGTTGTATGTGTTTTTACAGTCCTTCATCCCAGGGTGACACATAGGGGGAGATTTATTAAAGAACGGCGTTTTACGCCAGACTTTGAAATCTCCTTCGCTGGCGAAAAATGTGACTAATTTATGACAAGGTGCCAGAATGAAATCTACGGCAGCTCAGACTTGCTGGCCCCGTCCACTTCCTGTCCTCACCCCGTCACCTTTTTAGAAAGTGGTGACAGCTGCGCAAAAATGCGACTTGCAACAAAATTTGAGGCTATATGACATGGAGTTTGCTCCTCCCACCATGGGGTGGCACAGACTAGAGGAGCTATGTGACATGGAATCTGCTCCTCCCACCACAGGGTGACACAAACAGGAGGAGGAGTTATGTGACATGGAATTTGGTCCTCCCACCACAGGGTGACACAAACAGGAGGAGGAGTTATGTTGACATGGAGTTTGGTCCTCCCACCATGTGGTGGCACAGACAGGAGCAGGAGCTAATGGACATGAATGTCCCTCCTACCACAGGGTGATACAGGGAAAAAGGAATAGCTGTGTGACATGGAAGCCCTTCTGACACAGAATGACAAAGAAGGAAAAAACTATATCTGTGCCACAGACAGGAGAGAGGAGCTATATGACATGAAGTCTCCTTCTACTACAGGGTGGTACATACAGGAGAGAGGAGCTATGTGATATGGAGTCTCCTTCTACTACAGGGTGGTACATATAGGAGAGAGGAGCTATGTAATATGGAGTCTGCTCCTCCCACCACAGGGTGACATAGATAGGAGGGGGAAGCTATGTCACATGGAGTCTGCTCCTCCCACCACAGGGTGACATAGATAGGAGAGAGGAGCTATGTGACATGGAGTCTGCTCCTCCCACCACAGGGTGACAGATAGGAGGGGGAAGCTATGTGACATGGAGTCTGCTCCTCCCACTACAGGGTGACATAGATAGGAGGGGGAAGCTATGTGATATGGAGTCTGCTCCTCCCACCATGGGGTGGCACAGACTGGAGGAGGAGCTATGTGACATGGAATCTGCCCATCCCACCACAGGGTGACACAAACAGGAGGAGGAGCTATGTGACATGGAGTCTGCTCCTACCACAGGGTGACACAGACAGGAGGGAGGAGCTATGTGCCATGGAGTCTACTCTTCCCACCACAGGGTGACACAGACAGGAGAGAGGAGCTATGTGACATGAAGTCTTCTCCCACCACAGGGTGGTACATATAGGAGAGAGGAGCTATGTGATATGGAGTCTGCTCCTCCCACCACAGGGTGACATAGATAGGAGGGGGAAGCTATGTGACATGGAGTCTGCTCCTCCCACTACAGGGTGACATAGATAGGAGGGGGAAGCTATTTGACATGGAGTCTGCTCCTCCCACCACAGGGTGACACAGACAGGAGGGGGAAGCTATGTGATATGGAGTCTGCTCCTCCCACCATGGGGTGGCACAGACTGGAGGAGGAGCTATGTGACATGGAATCTGCCCATCCTACCACAGGGTGACACAAACAGGAGAAGGAGCTATGTGACATGGAGTCTGCTCCTCCTACCACAGGGTGACACAGACAGGAGGGAGGAGCTATGTGCCATGGAGTCTACTCTTCCCACCACAGGGTGACACAGACAGGAGAGAGGAGCTATGTGACATGAAGTCTTCTCCCACCACAGGGTGGTACATATAGGAGAGAGGAGCTATGTGATATGGAGTCTGCTCCTCCCACCACAGGGTGACATAGATAGGAGGGGGAAGCTATGTGACATGGAGTCTGCTCCTCCCACCACAGGGTGACACAGACAGGAGTGGGAAGCTATGTGATATGGAGTCTGCTCCTCCCACCATGGGGTGGCACAGACTGGAGGAGGAGCTATGTGACATGGAATTTGCCCCTCCCAGCACAGGGTGACAGACAGGAGGGAGGAGCTATGTGACATGGAGTCTGCCCATCCCACCACAGGGTGACACAAACAGGAGGGAGGAGCTATGTGACATGTAGTCAGCCTTTCCCACCACAGGGTGACACAGAAAGGAGCGCGGAGCTATGTATCATGGAGTCTGCTCCTCCCACTACAGGGTGACACAGACAGAAGGTGGAAGCTATGTGATATGGAGTCTGCTCCTCCCACCACAGGGTGACAGGGACAGGAGGAGGAGCTATGTGACATGGAGTCTGCCCCTCCCACCACAAGGTAACAGACAGGAGGGAGGAGCTATGTGACATGGAATCTGCCCATCCCACCACAGGGTGACACAGACAGGAGGGAAGAGCTATGTGCCATGGAGTCTGCTTTTTCCACCACAGGGTGACAGGGACAGGAGAGAGGAGCTATGTGACATGGAGTCTGCTCCTCCCACCACAGGGTGACAAAGACAGCAGGGAGGAGCTTTGTGACCTGGAGTCTGCTCCTCCCACCACAGGGTGACACAGACAGGAGAAGCTATGTGACATGGAGTCTGCTCCTCCCACCACAGGGTGACACAGACAGGAGGGAGGAGCTATGTGACATGGAGTCTGCTTTTTCCACCACAGGGTGACAGGGACAGGAGGGAGGAACTATGTGACATGGAGTCTGCTCCTCCCACCACAGGGTGACACAGACAGGAGGGAAGAGCTACGTGACATGGAGTCTCCTCGGACCACAGGGTGACACAATAGGGAATAGCTATATGATATTATTTCTGCTCCTCCCACCACAGGGTGACACAGACAGGAGGGAGGAGCTATGTGACATGGAGTCTGCTTTTTCCACCACAGGGTGACAGGGACAGGAGGGAGGAACTATGTGACATGGAGTCTGCTCCTCCCACCACAGGGTGACACAGACAGGAGGGAAGAGCTACGTGACATGGAGTCTCCTCGGACCACAGGGTGACACAATAGGGAATAGCTATATGATATTATTTCTGCTCCTCCCACCACAGGGTGACACAGACAGCAAAGAACTACAGTATGTGACATGGTTACTCCTCCCACCATAAAGTGGCACAGACAGGAAAGGACTATGTCTCATGGAATCTGTTCTTCCCTCCATAGGGTGACAAAGGAGGAGCTATGTGACCTAAATCTGTCTCTCCCAGCATAGGGAGAAAGGAGGTTGCTTTGTGATATGCTTCTATCACCATAGGGTGACCCAGACAGGAGGCAGATGTGACAACGAGCCTGCTCCTCCCATCTCTGGGCGACACTAATAAAACTATGTAATTAGGAATCTGTCCTATTCTTCTTAAGAGTCATGTGCCAGGAATAGTCTCATTTAAGCCAGTCTAATAAAGTGTAGCGGCAGTAAAAGTGCGATTTCTTAGCATTTTTTAGATGGACGCTTTCCCTTTAATAATGCTCGCCAGATATATATATATAAATATATATAGAAAAAAAAGTCAAGTTAATGCAGAACAGACCTGAGCCTGAGCCAGCACGACCTGAAATAACTCCAATATCACTCACACAAGTTTGTTTTGATCAAAGTACTTTGGGCCTGGGATAGGGGGAGAGAGCAAGAGAGAGGCTGGAAAAGAGAGCGCAGCGAGTGCACAAAAAGACTATGCTCTGCAAAAAGAGATAGTTCAGAGGAAAGAGACATCCGAGAAAGAGAGTGTCTGTAACTGTGAGGTCTTGAGAATACATAATCAGTGAATAGTCCCCGGAGGACATGATCCACAGCTTAGTCACTTTCATAGCGCGGGAAAAGAGTCACCAACTATTAACCCCTTCATCATATGAACAGAATGCATACAGTATTGGGGTGTTTAAGAGTTAAGTACACATGAACACCCCCCCTTTCCCTGCTGGGGCTGTCATTTCCTGGGGCAGCCTGATGAGGTGATTGTAAAGTGGGGTTTAAATCAAGACTTGCGCTGGCTGTGGGCCCGAAGCCAAGGAAACAAGGGGGAGAAATTACAGAACGGAGACCTGTTAACCCCACAGCTGCTGGACAGTGCAGAAGAGAGCGCACAGAGTATATACAGGACTCTGGAGCTCTCTCTGGATGAAGACTTAGGGTGGACATTTTATATTCCCTAATTTGGCCGCTGTGTGCAGAAATGCATGCTAGAATGTGTTAGGAGGTATTTCGTGTGTCTGCTCTCCTTCATTTACTGGCTGGGAAAGCAGAAATATGATTTTCTTTTCCATTTAACATTTTCTAGTCTGTTTCAGCCAACAACTGCCTAGTATTATCTATCTACTTCACAACTTCTATACCAACTGATTACTCCACATAAACTTCTTTGCTACGCAATATATATCCTAGCTCTGTAATCCTTATTACTCCATATAACCTTTTCCTGTGACTCATGTGACCTATTATTTCCTCTCTCTCTCTCTCTCTTTCACCTGTTACCTCGTATAACCCTATTTTATACATTCTCAATTACTTCATGTTATTTTTCCACTGTCCATATTAGCCATAGTATTAATTGTGTTCTTTTACACCATATTAGAATAGTCACTAAAAGTCCTTGCTACATTTTTTGTCAGTATAGATTTCTATCTGATTAATATAACCTCTCCCTATAAATCCTATTATTCTATATATTCTTTACCAATACGTCTGTTTAATATAACCACCATATAACAAGCAAATCCTCCTATTACTCCATATAACATCTCCCTATATCTCTTCCTGATAGTCCATATACACGCTCTTATATCTGCATATCCTCTCCCTATATCTGCTTCTGTTACTCCATATAACCGCTACCTATATCTCCTCCTATTACTCCATATACCTTCTCCCTATGTCTCCTTCTATTACTCCATATAATCTTTCCTATATGTCCTCCTATTACTCTATATAACCTCCCCCTATATCTGCTCCTATATTGTCTCCTATTACTCCATATAACCTCTCCTATATCTTCTCCTTTTACTCCATATAATCTCTCCTATATATCCTTCTATTACTCGATATAATCACTCCTATATCTCTTCCTATTACTTCATATAACCTCTCCTATATCTCCTCTTTTTACTGCATATAACCACTCCTATATTTCCTCCTATTACTCCATATAACCTCTCCTATATCTCCTCTTATTACTCCATATAAACTTTCCTATATCTTCTCCTATTACTTCATATAACCTCTCCTATATCTCCTATTACTCCATATATCCTCTTATATATCTCCTCCTATTACTCCATATAACCTCTCCTATATTCCATTATTTCTCCATATACCATCTCCTTACATCTCCTCCTATTACTTCATATAATCTCTCCCTATGTCTCCTCCTATTACTCCATATAACCTTTCCTATAACTCCTCCTATTACTCCATATCACCTTTCATATATATCCTCCTATTGCTCCATATACAGTAATCTCTCCTATATCTCCTGTTACATCATATAACCTTCCCTTATTAGTCCATATAATCTCCCTCTATATTCCCTCCTATTACTCCATATATCCTTCCCCTATATCTCCTCCTATTACTCCATATCACCACTCCTATATCTCCTCCTATTACTCCATGTAACCTCTCCCTATGTCTTCTGTTACTCCATATAAACTCCCCCTGTATCTCCTCCTATTACTCCATATAACTTCTCCCATTTCTTCTCCTATTACTCGATATAATCTCTCCTTATATCTTTTGCTTTTGTTTCTCCATTTAAACTCTCTCTATATCTCTTCCTATTGCTCCATATAATGTCTCCCTATATCTTCTGTTACTCCATATAACCTTCCCATGTATCTCCTTCTATTATTCCATATATCCTCTCCTACTCCTCCATATAACCTCTCTTATATCTTCTTCTTTTACTCTATATAACCTCTCCCTATATCTTCTGTTGCTCCATATAACCTCTCCCTATAGCTCCCCCTATTACTCCATGTATACTTTTTTATATGTTCTCCAATAACTACATATAACCCCTCCTATATCTCTTCTAATTACTCCATATAATATGTCCTGTATCTCCTAATATTACTCCATATAATCTCTCCTATATCTCCTCCTATTGCCCCATATATCCTCTCCTATTTCTCTATTACTCCATATATCATCTCCTAAATCTCCTATTTCTCCATATACCCCCTATATCTCCTCCGATTAATCCATATATTATGTCCTATGGCTCCTCCTTTTTCCCCATATAACCTCTCCTTATGGCCTCCTATTACTCCATATAACCTTTTCTATATCTACTATTATTACTCCATATAATCTCTCCTGTATCTCCTCATATTACTCCATATAACCTCTACTATATCTCCTATTACTCCATATAACCTCTACTATATCTCCTCCTATTACTCCATATAACATCTATATCTCCTCCTATTACTCTGTATAACCTTTCCTACATCACCTCCTATTACTCCATATATTCTCTCCTATACCTCCTTTTTTTACTCCATATAAGCTCTCCAATATGTCCTCCTATTACTCCATATAACCTCTCCTATATCTCCTCTTATTACTCCATATAACCTCTCCCAATATCTTATTTTCCTCCATATAAGCTCCCCATATATCACCTCCTATTAGTCCATATAACTTCTTTTATTTCTCATACAATAACGCTGTATAACCCCTTTTATATCTCATCTTGTTACTCCATGTAACCTCTCTTATATCTCCTTCTATTACTCCATATAACATCTCCTATTATTACTCCATATAACCTCTCTTTATACTCCTCCTATTATTCCATATAACTCCTCCTGTTTCTCCATATTATCTCTCTCTTTATCTTTTTCTATTACTCCATAGCACATCTCCATATACTCTTTTGATTACTCCATATAACCTCTCCTATATCTCCTATTACTCCATTTAACCTCTCCTATATCTCCTCCTATTACTCCATATAACCTTTCCTTTATCTCATCCTGTTACTTCATATAAGCTCTCCCTCTATCTCCTCCTTTTATGCCATATAACTTCTCCCTATATTTCCTCATATTACTCCATATAATCTCTCTAATTTCCGTCTATTACTCCATTTAACCTAATATTACATCTCCTTTTTCTACTGGGGCACTATACTGGGACTTTATTATTACTGAGGACTTTATGGAGAGCCCTCATGACTTCTGAGGGCTGTATAGAGGGGCCCTCTTACTTCTGGGGGCATTATAGGGGGTATTATTACTTATGGGGGCACTAAGGGGGCTTTGTAACAGCCAGGGGTACTACAGGGGGCTTTAGCCTGCTGTGGCTATAATAGAGGGATAATACTTAAAATAAATAAGGCAGTATAGGGCGTCTTATTACTTCTGGGGGGCTGTTTACTACTAGGGCGTATTACTTCTGGGGGGCTGTTTACTACTACTAGGGATTTGATGGGTGCCTGATTACTTCTTGGAATGCTATGTGGCTTTTTGAGGGCTTTATAACTATTAAAGACGCCATGGTGGGGCTTTATGACTACAAGGGGCACTATGGGGACTTTATCACTACTGGGGGAACCAGTATTACTAATTAAGGCACTATGAGGTGATTTATTATTATTTGGGGCACTATGAGGGACACTATGAGGGGCTTTATTAATATTGTGGAACTACTAGTGGCATTATTACTTCTTGGGACAATGTAAGGGAGAGAATTTCTTTACTATTGGCGACACTTTTTGGAGCACTGTTACTATGGGGGGGTTATCTGTATGGCACTATTATTTCTGGGTAATAGTATTTGGGGGTATTGTAGAGCACTGCAAGTACAGTGTTGGTGGTAGCAGTAGTATAACACTATTGGGGCACCAAGAGTTGGGAAGAGATGATGGAAAAGTGAAGAACCTAAGATATTTGAGTGCCAAACGTTTCAGAGATGAGATGTGGCTGAAAGAAGTCGTCATGGTGGTCTGAGCCAAATGTAGATGATGAAGAGAAAGAACATGTATAATCAGAGAAGATAAGTTTGTTAGCGCTGAATGTAATGTCTATCCAAGTATGTCTTTAGTACGAGGGCTTGGGGAGTGATTATTATGGCATATATATTTCTTCCTTTTATTCCATATAACTTCTCATGATCCATAAACGTATTACTCCACAAAATTATTTCCCCAGGACCCTGCTCAGGGCATAATATATTTAGACTAGACTTAGGGGGGAATTTATCATTAGGGGAATATTTGAAGTCAGTTTTGCTTCAGTCTGTGTTGGGAGTACTTTGTGCAACATTTATCAAATGTCCCATGGTGTTTGATAAATTTGGTTTGTTCTTAAACCTTAGGCCCCTTTCACACGATGTTTCCGCGCGGGTGCAATGCGTGATGCGAACGCATTGCACCCGCACTGAATCCTGACCCATTAATTTCAATGGGGCTTTTCACATGAGCGATGTTTTTCACGCAGCAGTTCGCCGTTGCGTGAAAATCGCAGCATGTTCTATATTCTGTGTTTTTCACGCAGCCCTGGCCCCATTGAAGTGAATGGGGCTGCGTGAATAACGCATTGCATCCGCACACAAGTGCGGATGCAATGCGTGATTCACTGATGGTTGCTAAGAGATGTTGTTTGTAAACATTCAGTTTTTTTTCACGCGCGTGAAAAACGCATTGAAACGCTTCGCACCCGCGCGGAAAAAACTGAACGAACGTACGCAATCGCAGTCAAAACTGACTGCGATTGCGTGCGGATGCGTGCGGATTTTCCTGAACGCATCCGGACCAAATCCGGACACGCTCGTGTGAAAGAGGCCTTACACTTCTGTCTTGAGAAGCTACTCCACCCTCCTCCTGGAGTGAGATTGCCACTTATTTGTGACTTTTTTAAACTCATTAACATAGCTAACCACACCCACTTTCCACCCATATTACAAAACTGGAGTGAGTGGTATGCACATGCAAAAAGTCACAACATGAGCAAGTGAGTGAAAAAAAAAATTGCAAATTTTTGCGCAATTGCATACATTTTGAGCAAACGTGTGCAAAAAAAAATTCACAAAAACCCTATTTTGCTACTTTTTGATGCCAGAATTCTGGAGTGAAGGTATGATAAATCAGGGCCTTAGACTTTAGACTATTGCACTATTAAAGAATTTTAGACAAATAGTACCTGACTTTAAAAAAAAAAAAAAAAAAAGGTGGAAATTAGACATTTTACAATGACATGGATACTGTGTGTGACACATACTGCATAATACTTCATACCCGTCACCAAATCTTTAATAGGACGTGTATAGTCGTATACATCGTACACATTACCATTTGGGATCCAGAACCAGTCTGTGAGTCATCTTGGTGACCTCTTTCTCAGTTTTAAATGAATAATTGATTTGTTTGTAATTAAATTATCTCCATCCTCAAACTATAAATATTAATGTCTATAATAAAAATGTGATTAGTGAGTAATGCTTTGATGGGTTAGCGAAGCATGAGAATGATGGTCCATACTGGGTGGAATTGACTTTGGATGTCAATTTCCAACCCTGATACCAACCCAAATAGAGTTATAGACGCACCAATTGCAGTACTTAGCTTAGAGGCTGAGCAAAAAGAAAACTGTGGTCCACAATATTTATAATAATGTGATGATGCAGGTATGGGGCAAGGGTGGTCATCTTCTACCCAAGATTTCTTTGATGTATGATCATGGACGTCTTGTAGATGTTGCTGTGCATAGAAGCTAGCACAAACTGTGATATTCCTTCACTGCCTCTCCATCAGCTGTGGTCTTAAGTGTGTTTAATGCCATAAGCCCTTCGGCAGCCGTATTCCCTTATACTAAAAGCCAGTCTTCTATGCTTTAGGCCTCTTTCACACGACAGTATTTTTTGCGGACTCCGATCCGCATTTTTCACATGAAAAATGTGAACCCATTCATTTCTATGGGTCCGCAAAAAATACTGAGAGCATACTGTGTGCGTATTACGGACAAGAATAGTACTGTTCTATTAGGGCCCAGCTGTTCCGTTCCGCAAAATACGGAATGCACACGGATGCCATCCGTTTTTTTTGCGGATCCGCAATTTGTGGACCGCAAAAAACAACGTTCATGTGAAAGTAGCCGTCTACAATAAAACATCAAACTTATCTGCTCACCAGAGAGATTCCACAGCCAGAATTTTTTACACCAATTATTTTACTGATCAACCACAAAAACAACATAAATGTGATTGAGTTGGTGATGACCAGTTTTTGTCTGTCAATCAGATTGAATGCATATTCTATTTAACTAAATGCATATCAATGAGGATATTTGTATAAATCACATGCAAGCTTCAGCCACATTGGCGTTTGTATGAAAACTCTCAGGTGATTGCAATTTTTGCAGAACTCTGAATTCACTTTGGATTTTGATAGAGCACTGATTTTTATTGACTGTTTTTTTTAGGTGGATACACGGAGATGGTATAGCACGATCGAATTCCCACCAATGTGTCCATATATTAACGCGAGCTGAGGACCAGCCATAACCTGGCGAGCTCAACTAAGTTTTACATATTACTACTAAAGAGCAATGATATATATAGATATATATATCTATATATATATATATGATTCTGTGCCGTGGGATAATTTGTTTTACTATACTTTTTTTTGTAATTAATCAATATCTTCAGTGTGGCCAGATCCTAGGGTTTATTAATTAGTATTGATTTTACACATGGGCTTAATCACGACATAAACAATAAATGAGACTTATCAATTTAAAAAAAAATTACATTGCAAAATTATTTACCAATAATTAAAAATAAACAGTTAAATTATTAAATTTTACTTAAAAAATACCTTTTATTCCTGGTAAGGATACATTAAATATGAACAAAAAAATTAAAGGAATGTTTTAAATAAAAATAAAATTTAGCTCTATAAAGTAAAGCAAAATTCTTTCATAAATTACGGAAAGCTGTAAAAATAAAAATCCGTCAACTTGTAATGTGTCTGAGAATTTTTTTTTATAAGAGGATCTACAATGAGATTTCGGGCAATTATTTGCAGACTAGAATATCTGAGCAAGTCTCTTCTGGAGAATTTTTTAAAAATTAAAAAAAAAAAAAACCCCGAATGGGTCATGTATCATTTTAAATAATCAAAGCAATCGATACGCCAGCTTCCACTCATATTAATGAATGTAAATTCACACAACCTTGGCAAGTCTTTTTATCTCCCTTGGGCACCAAAAATTAGATTGTAAGCTTGATTGGGCAAGGAAGCCATTCAGGCAGATTTACAAATAATGTGCTCACTTTTTCATTTTCAAGTTCTTTATAAATGCAAAGTACTCTCATTAGGCCGAACAAATGGCTGTATGTATCTCTATCTTCAATGGTTATGTAGATTGAAGTAGTAGGTTTTAGGTAAAACTCACAACTCGTGAAGAGTGGCCGAAGCAACGACGAGAGAGAGACTCGGGCGTTAAATTCAGCAATCTACCTAACAACTTTGGAATGATATACAGCATGCTAACATATGGTTAAACACAGTGATCTGTTTCACATCCCCTTGTCTACTTGGCCACGCTCATACCGAGTATATATATTTTTTTCTTTTTAGTGCACAATGTGTTTACGTGGAAAAGTTCACCATATTTTTTTGACATTCAAGCATTCCATGACTTTCCATAATGAGTCTTTGCAAACAGTCAAATAGGAACCAAGGTCTCCGGTGTCATTGTTATTTGGTAGGCACATTTAATCGCCAAGTTTAAGAGATTTCTGTCAATTCAGCATTTTTGCATGGAGCAATACCTTAACCGGTTAATAGAGTTGAGGGGAAAATCAAGCCAAAAAATAACAAAACCGGGCCTACTTGTGGTACTTAACCATTTCTGCTCAGAAGGCTGCACAATTCTGATGTTCTGCTTCAACCTCTGATTCTTTTTAGTTTTTAGCTAATAATAATTCTTTTAAGTTTTTTTTTTTATTATTAATGTTTAATGAAACCTATTATATATTCCTCGAAACAACCCTAAAAACTCAAGTATCTTTTAGTGGAAAAGTGCAATATTTTGATGAAATAGGGATCAAAATACATGATCCCCTACAAGACTAATTTTCATTTTCCATTATGTGAATCTTTTTGTATTTTACAAGTAAAATATTACAGTACATGTGGGCACTAGATTGATAAAGCAACATGACATTTAGGGTTCTGAAAGATAAAAGAAAATATGGGAAAAAGAAGTTTTCAAGCAATAGGTTAAGATAAAGATGAGATGCAGAACAGAAGTGTGAAGAGGAATATAAACAGGAAGATTAAAAAAAAGAACAGATGTAAGATAAAGAAAATGGAGGAGAATGAGGTGTGGAATACACAGAAGAAGTGAACGGAAGGAAAGGACAAAAATCTGCACAAAGGGAGAGATAAGGAGTAGATGGTGTGATGGTGAGAATGAAGCAGAGGAGGAAGGGAAACCAGACAGAGTTTCATTCAGCCAACTTGGCGCTGCTAAAAGGCCCCCTCCCCAAGCAGCCATCCCCAAAATAATCCTGGTACCCCTCCCTTGCACATACTTCCAAGCAGTCTACTCCCCTTCTTTTCATTTTCAGCCGCCATAAAAAAAGGGAAAGCATTAATATGGTTTATTTCATGAAGAACAGAGGCTGAGCCCCTTTCCTAAAAAACCACCCCCAATCTCACAGGACCAGGGCCCCCAAAAAGCAAGAGCGGCCAAAACTAAAACCTTGCTTCCTGATTGGTTGTGAAAAACCGCAGTGCACTTTTGGCAGTGGCTAAACCACAACAGATCTCAGCTGTGTTAGTCCATCCCTCTGCCAATCCAGCCGTGGTCTGGATGCATTTAAAAGGATTTTTATTTCCCTTTTTTTTTATTTGTAAGGTATCAGGTACCCACATATTGCAACCTTCTATCTCCAGTTCACAGTTTTTGTTATAACCCTTAAAAAAATTTCATGTACAAATATTGCCAGTTCCCCTTATAAAGCACCAAAAATGTACAGCAAGGCTGTAACCCCTAAACCTTGTAGCATGTGGTGGTTGAATTATTGTTTGTCTATGTTTTCATACACATAAATGATTTGGAAATAAACCTTCAAAAGGCAGACTTCAATACTGTGGAATCAACAGAGCTGTGAGGTAATGAAAGAGAAAAGAAGGAGAGGGGGAGAACATTGAAGGTTCTGAAAAAGAAGGTGAGATAAAACGGTTGGAGGAGAAACTGTTGGTTGGATTTAAACAGCAGCAAAAAAGAGTACACAGACTCTGCGCCACAAAAGAACGGGAAGCAAAATCATGTAGTCACTTCAGAAAAAAAATAATGTCCACATAATAATGAAGGTATGACAGAAAGAAAGGATGGAGAACAGGATGCTAATGGAAGAGTAGAGGGATTAAAAGGTAATAGTGGAGGAAGTTGGTAAGAAGAGTAGGAAATCAGAGTTTTATCGAAAGGAAGCACAAAAGCATATAATAGATTACTGTCTTTAGCGTTGGTGCTTTATGAAATTAATGGAATGAATGAGGAAGTGCAGCTGGCAGAAAGGAGATGTAGAATGATAAATGAAGGAAATATTGAGGAAACATTATGTGCATTATGTGAAGTAAATTAGGTAAATAGAATTGAAAATAAAGTAGTGCATGAGGAAATGCAGGCAGTATCGAGAAGTAGTACATTTAGTATACAGGAATCAGGTACAGGCCTTCACAGGAAAAGTAAAATAAAATAGTACATAGGAAATATTTGCAGTGTAGAAAAAGAGAATGGCAGATGAGGAAATATAGGCAGGAAACAAAATAGATGAAAGTACAGAAAAAAACAAAAGAAAGACAGAAAGAGATTAGGAAGTAGAGGCAATACTCATCAGTAGATGAAGAAGTCTAAGAAGCCGAAAGAACACTAGAAAAGTACATGATACAGTATTTCATTAAGATATTCTACTATATAGACTGAATGGAGGACAAGGATAAATTTGGTGCATCTTTAAGTCTTACACTTTCATCAAGTTTTGCAATTTTTTTAAAAAAAGTTGCAGTTGATTAATCTGTTTGAAATCATCTCAACAGGCTAACTAGATCCATGTTCCCACCCACTTTTCAAAATGCGGTAAAATGTTTACACAAATAAGCTGCCATTTTTTCTAAAGCTAGAATTCTGGAGTGCAGGTCCTGATAAATTCCTCCCATAAACTACAAAAAAACAGGGGGAATAAGACAATATTGTATGATGGTGAAAGCCGGGAATACTTTATACATTAGATGGAATCAAATGTGGCTCCATAGTGCTACTGAACTGATTTGGCTGGAAGCTCCCTGGTCTTCACCTTTTAACTCCCACCCGGGGATCTGGACTCCTCCTGGAGTAGTCTCAGTTCAGAGGCTGCTGACCCCTGGGGTTCAAGAACATTGAGGGATAAGGTAACAATGTAGTCAGGCAAGGGTAGGCAGAGTATGAGCAAGCTATTAAACAGTCCAGAGATCTGGTCAGGCAGTGAAGGTTCAAATCCAGAAACAGGTAGAGTTCAGTAAATGGTAAGGTAAAAAATCCAATAACATACCATTGCCAGAAACTAGCTAACTAGAACCTATTGCTTAGACACATTCCCACAAGAGATACCCCAGGAAGATCTGCCATATGATGGAATAGATTAGGGTGTGCTTGCTGTCCTTTTAAGAACCAAAGAGAGTGTACATGCACCCTATGGGCAGAGGAAGGGAAAGGAAGAAAGGAGTAGTTCACAGCCTGTGTGTAGTGGATGAGCAGAGCTACAGAGATGCCTGCAGAGAATTAGCAGGGGGTGTCTGATGGGCCCAAGCCTCAAGTACCAAGGAGTTTGTGACCAGTTAAGCATTCTGTCATCCATGCCCACCTGGAGAAGTGAGGTAGCCGTGAGAATTGGTTGTAGCTTTTACAGAGTTCTCAAAGTAAACCTTAGAAAATCCCAAAACTGATGTGAAAACATAAAGAGGCTCTGTCACCAGGTTTTAACCTATGTATTTTAATACATAGGTTAAAACCCCTTAACTTGTACATTTCTCACATACCTTTATTGCAGAGTATAGCGCAGCGGTTGTGCTGAAAAACGAAGTTAAAACATTATGCTAATGAGCCTTCGGAGCACCGGGGGGCGGGCTCTTTCCTCCTGAGAACCGCTTCTTCACCGCCCCCCCCCCCGGGCCCAAGGCTCTCCCCCATGCCGAAGTCCACTCCCCTCTGTAAAGTGACTGACAGCGCTAGACCGTTTGGCCTAGCGCTGAAATCCCGCGCCTGCGCCGTCACTTCCGGGTTCAGCGATACCCAGGACATGTTCAATTTTTTTGCGAGGGCTGTGGAACAAACTTACGGATGCGGACAGCACACAGGTGTGCTGTCCGCATCTTTTACATCCCCAATGAGACAAACAGGTTCGCATCTGATGTGCAAATAATGCAGATCAGATGCAGATCAAATCTATGGCCATGTGTGCGAGCTCTCAGTGATATCCTCAGGTAACAGGTAGGAAATAGTGTTAGGTTCCCGTTCTACAGAGATCACCTTGACGATTTGGTGGACGGGCCCAGATAATTTTGTACAAAATATATTTGCCAAGAATCTCTAATTTACTAAACAAGCATAGCATTAGCCCTAGAATACTTCATATCTCTATGGCATTTTGTGCTTTATCTGGTTAGCAGTGTGCCGTTGCATTGTATGTATTTTCCTTTCCAAAGTGGCATTTGTATATGTTCACCTCTCTTCTGTGAATGCTACTGATACCTACGTACCATATTCCTGTATCTTTTTTTTCCAGAACCCACATGTACAATAAGTGAGAACCAGTGCAGTTGGATGTAATGCTTTGTGGTCTATACATATGTAGAGAAGAACACTTCATGCTAAAGATTTCAGCACTTTCTTAATTCTGAGATCCCACCTATCCATGTGTCAGTACCAGTGGGTCAGTGGAGAAACAACATAGCCATGGACTATTTTGGTCCATGTTGTGGACCAGTCATGCTCATTTGATGTCTATAGGCCTGTGAAAAACATGGCATCTGGGTTCTGTCAGTGGTTTCCATGGAACTTTAGTAGGGGATGCTCTGTGAATCCCCTTTTCAGCCTACCAGTCCACAAGGATAATGGACGACACGCGGAAGACAAAAAACGGATGAAACAGGAACATGAAAGTACTGTATAAATTTTAGCCAGCAATATGTTATTAAGATTTTTTTTCTCTTTTATGAAATAATTAAATTAAAGGGGTTGTCCCACGAAAAATTTTCTACAGTTTTCACACCAGCACCTGGATCGGAATACTTTTGTAATTGGATGTAATTATAAATTTAGTATAGCCATTATTATAGAGTTATTCAATAAAATGTATCTGTGTTTCCTATTTCTTTGACCTGCTCACTGAAAAGGCCGCACATGCTCAGTTTCATCCTTCAGCTGCCTCCTGAGCTGTGATTGGGAAAGCGTGGACACGCCCCCTGAGCTGCAGCAGAAAAGACACTCCCCTTGAGCTTACAGCCTGATATAAATCTAGCAGAGCAATGAATGGGGAGATGTCTGGATCCATGTGAGGTACAGGTCTGGTTCTAGCTTTGTTAGAAAGAGATTGTCATGTACTATATGTTGTCTGATTTTCATTTTTTACATTAGTCGTGGGAGAACCCCTTTAAGCATCAGATTGGTAATACGTTTGTGAATATAAGGCCTCATGCACATAGCTGTATTATTTACTTGTATGACCTTGTATGGAACCATAATACATTTCTCATAACCATGTATGTGGCCTCACTGTACTTCTGTATGACTCTTATTCGAGCATAAAAAGTGTAGCATGCTGTGTTGAACTAAATATCACAAAGCTGTTCTCTAAGTTCATTGTTTGTGCTCAGTAATACAATGCTGTATGATGCACCATATGGAGATACACATGATGGTAAAGGCCCTATAGTGCAGAGTGCAGGGAATCTTGTGTGCTCCTGCGCATCCTCTTACCATAGTCAAACAGGCGGAGATTATTTTACTAATAAGGTTATCTTTACATCCAACATAAAGAAGTAGAACAGTTTAAGAATGGAGGTAAAGCTCAGCCAAACATGCTATTCCTCCCAGTCGTCCCATCCCGCAGGAGCAGCTTGGCGAAGTATGTATGTGTTCTGAATGGGAATAGGGGAGTAAACCACTGTCAGGTTTGTCAGCTTAATCTCCCCTGAGAACAAAATGGTCGAGCAAGTTAAAATCTAATAGCCCGATCATTCTTTCCCCCGACATCAGTCATCATGGGAAGTCCAGACATCCTATACACGCCACACAGTCATTCCAAAATCAGGTTTGGTCAACATTAATTTGTACCCCCAGCACTATTGGCTAGAAGTTTCAGGCTATTGGGGCCATACAGTTAGGGCTCATGCACTCAGCCATAGGTGCTTTGCGGTCAGCAAATCCTGCCCAAGTTGATGTTGCCTTTTTTCCTTTTACCCCTGCAGAAATGTCCTGTCCCTGTCTGCAAAATGGACAACAATAGGACATGTTCAATTTTTTTGCGAGGGCTGTGGAACAAACTTACGGATGCGGACAGCACACCTGTGTGCTGTCCACATCTTTTACATCTCCAATAAGACAAACGGGTTCACATCTGATGTGCAAATAATGCAGATCAGATGCAGATCAAATGTATGGCCATGTGTGCAAGCTCTCTGTGATATGCTCATCTTGATTATAGTAAAACATCCGTCAACCAGGTTGTTAGACACACCGTGGAATAAATAATGGGTAACCATTTTGAACCACCTTCAATTATTATTAGACCTGGATTGTCTCCTTTTATTATTCTAGTCTATTGCTATGGCTTCTCATCAAACAAACGGCACGCACCATCCATGTCAGCTTAGATCTACCTAGCGGTGCACACACTGTCAGCTTGGATCTACCTAGCAGTGTAAACACCATTCATGTCAGCTTGGAACTAGTTAGCAATGCACACTCCATCAATGTGTTCTGTTAGCATTGCACACTCTATCAGTGTGCCATGTCAGCTTGGATCTACCTTGTAATACCCACACCATCAATGTTCCATGTCAGGGCCCATTCACACAACATTTTGGCTGCTGTGCCCCTGTTGAGGTCCACAAAACATCGGCACCGGCCGTGTAACCTCCATACTGAGGTGCATACCCTTTGACCTGAATGGGTCTGTGATCAGCGACATATGGCAAAACATAGGACATGCCCTCCTGTCTGCTTTCAAGTCCATGCTTCCGCACCACAAAAGATAGAACATGTCCTATCTTTTGCCATATGTTGCGGATCACGGACCCATTCAAGTCAGTGGGTCCTCATCGCAGAACGACCAGTTCCCGTGTTTTGTGGACTCGCTGTTTGCTGTCTGCTATATAGGCATGGCAGCCATACAGTCATGTGAATGGGCCCTAACAGTGCACACATCATTAATGTGCCATATCATTTAGGATCTACTCAACAATGCCCACACCACCAGTGTGCCATGTCAGCTTGGATCTACCTTACAGTAAAAACACAATTTTGCCACTTGAGCAGACGCCCATAACCCTCATACATTGATTGAGGCAGAGGTTGGACTCGACAGTGTGACACCTTCAGTGCAGCTCTGTGTTCCTTCTCATTACTTGTGTCTTCTGATGTAACACTTTGCTACAAACATGGTGAAGCCGTTTGAGACAAAGCAAGAAAAACAATATGAGACCTTACATGAGCCAGTAGTGGCTCAGTGGTCAACCCTGTTGTCTTGAAGTTCTGGAGTCCTGAGTTTAAATGTTAGGTTTCCTTCCACACTCCAAAAATCATACTGGTACATTAATTTGAAATTTAGATTGTGAGTCCCAATGGGTACAGGGTCTCATGACAATCTATGCTAAGGAATAAGCTGAGGCTATATAAATGATTTACACTTACACCTTCCAATTTTAATGAATTGTAAAGCATCTTTCTCTCAATGCTGTGCTGATCTGTCATATTGTTTTTTATGTATTCTACTACTGCACTATTTTATATAATGTCCCAAAGGAAACCAGACAATAGACCAATTATAGAAAAAAACATGAACAATGTATCTACTGTTAAATGAAATGACGCAACAGGAAAACAACGAGCAAATTAAAAAAAAAAAGATCACGGAAAATAAGTTATTTAATGTCACGGTAAAGAGGATAAAAGGAAATTTTTATTTGAAAAAAGGAAATAAGGGCAAAGGAAATGGCAGTACACTGAATGAAGAAAGGACGTAGTACAGCGGAAACCAAAACACATGGAATGAAATGTAGGTATAAAACCTCACGAGAAATAATTTATTATTACAAATCACTAGGGACCTGACCATAGATTAGAAAAAAAAAAAGTAAAACTAGGTTTGTACAATGAAAAATTACGCTACATTTTAATGGCTATACTCCTTTACACTCAGAGGCTGACACCCCATTATGACCTCCCCCATCATGAGCTTCTGCCCACACAGCTGATGAGCTTGTTTCAGTGTCTTAGAGGCCGTTCAGACGACCATAGTATTTCTCTTATAACGTTATAGTAGTAACCTTCTTATTACAGTAAGCCGGCTCCTGATCTTCTTATTACCCCTGTAATATCTTATTACAGTAACCTGGCTCCTGATCTTCTTATTACCCCTGTAATATCTTATTACAGTAACCTGGCTCCTGATCCTCTTATTACCCTGTAACATCTTATTACAGTAACCCGGCTCCTGATCCTCTTATTACCCCTGTAACATCTTTTTACAGTAACCTGGCTCCTGATCCTCTCATTACCCCTGTAACATCTTTTTACAGTAACCCGGCTCCTGATCCTCTTATTACCCCTGTAACATCTTTTTACAGTAACCCGGCTCCTGATCCTCTTATTACCCTGTAACATCTTATTACAGTAACCCGTCTCCTGATCCTCTTATTACCCCTGTAACATCTTATTACAGTAACCCGGCTCCTGATCCTCTTATTACCCTGTAACATCTTATTACAGTAACCCTGCTCCTGATCCTCTTATTACCATGTAACATCTTATTACAGTAACCCGGCTCCTGATCTTCTTATTACCCCAATAACATCTTATTACAGTATCCTGGCTCCTGATCCTCTTACTACAGTTAACCTGGCTCCTGATCCTCTTATTACCCCTGTAGTTTCTTATCACAGTAACCCAGCTCCTGATCCTCTTATTACCCCTGTAACATCTTATTACAGTAACCCGTCTCCTGATCCTTTTATTGCCCTTTAACATCTTATTACAGTAACCCGGCTCCTGATCCTCTTATTACCGTGTAGCATCTTATTATAGTAACCCGGCTCCTGATCCTCTTATTACCACTGTAGCATCTTATTACAGTAACCCGGATTCTGATCCTCTTATTACCCCTGTAACATCTTATTACAGTAACCTGGCTCCTGATCCTCTTATTACCCTGTAACATCTTATTACAGTAACCTGGCTCCTGATCCTCTTATTACCCCTGTAACATCTTATTACAGTAACTCGGCTCCTGATCCTCTTATTACCCCTGTAACATCTTATTAGAGTAGCCCGGCTCCTGGACCTATTATTACTCCTGTTATATCTTGCATTAGCCTAGCTCTCAAGTTACCAATTTCTTGAATATACCGAGCTATGTAGTGATTTATTGCCCTTTTTTATCTTTTTTTAATAATCCGCCTTCTGCATTGGCTTATGCCAACCTTTATGTCAATGCCAATAAAGCTGCTGGACTTTAAAAATGGCCACTATCCAGCTAGGCAGTGGAGAGAAACGGGCACATCATTCAAATGGTAATGACCAGCATGGCATAAAGCCCTCTTTCCCCTTATGCAAAAATCACACATCCTGGCATTGCCAGTCATGTCTGTACACCATAGTCTTTATCTTCTGAGTGCTGAGGCTCAGTGCTTCTGATGAAGAGACTGGTCATGCAGATTGTTGTGTAGTCTGTATGTAGCCTGGAGTATCAAGGGAATGCTGGCAATGTGTTCCTTACTTATGTACACATGTTGTGGTGCAGATGCGCGTGTGTGTGACAGGGAGCCTGGCACTACCACTGTCCCAGGTCTTTTCCAAGAAAGCTCTCTCCTCAACATGAATTATTCAGACTCTATTCCTTCCAATTCCTTGCTGGTCCTCTTGTCCCCTCTTCCCTATATAAATAATTAATGGTCTTTTAATTAGCTTGAAACAAGCCCCATATCCCTCTGGGGAGACACCCCTTCCTCTCCTGCACCTCAAAAGCACCACTCTACTGCACACTTTACTGATCCGAGAAGGAAAAATAGCAGAAATATTTACTTTCTAGGGTGTGACTCTGTTGGTGAATATAAGATTTAGGATTGTGCGCATATCACCATTTTATAATTTTATTTGCTTATTTTTGAATTTCACACTTTTCATCATGGCTCAGTCTGGTTGATGCAAACACCACAAAGTGCTATTTGTGTCTGGAGTTGAATATTTGAACTCCCACACCTAAATGAACATGGTCTGCATGCAGTCATCACCACCTGGTTGAGGTCGATGAGTAGAAAGTGAGTGTTAGATGTAACTGTACCTACAAAAACCTTAGTTACACATAACACCCTTGTAAGAGAAATTTTGTAATACACTAACTGCTCTGAAGTTTCATGGATTGGCCTCGCTGGATCTCAGTTACATGACGTTCCTATTCTGAAAATCCAGCTTCCACCGATGTCACAAGGTTTGTAGCCTAGCCTATGGATGGGATGTCACATCCTCTGTGGATGGGGCCAGTACTACTTCTCTACCTGGCATTTGCACAGAGCAGGTGGATTCAGAAGTTTGCGCATGTGCAAGGGAGAGGAATAGTTCTGGCCCCATCCACAGCCCAACCAATCTAGAAACCAGGTAAAGATTGTGATATATGTGAGATCTTTTTTTTTTTTTTTTTTTAGAAAGTGTCACATGACCTGGTTCCAGTAAGGCTGACCCATAGAATTTTCGGATGGTAAGTTTATCACAAACTCTCTCTTTCATGTGTGTCAGGCGTGATTAAAGGGAACTTGTCACCTCTACTGCGTTCACTGCAAGCTTTTGAGCTTGCAATCAGTACTTTTACAGTAGTGACATGCCGAACCTCGCAGTATCTTAGTACTCACGCATTTGTTTTTTTTTTTGCCAACAATTATTGAATGTTCATTATTAAATGTACCCCAAGAAATAAAGCTTTGGCATTCTGGCTAGAAGAAAAAGCTGTTCTATGAAGCTGAATTCATAAAGTCTAACCTATCCTTAATTTAAATCTTAATAAGATTATTGGCCATAGCAATCTCTTTTTCATGCTGTTTGTCGGGTGAACACAGGGCAATAATCATAGGAACGTTCATGCCTATTCATCGGCCCATGTAAGAGGCTACTTAGGAGGGTTATGGTAATGAACAGCATTAGGAGATAAAATGACACAGTGGGATTCACAGTATATGACGTGAAAAAGTAATGCACTGGTTGTGGGCATGCAGAGCGGATTCTGTGCCGCAAGCCTGCAGTAAATTACAAAAAATACTGAAAATGCCATCCACACGTAGTGGAGAATTTCCATGCAGATTTTGTCATCTACAACATGTTCATTATGTTGCAGAAATGTGGAGCATTTTCATCCCTTCGGTATATAGGGATGAAATGAGTATTAAATGTAACACATGTAATACATATACTGCTGTGAAATCACCATAAGAATTGTAGCAACAGCCACAAAGGAAAAATCCCATTTTATTAAGACATTTCCATAGTCCATGTTAGGTTTGTATATTTATTACCAAAATAAAAGAGCATTCCTCTGATTGGATCAGCTTCCTGGCGTAATAGTATGGTCATGAAAAGGTGCACGTACTAGTGTTACTAAGGGTAAATGCATGCTACTGACCGCAAGTCAAAAACACGATGTAACATGAAGTCCCTGGGCCCCAATGCAAAATCTTTATCAAAGAGACACCGCTTTTCTGTCTATTTTATATTAATACGGATTGCTGTGTGGCAGTAGAGAATTTAGGCCCCCTTAGTCACCAGGGCCCAGCTGCAACCCAAACCTCTGCAAAATGTACTGTATATGTATAGTCATTTCACCCAAACCCACCATGGCCATGTAGGATAGGATATCAGTCTAGAGTCCATATGTCAGCTGACTGACAGGGCCATAGAACTTTAAACACACTTTTAGGACTGATTTACACAACCATGATCTACTCAGGAAACATGGCCCGTGTGTCAACTGCATCTCCCCGTCCACATGGGCTCCCCTGAACCGACTGCATCATAGTGATTTAATGGCAGGTGTAATTTACTATACTCACGTGATGATATTAGTAAAGTACATTATACCCACAATCAGAATGGAACTGACTGCCGCTTCAGTCAGCTTATTGGCAGGATCACTGGGAGTTGGACCACACCAATCTTGTATTGATGGCCTATTCGTAGGCTAGACCATCAATATTGTAGTGCTAAAGAGCCCTTTTAATAGGAACACAGATTTTCAAACTGGAGTCTACTATGTTTTACAGCAAAATGGGTCATATGCTCAATATATCCAACTTTAGCCAAACAAAATAGTGTTCCCATGTTTAGAAATGTTTTTTTCCCAGTATCCATTGCCATTCACTCATACTGCATTCAAACCTTACAGTTTTTTTCCACAACCTCCACACGAAGCATGAAAATGCTGATAATAGGTGTAATTCATAGTCCTAAATGCAGCAATTATAGAAGTTGCCTAGGAATATGGACATATTAAAGCATAGCAAATAAACTCTACAGTATTAGATGGTGTGATCACATTACTACAGTAACACCTCTTTGACACAACCACCCAAAATTTTGTTTAAAAGTGGTCTTCCGAGGGTGTTCTTCTCAGAGAAGACGGCTATGTATTGTGTATGGTGGAACTGAATTGTTCTGCCATGGAATCTGATCTGGATAAGTGCGTGGTCATCTCAAAGAGATGATCTTTTGGACAGGTTTCACTGTATTTCTACCTTCCATATGCATTATTATGACTTCTTCCTACTTTCGATGTCGGCAGCAGGTAGCTCATGAAGAAAGTTATGTGTGGTGAGCTGGCATGGTGGGTATATAAGGTGTGCTATAAGCTGTCTGCACACATATCCTTCAGTGCTGTCATGGGTAAAATGGGTGATTTATCAGAGTCAATATTTCTGAAACTATGCAGTTTATGAACTGTTCACATGCTGCTGTGGTGTATCATGAGTGTATCATGGGTAGACAAATGGCAATATTGCAAATAAGCAACTTGGAAACTGCGAAGAACCACATACCATTGATATGAGAGGTGAACATTGACTATGAAGGTGCATATGGGTGGACTGACACACTATAGTGGAGCAGCTCACACCAAAATAAACTACGAGCTACTAGACGTGTGTCTACAACAAAAGATCAGAAAACCCTACTGCATATGAGGCTCCAAAATAGACAGATGGTCACTGGATCTCTGCTAAGTTCAATCGGCTCGAAAGGTTTCAATGTTTGCAGCTTCAATTTTTGAACCTCTGCTGAAAGCTTCTCCAATGTGTCACGTTTTCTGCTTCATAGAACAGAAGGATGTTGGTGTGTCAGGTAAGAAACATCACAAAAAACACCCTGCACCATTGCTGGAAGAACGCTGGTGGTGGCAGTGTTATGGTCTGCAGAATATTTCCATGGGATTCTGTGGGCCTAATCATCCATGTGGAAGGCACTCTCAACCAGTTTGGTTATGAATGAATCTTTTCAGGTCACGTACACCCATACATGCTGATTGTCTTTCCTGTGGCTTATTGGATCTTCCAGCAAGACAATGCGACATGTCACCGGCTAGAGATGTCCAACATTGGTTGGAAGAGCATGACCAAGACTTCCAAGTACTACCCTGACCCCTTATTCCCCAGACTTGAACCCAATTGAACATCTGTGGGACCACATCCATCCTCATGTTTGCTTCTGGATCCTACCCCACACTCCCTCCAGCAGCTGTGGGATGCACTTCTGTCAGCATGGCTCCAGATACCTGTGACAACCTACCAGGACCTTACTGAGTGACTCCCAGTTAGTCTAGCTGCTGTCTGTACTGCACGAGGCAGTTACTCTGGATATTAGTTGGTGGTCATAATACTGTGACTCTGTGTTGTTAACTATGGAAATGTCACATCTCTGATATGTGAGGCAATTATGTGATTCCGTCCCAATCCCTACTTGCTCTCAGTTCTGCCACTAATTTACAACTAACATCCCCCATAATCCGAACCTCTGACTCCTGTCCGCAAGACTTCTCCGAAGCTGCACCAGATCTTTTGAATGCGCTACCCTGAACAAACAGGTTAATTTCCAACAATAACAGTTTTAGGCGCTCCTCAAAACACGTCTTATTTTGGTTGCCTGTCACATTCACTAATCTAAATGTCCTTCGTTATCCCCCCATCTACATTATTCCTCTGAACCTGATCCTCTCATCTAACAGTGCCACCACATCCCATGCACTCAGAAGCACTACAGTGGCCTGCTGGTGGTTGACTCTTGTACTCCTCTATTTAGCTAAGATGGCTGGACCATTGTACAAAACAAGCAGTTTTTACCTTTTTGCCGTCCCTATACTATTGTTATTATTAGTGTTATTAGCATTATTATTATTTTGGTTTTCTAGGACTATAAAGTCCAGTAGTGATGATATGTGAGAAAACAACTGACCAGTTTCTCCTACTAAAGTGACTATTAAGTCCAACAAACAAAGTTCTAGGACTATACATTTAAAAAACAGAACTTATATTAACCAAAAAGTCCAGTAGTGACGATATGTGAGAAAAAACTGACAAATTTCTCCTACTAAGGCTACTTTCACACTAGCGTTTTTAAATTCCGGTATTGAGTTCCGTTATAGGGGCTCAATACCGGAAAAAAACGCTTCAGTTTTGTCCCCATTCATTGTCAATGGGGACAAAACTGAACTGAAGACAACGGAATGCTCCTGAAAGCATTCCGTTCCGTCTTCAGACCGGAGGACAAACCGCAGCATGCTGCGGTTTGCTCTCCGGTCCAGGCATCCGCACCAAGACGGATCCGGAATGACCACCAATGCAAGTCAATGGGGACGGATCCGTTTGGTGTGGACACACCAGTAATCCGGATCTGTCCTCCATTGATTTCCAATGGGGGGTCATTCCGGATCCGGCATACATACACACAGACATACAAACAAACATACAGACATACATACAAACATACAGACATACATACATACATACTCACATACTCCCGGGACGCCGGCAGAACGTCTTCACGCGCCTCCTGCGCGCTGCGATGACATTTCCCCACTGCGCCCAGCAGAGGGCGCTGTGGGGAATCGTCATCACTGCGCGCAGGAGGCGCGTGAAGACGTTCTGCCGGCGTCCAGGGAGTATGTGAGTATGTATGTATGTCTGTATGTTTGTATGTATGTCTGTATGTATGTAGTCTGTGTGTTGTTTTAATGTGTGTCATGTGTGGGGCCGGAGCGCTGCTCCGGCTCCACACATGTATAGCGTTAGCACGGATCCGTCGGCACCCTTTAGGTGCCGGATCCGTGCTAACGCTAGTGTGAAAGTAGCCTAAATTGGCTATTGAGTCCAACAAAGTGGCAAAAAAGTAAGTGAACCCTTGGAATTACTTGGATTTCAAAATTATTAGCAAAATGTGGTCTGATTATTATTTCAAGTAAAAATTCTAGGAAAAAAAACAATCTAAAACTAATAACACACAGACTGTTCATGTGTTTTACTGAGTAAACATCCACAGGGCAGGAGAAAAAGTGAACCTCTGTGCTAATGACTTCTCCAGGAGCTATTTGACAAAATGTGTTTCAGATAATGAGATAAGATTGGAAGTATAGGTTTCACTGGTGCTTTGATCATTAAGTAAAAGCACACAAAGCCTGGTTACTGACAAATCTGTTCTTATCAAGAAAAATTGATTAGTGTGAACCATGTCTCAATGCAAACAATTTGGCCTCAGAAGACGTTATAGAGATGTATGAAGCTGGAAAAGCCCACAAAAGCATTGCTCACAGTTATGGTAGATTTAGATGAACCAATAATCATCCAGATTATCGAATGACTTTTCCTGCAAACTCACGTTCCTGATAATCTGCCCATCTAAATTTGCCACCGAT
This sequence comes from Rhinella marina, assembly GCA_900303285.1. Lineage (NCBI taxonomy): Eukaryota > Metazoa > Chordata > Amphibia > Anura > Bufonidae > Rhinella > Rhinella marina. The sequence goes on from ONZH01012873.1 coordinate 286,842, forward strand.
GACCTGATGAACGAGCAAGACACTTATTTATTGGGTGACCCTGTCGTTCGAGCTGGCACCTCCGATCATTATATCTGGACAGCAGGTTGTGCGGTCTAAACAGCGATCTGCTGCCTAGAAATAATGATTCTGTATAAGGATTAGGGATCCTTTGCAACAATAGGCTGCTCCATCGGCCGTCTAAACCTGCCTTTAGACAAATTATCTACATATGAAGAAAAATCAAGACTGCTGTGTCTCTCTAGGAATGGAAGTCCTTTTCAGATTACTCCAAGAGAATAATGGGCAATCCTGAAAGAGGTGAGAAGGAACCCAAGGGTAACAAAAAAAGACCTACAGAAGACTCTACAAACTACAGAAACCTCTGCTCTTGTGTCCACGGTTAGCAAAACACTAAACAAGAATAGTGTTCATGGAAGGACACCACAACCCACAAAAAATAAAAATTGAGGCCATCTAAGATTTGCCCAAGACCACCTGGATGTTGCCGAGCAGGGACTGAAATGCTATGGCCCCCACAGTGGTAGTGGGGCGTCTGGGCCTAACAGCCTGGCCTTGCTGGAAGTAATTCAGTCCTCATACCTCCTCCCTGTATGTACTCTGATAGCATATAATAACAATCTGGACATGCTGGGAGTTGTAGTTCTCTCTTCTTATACTTCCTCCCTGTAATATCCTCTGATATTACATAATAACAGCCTGGACATGCTGGGAATTATAGTTTTCTTCTCTTACACCTCCTCTTTCTAATGTCTACTGATACCACATAATAATGGCTTGGACATGCTGGGAATTGTAGTTTTTTCTTCTCTTTTGTCGTATTGTCACCCGCTATATCGTGTATGATGTCCTCCTTTTGGGGGTGTGATGCCCTCCTTTTTTGGGTTCATGAAAGTACACACAGTAATAATGACTACTGTGTGTGTGACCAGGTGGGATCCAAACCACAATGGATGTCTGTCTTTCATTATGGCCTAGGCTTTATTCCACCTCCTTGCTCTCTCCAGCAGCCGTGATGCAGGGAGATCATCACGCCTGCTGGACTGGGTAGAAGATTGCATGAGCTGAGGGACATCCTGTGGCCTGTCCTGCTGGGGAGAGCAGGATGTGCTATGTTCATTTGGAAAACGGGGCTAGGTGAGTATTACTGATTTTTATTTTGTTTACATCACTGGGGGCTTTCACTTACATAAGTGGGAGCACTACTGTGTTGGGTAATTAAGAGGGAGCATTACTACTGTAGGGAGGTCCAAGGGAATTTTCCTACAGTGGAATCACTAACGCACTAACATTCTACTGTGTGGAAGCACTAAGAGAGCATAACTACCTGTGTTAGGCGGTAAGGGGCATAATGACCCTGTGGGGCAGTAAGGGGGCATAATTTCTGTGTGGGAGCACTAAAAGGGCATAACTATTGTTGGTCAGTAAGGGGGCATAATGACTGTGTGGAGCAGCAAAGGGGCATACCTACTGTTTGGGCGTACTAAGAGGGCATAACTACTGTGTTGGGCAGTAAGGGGGGATAATGATCGTGTGGGCAGTAAAGTGGCATACCTACTGTGTGGGAGCACTAAGAGGGTATAACTACTATGTTGGGCAGTAAGGTGGCATAATGACTGTGTGGAGAAGCAAAGGGGCATACCTACTGTGTGGGAGCACTAAGAGGGCATAACTACTGTGTTGGGCAGTAAGGGGGGATAATGATTGTGTGGGCAGTAAAGTGGCATACCACTGTGTGCGAGCACTAAGAGGCTATAACTAATATGTTGGGCAGTAAGGTGGCATAATGACTGTGTGGGGCAGTAAGGGGGCATAATTACTGTGTAGGAGCACTAAGAGGGCAAACTACTGTGTGGGGCAGTAAGAGCGCAAGACTACTGTGTGGGGTACTAAGGAAGCATAACTACTGTGTGCAAGCATAACTACTGAGTGGGTAGGGGTTCTATGGCAAGTGTAAGTGGTCTTGATTAGCCGTGGAAGGGGGGTTTCTGGGGAAGTTTCTTATGGTGAAGGGACCTGTTCAAAAATTTGCTATGGGGCCCAGCCTTTTCTAGTTAAGCCCCAGTTGCACAGTAATTGTTGGAAAATATTCTATGGATATATGAAACAAAATTTATTTTTTAACAGAACCCCAGAATGCATAGTGTTTGGAGGGGGAAACAGCAACACTTCAACCTAGCTTTGAAGCATATTGAAGTGAGCATTATAGTTTGGGGTTGCTTTGCTGTCTCAGGGCCTGGACACTTTGTTATCCTAGTGTGACAAATGGCTTCTAAAATGTGTGGAAACATTTTACAAGAGATTCTAAGGGCAGCTGAAAAGTCATTGGGTGATGCTCCTGGGCAATGACATAAAGCACATGAGTAAATCAACTAAAAAGTAGTTTAAAATTAAAATATTTGTGTCACAATCCTAACTGTAAAGGGGTTATCCAGCCTGTAGATATTGGTTGCCTATCGTCAATATAAATAATCAGTTACAGAACAGTGATGGTCCTAAACCTGGCACCCGAATCAGCTGATTTTGGGAGCCACCAGTGCCAGGGCAAAACAGTGGACATATCTGAAGAGGGAGGCTCCTTCTACTGTGCAGAGGGTGTGAGGCTCCCATTCAATTGAATGGGAACTGAGCTGCAATAACTTGCAGGACCACTACACAATATACGGAGCTGCGCTTGAGGAATCGGCAGCTGCTGATCGGTGGGGGTGCCAGATGTCAGACTCCCAACAATCTGATATTTATTACAAATCCTAAGGGTAGGTCATCCATGTATACAGGGTTGAAAACCCCTTTAACCCCTACTGAGATGCTTCGTCATGTCCTGAGCATAGCTGTGTATGCAAAGTATCCCAGAAGTATTGAACAACTGAAACACTTTTACAGAGGAGAACAGTCGAAAATTCCTCCTCAACGTTGTACAGATCTATTTTGCAGCTATAGGAAACATTTGGAGGTGATTTCTGCTAAAGTGGGATTTACAGGTTATTAGATTCAAGGGTTCACTTTTTCTCCATGTCGTTTGGAGGGTTCCCAATGAAACACTGGAGCTGTACAACGCTTTGTTGTTTAGTTTAGTAAGATCGTGTTTGTCTATAATTGACAATCAGACCATTACCTTTCATTAGCAATCAGTTCAGAAATCTAAGACACGCCAAAGGGTTCACTTACTTTTTTTTCTTCTATACAATGGCCCATAGTGCTGCTTTGTATAGGGAGAAACAGTAATCACTCGCTTCCTGTGTTCTAAACTCATTTTACTCCTCTGATTCAGAGTCTAAAATGCCTTGTGTGCAGCTTTACATTACACAACTGTTGCTATATTGTGAAGTAAGCTGCTTTGGTGCCTAGGGAGTTAAATAATCTGCTGCTGTCGTTGTGTTTGCCCCGACTGCTCATTATTGCCTTATAAACCCAACGTAGCTCTGTATCACATGATGAGGTAACGCAAGGTCAGCACTAGAGCCAGGACCTCGTCCAAACATACACAGACTCAGACGGGGGAGAGGAGGAACGTGGAGAAGGAAAGAAACAAGGAAAGTGTTGGGGGTGGAGAGAAAGTGGGAAGAGACAGGGAAAGACGGCGAAAGAGAGGGGAGAAAAGCAGAACAGACAGAAAGAAAGAAGAGCACAAGTGGGAGGAGGCTGTGCACAAATTCTTACTACTTTTTCCATATGGACAGTGTCGGATTAAAAGTTACATTCCAACACACATAAAACTCCTACATCTGCTCCACTAATAGAGTAAGGGCTTTTGCCCGCGAACGTAAGGGCTCCGTGCTGCGGACCGCAAATAGTGGTTTGCAATGCATGGGTGCACTCCATGCTGCGAATGCGGACCCATTAACCATCCGCAAGAAACGGCCAAAGATAGGACACGTCTTATCTTTTGCAGTGTGGAGAAAAGAACCCGAAAACCCATGGAAGTGCTTCATAGTGTTTCCGTGGGCTTCTGATCCTTGCCACTGCTCCACAAAAGATACGACATGTCCTATCTTGGGCCATATCTTGTAGATTGCGGACCCATTCAAGTCAATGGGTCCGCATCCACAGCAATGCGAGCACGGAGCCCTAACGTTCGATGATAATTATAGTATCTGTACAATGATAATAAGCACACCGTATAATTATAGTATCTATACACTGGTAATAATCACACCGTATAATGATAGTATCTATATACTGATAATAATCACACCGTATAATGGTAGTATCTATACACTGATAATAATCACACCGTATAATGGTAGTATCTATACACTGATAATAATCACACCGTATAATGATAGTATCTATACACTGATAATAATCACACCGTATAATGGTAGTATCTATACACTGATAATAATCACACCGTATAATGATAGTATCTATACACTGATAATAATCACACCGTATAATGGTAGTGTCTATACACTGATAATAATCACACCGTATAATGGTAGTATCTATACACTGATAATAATCACACCGTATAATGGTAGTATCTATACACTGATAATAATCACACCGTATAATGGTATTATCTATACGCTAATAATAACCACACCGTATAATGGTAGTATCTATACACTGATAATAATCACACCGTATAATGGCAGTATCTATACACTGATAATAATCACACCGTATAATGGTAGCATCTATACACCGTATAATGGTAGTATCTATACACTGATAATAATCACACCGTATAATGGTAGTATCTATACACTGATAATAATCACACCGTATAATGGTAGTATCTATATACTGATAATAATCACACCGTATAATGGTAGTATCTATACACTGATAATAATCACACAGTATAATGGTAGTATCTATACACTGATAATAATCACACTGTATAATGGTAGTATCTATATACTGATAATAATCACACTGTATAATGGTAGTATCTATACACTGATAATAATCACACCGTATAATGGTAGTATCTATACACTGATAATAATCACACCGTATAATGGTAGTATCTATACACTGATAATAATCACACTGTATAATGGTAGTATCTATACACTGATAATAATCACACTGTATAATGGTAGTATCTATACACTGATAATAATCACACCGTATAATGGTAGTATCTATACACTGATAATAATCACACCGTATAATGGTAGTATCTATACACTGATAATAATCACATCGTATAATGGTAGTATCTATACACTGATAATAATCACACCGTATAATGGTAGTATCTATACACTGATAATAATCACACCGTATAATGGTAGTATCTATACACTGATAATAATCACACCGTATAATGGTAGTATCTATACACTGATAATAATCACACCGTATAATGGTAGTATCTATACACTGATAATAATCACACCGTATATATGGTAGTATCTATACACTGATAATAATCACACCGTATAATGGTAGTATCTATACACTGATAATAATCACACCGTATAATGGTAGTATCTATACACTGATAATAATCACACCGTATAATGGTAGTATCTATACACTGATAATAATCACACCGTATAATGGTAGTATCTATACACTGATAATAATCAAACCGTATAATGGTAGTATCTATACACTGATAATAATCACACCGTATAATGGTAGTATCTATACACTGATAATAATCACACCGTATAATGGTAGTATCTATACACTGATAATATCAAACCGTTATAATGGTAGGTGTCTATACACTGATAATAATCACACCGTATAATGGTAGTATCTATACACTGATAATAATCACACCGTATAATGGTAGTATCTATACACTGATAATAATACAACCGTATAATGGTAGTATCTATACACTGATAATAATCACACCGATATAATGGCAGTATCTATATACTGATAATAATCACACTGTATAATGGTAGTATCTATACACTGATAATAATCACACCGTATAATAGTAGTATCTATACACTGATAATAATCACACCGTATAATGGCAGTATCTATACACTGATAATAATCACACTGTATAATGGAAGTATGTATATACTGGTAATAATCACACCGTATAATGGAAGTATGTATACACTGGTAATAATCACACCGTATAATGGTAGTATCTATACACTGATATAATCACACCGTATAATGGGGTAGTATCTATACACTGATAATAATCACACTGTATAATGGTAGTATCTATACACTGATAATAATCACACCGTATAATGATAGTATCTATAAACTGATAATAATTACACAGTATAATGGTAGCATCTATACACTGATAATAATCACACCGTATAATGATAGTATCTATACACTGATAATAATCACACCGTATAATGGTAGTATCTATACACTGATAATAATCACACTGTATATTGATAGTATCTATACACTGATAATAATCACACCGTATAATGGTAGTATCTATACACTGATAATAATCACACTGTATAATGATAGTATCTATACACTGATAATAATCACATTGTATAATGGTAGTATCTATACACTGATAATAATCACACTGTATAATGGTAGTATCTATACACTGATAATAATCACACTGTATAATGGTAGTATCTATACACTGATAATAATCATTCTGCACAGTATAATGTTAGCCAAAGTCTGTTTTTGAAATTTAGAGAATGATTTTTCAGCCCTCTGCGGCATTTTTTCATCTTAAGAAAGTTACCAACCCTCGCTTTGCGACTTTTTAAACACTATTACACATTAATTTAGGTGCATGTGGCGTTTTGTATGGAGTATTAGTTGGAGTTGGCGTTTTTGTATGGAGTAATTGTTGGAGACATAGGAGAGATTTTATGGTGTAATAGAAGGAGCTTTATCGAGAGGTTATATGAAGTAATAGAAGGAGGTATAGAAGTTATATAGTAGGAGGAAATATAGGAGAGGATATACGGAGTAAGAGGAGGAGATATGGGAGAGGTTATATGGAGTAATAGGAGGACATGTAGAAGATGTTATATAGAGTAATAGGAAGAGATATCAGAAAGATTTTATGGGGTAAAAGGAGGAGATATAGGGAGAGATTATATGGAGTAGTAGGATGAGATATAGGAGAGGTTATATGGAGTAATATGAGGATATCTAGGGAGAGTTTATATGGAGTAATAGGAGGAGATAAAAGAAATGATTTATGGAGTAATAGGAGGATATATAATAGAGGATATATGGAGTAATATGGGGAGATATAGGAAAGGTTATATGTGGTAATGGGAGAGGTTATATGGAGTAATAGGAGGAGATATGTGGATGAGTAATAAGAGAGGATATAGGAAGATGTTTTATGGAGTAATAGGAGGAGATATGGGAGAGGTTATATGGAGTAATAGGAGGAGATATTGGAGAGGATATATGGAGTAATAGGAGGAGATATAGGAGAGGTTATATGGAGTAATAGAAGGAGATATAGGAGAGGTTATATGGAGTAATAGGAGGAGATATAGGAGAGGTTATATGGAGTAATAGGAGGAGATATAGGAGAGGTTATATGGAGTAATAGGAGGAGATACAGGAGAGATTATATGAGTAATAGGATGAGATATAAGAGAGATTACGCGGAGTAATAGTAGGAGATATAGGAGAGGTTATGTGGAGTAATAGGAGGAGATATAGGAAATGTTATGTGGAGTAATAGGAGGAGACATAGTGAGAGGTTATATGGAGTAGTAGGAGGGAATATAGCAAGATTTTATATCAAGTTATACATTATGAGGCTTTATGGAGTATTTTAACGTATACAGTAATACAGGGAGGTTTGAAGTTGTGCTGCTAAGGGGAGATTGGGAAGTAGTAGTGTGTTAGTAATATATAATTTTACAACACAATTGCAAGTCATCAAAGTTGAAGTTACATGTTAGGTACTTTGTTTTTTGTAAGACATTCAGACGTCTTTCACATGTCCGTGTTTGTTCAGTGATTTCTATCAGGTTTTGTGAGACAGAAGTAGATGGGAGTCAAAAACACAGAACTGATACACATCTTTCCTTTATAACTTATCTCTTTGGTGTCTTCTTCTCTTGGTTGTGCCTTACAATTACTGAAGGAAATCACTGTTGTTTGAAAACAGCCTTAGGCTTTTTTAACTAGTCAGGAAATCGTGGACCTTTGCTATGTTTTCAGTGGACAGCACATTGTTGATTTTAATGTGTTCATCGCTGACACAACATGGATGCCATATGTATTCTATCAGTGGTTTTCAGGGACCATTGGTAGGAGATGATCTGGAATAACTTTTTATAGCCTTGCAGTACATGTGGAGTACAGATGACAGACGGAGGGCAAAGAATGGACACATGAACCAACACTCGACTTCTCATAGACACAGAGGAAATTTCAACATCTTTTTGCAGACATAACATGTGAAAGAGGCCTTGGAATGATATCTTTAGAAGTATCCTCCATTTATAATCGAACGTGACCCATTTAATTCATTATTAGTTTTCATCAGCCTAGTACAAATGAGGTAACATAAAAAGATATGTTTGGGACCTCTCAGTGATTTCCATTAGGGCCCTATTCATGTGTGTTCTGTTAGGCCTGTAAATCATTATGTTTTTATGTATAGAATTGTATGAATAAGTGTTTTTTTGTTATATTCCTTTTACATTAATGAGTCTTGAAGCAATTTATTATTAACAGAAGGGGTGTTACTCATCTAGAGCAATAAAGTATGGATTCTGAAGACCTGAGTGATTTTTTTTTTAATGCTCATATGAACTTCGCCAAGCACATCTGCCACACTACCAACCTTCCAAAATAAAAAAAGGAACATTACTGCTGTTTTTTATGATTTTAATTTCCAAATATATAATTACAGTTACATTGTTCTTATTTATTTTATATATTCGCTTTATGACTCTTTATTCTATATTTGATGAATTTGTATTTGATTAGCTTGTTTTAAAAAAAAAAAAATAAGTGGCATATAAGTTGCATTTTACTACACCGTAATATCGAAACTAAACCTTGATATATCGTTATTAACATGGCAGAATAAGAATAATTATTGAGAAAATCTATAATATAATACATATTTCCATACGTTGGTAGAAATATGATTTTCTGTTTGAGTCTATTTTATATATACCTATTCACATCTCTTTATGTATTGAAGTACAACTATGTACTTTTTATGTATGTAAATATAGTGTTATCCACTAAGGTATAGAAATAATTTAAACATTTATTTTTTTATTTTTATTTTTTACAAAATCAAATTATAATATTTATGCAAGTACATTTTACCCTTCTTAGATATAAATGTCAGCCATTGGGCATATTTTTAGTGTAGAAGCATATGTCTTCGCATTTACCAGTCTATGCAGTCTATGGGGTCATTTATTAAATGAGGCATATTTCTGGCTCAGATTGCGGTGCAAAGACCCTTCTCATTTACCAGGCCCGTCTCATTTACCATTTTCTACGTCTGTTTAAGGCGTAGAAAGTGGTCTAAATGTAAGACTGCTAAGAAGCTGTCTTACATTTAGAAGGGCTGGTGGATGTGCCGTAGTTACGTAGAGGCCGATGCCTCATCATAACTTTGGTGGATCCACCGCCAGGTATAGGGCTTATTAAGTTTAGCATCTATCTATCTCATATCTGTCTATCTATCTATCTATCTATCTATCTATCTATCTATCTATCTATCTATCTATCATTATCTATCTCATATCTATCTAATTATCTATCTATCTATCCATTTATCTATTTATCGAAGTACATTTCTATCTTCCATCTAACTATGCATCTCTCTATCTAATATCTATGCATGTCTCTGTCTAATATTGAGCTATATTATATATTTTTCTCTCTCATCTATCTTTGCATCCCGTCTCTCCAATATCTCTATCTATGTATCTCATGTCTATCTTTCTTTTACCTATTGCCCAGTGGTAATAATTATTACTAACCAATAAATTCATTTTCAAGAAAACTTGATGAGATATATGTTGATTATATATTTTCAACTACTTTATAGAATAAATATAAAGATATATTTATAATATTGACAAAGCATGAACTTAAAATGGAAGTAATAAATAGCTCAAGTAGATTAATAACTTTGATTTTTAACATAGTAACTTGCTTGAATTATTATCCAGTAGTGTTGATCCATACAAAGGCAAACAACCCAAGGTGCTTACTGCTTACCACAAAAATCATTGTGAAGACATGTTGGTACATCCTTCTCTGGGGAGGCTTTACGTTGGGTGAGGGGGTGGGTAGTATTATGAATGGTGGAACCAAACTATATATATTTTTTCTAATATTGCAGATCATACAAAGAATGAATTTGAATCTTTATATTAAACTTGAGCTATAATAGTGCGATAGTAAATGGAGAGGACCATATAGAGTATTGAAAGTTACCTGAGTCAGACAGTACGGAGAGTACATCTCTTCTGCTCCTCACAAATATGGGACGTCTCTTGTGTTTTTTCTCTCTTTCTCTCTCTTGCTACAGTCTATGACTGTTTCATTTTGTATGGAGGTGTTGCCAGTCCAAGATACTTGCTTTCCGTTGTCTCTTGCACAGAATATACCTTTATATTTGGGTGTGGATGTCTCTGAGAGAGCTAATTTCTTCTGAGATCTCTGTATCTCTTGAGCCTTTTTCACACAATGTGTTATTTTACAAGTTGATTTCAGAGAAGATGTCTCATGCTGGGTCTCGCTTTCACTCTGGGCTGGAAAATCTTTTTCCTTCCGTATACTCCTCTGGATGTCTCTTTCTTCGAATGCCTCTTTGTCTTTGTATGACTCTGAAAGTAAAAGTTTGGAGAAAGCTTTGAAACGGATAGAAAAAAAATGTGCTAAGTATGGAGAGACAGCCAAACTCAGAAAAGAGACAGGAAAGAGACATGTAAGAAATAAAGTCAAATATGGAGTTCATGTAGAATTAGAAAAAACTGCCACAAATCATGTATAACCTCAACTCTCTTATCTAAAACTGTGAATAAGATAAGCTACACTTAATGGTGGCAAATAAGCATAGTACAGGACACCCAGGAAGAGGGAGGCTAGAGGCTCTTGAGACAAGACATCATTTCTCCCCATGTCCTCATTTGATTTATTTCCTTTTTTACCACTAAATTGTCTGTTTCTTTTTGTCTGTCACTTCTCTTTGTCACACCCTGTAGCTGCCAGAGAAATTTGCCTAAAACTACTATTGTTGTGACTGAAGTATCCTGGAGTGGGAAACTCTAGTTCCGTATTGGAATTTGGTTTCAGTGGATAACTGACCGAATAAATCAAATGCATTGCTTATTTTATACAGCGGTTTTCTGCCAAACAATAGGATCATATATATACAGTATTGTGAATAAGGGGTCATTTACTAAACAGAAATATGCCTATATTTCTGATGCAGACTGCGACGTAACGGTCCTTTGCACTTTAATCTGCAACTTTTTCCGTTCATGCCAGGTCTAACAAGGAGGGTGGGCAAAGGGGACGGGCCAGTAGTCTCAGTTACTATTTTTTACGCCTGGATTAGGCGTAGAAAATGGTCTAAATGTAAGACAGCTAAAGACATGTAGAAGCGTCAGTGGATCCACCAAAGTTATGTAGAGCCTCAACATAACTCCACCGCCAACTATAGGCGATATTAAGACCGGCATCTAAAACACCACTCTTAAAAAATACCCCCCTATGTGTATTAAAGCTTGGGGCCCAATTTCCAGGGACCCCAAAAATGGAGGCCCCTGAGTATCTCCTCTTATTACTTCATATGATTTCTCTCTATATCTCCTCCTATTACTACATATAACCTCTCCAATATCTCCCCCTAATACTCTATATATCCTCTCCTCTATCTCCTTCTATTAATCCAATAACCTCTTCTATATCTCCTCCTATTACTCCATATAACTTCTCCGTATATCTCCTCCTATTAATCCAATAACCTCTCCTATATCTCCTCCTATTACTCCATATAACCACTTGTATATCTCCTCCTATTACTCCATGTAACCTCTCCTATATCTCCTCCTTTTACTCCATATAATCTCTCCTGTATCTCCTCCTATCCCTTCATATGTCCCCTCCCTATATCTCCTCCTATTAAAGGGTTTGTCCAGGTTCAGATCTAAACTCAGACATAACTCTTTTTTCCCCCACTCACGCCCTCTGAGATGAGCATCACACAGGGCAAGGGCTTTTTTGTTTACATTTTTACACAGCTAGGCGGAAGCTTCCGCCTAGCAGTGTTCCCGGTGACATCACTGCCACTAATGGGCAGGCTATAGCGCTGTCCTGAACGATTTGCAGGCTGCGGTAGCACAAAGCCCGCCCATTAGTGACGGTGACATCAGCAACCTCACTGGTAGGTGGAAGTCTTCGCCTAGCAGAGACCCGGTATATCACCGGATCTAATGAAAAAGCCCTTGTCCTGCATGGTTCAGTGCAGGACAGGGGAGAACATCTCAGGGGAGCTGAGTAGGGGAAGAAGTGGTTTTGTCTGTGTTCAGCTCTAAACCCGGGCAACCTCTTTATTACCTCTTCTATATCTGCTCCTATTACTCCATATATCCTGTCCTATATCTCCTCCTTTTATTCCATATAACCTCTCCTAGATCTCCTCCTTTTACTCCATATATTCACTCCTATATCTCCTCTTATTACTGCATATAACCTCTCCTATATCCCCTTCTATTTCTCCATATAACCTCTCCTATATCTCCTTGTATTACTCTCATATAACCTCTCCTATATCTCATCCTATTACACCATATACACTCTCCCTATTTCTCCTCCTATTACTCCATATGACCTCTCCTAGATCTCCTCTAATTACTCCATATAACCTCTCCTATGTCTCGTCCTATTACTCTATAGAACCTTTCCTATATCTCCTCCTATTACTCCATAGAACCTCTCTTATATTTCCTCCTATTACTCCATAAAACCTCTCCTATATCTCCTCCTATTACTCCATAGAACTTCTCCTACATCTCCTCTTATGACTCCATATAACATCTCTTATATCTTCTCCTATTACTCCTTGTAACCTCTCCCATATCTCCTATTACTCCATATAAGCTCTACTATATCTCCTCCTATTAATCCATATAACCTCTCCTATACCTCCCCCTATTACTCCATATAACCTCTCCTATACCTCCCCCTATTACTCTATATAACCTCTCCTATATCTCCTACTATTACTCCATATATCCTCTCCCTATATCTCCTCCTATTACTCCATATATCCTCTCCTATATCTCACCCTAATACTCTATATATCCTCTTCTATATCTCCTCCTATTACTCCAGATAACCTCTCCTATATCTCCTCCTATTACTCCATATAGCATCTTTTATATCTTCTCCTATTACTCCATATAACCTCTCTTATAGCTCCTCCTATTACTCCAGATAACATCTCCTATATCTCCTCCTATTACTCCATATAACCTCTCCTATATCTCCTCCTATCACTCCATATAACCTCTCTTATATATCCTCCTATTACTTTATGTAACCTTATATTCCTCTCCCTTCATCTCCTTCTTTATCTCCTCTCATCCTTGCATTATTCCACACATGTTTTTTTTTCGATTTCTATTTCTTACTAAATTTCAGTCCATTGATCTTTCCTTGTAGTGCTGTACATGTACAGGGGCAGAGTCCTATGACCCAGACATGTGTTGACCTCAGAGTTTGGCATTTCTAGATATTCCTGAATGGTAGGGCTTAAAATAGACAAACTAATTGGATTTGGCCCTGTGTTTGCTGAATGAAACGTACATCTTGGGATTAGTTTGTGATCACCTCTATCAGAAATGCCTCTCTTCAATACTTTTTTTGCAGTTTTGTACCTGTCCCCACTGTGTGCCTTGCCCCATGTTTGAATGCTCTTTCTTATAATCTTTTTATATTCTTCTCTTTTTTTGCACTTTTGTCATAGAAGTTTATCACTTTGCCATGACTCATTCTATCTTCAATTTTCTGTATAAGACATTAGGCAGGTTGACACTGGTGAATTTTTACATCACCCACTGTGCCCAGACAATTTTATTTAACCCTACTTTTCATGTAGTGCCATGGGAGATGTAGGTCTGAACATCATGGCAGCACCCAACACAGTGACTAAAGTTGGGATTGAGCTGAGTTATTTTTGCTGGTAGTGAAATACTGCTATGTCTAAACAGGCCCCCCCCCCATGTGATTGACAGCACTAGAGTACGACTTCAACTTGGTCTAGCGCTGTTAATCGGGGGGGGGGAAGGAGTTAGACATTGCATAGGAAGTTACCATTTTAAACTACAGGATAGCCCCTACCAGGCTATGTGCTTGGTTTCATAGGAGTCACCTTGGTGACACAGCTGCTTTAATCGAAACATATCATTGTATACATGGGGCAATTTTAAAATATAATTTTTAATTTTCATAAATAAATCCAGGTCAAAATAAGACCCAAATAAATCAAACACAAACACATGGGCCCCAAAATATTATCAATCTACCTGGAAAACACCATTTTTAACCCTATATTTACCTGAGTTCCTCAGTGGACCTCTAAAGGATTAAAGGATCAATAGCCTAGTCTTGTATAAAAACACAACATCTGATAACTATGTCCAGAGCCACAGCAAGACAGATACTCACCTAAATGACTAAAACATGCAATAATGGACTAGTGTTGCCATGATGAACAGACACTAAATGATGCCCAAGCTAAAATACATATAGGTTAACATCAAAGATAGAAAGTTATCATAAGGTGAGGTAATATATAGAACCACTAACATATCCAGCAGCCCAGGTGATGATGCGACAGATACAGGTAGGCATGGGTAACTTTGTGGAGCAGTTTATAATTAGCGCTATCTACAGCGTTCATACGTTAGCACCTTACCCATTGTGACCAATGTCATCACATGATGCAACCTACATCGGCAGCCTAGGGAGGAGACGCGGCTATGTTATCTGCCCAAAAGAGGCCAAGACTCCCCAGGCCCCATGCACAGTTCTCAGGGACAATGTGTGTTGAAGCAGACATCAAACACAATCCCACCAGCTCAAGGGGCCCGCAATGGGGAGCTTGTGTGGTCCTACATATACTAATCCCATCCTGGGCTGGTGGGAGGACACTATAACAGAGTCCCAGTAATATAGAAATACAACATTTTTAAAAAATGATGGCAAAGACTACACTGTAATTAAGAACTTCACTAATAGACTGACTATGGGCTATTGTCAAGTACAAGGGCATTAATGGCCAACAAGTAGTAAACTAAGACAAATTGAGGATTCCAAAAAATATGGAATGGTAAGTCTAAACTTCCAGGCTCTTGTGATCTAAATCTATAGATCCATTTAGCTTCTGTTTGAAGAATCCGCCTATCCCATTTGTCCTGATGGGTTGGAAAGATGCACTACCTCTGTGGGAGAAAAAATAAGCCCATGAAGATTAGGCTTTCAAATAATTAGATATTGTGGTATCTTTTTTATTATGAAGATCATTAACATGTTGGAAGTTCCTTTTTCCGAATTCATGAAAGGTTTTGTCCACATAATCAGGTGGACAGGGACATTTACAAAGATAAATGACCTCCTGTTCTACATGTAACAAAATCGCCAAAATTGTAGGTATTGTTCGTGACTAGAGATGAGCGAGCATGCTCGGGAGCAATTTTCGAGTAGTAGCGTATGCATTTTATAATCTGTACGCTAATGCATACGCATCTTCTAATCTGTACACTAATGCGTACAAATTACAAGATGAGTACGCATTAGCGTACAGATTAGAAGATGCGTACGCTACTACTCGAAAATTGCTCCCGAGCATGCTCGCTCATCTCTATTCGTGACAGATGAAGTTTTTTTGGGGTACTATCTCTGTGTATGGAGAGCGTCTGAATCTGCATGAGGTGGCTTATAGGCCATACATACTTTTCTGGAAGTCTGGGAATAAGGGATGCAAATAAGCTGTTAGAAAGCTCTACCTCTGATCCCACAAGATGTAAGGCACCGGATTTGATCCTTTAAGTCAATGTTTGACCCTTTGATGCCCTCTGATGCCTTACATCTGGTGGCATCGGAGGCAGAGCTTGCTAAGAGCTCACAGATAAAGATGTTATTTTTGTGGTATGAATAAAAGCACAGGCTTTGCACCCTTCACAATGGTACATGACCAAGGGTTATCTATCTAACCAAGTCCCCATAGGTCTCAGGAGGGTATAGTGGCTGTGAACTAGCCTATTGTTTCAGCACCTTCACTTGTGGTATGTGATACTGGGGTGGTCAAGGATCATATCTGAGATTTATGTCCATCCTCAGTTGCTTTGGACTCTCAAATATTGGCTGTTGGGAATCCTTCTCTATAGGGCCGGGGGATAATAACTATTCCATTGGAGAAGATTATTAGATGATGTTTGTTTGTAAAAGATAATTTAAACTAGAATCCACCTTAGTTTGGTAATTCTAATAAATTAATATAATGTGTCCAAATGAATAGTTTCTCATTACAGCATCAGCAGGGAAAACTATAGTGTCCTCCCACCAGCCCAGGAGGAGATTAGCATATGCAGGAGCACACAGGCTCCCCATTGCGGTCCCCTTGAGCTGGTGGGATTGTGTTTGATGTCTGCTTCAATACACATCCTCCCTGACAACTGTGCATGGGGCCTGGGGAGTCTTGGCCTGTTTTGGGCAGATAACATAGCCATGCAGGCATAGGTTGGATCATGTGATGACTTTTGTCACACTGGGTAAGGCACTGACGTATGAACCCTGTAGATAGCGCTAATTATAAATTGCTCCACAAGGTTATCCACGCCTGCCTGTATCTGCCGCCTCATCACCTGGGCCGCTGGATACGTGAATGGCTCTATCATGAGCCTGGAGTCTCACACATTATGATATCGTTCCATCTTTAATGTTAGCCTATATGTATTTTAGCTTGGACATCATTTAGTGTATGTTCATCCTGGCAACACTAGTCCATTATTGCATGTTTTGGTTATTCTTTTGTCCATAGTTGAGTATCTGTCTTGCTGTGGCTCTGGACATAGTTATTAGGTGTTGTGTTTTTATACTTGACTATTGTTAGGATATTGATCCTTTAATCCTATAGAGGTCTCCTGAGGAACTCTAAATGCGGAAAATGCGTTGGGTCAGGGTTGGGTTTAATAGGGTGTTTTTACGGGCAGGTTGCAGTGCAGGGTTCACCCACTGTCAAGGTGATTTCCTGTGGATAGCAGTAGTCAGGGTTAATTAGGAAGAGTTCTCATACCCCTGTGCCCCATTTACATACAATTAATGCCTCCTTATAAGCCTACTATTTGAAATTTGTCCTGCTTTTTGTTTTTTATTATTAATATTTTTGGGTCCCTTTTTTTGTGTTTGATTTATTTGGGTCTTATTTGACCAGATTTTATTTATGATAATTAAACGTTGTTCTATAAATTTAATGCTCCATCTATACTATGATATACTATACTATACTATGATATAGGTATATATAAGTTTCCTGTTAAAGCTTAATCACTCTAAATACCAGCATATAAATGTAGTCCTATTATAATGAGCTGCTCGACATTACTATAAAATACAATCCTGACAGATCCAACTCTTTCACAGTAATTAATTAAGAGTCCAGATCAGATTTTGGCTGGGATTAATCTTTCCTTTCACACATGGCGATCAGTGGGAGGGGGCGTGCATAAGTAGGGAGGCAAGTCTTGTCAAAATAAACACAAATACAGACGGTCTGAAGAGAGAGAGCAAAAGGGAGAGAGAGAGGGGTGTGAGCAGCGGCTGTGACACAGTCCTAACTTGGCACCATTATACAATGCAGTAAATGATTAGATATGGCAGCACACATCCTAGTATCTAAGCTAACCAGAATTACATATTATACTTGGATATGCAGAGATCTACGGTAAACGTACATCAAGTTTACACTTCTACCGATATTAATAATGAACTCAAAGGATCTGTAGAATTCAATCATATTTCTATCCATTTTTAGTTTGTCTCATATTATATTGTTTTATGGTTTTGAAGGTATTCTTGGTTGGAGAATAACGGCTTTCTCATTACATCTGCCTGTGCTTATAGATATTGGGTGACCACTAAAAAGCCACCCTAAATTTGGCCGAACACTTCAAATTGCTGTCAGCTGAACACTTTCTCCCATCCCCCCACATTGGTACAGGCTATTAGCAGAGCGAAGCAAGCGCAGGACAGAAGCTCCATAGCACATTGCGCTGCTGCCTGTGCCCGCTCTGCAAAAGCTTCAAAGGTTCCAGACACATCTATGTCAGGCTTGAGAAGAGCAGCGCTGGTAACGGGAGGAGTAGCGATGTATGCTCCGGCCTGTACAGCGCTCAGTACAGCCACAGAGGGGTCCCTAACCAGTACACCATGGCTTATGGATTACAAAGCACAATAGAAATCTTTAATTCAGGTGGCTATTTTGCTAGGAAAATTAAAAAGTATATTACAGATATTATTTTTTTATCACATGTATAATAGGTTTTAATAAAGTTAAAGCGGAAGTTTAGGTGCGCTTTAAGCTTTCCTCTGAAGGACCTAAAGGGCATCTGTCTGTAGATTTGTCCCTATGACACTGGTTGAAGACATCATTGTTGGTCCCATGTTCATATGTGCCCGCATTACTGAGAAAAATGATGCTGTTAAAACGATTGTTCAAAAAAAAAAGAAAAATTATGTTTTAATATATTCAGATGAGCCTCTAGGAGCAACGGGGGTGTTACCATTACTCCTAGAGGCTCTGCTATCTCTATAACTGCTGGAAAGTGCCCCTTTCCATTTTATTAAAGTCAGGAGGCCCCCATACTCAAGATCGTCTGCCGGGTACTTCTACACTTAGATCATTTTTTACTTTGTGAATGTTAGGGATACTACTAGTGGAGGTCTGCACCTTCTTCTAGCAACTTCTCATTGAACCACTGTTAAAGGGGTTGTCCGAGAAATATAAAAATTCAGGCAAACACTGTAAATGGCCTAAAATAAGAAATGGATGGATACTCACCTGTTTGCTCCTTCCTGCGTTGTGTTGCGGTCCTCAACGTTGCTATTTGTTCTCTGGCCTCAGCAGAGACGTCCCATGCATGGATGAGGCCAGTGATTGCATGGAACATCACTGCTGCAGTCAAGAAGATTACGTCAGCTGCGGGAGGAGCGCAGCACTGGAAGAAACATTAGAAAAAAAAGGTGAGTATCCATTCATTTCTTACTTTAGGCCATTTACAGGGATTGGTGGAGTTTTTATAAATTTTCAAATTTCAAGAGGGAATAACAGAGGAAAATGCGAATAAGAGTGTTCAGAAAATAAGCTACAGAATAATTATCCAGATTGCAAGTATTTACTAAAACAGAATGCTAACACGTCCTCTCCAAGTAATGACACTATTCTGTATACATTTTGTATACGCCTGTATACCTTGGCCTCTAGCATATAGTCCTATTTTCCTTCTACTAATGTTTGATGTGTGTTTGTACTACTTGGCAGAATCAACTGAGAATTTCTTTTTGAATTAATCTGTTACCTGAAAAAAAAAATTTCATGGAGGCTTAAAAGAGAAGTGGTATTATTTTTAAATGGAATGAAACGTTTTTACAACTAAGTGGCACGATTGTATAGATCCATACTAGGAATTTACAGATCCTAATTAGGATACGGTCCTTCCTGATGCAGCTTTGGAAGCCAAAATCAGGATGGATCATAAAAGAAAGTATAAAGGACAGATGCAAGTTCTACTTTTTTAATTCACTCCTCATTTTGGCTTTCTAAACTGCATCAGAAAACCCAACCATGTGGCCGTGCCCTTATGGCTTAAGTGACGTGATCATGTAGATTAGTGATGATTGTGGAGATTAGGGCGTAACTGACAGATTGGGTGTTTGGTTGGAAGTATTTTAGCACTATGGTTGTATAGATGAGTGGTATGATTTGACAGATAGATGTCATATTAGTAAATAAAGGGCCCTGTTGAATGGGTTTCTGGTATAGTATAGTAAATCAGTGACACAATTGGAAGGTGTCATGAATAGATGGTACCTTGAAGTGAGAAATGTCCTTGAAATGAATTAAAATAACATGAAGAGCAATTGGTACTCTACCATCAAGTTTGAGATAGAACATTTTTCACCAAGTTGTTCGTTAAAGGTAAGAAAAAAAAAAGTACAATGCATTCGAAAATTTTTCTGACCCTTTCACTGTTTTCACAATTTGTTATGTTGTGGCCTTGGGCTAAAATAACAAAAAAATAACATTTTCTCCCATCAGTTTGCACTCGGTACCAAATAACAAGAGAATTTTAGAATTTTTTTCAAATTTATTAAAAAGGAAAAAAAAATGCAAGGGTAGGTATTCAGACTCTTTGCTATGACACTTGAAATTTAGCTCAAGGGCCTCACATTTCTTTTGTTTCTGTATCTTGAATGAAGTCCTGTGGTGAATGCAGTTGATTGGATATGATTTTGAAAGACACAACCAATCTACTATATAAGGTCTCACAGCTGACGATGCATATCAAAACGAAAACCAAGCCATGATGAGCAAAGAACTGCCTGTAGAGCTCAGAGATATGATTGTGTGGAGGCACAGATCTGGAGAAAGGTACAAAAACATTTCTGCTGCACAGAAAGTTCCCAAAAGCACAGTGACCTCCATAACTCTTAAACAGAAGATGTTTGGTAGAACCAAGACTCTTCCCTGGTAAGGGACAAAGATCTTGGTAAGAGAGGTGACCAATAACCCAATGGTCACTCTGGTTGAGTTTCAAAGATTCTTTGTACAAATGGAAAAAACTTCCAGAAAATGAACCATCGCAGCAGCACTCCACCAATCTAGGCTTTATAGCAGAGTGGCCTCAAATAATCCTCTCCTCAGTTAAAGACACACAAAAGCTTGCCTAGAGTTTGCAAAAAAAAAAAAAACACCTAAAGGCCACTCAGACTGTGAGAAACAAGATTCTCTGGTCTGATGACTCCAAGATTGACCTTTTTGGCTTCAGTTCTACGCTTCGTGTTTGCTTCTCATCACCTGCCCACACCATCCTCACAGTGAAGCATGCTGGTGTCAGCATCATGCTGGGGGGACAGGGAGACTGATTAGGGTTGAGGGAAAGCTGAATGGAGCAAAGTATAGAAATATTCTTAATGAAAACCTGATGTAGAATTCTCTGGATCTCAGACTGGGCTGAAGGCTCACCTTCCTAGAAGATAATGACCCTAAGCACACAGCCAAGACAGCATAGGAGCAGCTTAGAGACAGCGCTGTGAATGTTTTCGAGTAGCCCAGACAGAGCCCTGACTCGAACCCAATCGAACATATCTGGAGAAACCTAAAAATGGCTGTCCACGTACGGTCACCATCCAACCTGACAGAGCTTGAGAGGATCTGCAGAGAGGAATGGCAGAAAATCCCCAAATACAGAGGTACAAACCTTGTGGCATCATCTCCAAGAAGACTGGAGGCTGTAATCACTGCCAAAAGGGTTCAACTAAGTCCTTAGTAAAGGGGCTGAAGACTTATATCAATACAAGGTTTTAGTTTTTCCTTTTCAATAAATTAGCAAAGATTTTTAACATTCTGATTTTCACTTTGTTATTATGGGGTATTGAGTGCAGAATGATGGCGAAAAGCAAGGCTGCAGCATAACAAAATGTAAAAAAAACAAAAGGGTGTGAAGACTTTCCAAATGCTTTATGTGTTATATAGGCATATTAGACATGGTTAGAAAAAAAATTTCTAATGCTAATTCGAAACTATCAACAAGCAGACTACCTACTACTGACAGAAATCATACCGTTCTGTCACTTAATCTGTTTCTTGGGCCTCACGCACATGACCGCATTTTTCTACAGTGCGCTATCCGTTTTTAAAATGAATGACATTCTATTACAAGTCTGGGGCTATTCACACATCTAATTTTTTTTCCACCAATCAGCGTGTTAGATCCAATAGTTTCACAGGACTATTCTTGTCCATTTTTTGTGGATGGCACTTTCTATTAATGGGAATGCAAAAAAAAAATAAAATAATGAATTGAGCACAGAAGATACCCGGTTTTCAAGGATCTGTTTTTTTGCAGAACAAAAATTATACTTGACCGTGTAAATGAGGCCTTAGACTATTATTTGTCTCATATTAGTATTTTGGGTTTGTATGGGTGTAGTGTTGAATCTTTTTGAAAATTGTTAGTTAACTTGGGATAATAAACTTTCATTTTCACCCATACTCATTGACTTATAAATATCCATAAAACTTTAAATTCATAATACATACATAAACTTATGGGAATAATGGTCAAAGTAGTGTGAGTGACAATGATTTTCATGGTGACATAAGAACTATGACCCATTCAGGACAATTCACCTTTGTGAACCTAGGATACTAAATTATAAGATCTGTTGGCAGCTACTTGCTTGCTTTTTGATTGTTTCCTTTTTCAAAAGTAAAGATTGAGAGGTTGTCACAGCCCTATACATATTACTAATATGCATAATCTATTATGACCTATAGCAAGCTGCACATATTTAAAGGGGTTGTCCCACGAAAAATATTCTACAGTTTTCAAATGAACACCTGGATCTGAATACATTTGTAATTGCATGTAATCATAAATTTAGCACAGCCTCTGAGTTATTCAATAAAATGTATCTGTATAGCGCCACCTGTTGTTTGCGCTTTTTCTTATTTCTTTGTCCTGCTCACTGAGAAGGCCGGACATGCTCAGTTGCATTATTCAACTGCCTCCTGAGCTGTGATAGGGAGAGTTGAGACATGCCTCCTGATCTGTGATAGGGAGAGCTGAGACACGCCTCCTGAGCTGTGATAGGGAGAGCTGAGACACGCCCCTTCAGCTGCAGCAGAAAAGACTCTCCTCCTGAGCTGTCAGCTTGATATAAATCTAGCAGAGCAATGAATGGGGAGATCTCTGGATCCATGTGAGGTACAGGGCTGGTTCTAGCTTTTTTAGAAAGAGTCAGTCATGTACTATATGATGTCTCATTCTCATTTTATACATTAGTCATGGAATAACCCCTTTAACTCGAGGTAAGACACAGACCACTTTACAATTTGCTGATGGCATTTCTCAATAAAAGCTATCATGCTTGAAAAACAAATTAAGTGATTTAGTGATTTGACTTTGTACAACAGAAGGCAAACTTCGTGATAGTACTAGTATCACACATTCCATTATAAGTACTTTTGACCTCTTGAGAGGTCTTTTTGAACACCCAGTAAATGGGTACTTTAGATCAGAATGGGAAGCACCATGTTTGTATCATTTCATTTCAAGAAAAGATCTACTTATAACCATTATTAATATATAAAATTCCTATCCTTCATATCATATCTACAAATGCTAAAACGTCTTCCTATAACTATTACCCCATATAAGCAATCCACTTCTATTCAGCTAATACATATAACCGTTCCAATATCTCCTCCTATTTCTCCGTATAACCTCCTATATCGGCTCCTATTATTCGATATAACTTCTATATGTCCTCCTATTACTCCATATAACCTCTCCTATATCTCCACCTATTACTCCATATAACCTCTCCTATATCTCCTCCTATTACTCCATATATCCTCTTATATATCTCCTCCTATTACTCCATATAACCTCTCCTATATCTCCACCTATTACTCTATATATCCTCTCCTGTATCACCTCCTATTACTCCATATAACCTCTCCCTATATCTCCTCCTGTTACTCTATTTAACATCTCCTATATCTCTTACTACTACTCCATAGAACCTCTCCTATATCTCCACCTATTGCTACATATATACCCTCCTGTATCTCCGCCTATTACTCCATATATCCTCTCCTATATCTACTCCTATTAATCTGTATGTCCTCTCCCCATAACTCCTCTTACTCCATGTAACTTATCCCTATATATCCTGCTATTACTCCATATGACCTCTCCTATATCTCCTCCTATTACTCCGTATAAACTCTCCTATATCTTCTCCTATTACTCCATATAACGTCCCCCTATATCTCCTCCTAATATTCTATATAACCTCTCTTCTAACTCCTCCTATTACTCCATATAACCTCTGCCATTACTCCATATAACCTCTATATCTCCTATTACTACATTTAACCTCTCCTATATCTCCTTCTATTATTACATATAACCTATCCTATATCTCCTCCTATTACCCTGTTTCCCCAAAAATAAGACCTACCCCGAGTGCCCTAGTGCTATTTTGCCCTGTTTTTGGAGTAGGCTTAAAATATAAGCTCTACTCCAAAAATAAGCCCTAGGTAGTTAATGGGCAGTCAGGACATTTTGGCTGGTGGCGCTACCTGCGCAATGCTGCTTACTATAGTATGCAGAGCTGCGCAGTTAGTTACCTATACACACCCCTATACCCATTCCGGCGCTGCAAGACCTCTCCCCTGTGATGATCCTGTGAGACGTGACTTTAGTGCCGGGTCTCGCGGGATCACGCTGGTTGACGGGATGACGCAGCGCACGCCGGATGACAGGATTGGGTGAGAAGAAGTCCGGAGCGGAGTTTAAATAAGTATGTTTGTCTGTGTGTGCTCAGGGGCCCTGGGGCAAAAAGATGACATACCAGTATATATTCAGAGGGGCCAAAAATGACATACAGTACAGACCAAAAGTTTGGACACACCTTCTCATTCAAAGAGTTTTCTGTATTTTCATGACTATGAAAATTGTAGATTCACACTGAAGGGATCAAAACTATGAATTAACACATGTGGAATTATATACTTAACAAAAAAGTGTGAAACAACCGAAAATATGTCTTATATTCTAGGTTATTCAAAATAGCCACCTTTTGCTTTGATTACTGCTTTGCACACTCTTGGCATTCTCTTGATGAGCTTCAAGAGGTAGTCACCTGAAATGGTATTCCAACAGTCTTGAAGGAGTTCCCAGAGATGCTTAGCACTTGTTGGCCCTTTTGCCTTCACTCTGCGGTCCAGCTCACCCCAAACCATCTCGATTGGGTTCAGGTCTGGTGACTGTGGAGGCCAGGTCATCTGGCGTAGCACCCCATCACTCTCCTTCTTGGTCAAATAGCCCTTACACAGCCTTGAGGTGTGTTTGGGGTCATTGCCCTGTTGATAAATAAATGATGGTCCAACTAAACGCAAACTGGATGGAATAGCATGCCGCTGCAAGATGCTGTGGTAGCCATGCTGGTTCAGTATGCCTTCAATTTTGAATAAATCCCCAACAGTGTCACCAGCAAAGTACCCCCACACCATCACACCTCCTCCTCCATGCTTCACGGTGGGAACCAGGCATGTAGAGTCCATACGTTCACCTTTTCTGCGTCGCACAAAGACTCGGTGGTTGGAACCAAAGATCTCAGATTTGGACTCATCAGGCCAAAGCGCAGATTTCCACTGGTCTAATGTCCATTCCTTGTGTTCTTTAGCCCAAACAAGTCTCTTCTGCTTGTTGCCTGTCCTTAGCAGTGGTTTCCTAGCAGCTATTTTACCATGAAGGCCTGCTGCACACAGTCTCCTCTTAACAGTTGTTGTAGAGATGTGTCTGCTGCTAGAACTCTGTGTGGCATTGACCTGGTCTCTAATCTGAGCTGCTGTTAACCTGCGATTTCTGAGGCTGGTGACTCGGATTAACTTATTCTCCGCAGCAGAGGTGACTCTTGGTCTTCCTTTCCTGGGGCGGTCCTCACATGAGCCAGTTTCTTTGTAGCGCTTGATGGTTTTTGCGACTGCACTTGGGGACACTTTCAAAGTTTTCCCAATTTTTCGGACTGACTTACCTTCAATTCTTAAAGTAATGATAGCCACTCGTTTTTCTTTTCTTAGCTGCTTTTTTCTTGCCATAATACACATTCTAACAGTCTATTCAGTAGGACTATCAGCTGTGTATCCACCTGACTTCTGCCCAACACAACTCATGGTCCCAACCCCATTTATAAGGCAAGAAATCCCACTTATTAAACCTGACAGGGCACACCTGTGAAGTGAAAACCATTTCAGGTGACTACCTCTTGAAGCTCATCAAGAGAATGCCAAGAGTGTGCAAAGCAGTAATCAAAGCAAAAGGTGGCTACTTTGAAGAAACTAGAATATAAGACATATTTTCAGTTGTTTCACACTTTTTTGTTATGTATATAATTCCACATGTGTTAATTCATAGTTTTGATGCCTTCAGTGTGAATCTACAATTTTCATAGTCATGAAAATACAGAAAACTATATTAATGAGAAGATGTGTCCAAACTTTTGGTCTGTACTGTATATATTCAGTGGGGGCAAAAAAGAAATACCGGTATATATTCAGTGGGGGCAAAAATGAAATATATGTTCAGTGGGGGCAAAAATAAGACCTACCCCGATAACCCCTAACCCTTTTTTCAGAGAAAAAAAAGAAATAAGACCCTGTCTTATTTTCGGGGAAGCACGGTATATCCCCTGCTATTATTCCATATAATCTGTCCCTTTATCTCCTCCTGTTACTCAATATAACATCTCCTATATCACTTCCTATTACTCCATATAACCTCTCCATATTTCCCATCCTGTATCTCCATCTATTACTCCATATATCCTCTCCTTTATCACCACCTATTACTCCATATATCCTCTCCTATATCTC
Source organism: Rhinella marina (assembly GCA_900303285.1). Lineage (NCBI taxonomy): Eukaryota > Metazoa > Chordata > Amphibia > Anura > Bufonidae > Rhinella > Rhinella marina. The sequence goes on from ONZH01012873.1 coordinate 313,435, forward strand.
CTCCTATTACTCCATAAAACCTCTCCTATATCTCCTCCTATTACTCCATATATCCTCTCCTATATCTCCTCCTATTACCCCATATAAACTCTCCCTATATTGCCACCTATTGCTCCATATTTCCCCTCCTGTATCTCCATCTATTACTCCATATATCCTCTCCTATATCACCATCTATTACTCCAGATATCCTCTCCTATATCTCCTCCTTTTACTCCATTTAACCTCCCCTATATTGCCTATTACTACTCCATATAACCTCTCCTATATGTCCACCTATTACTCCATATATGCCCTCCTATATCACCTCCAATTGATCCATATAACTTCTCCTATATCGCATCCTTTTACTCCATATAACCTCTTATATCTCTTCCAACTACTCCATATAACCTCTCCTATATCTACTCCTGTTACTCCATATAACCTCTCCATTTTCTCCTAAAACTCTATATAACCTCTCTATAACCCACATATTCTCTATATCACCTACTATTACTGTATATAACTAGAGTTGAGAGAACGTGCTCGTAACGAGCACTGTAGCGCTCGGATCCCCTGCGCTCCGATGCGCAGGCATTCGGATCCGTCCTCACCTGCCTGTAAGGCAATGGGGGCGGATCCGTTTGGTATCACACACTAGTGTGTGACACCAAACGGATCCGTCCTCCTCACCCTGACTTACAGTCAGGTGAGGACGGATCCAGATGCCTGCGGGCATTCCAGCGCAGGGGAGCCGAGCGCTACAGTGCTCGTTACGAGCACGTTCGCTCAACCTTATATATAACCTCTCCTATAAATCCCCCTATAACTTCATATAACCTGTCCTATATCTCCTCCTATTCCTTCACATAACCTTTCCTATATATCCTCCCATTACTCCTTATAACCTCTCCTATATTTCCTCCTATTACTCCATATAACCTCTCCTATATTTCCTCCTATTACTCCATATATCCTCTCCTATATCTCCTCCTATTATTTTATATATCCTCTCCTATATCTCCTTTTATTATTAAATATAACCTATCCCATATCTCTTCCTTTTACTTCATATAACCTCTCCCTATATCTTCTCCTCTTACTCCACATAATCTCTCTTTATGTTTCCTCCTATTACTCCATATAACCTCTCCTATGTCTCCACCTATTACTCCATATATCCTCTAATATATTGCCTCCTATTACTTCATATAACCTCTCCCTATATCTCCTCCTATTACGCCACATATCCTCTCCTACATCTCTTATTATTACATATAACATCATACTATATTTCCTCCTATGACTCCATATAACTCCACCCATATCTCCTCCTATTATTCTATATAACTTGCACTATATCTCCTCCTTTAACTTCATAAGCCCTCTCCCTATATCTCTCTCCTATTACTTCATATAACCTATCCTATATCTGCTTCTGTTACTCCATATGAGCCCTCCTATATGTCCTCTTATTACTCCATATATCCTCTCCTATATCGCTTCCTATTATTCCATATAACCTGTCCTATGTCTCCTCCTATTATGCCTGTATTGTCTATTACGCCATATAACCTCTCCCTATATAGTATCTCCTTCTATTATTCCATATATCCTCTCATATATCTCCTCCTATAATTCCATATAACCTCTCCCTTTTTCTCCTCCTATTACTTCATATAACCTCTCCTATATCTTTTCCTATTACTCCATATATCCTCTCCTATATCTCCTTCTATTATTCCATATAACCTCTTCCTATATCTCCTGTTATTACGCCATATAACCTCTCCTATATCTCCTCCTATTAGTCTATATAACCTCGCCTATGTCTCCTCCTAGTACTCTATATAACCTCCCCTTATATCCCATCCTATTTCTTCATATTACCTCTCCTATATCTTCTCTTATTATTCTATGTAACCTGTCCTATATCTCCTCCTATCACTCCATATAACCTCTCCTATATCACCTCCTATTACTCCATATAACTGCTATTACTCCATATAACTTTCCTATATCTCCTACTTTTACTCCATATGACCTCTCCCTATATCTCTTCCTATTACTCCATATAACCTTCCCTATATCTCCTCCTATTACTCTATATAACCTCTCATATCTTCTTCCCATACTCCATTTAACCTCTTATATATATCTCCATATATCTCCTCCTATTACTTCATATAACTTATCCTATATCTCTCTCCTATATCCCCTCCTATTACTCCATATATCCTCTCCTATATCGCTCCCTTTTACTCCATATATTCTCTCCTATATATCCTCTTATTATTCCATATAACCTCTTCCTATATCTCCTCCTATTATTCTATATAAACTCTACTATATCTCATTCTATTTCTCCATATAACCTCTTCTTATATCTCCTCCTAGTACTTCATATAACTTATCCTATATCTCTTTCTGTTACTCCATATAACCTCTCCTATGTCCCCTCCTATTACTGTAAATAGCCTCTACTATATCCCCTACTATTACTCTATATTACCTTCAGCACTCCAGCTGTGGTGAAACTTTGACTCCCAGCATGCTCTATTCATTTCTATGGAGTTCTGACAACAGCCAATTGGGATTACCTGGGAGTCGTAGTTTTACCACAGCTGGAGAGCCAAAAGTTAGCGATCTCAGCCATATAACCTCCTATATATCCTCCTATTACTCCATATAACCTCTCCTATATATCCTCCTATTACTCCATATAACCTCTCCTATATCTCCTATTACTCCATATAACCTCTCCTATATATCCTCCTATTACTCCATATAACCTCTCCTATATCTCCTCCTATTACTCCATATAACCTCTCCTATATCTCCTCCTATTACTCCATATAACCTCTCCTATATCTCCTCCTATTACTCCATATAACCTCTCCTATATCCCCTCCTATTACTCCATATAACCTCTCCTATATCTCCTCCTATTACTCCATATAACCTCTCCTATATCTCCTCCTATTATTCCATATAACCTCTCCCTATATCTCCTCCTATTACTCCATATAACTTATCCTATATCTCCTCTAATTACTTTGGCGTTACATATAACTTCTTCTATTACTCCATATATCCTGCAGGTAACTGCCCATATTAGTAGGCACAACGCTTCTTTTCCTTATATTATTGAGCTGCCCCATTGATGAGATTCTACTTTAATCCCTCCCACGTGAAATATTTTTTAAAATCTTTAATGTGTATAAATATACTTTAGAAATATTCTCATTTTAGTACGTATTTGTATCCCATTTCAGATCACTGTCTCTTTAATGTAAGTAAGGGAAAGAAGTGACAGAACTTTCCAGACTTGTAGAAATGAGCAGTCACTGCTGGTTTATGGAAGTATTTCCATGTTATGCTTGGTATCTCTGCTGATATTAGACTTTTAGGTAAATGCAGAGTGAAACGCGTCTTTCTGGTTACTTTGCGTTTAGGTTTAAAGTTGAGGTTCAGCTACTGTATTACGATTTATCGCTAGATATTTACACGGCCTATATAGGGTTGTTTTTCCTCCTTATTCTATAAACCCTGGATGCTATAAATGAGAACCATGAAACACATTCCTCAAGCTGATAGTTTGTGTTCCGAAATGCGACATCTAAACTTGAGAACGATGATGGTAGTCATACAGTTATGTTTTTTACATTTGTTTCTATTTGTATGTTTGTGACCTAATAGATAATCACAAGTATAAGTTTTAGATATAAATCAGCCATATAAAAAAAAACAGCACAAAATTATGGAATGGCACAGTTTTTGTTTCCTATATCTCTGCATATATAGTAAACGTAGATACGCATAAAGTAATGTGAGATATATACATATATATATATATATATATATATTTATATTGCGTGTAAAGAACCGTCAGTTATTATTACACAGATGTACTATCTGGCCAGATGAATAATAATCACAAGTTTCCGTCATATCTGGTATAGGTGATATTATGTATAATACATTTAGCCAAACATAAATAATTTAAAGCCGAATTTGCACATGGTATTTGTCACAATTGGAACGTTTGTCCTAAATCCTGTCTACCATATGTTGCTATATACTATTACTTTCATCTTGTATTATACACAGTACATCAGTGCTATCTATGGAATAGGCATTCACAGACCAGTATGATAATTAACAGCATCTTGCTTATAATTATTTTGTTGTCGCAACCTTTCTGCATGGTAGTTGTTGGCCCACATGTACCTACACTCATTCATAGAGTAGTGACACGTACTGACCAGTTCCTTTGAAAGGATTGTCACCTCAAGCTTAGGGTCTGAGCACTATGACACAGAGTACTGTACTAGACCGGCACGTATAGGAATTTGCATTGCCAGAGGTGACATTATCACGTACATTAGCCTGATACATACAGGCGCCAAATAAAAGATCCACATTGTGGATTGGAGTAGCATAGTCATAACGATCTTATAAAATAAAAGGATTTGTGCTGTCAAGTAAAGTCTGTCCTTTAGTTGTGGAAAGTTTAACAGCGATCAGTTTCTAACAGGTTGTGTACGAATGTTGCCTGTCCGCCGCATCCCTCTATGTTGTACCCCTCTCAGTTTGCCTATTCATAACTCATTGGTAGTGCCAAGACCCTTTACCTGATGACGGGTCGATCAGGACCTTAACTGCAATCATTAAAAGCGCCCTAATTATGTGAGGCTCAGGGAACACGTTGTAGCCCATTTCATGGTTATTTCAATTAGAAGGTGCACATAAATAGGGATAGGTTGAAAATGATGTACAGATATAAATGAACATATATATATAGTTACACAACTAAATATACACACACATACATTACAAAAATACATAATCTAAGTACTATAGATTTTTTATGACACAAAATTAATAGTATAACAAGTATATATTTCACTTATATCAGCTAAATGCATTCTGTATTTCCCCGTGAACTCGGCCTGTCCTAGGAATTTAGGGCCAAGGTAAAGGTTGCTTCTACTTGAGGTCTGGCAGGTTTGTGCCAGTATCAAGCAGAGCCGGGACAGTTTTGAGGGATAGTCAAATAAATCGTCAACCCAAAACGGACACGAATTACGCTTACAAGTTTTGTTTTCCCCTTAGAAAGAGCCACCCACATCATTTTAGCGTAAATAAGAAGAAAAAAACGGAGATGACTTAATAATATTAAGATGGCACATACCAGAGAGAGGACAGAGGAAGACACACTTCTGCCAACGGGTGCAAAGAGTGAGAGGGGGGAAAAAAACAGATGCCTTAAGTTTCCAAGATGAGAAAAGTTTTTTTTTCAGAATTCTTGCACAGAAACAAAAAGAAGAGTACGAAAAAAAAGAAAACATAAAAAACTCAACAAAAGAATAACAAAAGTGACTAAACAGAAAGAGAGGATGTTGCTTAGAGAGAGAGTCAGCAGAGAGAAATAGGTTATTGAGGACAAAAATAGAGAGTTAAAAAAAATGGTGGGAAAAAAAGGCGCCTGGTAAACCTTACATCTCCTGATCCTTTCTCCTCTCCTTGAATTGCTTTTACTCTAACACCCAGTCCGAAATGCAGGGAAGTCAGCGTTGGAACACTGGAATCCTGCCATCTTCTTTGCGAGCCAGCCTGTAGATTTCTCAGCTGCAGTCAGCCTGCAATACACTTTTACAGGAAGGGGGGGACAGAGAGAGTGTGTGTGCGTGTGTGTGCAAGAGGGAGAGACACCGTGGATGTCTCTTTTTTCACTCAAGTGCCGTAAGTTTATTATTTTTTCTCTTTCTCTCCTTTTTGCCTTTTTTACAATTTAGAATGTCTATTTTTTTATTTGTTTTATATACCACTTTTCTTTTACCCACGCTTGCCATTTTGGTGCCAGCTCTGATGTTGGCATGGGTTGGACATTTTTTTTTTTCTTGGCTGGGCTGTCTCTCCCCCCTTTCCCCTTACCCCCAGCTCCTCCACCCCTTCCAAACTCTGTTTCTACGCCCTGCCCTCTCTCTCTCTCCCTCTCTCTCTCTTTTTCTCCCCTTCCCTGGGTCTCTTTCTCTCTCGCTGCCCTTAACCACCACTGTTGCACCCAGGCTGTCTATGTATTTCTCTTTACTTTTGTTTAGTTCTTTGCCAGCTGTCTCTCAGACTTTCCTTGTTTAGTCTCCACGCCTTTTCTGTCTCTTTTTAAACAATCCCTACTTTAGTTTCCCTCGTGCCATGTTGCCCCCTCGTACACATGTGCCTCTCTCTTTAATTCCGAGATGGAGAGAGTGCCAGGCTATAGCTGAAGTCGTGATTGAATTATTAATAGGAGAATTAAAGTAGTTTTGACATTGTGTAATCTCCATGTGTGACTGTGTGCCATGGGTAAAACTGGGTGGGTACAGGCTGCTCGGGCAGGGAATTAGTGCCAGGAGCCCGAACTATAGTGAATAAAAAAAATTATTCAGACAGAAAGGAGCTTGGTTAGCAAGGAGGTTGAACCACAAGTAACTTTGATAAGCAATGCTGAAGTGGAGATGAAGAGATTCGCAACCTGAGAGAAGTGGATGGTGAAGTTCAAAGTTTGAAGTTTTGCCCTTGAAATAATGTATGGTAAACTAGGCGGTAGAAGAAGAGAATTTTGCTGCTGGCTTTGAAGGTGTTCATGTGGGGTAAGGGGATTTGGGGAGGTGGGATGGATTTTGGGGGCAAAGTTAAGTCAGTTTCCTGCAACCTTAATTACCCCTTATGGAATGATGCAGAGGAATGTGGTCATATAACATGTGATAGGACAGATTAAGGGACAAAGGTCCTCTGATATGAAAGGTAGACTATGGCTGTGTGGGAGCTGGGGTGACACACCACCTGGAAACGACATGGTCTGTAGTGAAGGGGCGGAGAAGAAGAGGGGAGGGGGGGTTAGGTGAATAGAAGGAAAGGAAGAGAAGGAAGGGGGGCTGGCTAATAAAAAAGTGAGAGAGGACAGGAACACGGTAGAGTAAACAAAGGCAATGATTTTCTTTCTGAGAAGAAAAGTGCAAAGGGTTGTAGAATCTAAAATCGCAAAGATACAAGTATATAAGAGGAACAGTGAGTCCCGAGGAGGGTAATCTGGAACAGAGGGAAGAAAGTATTAGATTAACTAGGTATAGAAGTACTCAGAGGGATCTTTTTTTTTTGGATTGAAGCTAGAGGGAGGGGGGGAATGTAGTTTATCCAAACTACTCCAAGAACACAGGAAATGAATGTGAGAGTATTCAGGAAATCAAAGTACTGGCGGTAAAATGTGAGTGTAAGAGAGGACAAGTTATAATCATATGAAGTAAAGGAAGGGAGTATGTGGGGACAAGAGTAATAGGAGTGTGGGAGGAGGGAGATATCCCCATGAGTAAGAGAACAGTGGGCTACGAGTGTAACTACACATAGTGCTCCAGGTAATGCGAAAATAGTACTTGGGAGAATTTCATATGGTAATGGTATAAAATCGTAGTACAGTCCTAAAAAGAAAAAATAATGATTGGGATTCACTTTTTGATAAAATTCTGCATTTAAAACATGTAGATTTTGGTGTGGAATTTGCGGCATATTCTGCAAACTTATCCTAAAAGTGGTTGTCCCATGAAAAATAGTTTACCTGGATCTGAATACTTTTGCAACTGCATGTAATTAAAAAAGTTGTATAGTTACTGAGTAATTGAATAAAATGTATCTGTACAGCGCCACCTGCTGTTTGCTTTTTTTCTCATCTCTCTGTGTACTTCACTGAGGTGGTTGCACATGCTCTGTTTCATCCTTCAACTGTCACCAGCCATATTTTTTGTTAGAAGCTGTGACAATTGCAGGCTGCAACTACTGGGCAAGACTATGTCCCCTGAGCTGCCAGCTAGAAATAAATTGAGCAGAGCAATTGCAGCAATAAATGGAGAGATGTCTGGATCCATGTGAGGTACAGGGCTGGTTCTAGCTTTGTTAGAACATGATTCCCATGTACTATATGACATCTGATTCTCATTTTTTACATTAATTGTGGGATAATTAAAGGGGCTGTCAAGGATTTTGATATTGATGGCCTATCCTTAAGATAATTCATCAATATATGATTAGTGAGGCTCTGACACCCACAAAGATCAGCTATTATGGGTTCGCTTCGGTGATGAGTGAGTCGCCATCAGAAGTACACAACTCCTTTAACTCCCCCATGTGCTCTACAACATACATGTACATTGTACAAGTGCATGGAGTGTATGGGACAGATCAGAAGGTGAGCCTGTTTTGAGGTCCACAAATTGTGAATCCTGAAAACACAGATACCGGCCGGGTGTGTTCCGTATTTTGCAGAATGGAATGTCCGGGCCATAGTAGAGCAGTCCTATCCTTGTCCGTAATGCAGTCAAGAGTAGGACATGTTCTGTATTTTTGCCGATGCCACAAAACAGACAAACAGATGCGGACAGCAGGAGCTTAGCTATAGGGGGTGCAGAGGTAGCAGTCGCTACCGGGCCCAGGAGCCTTAGGGGGCCCAAAGACCCTTGTGCTGCATAAGAAAAACACAAAGAACTGAGGGAAGGGGGGCCCAAGCTGAACTCTTGCACCAGGGCCCATGAGCCTTTAGCTACGCCCCTGGCGGACAGCACACCGTATGCTGTCCGCATCTTTTGAATTTAAGTGAATTTCATCCAACCCGCAAAAAATATGGATTGGATGTGAACAAAAAAATAAGTTTGTGTGCATGAGCCCTAAAAATGTGGTATTTCTGCCATCATACTCACTAGAAGAATAAGGTTATCATGTAATTTTTACTACATGATGAAGGGTGTAAAACACAACCCAAAAACTGTCGGAATTATTTTTTTTATTTTACCCAACAAATTTTTTTTTTACAGTTTTGCAATCTCTTACATATATATATATAAAAGTGAGTTTCTGTCTGTCTGTCCATCCATCTGTCTGTTTGTTCTATATGTGCAACCAAATGACTGGACCGATCTGCACCAAATTTGGCACACAGGTACATCAGGTGTCTGGGAAAGTTTTAGACCGGGTCTCAGCTCTCTAGTAGCCTGGAAGTCTTTCTCTTCATATCCCAACTGCCATACACACAGTCACATGTCCTTTATCAGCCAATAGAAGCTTTCAGGCCTTTAGTCTCCACATACACACAGTTTGCAGGTTTCCATAACAACCCAGCCATTTTTCTTCACTGCTGTAGGTCAGCTTTAAAGGGGCAGGGCGGTGTGGAGGTCACTGTTAAGGGGGCAGGTGCCACTATTGAAGGGGCAGCTGCTGTGGAGGTCACTGTTAAAAGGGCGGGAACTGTGGAGGTCACTGTTAAAGGGGCGTTCACTGGATGTTACTGTTAAGGGGGCAGGCCGCTGTGGAGGTCACTGTTGAAGGGGCGGGCACTGTGGAGGTCACTGTTAAGGGGGCAGGGGCCACTATTAAAGGATCAGCTGTTGTGGAGGTCACTATTAAGGCAGCAGGGTACTGTGAGGTCACTGTTAATGGAGCAGGGTACTGTGGAGGTCACTGTTAAGGGAACAGGGTACTGTGACAGTCACTGTTAAAGGGGTGGGGTGCTGTAGAGGTCATTGTTAAGGGGGCGGGCCCCCGAGGAGGTCACTGTCATGGGAGTGGGGTCCTGTAAAACTTACTGTTAAAGAGGCGGGCTGCTGTGAAGGTCCAATTTTAAGGAGGCTGGGCACTGTGGGCAGTCAGTGTTAAGGGGTGGGGTGCTGTAGAGGTCACTGTTAAGAGGGCGGGGTGCTGTAGAGGTCACTGTAATGGTGGATACTGTTGATATCTTTTAACGACACACACAAACATTAAAACCCCGGAGGTTTTTTCAGTTCTGCATTTTTGTTTTGCGCTCCGTGCCTTCAAACAGCCATAACTGTTTTATTTTTCTGTTCACATAGCTGTATGAGGGCTTGTTTTTTGCGGGACAAGTTGTACTTTCCAACGCCACCATTTAATATTGCATATGGTGTAGTGGGAAGCGGGAAAAAAATTCCAAATGGGGTGAAATTGCAAGAAAACCGCTATTCCGCTACAGTTCTACGGGTTTCTTATTTACAGCGTTCGATGTACATTAAAACTGACCGGTTACTTTCATTCTACTGGTCAGTACGAATCCGGCAATACCTAATATGTATAGTTTTTCCTGCGTTTAGATGGTGATAAAATAATTAGAAAGTTGCCCTTTTTTTTTTTTTTTCTCCTTGTCATATCTTGACCCCTATAACTTTTTGGTATTTATGTGTACAGAGCTGTATGGGGGCTCATTTTTTGTGGGGTGGTCTGAAGTTTTTATTGATACCATTCTGGGGTGTGTATGACTTTTTGATCACTTTTTATTTAATTTTTTTTAGAAAAAAAAAAGTGACAAAAAACGGCGAATCGCCATTTGGACGCTTTTTTCCGCCACACAATTCGCCGTATTGGAATTTTTTTTTATATTTGAAAAGTACGGGCGTTTTCGGTCACGGTGATACCCATGATGTCTATATTCATTGTTATTTAGGTATTTATTTTTTACTTATACGGAAAGGGGGGGTGATTTGAACTTTTATATCTTTTTTATTTTTTATATATTTTTTAACTCTTTTTTTTTTGTGATTATTTTAAAGCTCAAATATGAGCTGATATATTGTGTTTTGTTTTTTTTCTTTATGAGCAATCATGGATTTACTAGATGCAGTTAAATCCATGAATTGCTCATTTCTTATCCTGGCCTGCCATCTAGTGGCCAGAATAAGAATTGCAGTTTGGAAAACTGTAATCCTCACCAGCGAGGATTACAGTTTTCATATGGTGTACAGACACCCCGATTGGCCAATCAGGGCGTCTGTACACCACCCGGAAGCGTAGGCTTCCGGGTTCAGACGCATCCTGATGCCATGATCACGTGTCACGGCATCAGAAGGCCCAGGAAGTCGCGGCCGACGGAGGTAAGAAGCGTTAGAAACAGCAGAGACTTGCCGGCCATGACGCCCGCCGCACCCGCGAGCGGGCGTCATGTCCCCGCACCGCCCGAGCGCCGTACATGTACGGCGCCGGTCGGGAAGGGGTTAAATGAAATAGATTAAATATACCCGTGCGAAATTGGGTCCTTCTGCTAGTACATTATATGCAACAGTAAAAGGTGGCATTAAGGGTGAGTATACATCACGTTTTAAGCCTCCGTTTGACGTATACATTACAAATAAAAATGATACAAAAATGCAGCACACCACGCTCTTGTATCCTGCACATTCGGGTAAAAAAAATAATTTTTTTTTTTTTTTTTTTTTTTTTTGCAATGGTCTACGTTGTTTTCTTTGTTTTTTTTTTACAATGGAACTTTGAACTTTTTTACAATGGCTTCAGTCTGAGGCATCCTTTAAAAGTATACTTTTTTGTACACATTGAAAGGATGGGAAAAACGTGATGTAAACCCACCCTAACAAATACAACTCGCCCACAAAAAACATTATGCAGCTATGTTGGACTTTTCCTGTGTGACTAGAATGTGTATGAGTGTAAAGCTGGCCATACACATATAGCGGTAGCAGAGAGAGCAGAGTCTCAATTGGGGGACAGAGAAGGGCCTTATGGTCAGGCATGCATTCAGTAGGCATCTAATCAACAAAAGCTGTGGAAAGCTTGGTACTGAACTTATCCTGGTAAAACAATTTTGCCTTCTTTTCAGCATCAGGAAAACATTTCCCCATTTTGCTTAGATAGCGAGGGTCTAAAAGCATTACTATCTAGTAGTCATCACTTTGCATAATGCTGACAAGTATATTGTTAGCATCAGGCAAAGTGATGGATGGTCTGGATAGTCATGCTTTTAGACACTCACAATCTAAGCAACTGAGCATGTAGCTTGCCATGCTCGACAACATGCCCAAGCACCTCCACTCACACTGTTATGCTTGGTCATAGCCAGTGTCGTCATCATCAGCATATCTGTCATAACGAATGTCAGCTTTGTCCCCTAGCTTTGCCTGGGAAAACTTCATGTCTCGCTGCACCACCAGCTCCTCCTCCAGTCGTAGCTCCTTATCCTCATTTTCCTCCACTTCCTCCTCCATGTGACTTTGTCTATATGGGTCCTCAACAGCCACAGTGTGGTAAAAGCTGTTCTTCTATGTATCAGTGTGAGCATTTGCTCTGATCTACTTTACACAGGTGGTTGACACTGTTTATGCTGCTATTGTCCCTACCTTACAAATCTTGTGGCCTCTTTAAATGGCTCAGTACATGACACATGTCCTTGATGAGCTGCCACTGTATCAGAATAACACGCGCACCCTGCAGAGGTGGTCTGGTGCATGTTGGAATCATTGATCACTTTACGCTGCTCATACAAATGCATATGCAAGGGGTAATGCCAGTGTGTTGGAACATCACAGATCAAAGGCAGACTGTTCTGTCACTGCAAGTCCTGGAAGGCCTTCTTAGTGCTGCAAGTCTAGAAAGAGCGGTAGCGGTGGGTGGCTGATAGTAGTTGGGGTGCCCTTGTGGGTTTGGTGTGGGTGCAAGGCAGGAGATGTAGGTGCAGTGACCAACGAGTGGTGCTGTAGTCGATAACCAGGCCAGCTGATGATAAACGTCTCTCTTTACTAAAGTTCAGAATAGGAGTTGTAATCAGGGCTGTGGAGTCGGTAAGCCAAAGCCCCGACTCCAACTCCGACTCCTCAATTTCCCCTGACTCCGACTCCCAATCCGACTCCGAATCCCTCATACATGGTGCATGTTTAAGTGATAACTTTAAACAAACTTTGCATAAATCAATAGTACAGATATGTCATGACAAAAAGAGTTTGTAATATATGTTTTACTAGGTATTTTTTCTCTGAACTTTCAGTATCAGGCTTCTCTGGGTACAGCTCACTAAGGGCTTGATGTATGAAAACTGTCTAGGTCTAAGACTTTATCTGTTGCCCATAGCAACAAATCAGAGCTCCTAATTCATTTCTCCACAGCACTATATGAAATGAAAGGGGAGCTCTAATTTGTTTCTATTGGCAACAAAGAAACTTCTACACCTAGACAATTTTCATACATAAGGCCCTAGGTGTTTTGCATGTAGAAGCCATCAGTGCAGCTAACCTCTACAAACATGAGCTCAGAGGAAAAGCAAACTAAGGCCCCTTTCACACCTGTGGCGCGGGGCTCTGTACTGCCGCAGGTGCACGTGTGGGGCCGGAACTGCACTCCGGCCCCTTTCACTGTAATGGGGGCGGGCCGCGGATCCGGCTGCAGCACGACAACCCCTTGTATTTTCGTTCCGGCTGCCTCTTACAGTGAATGGGGCCAGAGCGCAGTTCCGGCCCCACATGTGCACCTGCGGCAGTACGGAACCCCGCGCCACAGGTGTGAAAGAGGCCTAAAACATAAAGCAGACAGAGAGAACATGCACTGGACAATTGATTTATGCACATTTTATTGAAAGTTTAGATATACTAAGAAATACTTGCCTTAAAGGGGTATTCTCAGCACATTGATTCACTGGCTGACAGGTAGTTTGCACTCACTATGTCTCCTCGGGGGAGGGGGGGGGTTGTGATCTCTAACACAATTATAGGTAAAGCCATCCTTCTCAATCCTTGACACGTTTTGCTTACTGAGGTCACTCCTGCCAATCAGATAACAGTCTTTCTGGTCTGCAGGTTACCATAGAAACCTGCGTACAGTGAGAGACCTGCTGAACTGTCTATAGTTCATGACTAAAGTAAAATCTAGTGACCACTGTATTTAGAAAATGTCATCTTTTAACTGTGCCTTTATGTTGAAAGCTAATCTTTGTAACTAGTGAGAAAACCTCTTTAATCCTGTTTTCTCTAGAAGATCTGAAATGAGTGCAGCCATTCCTTCCCAATGCCTTTTTCCTCTGATCTGTAGCAGAGGAGTTTCACTTCTGAGCTTCTACATGAAGGGCAGCACACAGTCATCTCAACTGAAAGCCTAGATCCTTAGTTCAGGAATAGAACAGACATTTCTAGGACATTTCATCATGTTCCCAAATTCTTATGAAAATATATTCAGCACATACTGTACTGAACCAATTACGAATGTACCGAATTATTATATATTTTCGGAGTCGGTCCATTCTATACCGACTCCAACTCCACCAAAATGGACACCGACTCCACGACTCCGACTCCACAGCCCTGGTTGTAATACATGCAACAGTATAAAAACATAGTTCCAAGCAATTTACAGTGTAAATCTTAGATAAGTGTATTAATATAAGGCAGAATGGGGATTGTAGAGCTCCTTTCCTCTATCTCACAAAGTCTCTTTCTCTTCAAAATCTAAGGCTGACTATAACGTTCTTGCATGCTTGACTGTAATTCCCAGCTTGGATACAGTATTAAGATATGGTGGGTAGGGTAACATTATAAGGCCGAAAAAAGACATTGTCCATCCAGTTCGGCCTGTTTTCCTACAAGTTGCTCCAGAGGAAGGCAAAAAAAACCCTGTGAGGTAGAAGCCAATTCCTTCCCGACTCCAATCAGGCAATCAGAATAACTCCCTGGATCAACGACACATCTCTAGTAACTGTAACCTGTAATATTATTACCCTCCAGAAATACATCCAGGACTCTCTTGAACTCTTTTAGTGAACTTACCATCACCACCTCCTCAGGCAGAGAGTTCCATAGTCTTACTGCTCTTACCGTAAAGAATCCTCTTCTATGTTTGTGTACAAACCTTCTTTCCTCCAGACGTAGAGGATGTCCCCTCGCCACAGTCCTGGGGATAAATAGATCATGGGAGAGATCTCTGTACTGACCTCTGATGTATTTATACATAGTTATTAGATCAGTCGTCTTTTTTCTAAAGTGAATAAGCCTAATTTTGATAATCTTTCTGGGTACTGTAGTCCACCCATTCCAGTTATTACTTTAGTTGCCCTCCTCTGAACCCTCTCCAGCTCTGCTATGTCTGCCTTGTTCACAGGAGCCCAGAACTGTACACAGTACTCCATGTGTGGTCTGACTAGTGATGTGTAAAGTGGCAGGACTATGTTCTCATCACCGGTATCTATGCCTCTCTTGATGCAACCCATTATCTTATTGGCCTTGGCAGCAGCTGTCTGACACTGGTTTCTACAGCTTAGTTTGCTGTTCACTAAAATTCCTAGGTCCTTTTCCATGTCGGTGTTACCCAGTGTTTTACCATTTAGTATGTACTGGTGACTTGTATTATTCCTTCTTATGTGCATAATCTTACAATTGTCAGTGTTGAACCTCATCTGCCACTTCTCTGCTCAAGTCTCCAATCTATCCAGATCCATCTGTAGCAGTGTACTGTCCTCTTCTGTGTTAATTACTTTACACAGTTTAGTGTCATCTGCAAAAATTGATATTTTACTGTGCAAGCCTTCTACAAGATCATTAATAAATATATTGAAGAGAACTGGGCCCAATACTGACCCCTGTGTTACCCCACTAGTGACAGTGACCCAATCTGAGTATGTACCATTAATAACCACCCTCTGTTTTCTATCACTGAGCCAGTTACTTACCCACATACAGACATTTTCTCCCAGTCCAAGCATTCTCATTTTATATACTAACCTTTTATGTGGTACCATGTCAAATGCTTTGGAGAAGTCTAGATATACGACATCCATTGATTCGCCACGGTTAAGTCTAGAACTTACCTCCTCATAGAAACTGATTAAATTGGTTTGACATGACCGATCCCTCATGAAGCCATGCTGATATGGAGTTATTTGCTTATTTTCATTGAGGTACTCCAAGATAGCATCTCTTAGAAAACCCTCAAACAGTTTACCCACGACAGATGTTACCGGCCTATAGTTCCCGGGCTCTGTTTTTGGACCCTTTTTGAATATTGGCACCACATTTGCTATGCGCCAATCCTGTGGAACACTCCCTGTCTGTATAGAGTCCTTAAATATCAGAAATAATGGTCTGGAGATGACATTACTTAATTCTCTTAGGATACGGGGGTGTATGCCATCCAGTCCTGGCGATTTGTCTATTTTAATCTTTTTAAGATGCAACTCTACTTCTTCCTGGGTCAGACAGGGCACTTTTAAAGGGGAATTTACTTTTATATTCTGCATTTCATCTGACAGTTTATTTTCCTCAGTGAATACAGTGGAGAAAAAGATATTTAGTAGCTTTGCTTTCTCCTCATCGCTCTCTGCAACTCCCCCCTCATTACTCTGTAAGGGGCCGACACCTTTAGGTTTATACTTTTTACCATTTATATAATTAAAGAACATTTTTGGGTTAGTTTTACTCTCTTTGGCGATTAATCTCTCGGTCTCTAGTTTGGCTGCATTTATTTGTCTTTTACATATTCTAGTTTTTTCCTTATAGTTTTTCAATGCTTCCTCGCTCTCCTCCTGTTTTAGTGATTTAAATGCTTTCTGTTTGTCATTTATTGCTTTCTTTACAGTTCTGTTTATCCACATTGGTTTTTTATTGTTCCTTAACCTTTTATTCCCATAAGGTATGTACCTCTCACAATTAGATATTAGGATGCTTTTAAAAATCTCCCATTTTGTGGCTGTATTTTTATTTTTGAGGACTTTGTCCCAGTTAGTTAGGCCTATGGCCTCTCTTAGTTGTCACAATACCAACATTTTGATTCAATACCATGAAAAAGTATTGCAATATTCCATACCATTCGATACCACATGAAAAAAATAAAACACCAAAAAAGTCGCTTGCATTCCGCATTTTATTAAATGTCCGGCAAATAATAGAACAGTCCTATCCTATTTTTTTAGGGGGACAAGTTGACAAAAAAATGGCGTATTGCACATTTTAAATTTTGGACTTTTTCGGACGTGGCGATATTTAATATAAGTTTTTTATTGTTTATGTATTTTATACGTAAAATTGAGAAAAGGGATGATTTAAACTTAATATTTTGGTGTTTTTAAACTTTTTTTATTTAAAAAATATTAGCCCCCCTTAGGGGCTATATTGGTGTTTTTTAAACTTTATTTTTTATTTAATAAATAGTAGCCCCCTTAGGGGCTAGAACCAGGGATCTTTTAGTCCCTGTCCCTGCTGCCCTGTG
Source organism: Rhinella marina (assembly GCA_900303285.1). NCBI lineage: Eukaryota > Metazoa > Chordata > Amphibia > Anura > Bufonidae > Rhinella > Rhinella marina. The sequence goes on from ONZH01012873.1 coordinate 330,430, forward strand.
CTTTGTGCACATGGCAGCAGGGAGTTTACTGTGACAGCCATCGAAGGCTTCAGTAGTGTCCTGGCTGCCATGGTAACAATTTCACTGCTGGGGCTCCGATCGGAAGCTGCCACTGCCACCAATGAGGAGGGGACCCTGTGACCACTGCCACCAATAACTAATACTGGGGGGGTTGGTGGGGGTGCACTTCGCCATCATTGATTACAATTTATAATACTGGGATTGTGGGGGCACACTGCACCACCAAAGAAGATAATTAACCTGTTAATACAAATGTAGGATGCGGGTGCTGGTGGTATCACGTACCCGGCACCTGCCCTCTATGACAAGGTGCTGCGATCCCTGTCAATTAGCCTTTCAGGTGCAGCACCTGAGGAGTTAATTGCCACAGTTTCGGTGGATTGTAGTGCCTTGTCATAGATGGTGGGTGCTGGGTATGTGATAGAGCCGGCACCCACATCCTACATTTGTATTAACAGTTTAATTATCTTCATTGGTGGCGCAGTGGCCACAGCCTCTCCTCTCCTTTCTTCTCAGTGGTGGCAGCAGCGGCACAGTGGGGAGGGAGGGACTGCCTCTATCTCAACTGTGCTGCTGAGGAGAACATGTGCTGCTGAGGAAACATTCAGGAGGTTCATTGAGGAGAACAACGTGGATAAGCACCTGGTGTGGGACTGGAACAAATGTGGAGATGTCAGTAGCACCTGACCTTGTTTGTGTGGTGCAGTGTCAACTTGGAACCAGTGAAAGACAAGTATTGCCGTAACAGCTTCTCCATACATCCATGGTGGCGTGCACCTTGCCGCACAGCGACAATACCTAGGAGTGCCCAACATTTTCCACCAAGGCAGGGATGTCTTTTTTTTTTTTTTTTAGAAATAATGTTGGACAAGACAAGTTTCAACACATTTTTTGCATTTTTTTAGAAACAAAAGGACAAAGACCAATACAGTCTATGTGAGGTCAGGTCTACATCTCTTTTGAATGAATTTTTTTAGAAGACAATTTATATTAAATGGGTGTTACAGTGGTGGTCAAGAAGGCTGCTGCTTCTCTCACCTGTTCTGGCCCTCCGCCACCTGACAGCACAGACCTGCTTCCCGCCCTGCTCCTCTTCCCAGCTGTCCCAGCCGCTAGGTTAGCTCCATCAATCCATGCAGGCTTTGACCTGCTTGCCAGCTCAGCTTCTCTTTTCCAACCCATAGGGTGCATGTGTTCTACCTGGCTGTTTAAGGGCCAGCGTATGTGACGTAGTTTACACCAGCCAATGGCTGGTTACCTGGGGGTACTTAAGACACCTTTCTGTCTGCCTGACCTTGGCCTGTTACTGACTATGAGTTTGGATTATTCCTTTTTGTGGTACACCCCTATGTCTATTGATCCTCATGGCTGGGCAGTCAACCACACGGATACTACTCCAAGAGGTAGCAGCCTGGTGCGTTCCCTGCAGCAGAGAAGTCCAGATATATAGGGGTTAAAGGGTGAATATCAGGGAACTTCCAGGATAACTCCCTTTGGTTCAGCAATTAAAAGTTTAGTATAATTCAGCATGAAAAATGAGTTACTGTTGTAATTTACAAAATTCTCCAGTTTTGAGATATTCTATTTAGGGTGCCATCTGGAGTTTAAAGGGGTTGTCTCACTTTAGCAAATGGCATTCATCATGTAAAAAATGTTAATACAAGTCCCTTACTAATGTATTGTGATTGGCCATATTGCTTCATTTGCTGGCTGGATTAAAGTTATGTAAATAATAAATTCCATTGCTGAAGTGAGACAACCTCTTTAGAGCCCATTCACACGACCGTATATTCTGTTCGCATTCATTTCCAATGGAGCCGCAAAAGATATGCACAGCACATGATGTGCTTTCCGCATCCGTATGTACATTCCATGGACCCCCAAAAAGTATAGAACATGTCCTGTTCTTGCCCATATTTGCAGACAAGAGTAGGCATTTCTATCCTGGAGAAGGATGTTGTGTTCCGCAAAATGCAGAAGGCACATGGCAGGTATCCGTGTTTTGCGGATCCGCAATTTGCGGTCCGAAAAAACAGTGACCATTGTGTGAATGAGCCCTAAGGAAGGACTCACCCCCTGAGCTGTGATAATGAGAGTTTTAGCAGAAAGGCCACACCCCCTGAGCTATGAGAGGGAAAGATCTGCTATACAAAGTACAGTCCACTAAGCTTCCAGCCTGAAGAAGATCTAGCAGAACAATTGGTGCAATGAATAGGGGGACCTCTGTGAGTTTTAGGGCTGGTTTTAGTTTTGTTAGAAAGACATTGCCATGTACTATATGATGTCTGATTGACATTTTTAACATCAAAGTATAACCAAACAGGGGTTAGTCAGTACATTTAATGTTGCTTAAGGCTAGGGCACTCCTCCTTTCTCTTAGCTCTGTATATTGAATTATTAAACTTTTCATTACCTGGTCTTCATCTGGTCTGGGCAAATGGTCATCACGGTTATCCTCCTTCTTGGAGGGAGAAAATAAATTCTAGAAGCAGCTTTAAAAATCAGTTCCATTCTACCATGTGACATCTATAAGACGATGGTATTAAAATGGCTGTCCCACGAAAAATATTCTACAATTTTTAAACCAGCACTTAGATCTGAATACTTTTGTAACTGCTTGTACTTAAATATTTAGCACAGCCACTGTGTTATTCAATTAAATATATCTGTGTAGCGCCACCTGCTGTTTGTTTCTTTTTCTTATTTCTTTGTCCTGCACACTGAGAAGGCCGCACATGCTCAGTTTCATCCTTCAACTGCCTCCTGAGCTGTGATAGGGAGAGCATTGACACGCCCCCTGAGCTGTGAAAGGGAGAGTATGGACACGCCTCCTGAGCTGTGATAGGGAGAGCTTGGACACGCCCCCTGAGCTGCAGCAGAAAAGACACTGCCCTTGAGCTGTCAGCTCAAGGGGAGTGTCTAGCAGAGCAATGAATCGGGAGATCTCTGGATCCATGTGAGGTACAGGGCTGGTTCTAGCTTTGTTAGAAGGAGATTGTCATGTATGATGTCCGTTTGCAATTTTTTACATTAGTCATGGGATAACCCCTTTAACCACTTCCCATCCGGGCCATTTACCCCCTTCCTGACCAGGCCTAATTTTGCAAATCTGACATGTGTCACTTCATGTGGTAATAACTTTGGAACGCTTTTACTTATCCAAGCAATTTTGAGATTGTTTTCTCGTGACACATTGTACTTCCAGTTAATGGTAAATTTGAGTCGATAAGTTTTAATTTTATTTATAAAAAAAATCCAAAAGTTAACGAAAATTTGAAAAGATTCACTGTTTTCTAAATTTGAATCTGCTTTTAAGACAGATAGTGATACCCCATAAAATACTTTTTAATTTACATTCTCCATATGTCTACTTTACGTTGGCATCATTTTGGTAGTGTCATTTTATTTTTTTAGGACAGTAGAAGGTTTAGAATTTTTGCAAATTTTCAAAATCAACTTTTTTAAGGACCAATTTAGTTCTGAAGTCACTTTGTGGGCTTACATATTAGAAACCACCCAGAAATTACCCCATTTTAGAAACTGCACCCCTCAAACTATTCAAAACTGGTTTTAGAAATGTTGTTAACCCTTTAAGTATTCCACAGGAATTAAAGGGAAATAGATGTGAAATTTCAAAATTTCACTTTTTTTGCAGATTTTTCATTTTAATCATTTTTTCCTGTAACACATCAAAGGTTAACAACAAAACTCAATATTTATTACCCCGATTCTGCAGTTTGCAGAAACACCCCACATGTGGTCGTAAACTGTTATTTGGGGATACGCCAGGGCTCAGAAGGGGAGGAGCAGCATCTGCATTTTCTAACATGGAATTTTCTGTCATGCTTTTTAGGAGCGATAACTTTAATTTTTTTGTGGACTCAGCTGTGTGAGGGTTTATTTTTTGCGGGACAAGCTGTGCTTTTTATTGGCACCATTTTGGTCACCATCCGGCTTTCTGATAACTTTTTAATATAATTTTTGGGAGGTTAACTAAAAAAAAAATAAAAACAGTTTAGGGGCATTTTTCTATATATTTTTTACACCGTTCACTTGATGGGGTAGATCATGTGATATTTTTGTAGAGCCAGTTGTTACGGACGCAACAATACCAAATATGTCTATGTTTTATTTTATTTTTTTACGTTTTACACAATAAGAGCATTTTGTAAAAAAATCTAATGTTTTTATGTTGCAATTTTTTAAAAGCCATTTATTTTTTTCATTTTCTGGCTATGATCTTGTGTGGGGGCTCATTTTTTGCGGGATGAGGGGACGTTTTTATTGCTACCATTTTGGGATGCATACGACTTTTTGATTGTTTGATATTATGTTTTTTGGTAGGTGAGGCGACAAAAAAAAGCTGTTTTGGCATAATTTTTATTAGATTTTTTTTACGCAGTTCACTTGATGGGGTAGATCATGTGATATTTTATAGAGCCATTCATTGCGGACGCGGTGATACCAAATATGTCTATTTTATTTATTTTTATTTGTAACATTTTTTAATGACATTTGGGGGGAAATTATTTTTTTATATGTGATTTTTTTAAAATTTTTATAGTACTCTATTTTTTTTATTTTATTTTTTTTTAATTTTACACTTTGTGTCCCCCATAAGGTCAGGGGGACATTTAACTTCACTTATTTTTTATTTTATTTTTTTACACTTGATTTCTCCTGTAACTGGGGATGAAATAGTAGCCCCAGTTACAGGGGAAATACATCCCCAGAGAGGCTATACAGCATAATACTATGCTGTACAGCCTCAGTGCAGGGCTGATCGGGTCTATGAGAAACTCGGCAGCTCCCGCTCGGTGAGCGCTGTGTATACAACGATCTAGAAGGCAGGGACCCCTGGGAACGGTCCCTGCCTTCTCTTTGGGGTACCCTGCTGTCACTTACAGCAGGTACCCCACTGTGCAGCTGCACGATTAGCGTGCAGTTGCTATCTCTGAAACGTCCATTCAGAGATAGATAACCACTTCCCGAACGTTTATATCCTATGGGCGGACGGGAAGTGGTTAAGCATAAAAACATGAGGGGTCATTTATGAAGCAAAGTACACCATTTTTTGGCTCACTTTTGTCACAAGTTCGGTCGCAGAGGGGATTTTCGGGCAAATCCGACCAGTGAGGGGCATGTCGGCCAACCTGTCTCATTTATCATTTTATTTGCCTGTTTTTGGGATAGAAAATGACTTAGAGCAACGTCAGCAAGGGAATTGGTATAGATTTAAGCAAATCGCACAGCCGGCGCCTATATTTAACTTAGGCGCATCAAGCGCAAGCACACAGTTATTAAGAACAGTGTTTAACACACCGGTCTTAATAAATGAACCCAATGGTTTAAACAATAGGTCGTTTTCTGATGACATGTTACCTTTAATAACCTCCGTTAAACCTGGAGTTCTGTTGGTGCATATGGGCGGGTGGCAGGACTGCAGTTCACAGGGGAAAAAAGTTGGGAAATGTTTAGATCATAGGCTTGAAAACATGTACTTATTGGTGTATGGAACCTGCGGCATTCTTGTCTTTGACTGCTTTCTCCTGTTATTATATTCTCTTACTATTGTTGATCTAATCAAACAGATTTTAAAAGTCATGGCATAACCCCCTTTTATTTTTTAGAAAAAGAAAATGCAGTTTGACAGTCTAATTAAATGTAGGTTACGTCAGGTACACAACTGGATAAATGGATTTTTTGGGGAGACAATTGTCATTCATTTTTTAGAAAAAAAAATGCAATTGGACAAGTCCAATACACTGTACATTAGGTCAGGTACTCGACTCTGATAAATGGATTTTTGGAAGACAATATTCATTCATTTTTTGAAAAAAAAAATTGCAGTTGGATAGAGTCCAATACACTGTATGCTAGGTCAGGTACATGACTCTGATAAATGGACTTTTTGGAAGACAATTTTTTTAAAAAAAAATTTTAGAAAAAAATTGGCAATAGGACAGAGTCCAATACGATAACTGCTGGAACTGTGGAGAAAAATTACCACAGAGATCATTTATGCCAGCACCACCCGAGTCTACTGCTACGATATATGGCAACTGTGACGCAGACCAATATGTCAGGTTAGGTACAGCAGTCTGTGCTGAAAATAATTTTTGTAGTAACAGTTTCAAGTTTTAGTTTTTTCTTTTTAAATGCACAAGTGGCCACAGTCTGAGGCAAACATATATGCTAACAGAGGAAAATTTGCAACAGATCTTTTGGAAAGAAAACGGTGTAATTGCGCAAGAGTATTGTCACTGTAAAAGCTGATGTGCAGTGAAACGTAGTCTATGTGTGTATATATATTATATATTCCGCTTCAACCCTGTAACAGACATACAACACTTAAGGTCCCTTTACGCGGGACAATGATCTAGTAGATTGTCAGGAAGGAAGCCTTCCTTCTCAACAATCTGCTGACCGCAAGCGTAGGAGGCCGCTGCATTTACATGCAACAATCTCCTCCACAGTATGGGGAGGAGCGATCACTAATGCCATTACTCGTTCCCATACAGACTCGTTTCCCGGCAGCAGATCATGTTTACACAGCACGATCTGCCACTGGGAAACGATGATCTTTTATGCTGCACAAAAGATCCAATTCCCCGATGAACAAGCGTTTTACTCAGTCGTCGGATAAACGGCGGATCATTTAAGTCGCAAGATCATCGATAATTAGCGTTATTAGTAATGCTGGTTACCAATGATTATTTCAATTGTCGGCCAATGTAAAGAGCCCTTAACCCATATTATCCCTATTGCTAAAATCCTGTCCTTCTATTAAGTTTAATCTACCTAACTAAATATAGCTTCCCAATCCCTCACACTCTTCCTATAAAGACCCTAAAATGTCTGTGTCTATGACAGACACGTCGTATCGCATCAGTGGCTGAGCTCACAGAATGGCGCCTCTGCTTGGGGCCTTACATAGTGCCTAATAATAGACCAGTCAATATCCTGCCTCCTGATTGGCTGGGAGGCTGACTGCATGGCCTTATGGCCCCATCCTAAGTCATGTAGTGCTTCATCTTCCCTGCCCTGTTTACCTTGCTAGTTGTTCTGAATTTGATATGTACCATAGCAAGCCCAGTCTTGCACGATTCGTCCTGACTAGAGATGAGCGAGCACTAAAATGCTCGGGTGCTCGTTATTCGAGTCGAACTTTTCCCGATGCTCGGGTGCTCGTTTCGAATAACGAACCCCATTGAAGTCAATGGGAGACTCGAGCATTTTTGCAGGGGACCAAGGCTCTGCCTAGGGAAGGCTGGGTGAAAACCTGGAAACCTCAGAAAATGATGGAAACACCACGGAAATGGACAGGAAACAGCAGGGGCAGCATGCATGGATGCCTTTGAGGCTGCCTAATCCCACCATTACCCCAAATTCTCCTAGTGGGGCATGTGTGGTATCGATTCTTCTCAGTTTAAAATCGTATACGTCCCCTATCTTGGGACCATATATTTCATGGATTTTTCGAACACGGAAAAGGAAAAAGAGCTTGCTCTGGCCAGGGGAGTGTCTTTCCTACTGCAGCTAAGAGGACGTGTCCATGCTCTGCCTATCACAGGTCAGGAGGCAATTAAAAGAAGAACCAAAAAAAACATCAATACAATATCTAATACGTCCCCTATCTGGGTAAATTGTTTGTAGAGAGGGCCTGTAGGTGGGGGGTAGGCTGGGGGGAAGGAGGTTGAGCTGGAAGAGCCAGAGGAGTGCCCCCTGGGCTAGCGTGTGTGGTGGTGACAACACCCGGATGGATTTGGAAAAACTGTAGAATCAACCGGTCCGGTATGTATTCTTCTCAGTTTAATACCGTATACGGCACCTATCCGGAAAAATAGTTTGGAGAGAGAGAAAGAGAGGAAAAAGACGTGCAGTATGGAGCAATTACACGGAAACTATTAGATTAGGCAGACGTGGTCTGCTTAATTGCAACCCAGACAAATGAAAGAGAGGAAAATGACGTATTTTTAAAAGTGACGTTCAGTATAGATCAGGGGTGTACAACGTTTTCTGGGTGGGGGCCACATTGTCCGACTGAACCAACGTCAAGGGCCGAAAATAAAATTTAAAGGGGTATTACCAACTGAAATACTGTATTTATGGCAGATTGAACACACAGTGTATACCATTAATGTCTAGTTATACTGTAGTTCCAGGAGTCCCATCTAATGGGAGAAATACATGAAAAATGCATGTGAGCAGCCACAAAACATGGACATACATGTCTGTTACCAGATGGATGGGGCCACACAGAATGGTATCAAGGGCCGCATGTGGCCCCCGGGCCGCAGGTTGTGCACCCCTGGTATAGATCAAGTGTGGTATGTGTTCTATGTATACTACTCAGTTTAATACAGCTATCCGGAAAAATAGTTTGGAGAGAGAGAAAGATAGGAAAAAGACGTAAATTGTTTGGAGAGAGGGCCTGTAGGTGGGGGGGCAGGTTGGGGGGAAGGAGGTTGAGCTGGAAGAGCCAGAGGAGTGCCCCCTGGGCTAGCGTGTGTGGTGGTGACAACAGCCGGATGTAGTTAGAATGACTACGCAGGACCCCAACTTAAAAATTTAGCATCAACCGGTACAATTGTCAATTATGAGCTCGATCAAGTGTGGCATGACTTTTTAGATGGAGATTGCATGTGGTCACGTACTCCCTGGAACCCCATAGTCACCCCTTCTCTGATGTGCTACCCCAGAACATTCTCTGCCCCAATTCGCAAGACCTTTTGCAGTCTCCGTGTGCTGACAGTGGGGATTGACCAGTGTTGTCTGAGGAGGTGGTGGACAATGGCGAGACACAGGTGTCGGGGGGTGAGGTAGTTGTATGGGAAGCAAGTTACAGTGGGGACTCCTTGGGGGGACTTTCTCATGATGGGACAGATTCAACTTGGGTGAATCAGGCACAGGAACAGATCAATTTTTTTGTTTTTGTGTTTATTTAACTTTTATTTAGCACAAATAACCACAGAGATATTTATTCGTTATCTTCGCTGCACAGTCTGGCGTTGGGGTTTGTCACTTTGATGGCGAGCTGTTCCGCTCTCTCCACAATGGTCTTTAGGTTCTTAGATGGAGACGTTGTGGGCGATTTCTGCACAGAAGGACTTGTTGCTCATCGACAGAACCTCGAGCTCCTTGACATTGTGGACCAGGAATTTGCGGAACCCTGTGGGCAGCATGTGTTTGGTCTTCTTGTTGCTACCATATCCAATGTTGGGCAATATAGATACGCAGGTAATATTATTTTTCACACCTATCCCAAAAATAAAATTTACGCAGTTTGCGCAAATAAAACTGGAACTGGTGAGAGGGCCTGTAGGTGGACCTCCGGAAAAATTGTTTGGAGAGAGGGCCTGTAGGTGGACCTCCGGAAAAATTGTTTGAAGAGAGGGCCTGTAGGTGGACCTCCGGAAAAATTGTTTGGACAGAGGGCCTGTAGGTGGACCTCCGGAAAAATTGTTTGAAGAGAGGGCCTGTAGGTGGACCTCCGGAAAAATTGTTTGGACAGAGGGCCTGTAGGTGGACCTCCGGAAAAATTGTTTGGAGAGAGGGCCTGTAGGTGGACCTCTGGAAAAATTGTTTGAAGAGAGGGCCTGTAGGGGGCCCTCCTGAAAAATTGTGGTAAAAGAGTGCCAGTTGGACCTCTAAAAAATGGCGTTTTTTTTAGTCAGCGTTAGGCAAAGACGACATGGAGTGGGAGGTGTAGAGAAGAGGAATCGGATACATAAGTAATGTTAATCTTTAGCTGCTTTCCCCCGGAGGAGATTTGAATTCCGGTGAAATCCAGGCTTTGTTCATTTTAATAAGCGTCATCCTGTCAGCGCTGTCAGTTGACAGGCGTGTACGCTTATCGGTGATGACGCCACCAGCTGCACTGAATACCCGCTCTGACAGCACGCTAGCGGCAGGGCAGGCCAGCACCTCCAAGGCGTACAGTACCAGTTCAGGCCACGTGTCCAGCTTTGAAACCCAGTAGTTGTATGAAGCAGAGTGATCGCTACGGACGTTGGTATGGTCAGCTAGGTACTCCCTCACCATCTTTCTGGCTTGAGGTTCAGCGGTGCCAGCCACACATCGGTCTGCGCCGTGATGCCCTGTAACAGCTCTTGGGCGGTGTGCCTTTTGTCACCTAAGCTCAGCAGTTTGAGCACCGCCTGCTGGCGCTTACCCACGGCACTGCTGCTGCGCCTAGAGCTACCGACTGAAGGTGCCGTGCCCACGGATGGTAATTCGGTGGAGAAGGAGGAGGGGTCGGAGGAGGAGGAGGCATAGTACGTCTGAGAGACCGTGACCGAGGTAGGCCCCGCAATTCTCGGTGTGGGCAGTACATGAGCGGCCCCAGGGTCATTCTCGGTCCCAGCCTCCACCAAGTTAACCCAATGTGCCGTCAGTGAGATATAGTGTCCCTGCCCGGCAGCACTTGACCACGTGTCTGTGGTTAGGTGGACCTTCTCAGAAACAGCGTTGGTCAGGGCACGGATGATGTTCTGTGACACATGCTGGTGTAGGGCTGGGACGGCACATCGGGAAAAATAGTGGCGGCTGGGGACCGAATACCGAGGGGCAGCCACCGCCATGAGATTGCGAAAGGCCTCGGTCTCTACCAGCCTATAGGGCAGCATCTCCAGGCTAAGCAATTTGGAGATGTGGATGTTGAGGGCTTGGGCATGTGGGTGGGTGGAACTGTATTTCCTCTTGCGCTCCAGCGTTTGCTGTAAAGACAGCTGAACGCTGCGCTGGGACACGGTGGACACTGTGGAGGATCGTGGAGGCGAAGGTGTGGTTTTCCGGCGGGAGGCGCTCGTGCTGGGGTCCTGGGCAGAGGGTTGACTAGCAGAGGCAGCGAGTGACGCAGGGGGTTGACTAGCAGAGGCAGCGAGTGACACGGGAAGGAGCAGTGGTGTGACCCGCAGGAGGTGGTGAACTGCCTTGGTTCCATTGAGTGGGGTGTTTAGCACTCATATGCCTGCGCATGCTGATGATGGTTAGGCTAGTAGTGGTGGCACCCCTGCTGATCCTGGTGTGGCACAGGTTGCACACCACAGTCCGTCGGTCATCCTCACTTTCTTTAAAGAACCTCCAGACTTGCGAACATCTAGGCCTCGCCACGGGAGCTTCTCTACGTGAAACAGTTGCTGCTGATGCACCAGCTCTGGCCCTGCTTCTCCCTCTGGCCACACCACTGCCTCTTACAACCTGTTCTGGTGCAGCACTCGCCTCCGCCTCAGAAGCACTGTCTTCACTCGGCATATCAACCCAGCTTGGGTCAGTCACCTCGTCATCCTCCGATTCCTCAGTCTGCTCCCCCCTCGGACTTCCTGCCCTGACAACAACTTCACCACTGTCTGACAACCGTGTCTCCTCATCGTCCGACACCTCTTTACAAACTTCTTCCACTAACTCAACATTGTCATCATCATCATCATCACCCACAGACTGCGACAGTTGGAAAACTTGGGCATCGGGAACGAGGTCAGCAGCAACCTGAGAAGTGGTTTGTGACTCTGGGAAGGGTCCAGAAAACAGTTCCTGAGAGTATGCCGGATCGCATTCCAAATTTTCCTGGGAGGGGGCAAACTGGGGGGAAGGAGGTTGAGGTGGAGGAGCCAGAGGAGTGCTCCCTTGGGTAACGTGGGTGGACTGCGTGGAAGACTGACTGGTGGACAAATTACTTGAAGCATTGTCCGCAATCCACGAGATCAGCTGTTCGCACTGTTGTGGTTTCAACAGTCTTATACCACGTGTCCCTGTAAGTTCAGACATGAAGCTAGGGAGTGTAGCTCTGCGGCGTTCCCCTGCTCCCTCATCAGCAGGTACTCTCACCCTGCCCAGGACCACGGCCTCTGCCCCCTGCAGTAATTGAATGCCCACGCCCTCGTCCTCGACCCTTAGCCCTGGGGTTCAACATTTTCTGTATATAAGTGTATTATATAAAAAATAAATAAATAAATGGGCCTGGTGTACTGAAACCCACAAACTTGTTCAGTCTGGTTTAATTAAGTGACGTAAAGAAAGTGTCACCTGGACAGAAAATACGGATTGTAGTGAGTGTACTGAACTGTGACAGACAGAATGTTTCCACGCAGCTGTGTGAAATGGATTTGTATCACTGAGCTAAAACAACAAAAAAACTAATTTTTTTTAGATATATTTTTTTTAGTTTTGTTTTTTTTGGAACGTGACGTGCAGGAACTATCGTAGACCTAACTCACACCCTGTTAATGGTGGCTATTTAGACTGCGACCCAGACGTAAAGAAAGTGTCACCTGGACAGAAAATACGGATTGTAGTGAGTGTACTGAACTGTGACAGACAGAATGTTTCCACGCAGCTGTGTGAAATGGATTTGTATCACTGAGCTAAAACAACAAAAAAACTAATTTTTTTTAGATATATTTTTTTTAGTTTTGTTTTTTTTGGAACGTGACGTGCAGGAACTATCGTAGACCTAACTCACACCCTGTTAATGGTGGCTATTTAGACTGCGACCCAGACAAATGTCGCACAGAGATTTTTGGGATCAAGCTATATACGTTGCAGCAAAAGACTTGGTTGTATTCAGTGACGTACAGAAAGTGTCACCTGGACAGAAAATATGGATTGGAGTGAGTGTGCTGAACTGTGACACACAGAAAGGTTCCACGCAGCTGTGTGAAATGGATTTGTATCACTGAGCTAAAACAACAAAAAAAAATAATTTTTTTTATATATATATTTTTTTTGGTTTTGTTTTTTTGGGAATGTGACGTGCAGGAACTATCGTAGACCTAACTCACACCCTGTTAGTGGTGGCTATTTAGACTGCGACCCAGACAAATGTCGCACAGAGATTTTTGGGATCAAGCTATATACGTTGCAGCAAAAGACTTGGTTGTATTCAGTGACGTACAGAAAGTGTCACCTGGACAGAAAATACGGATTGGAGTGAGTGTGCTGAACTGTGACACACAGAAAGGTTCCACGCAGCTGTGTGAAATGGATTTGTATCACTGAGCTATAACAACAAAAAAACTAATTTTTTATATATATTTTTTTATATATTTTTTTTTGTTTTGTTTTTTTGGGAACGTGACGTGCAGGAACTATCGTAGACCTAACTCACACCCTGTTAATGGTGGCTATTTAGACTGCGACCCAGACAAATGTCGCACAGAGATTTTTGGGATCAAGCTATACACGTGACAGGCAGCAAAAGACTTGGTTGTATTAAGTGATGTACAGAAAGTGTCACCTGGACAGAAAATAGTGAGTGTACTGAACTGTGACACACAGAATGGTTCCACACTGCTGTGTGCAATGGATTTGTATCACTGAGATATAACATTAAAAAAAGGGGGTTATATATGGCGATAGCTGCACTACTAGTGCCAGCCAGCCAAGCCAGGAGACAAAAAAAAAAATTCTTGTAGCCCTTAGAAAGGCTGTTGGGTTGTTTGTGGGTGATTCCTGCCTAACAGAGAACTAAATGCAGGCCCTAACACTCTCCCTGAAACGCAGCAGCTCTATCCCTAACGACATCCAGACGGCATCTGAGACGAGCACCGCGGGCAGTCACTAGTATATTCCAGGGTCACCTGATCAGGCCAGCCAACCCCTGCTATCGACATGTAAGGGCCCCACGTGATGCTGGGTGTACCGCAGAGTCTCCTGGCTTGTGATTGGCTGAGTTTATAGGCGCCAAAAAAGCACGATGCGGAAGTTGCCATTTCCTCGAGCATGGCGAGATACTCGTCCAAGCAGCGAGCACTTACGAGTACCCTAATACTCGAACGAGCACCAAGCTCGGACGAGTATGCTCGCTCATCTCTAGTCCTGACTTTCTTTCAATTGAACTATTGGATTTCAACTTGTCTGATCCATTTTTTTCTCATGGGAGCCATTGCCAGAGGACATAGATCAGGTTGTCTCATCTCGTATGCATTTTTTGGTATAAATCTGGTTTTACAAATGGTACACAGTGCTGCATGTCTATAAAACTTTTGTGTTTTCACTTTCAATTCCTCATGTCCGACATTTATTTAGGTTTTTATTGTTCTTTATATTTTTTAAGCTTGTGCAGCATTTTCAATGGAAAACCACTGTTGGACAGCGTTTGTCTGGTCAGGCAGGGCCTACAGTACAGAATTTGGTGCATGTGCCGTCAGTGTTACATTGTGCCATTTTTTGTTACCAAAAAACTGTTGACAGAAAATACTTTTCACACGTGGGCCACACTGAATACGTGAAGTTACAAATATGGTAGACGTGAGAGTGTATATGTTATGGCAATAGCATTAATTAGGGGGTAATAGTAGAATTTTTGAAAAGTATGCCATCAATGACCTGAAATGTCAGAAGTTTGTCGGTATGAATGTAACCACAGCATTGAAGAATGGATGAAAGGAACTTTGTGGTGTGGTTATCAGAGTACACAAAGAATAGAACCTGCAGGAGTATGATTACAGTACATTCACAAGTGAGTCATTATATAAGTATTTAAAAGTAAGGGCGTTATTGCAGTATAATAAATTCAGATTGTAAGAAGAAAGTACCTGACGGTAGGTAGGCACAATAGAAGATTACAGATGGAGCATAGCTAACACAGGAATATGTTATGCAAGAATGTGAAAAGTGAGAGTTACCAAGAGTGATGGACTGTAAAAGCATGTGTATGATCTCTGGCATACATTTATCAGTATACTCGTAGATTATAGGCCCTCATGGGCAGGGTCCTCATCTCTCGTTCTTGTACTTGTTTATGTCTTTGTTTTGTTTTTTATTATACTTCCATCCAAAGTTTCAAAAGTGACCTGAGAACCCACCTCTTCAGAAAACCCTATACCCTTCAATATCCCTGCTACCACTTCACAACCCTGTAGGCAGCTTCTACTCTAACCAGTGTTGTCCTCCTTTTCCTCGTAGATTGTAAGTCCTTGTGGGCTTAATCAGAATATAACTGTGTACAGCATACACACAGAGTACTTGAGTAAGAGTACAGAGTAATAGGAGGAGTGAAAGAAGCATAGCAGGGGCAGGACTAGAGGGACTTCAGAGATGGTGGTCTTTCCTTGACCCTGGAAACCTCAAAGGTTTAAAAGGTTCCTTTTTCCTATATAATGAGACTAGTACTATAGATTGCATGCAATAGTTACAGGGGCAGATTGGCCATAGACCTTAAAGGGAAATTTCCCGGTGGGCTCATGCCCAGGGGGCCGCCCAAGCCCCCATGTCTGCCTCTGGCTGGGTATATAACACGTTATCAGTGGTAATTAACTCTTTTAGAATCAGGTAGTCATGTACCCGGCCAGTGACCGCACATGTCCTACTGAATTTAACTATGTCCCACATCTCACCTCCTAAGCACCCTGCTCCATATCTTACTCAGAGAGAACTGGAAGAGGAGGAGAGAAAATGAGCCTTTAGTGATGGCCAACTTGGAGGGATAGCTTTTGGGGAAATATATTCTGTAGCACTGTGGTATGCAGTATTTCGCGTTATGGTATTGTTGAACCCCCTACTTTTGTTGCCCCGCCTCCTGTCAGTTTAGACCTTCTGTAACGGGGAGCTGGCGTCCTTTATATCCCTAGCAACACAGGGAAGGGGAGGACCCGGCAACGCACGTTTCACAAGCGCGGCCAGCCTCTTCCATCCCCTGGATTACAAGCAGCAGAAGAGCTGAGCACCGACACCCATCGAGTGACTGACGAGTCGGCGCTCAGATGTATTGAGATTACTTATTTATGACCAATCTGCTGGGCCTATTTAAACAGGCAGCCTGCTGGCCACAGGTTGCCTGTGATTGGTCTTATTTCCTAGAACCTGCTATTGTGAACTGCTGTGACTTGTATTTTGACTTCAGCTAGTGATCTTGACTTCGTCCTCGTCTCATCCCCTTGTATTTCGTTACCTCTCGGCTTCTGACCTCGGCTTATGTTTTTGACTTTGCTGCTGTTTGTTTACCTGATTTTGATGTGGCTTCCCGGTTTGACCTCGGCCCGGCGATCTTCGTATTTTGTGTCAGTTCTGTCTTTGTTTATTGTTTTCTCCCATTGTTTCCCCTCCCTGTATGCCCCTGCATGTACCTAGGTTAGGGAACATCGACTAGTTGTACGCCGTCGCATAGGATGGGCCGTGCAAGTAGGCAAGGTAAGAGGTGGGGTGGAATTCAGGGCTGCACATACCCATGAATACGTGACACCTTTCTACAGCATAAAAGTATATAGGAAACGAGGTACTAAACTTTACAGGATACTGTTAGAGTACTTCTCCAACACCCTTTAGAAAGTGAAAAGTGAAAGAGTTCCAGGTGTGTTATAAGTTTTTCTGATGTGCTGGCATGAATCACTTTAGGAAAATGACACTGGCCATGTACATTTGATTAACACCTTAATGATGTACTGTGTACGTCATGATCAGGTGTTAGTTACCGCATCATGACGTACACAATACGTAATGAAATCAAAGTGTCACCACAAGTATACATGCGGTGACACCGGTATGCAAATGGGTGTCATGGACAGCTGAGCTGCTCGGGTACCCGGCAGGGCACCAGTCAGAGCAGTCCCTGCCTTTGGATCTCTGTGATTGGTCAGTCAGATTTGACTGACCAGTTGCAGCATTCAGTCTGATTGGTGGCAGGCTCAAATCCTACATGTCAGCTCCGATCTCAACCTGTCAGTCAGTGTTGAGGAGATTGGGGCTGCGCCGTTAAGGAGTCCATGTAGCCCCGATCCTCCCAATTCAGGATGGCTGAGTGTGAACATCACCCACCCCCTAGGATGGCCAAGCAGTAGCAGCTGGAGCATCCAGAAGATGTCAGGTGGCGCAATGACATCACTGAATCACATTGCCTGTGCCAGGCTGTTCACAGCAAGCGGGAGGAATTGAGCTGCTTATTATTAACAAAAGGTAGATGAGTTTCATTTTTTTTTTTTTTTTATAGTTGAAAAGTACACACAGTGGGGGACATTACTATTATAACGTAGCACAGCGGGGGACATTACTATTATACATGGCACAGTGAGGGACATTACTATTATAACATAGCACAGTGGAGGACATTACAATTATAATATAGCACAGTGGGGGACATTACTATTATAATATAGCACAGTGAGGGACATTACTATTATAATATAGCACAGTGGGGGACATTACTATTATAACATAGCACAGCGGGGGACATTACTATTATACATGGCACAGTGAGGGACATTACTATTATAACATAGCACAGTGGAGGACATTACAATTATAATATAGCACAGTGGGGGACATTACTATTATAATATAGCACAGTGGGGGGCATTACTATTATAACATGGCACAGTGGGGGACATTACTATTATAATATAGCACAGTGGGGGACATTACTATTATAATATATCACAGTGGGAGACATTATTATTATAATATAGCACAGTGAGGAAAATTACTATTATAATATAGCACAGTGGGGGACATTACTATTATAATATAGCACAGTGGGGGACATTACTATTATAATTTATCACAGTGGGAGACATTATTATTATAATATAGCACAGTGAGGGATATTACTATTATAATATATCACAGTGGGGGACATTACTATTATAACATAGCACAGCGGGGGACATTACTATTATACATGGCACAGTGAGGGATATTACTATTATAACATAGCACAGTGGAGGACATTACAATTATAATATAGCACAGTGGGGGACATTACTATTATAATATAGCACAGTGGGGGGCATTACTATTATAACATGGCACAGTGGGGGACATTACTATTATAATATAGCACAGTGGGGAACATTACTATTATAACATGGCACAGTGGGGGGACATTAATATTATAATATATCACAGTGGGAGACATTATTATTATAATATAGCACAGTGAGGGACATTACTATTATAATATAGCACAGTGGGGGACATTACTATTATAACATGGCACAGTGGGGGACATTACTATTATAATATAGCACAGTGGGGCACATTACTATTATAATATATCACAGTGGGAGACATTATTATTATTATAATATAGCACAGTGAGGGACATTACTATTATAATATAGCACAGTGTGGGACATTACTATTATAACATGGCACAGTGGGGGGACATTACTATTATAATATAGCACAGTGGGGAACATTACTATTATAACATGGCACAGTGGGGAACATTACTATTATAATATAGCACAGTGGGGAACATTACTATTATAACATGGCACAGTGGGGGACATTACTATTATAATATAGCACAGTGGGGGACATTACTATTATAACATGGCACACTGGGGGACATTACTATTATAATATATCACAGTGGGAGACATTATTATTATAATATAGCACAGTGAGGGACATTACTATTATAACATAACACAGTGGAGGACATTATTATTATTATTATTAATACATAGCACAATGGGGGACATTACTATTATATATGGTTGCCTCCCTTCCCAACAAAAAATACTGGCCATGTTAAACCACACCTCAAAGGATGTGTGATTGTGGGGACATGGCATAACAAAGGGTTATAATGTGGCTCCCATTACTAATAGTGCCCTCGTTAGAGCCCCCCAGTAATATTATTGCCCAATTAGTGCCAGAATTAATAATTCCTCCACTAGTGCCCCCAGAATTAATAATGCCCTCATAACCACCCCCCAGAATTAATATTGCCCCATAAGCGTCCCCCAGAATTAATAATACCCTCATTAGTGCCCCTCAGAATTAATAATGCCCCAATAAGCGCCTTAGCATCTCCAGAATTAATAGTGGCCCCATTAGAGCCCCCCAGTAATATTATTGCCCCGCTGAATTAATAGTGCCCCCATTAGAGCCCCTCAGAAATATTAATGCCCCCAATTAGTGCATCCAGCAGTGCCCCCCAACAATAGTAATGCCCCTTTCTCTTCTCCGGGCATAAATAAATGAATAAATAACTCACCTCCTCCATTTGATTGTGTCGCTATGAACATTCACTGCTCACTGGAAGCTCAGAACAGGACCTGCGCTCCAGCGTGAGGACGTCTCACAAGTCCTGTCCTGAGCTTCCATTGAGTGTTCACAGCGGAGCGATCAAATGGAGGAGGTGAGGTTTTTTTTTCTTTTTAACTAAAGTGGGGGGGGGGGGAATTAAAGGGTGTACTAATGAGTGCTCCACAATGAAAGTGGAGTGCTCATTAGTAGCAGTCCTTATAGGAAAATACCAGCGATTATTATTACCGGTAGGGGCACTAAATTACCGTCTTGACAGTGAGATACCGACCGGGTGGCAACCCTACTATGATAACACAGCAGACAGCACAGTGGAGGACATTACTATTATAACATAGCACAGTGGGGGACATTACTATTATAAGGGGGCACAGTGCAAGACATTACTATACAGTGGTAAGCATTACTAAGGCCAATAAGATAATGGGTTGCATCATAGGAGGTATAGATGGCCGTGATGAGAACATAGTCACTGCCACTTTACAAATCCCTAGTCAGACCACACATGGAGGACTGTGTACAATTCTGGGCTCCTGTGAACAAGGCAGACATAGCAGAGCTGGAGAGGGTTCAGAGGAGGGCAACTAAAGTAATAACTGGAATGGGTGGACTACAGTACCCAGAAAGATTATCAAAATTAGGGTTATTTACTTTAGAAAAAAGACGACTGAGGGGAGATCTAATAACTATGTATAAATATATCAGAGGTCAGTACAGAGATCTCTCCCATCATCTATTTATCCCCAGGACTGTGACTGTGATGAGGGGACATCCTCTCCGTCTGGAGGAAAGAAGGTTTGTACACAAACATAGAAGAGGATTCTTTACGGTAAGAGCAGTGAGACTATGGAACTCTCTGCCTGAGGAGGTGGTGATGGTAAGTTCACTAAAAGAGTTCAAGAGGGGCCTGGATGTATTTCTGGAGGTAATAATATTACAGGTTATAGTTACTAGAGATGGGTCATTGATCCAGGGAGTAATTCTGATGCCTCATTGGAGTCAGGAAAGAATTTTACCCTTAATGTGAGGGAAATTGGTTCCTTCTTCATGTGGCTTTGGACCTTCCTCTGGCTCAGATGGATGGATGTCTTTTTTCAGCCCCGTAGACATGAAATAATCTCCCTGTGTTGCACCTGGGTGTACAAGGAAGTGCAGTAATGCAGAAAGATGAGAACATGGGCCATGCAGACTTGCCTGCAAGCATGGGTGGACTGGGAGCTTAAAGTGGCCCTAGAAAAAATACCAAAAGTGGCCCCGTTTTGTAGTCGGGTCCAAATTGATGGAAGGCAGGGCCAGCAATACTATATTGTGTCACATTATACCACCGCAACTGAGCCAAATACCACAGTTCACCACAAAGTACTGCCAGCAACACAAAATACATCCACAAAAACTTCCACTGGCCGGCCATGAGAAGGGCTCAGGTGGCTCCTAGGGCATCGGCCCACCGGGAAATTTCCCTTTAAGGTCTATGTCCAATCTGCCCCTGCCTGCAAGTCTGGGAGGTCTCCCCTGTTTCTAGGCATCTCCAACACATTTCAGGAGGATTGGCAAGTGTGAATATTTGTCATACTAAACTCGTTGTACGACAGGAAGTGCAGATGAAATATTAATCTGTTTGTCACCACTTTAAAATTGGTCACAGAGCAAATTAGTAAAAGTCAACCAACCAGCTACAAAAGACGACTCCTAACGATTTATCATTAAAGCTTATGAGACTTGATCCGTGCAAACCGGTCTAAATTGTTCTAAATCTTACTCGTTCATTACTGACTAAATAAACAATGGGATTGGAGTATTTACTCATTCAATGTGTACACAGACTGGAGTGATTTTCCATTCTGGTCATTGCAGATGACTAAAAAATGTATTTGGCTCCTGTGTTGGCCATATAGTGAGGTATTAATTGTCGCATAGTTCTACAGTTTGCGATCACTTTGTAGCCACGGATGTAAAGAATATCCTCATAGGTGGTCTTTATTGGTCCGAATGTCCTGGTATGCACCTCTATGGCCTGCCTTACATGGGCCGCAGTAACAAGTTTGAAGGATGAGCGACTGAGGGAGGACTAGAGAACAACAAAGTATTTGTCAGGAAACTGATATAGGAAGGTGAGGATGGTGAAGTGACTGTGTGAGGAGTGCATGGTCTCCACGGACTGTTTAGACCTTCATTGACTTCATTTCACGAACGTACTTGCATCAGGTTGCAGGCGTTCGGCTAGGCTTTCAAAAGTGACATAAATTGACATGTTTTCCTCTTGGTTTGGTTGCTGTTTACCACACCCTTTCCCCTCAGCTGTTGTGGGTGTGGTAATTATCTTTCCCATATTTATCCCTTCCTCTCCCAGTATTCCTTGCGGTTTATACTTTCTGCTGACATTGTTGTGTGTAGTGTTGTTCTCAGTTGAAATCCGGTTGCTGCAATATCTGCATTAAGATAAGTGTCATTTTCCCTATTGTGTTTATCCTACTTTTCCCTGTTGTGGTTTTGCCTTCTGGAGTTTCCTGTTCGTCCGTCCTTTTGGAGGAACAGGTTTACTCTTTCTCCTGTCACTAGCTGCAGGGTTGTACAGGGTCAGTTTGGTATTAGGTTCCTGTGTATGAACTCTCCTACCTCTAAGGCCTGTTCATACTGGTAGTCAGCCAGGGCCTAGTTTCAGGGATTCCTGCAGGAGGTGACCATTTCCCTTGTTTGGTCTTTTCCCTTCCCTCTTACGCTTGGTGTGGCTATACCCTCCACACCAGAGCGTGACACTTCACTGTTCGTATTCACACAACAGCAGTTTTCCACGGACAGTGAGTCCGAGATGATAGCATGGAAGCATGCCCTATTTTTGTCCATGATTATGGATCCCTCACACACATGAAAGCCTATGGGTCCATTAAAACCAAGGACACAACACAGATGCCATCAGTATTTGGTCCATGGTTTTGATGGACCATTGGTAGGGGATGCTCTGGAGACTAATTTTTAGTCAGCAGTGTCCATGTAATATGTATGACACACAGAGGGCCAAAAACCGAGAAATGGCCCAAACACAGATTGTTCATGGATTAACCACTGACCATCATGTCACAGATGTTATCATGTACCTACTGTAAATAAGTTAGCCAATATAGGAAGATGTGAACTATCCAAACAATGCCCATGTCTGATACTAATCTGATCCTATACCAGTCCATGAGATGAATCGTTTGGTAACGGCACCAGGAGTCCCTGATGATGGCAGTGAGGGTCAATTTGCTTACCTTTGTCCCTAAAGTGGTGTATAAGCCTGGCACTCATGTAAGGGCACCCCATTCTGGGACAAATAAGCCAAGTTTTTCTAACTGTGAGCAATCCCTTAAAGCTCTCTCATGTTGCCTGCAGATCGTTATTGAACAACATTTAAAATTGTCAGATTAAAAGGGGTTGTATCATCTAAGACATTGGTGGCATATAGCTGGGATATGCCACCAATGTCAGGTGCAGGTCGCACCTCTGGGACCCGCATCTATCTCTTGAACAGGGCCCCCAAAGTAAACTAGTTGTCCATTTACTTCTGTCGGAGTTCCGAAAATAGTCGAGCAATTGAGCTACAGTTCACTTCAGTGGGAGCTTAGCTGCAGTAACCCAGCACAGCCACTACACTTTGAACGGAGCTGTGCTTCCTTTTCCATTCAAAGTGCTAGTGCCAGCTCTGGGGGCTGTAGGGAAAAGCTGAGCAGTGGGGGTGCAGGGTTTCAGGCCCTTAAAGATAGATATTAAAAGTTAAATATTAATTACTTGTCCTGGGGATATGTCATCAATATCAGGAGCCTGGAAAAACCTCTTTAATCAAAGTCTGATTTACAATTGACATCTGAAATCATTAAAGAGAATATGCAATGAAAATAAACTATTGTTTTATTGTTCCACGTCACTATCTATATTTTAAGAAGACGGTATGCAAATGAGCTCTTAACAAACATTGCCTCTAACGCTACCAGATAAAAAAATGGTAGCGTTAGGTCTAATAATGGGTCATGATTTGCTTTTCTGTACATGTAACTTTTTGGTAGCTATTATCTTTAACACCACAGGCGGGATTACAATGGCAAGCAACACCGCTGTATAGATAACACAGGATCCACTATTCACAATAGGTGATATCACAGCATTACTTCTCCCTCCTGGTCTCTGCACAGGTCACAGAGCATGCCCAGAAGATTCTCCCATAGAAAACAATGAGCTCCCCCCCCCCCCCCCCCGTCCATTGTATCTATGGAAGATGTAGCTGCCCTCAAAAGACAGGAAGTCTTAAAGAGGACCTTTCATGTTTTTTTTTTACAGTAGCTAAATACCTTAACTCATAGGGTACCCCCCGCTGATGCTGCCACCCGTGACCGTTCTTCAAAATAGCGCTCCTGCGCCCCGAGAAAAAAACTCCTTGGCTGTGACGCTCTCCGATGTGATTGGATCGTGGCACAGCCAGGAAGAAAGAGACGCCCATTGAGAAACCCGGGCGTCTCCTCCTCCCTGTAACATACTGAGCGGGAAAAATACAGGGGGGCACAGCGGGGCGCAGGAGCGCTATTTTGAAGAACGGTCACGGGTGGCAGCATCAGCCATCCTACCTTAACTCGTATCCTACGAGTTAAGGTATTTAGCTACTGTAAAAAAAAAAACATGAAAGGTCCTCTTTAAAAGGGGTTTCTAAGACTTTAATACTGATATCCTATCCTATCCTAGGTCATCAGTATCTGATCGGTGGGGGTCCCACACTCAGAACCCCCTCCAATCATCTGTTTGCCTTACCAAACATGGCGCCATACATTGTAGAGCGGCTGTGCTTGGTATCGCAGTTCAGCCCCATTCACTTCTATGGAGCTCAGCTGCACCTAGGCCATGTGACTAATGAATGTGATGTCACTGGCCTAGGAAAAGCCAGGTGATCAGATACTGCTGACCTATCAAGAGGATAGGTATTCAGTATTAAAGTCTCGGAAAACCCCTTTAACATATTTCAGACCTAGTGGCCAGTGTGAAAACTGCAGTATTTTAGTTGTTTTTTCATATGTACAACATAGTGACATGGAAAATAAAAAAAAAAAAAATCACCAAAATTCTAAAAAACGTACTTAACATAAAAATCTGATTTAGGCCCCATTCACACGACCGTATGTTCATTTCCGTATCTTATCCGCATTTTTGCGGATAAGATGCGGAACCATACGGACCCATTCATTTTTCCATAGGAGAAAAAAAATGCGGAATGCACACCGTGTGCATTCCGCATCCGTATATTACGGAAGTTCTCCCGCAAAAAAAATGAAACATGTTCTATACTTGGCCGCAAATCACGTCCATAGCCCCATTAAAGTCAAAGGGTCCGCAAAAATGCAGAACACTACGGAAGACGTTCCGTATGTCTTCCGTTCCGTTTTTATACGGATCACGGAATACATACGGTCGTGTGAATGGGGCCTTAAACATCATGTCATTTTAAGTTGACAAGTTCCTATTAGGTGTTTATGTGAGGGAGACGAGGGAGGTGATTTTGCGTGAAAAATGTGGGTAGTGGCTATATGAAGACAACCAAGCCATGATTGTGTGAGTGAGAAAAGCTGATGATGACTGTACTGGTTATGTGAGCACAGAAGAATGAAATGATTGTCTAAAAAGTAGAAAGAAAAACAAGATGGTAGTGTGCGGGAAAACGTAGGCAGAAACACAGTGATTATATAGAGATACTAGAGGGACCGCTCTGTGAATGTGTAATGAAAGCTGAATGTCTGAATACAGTTAAAGGAAGTGTGAAATTCTGCCACGAAAAGCTGAGCATGCATTACATGTGGGAGGAGAGGCTGACGGTTGAGTGAACTTTTTAATGGAGAACGGATGCAAAATTGGGAAAGGGATTCAATGAGGGAAACACCAAGATGAATGAGCTTCAAAAACTGGATTTCTAGTGGGATGCATCACCTTATTTTTTCTAACCAAAATATATACTGAAACAAACTGTGCTTTGATCTGTTTTTATTTTCAGATTGTATATTTTTTATTTAATTTTCTCTACATGATTATGGAAGCAGCCATCTTGCCTGAGCTGTGAACAGCAGTTAGCTTAGACTGCCTGTACATGACCCTAGCAAAGGGATTTGAATGTGGCTCATCGATAATTGCTGGGCCAAGCCTGTACTTGCAAGGCTGTGCATGGATATGCTATTGCAGTGACCGGATTTGGGGTGGCCTGAACGCTACATTAGGTCTCCTGGACCCCAAGGTGTCACCACGTGTTGTTGCTTTCCAGAAGGGATGGTAAAGCGTGATGCACCCCAATGGAAAATAAGATCAAGTGCAAAACAATACAAGCGAGGCATATGCCTGGCTTCTATAGTCTCTTCCCTGGCAGAAGAAGGTTCAGTGCTGAGAAAAGACCACAACTAGCTGTCCCGCTCTCTCTCAGAAGGCTGCCTCCCTGGCCAAAGGCTGGTGTGATAGGTTCTGTGGCTCAATTGTCCGGTTGGTTCCCTGGTAATAGGGCTGGTGACCCAAGATCTGTGACAGAGTATCCCCATCACAGTATCTTCTTCTGGTCACTCATGCAGTCTGGCATAGTCTCTTCTAGGGCCTCTAAGTGTTCTCCTTATATAATGTTTCTAGCTGAACTAGAATCTTCTAGTGGGACGGGTGGAGTGGAGAAACACAGCCTAAATAGAAACATTGTTACAATTTCTGTCTATCATACACTTGTATTGAGCTTCAGTGCAAGTGTATGGGAAAGACTAAGCAGTTATTTCCAGACATGAACAAGTCTTAAGACAAGCAACAGAGCTAAACCAAACAGTAAAAAGGTCAACTTGTCTGCTTTTCTCCCTACGTAGGTAAAGTTGCTCAGAATTAGCTGGCTGTGCATTACCGGTAGCTGTAATTAATTTTCCAGAGTGCAGTGCAGCTATAGTGTAATAGCAGTGCAAATGAACAATAAACATATAAATGCAGTTCAACAATATGAAACAGTATCATTACACACAGCAGCATAAATCACAGTGACAATTAACCATTCAAAGTGCAATAAAGTAGTGAGTAGGTGGCTTTGTATATTAGCAATAGGGCCAATAGTCCATAGTCCAAAGTACCTTTGGTTCAGGGCACTACACTATTCAAAACAAACAAGATGTACAAGTGCCAGCCGACAATTACAGGTGCAGCCCATCGGCGAACTGCATGTGGACTTCAATGCCAGGGCCGCATTGTGTGCAGGCACCCTTAGGAGAGGTTTTTGAGCATGCCCTGTGAATAGTGCTGTGATTACTGTTCGAGAAGAAGCTGTTTCCATCACCAGTTGTCAGTTCCTGTGATTATATGTTATCGACCTCTAGTTTTATGATTATCTTTCATTGTAATTCTGCCATCTGATGATAATGAGATACCGGCTGACCCTGTCCCATTGTCAACAGCACAATCTGAAAAGTGACAAGTATTAGACAAGGTTCGCAACTCCGTTGCAGATTCCATCAAAAATACAGAACAGGATATGCTGTGCGTTACGTCTGGCAGAATTATAATCAATGGGGTAGGCCTGGCACCATTGGTATCATTTGATGAGTCCGGCGCTGGCAAGTAAAAATTATATAAATAAACACCTTTTCTCTTACAAAGCCCCTTATTATTGGAGCTAAATTAAAACATAAAAAATAAACAAAACTGGTTTCACCAAATCAAGTGGTACTATCCTTAAAAAAAGAATGCCAAAATTTTAGTTTTTCCAGTCACCTTGTCTGCCAAAAAAAAAAAGAATAAAAAGCAATCAAAAATTGCATGTACCGTACCAATAGCAACTACAAAGCTGCAAAAGACAATCCCTTACACAATTCCTTAGATGGTAAATTAAAAAGTTATGGGTCTCAGACTATGGTGACATAAGAACAATTTTTTGAAGTATTTTTATCTTACAAAACTAGTGAAATGTAGCAAAACTAAATAAATTTGGTATCACTGTAATGACCCACAGAATAAGAGGTGGACGTTGTTAATCCATTAAGGATGCAACCTAGTTTGGTTCTTAAAGAGGTTCTCCTGGAATAATTTTTTGCAAGTGCCCTCAGCCTGCCTCCGTAAAAAGAAGGCACATACTTACCTGTTCCCTGCTGCTCCAGTCCTCCAGCATGTCCATATTCCGGTCCCTGCATGGTGTTTACATGTTTACATTATGTTGACATACTCCACTGCAGTCAATATCTAGCTTCAACAGTGACATGGACACAATCAGGAAGTCACCACTGAAGCCAGTCTTTGGCTGCAGCGGAACATGTGACCATGCCAGCAAACATAAATATGTGCATGGGGATCGGACTGTGGACATGTGGGAGGCAGGGAGCAGGTAAGTATGAATCTTGTGCGTACAGAGGCAGGCCGGGGAGCACGTGCAAAAAACATCATTATTCCTGGAGAAACTCTTTAATGTTCTGGCATTTTTTTGTATTTTTTTTTTCAACTCTGCATTTTACCATAAGATTTTTATTTTTCCATTGATATATCCATATAAGGGATTGTTTTATGCAAGACAATTTGCATTTTTTAATGCCACCATTTTGAGGTACCTCTACTGTTATCTAATGTTTAAAAAATATTTGGTGCAACAGTGTGAAAAAAACCCAACACAATTCTGCCGTTGATTTTAGGATTTGTTTTTTACAGTGTTCACTGCACAGTAAAAATGACATTACCTTTATTCTCTGTATCAGTACATTTATGTTTTTTGTTATGTTTTAAAGCATTAAAAACCTCCTTTTTTGAAAAAAAAGTTGCTGGGTGTCGCCATATTTCTACATTTATAACTGTTTTATTTTTCTAATGAGGGAGAGCTGTGTTTGAGGGCTCATTTTTTTGCAGGATGAACTGTAGTAATACTGTTTTGGGATGCATGCAAACCTTTGATTATTTTTAATGAAATTTTTTGGGGGAGGCAGGATGACCAAAGAAATTACAATTCTGTTTTTTTTGCCATGGGGTTTTTAAATCAGTATATCGGGTTGTTACGGATACAGCAACATAATTATGTTTGTGCATATAATAATTTTTTTTGCATATTTTTAAGAACTATATTCAGTGATTTGTATATTTTTGAGTACCCTTTTGACTGCGGCAACTGAGTAGTTAATCTGCTGGGATTGTATTTATCTATGATCCCGGCAGTGAAGGCAGAATGCTGGTTGTACAGCTGGAACACGCAAGCAATGGCATGGGCCTAGCATTTGTGCGCACACCATCACAGCGCTGTACTATTACAGCATTGAACGTTAACTACCAATACTCAGTGACATAATAATCTGGTGCTGCTCTTTAAGGGGTTAAAAGGAAACCCAAACAACAAAATCAAAAACATTGTGGAATTACTGGGGCAGAGCACTGGCAGATGAGGTTTAACACTGACAAATGTAAGGTTGTGCACATGGGAAGGAATAATGCAAGTCACCGGTACATACTAAATGGTAAAACACTGGGTACTCTGACATGGAAAAGGACCTAGTAATTTTAGTGAACAGCAAACTAAGCTGTAGAAACCAGTGTCAGACAGCTGCTGTCAAGGCCAATAAGATAATGGTTTGCATCAAAAGAGGCATAGATGGCCGTGATGAGAACATAGTCCTGCCAGTTTACAAATCACTAGTCAGACCACACATGGAGTACTGTGTACAGTTCTGGGCTCCTGTGAACAAGGCAGACATAGCAGAGCTGGAGAGGGTTCAGAGGAGGGCAACTAAAGTAATAACTGGAATGGGTGGACTACAGTACCCAGAAAGATTATCAAAATTAGGGTTATTCACTTCAGAAAAAAGACGACTGAGGGGAGATCTAATAACTATGTATAAATATATCAGGGGTCAGTACAGAGATCTCTCCCATCATCTATTTATACCCAGGACTGTGACGCGGGGACATCCTCTCCGTCTGGAGGAAAGAAGGTTTAGTGATAGATCACTGAGTGAATAATTTACAGATTACCTGGAAAATGGTACCAAGTTTTTGAGTTCAGTGAACGTTGGTTTGGTATGTTGGAAACATATGAGAGAGGTGATTTTGTGGTAAACCATTTATTTGAGTGGGCGCCATTTAATACCTCATTTCTCCTGCAGTGGTCACTGACAACTTCCCACTGCAATAATAGCTGGTTGCCAGAGGATATGTTTTTTGAGGAGGGGCGGTTCATGTGGAAGAACCCTTTAAACGGAGATCTCAAGAGGGTAACAAAAGATGACAGATGAAATAAGAAGTGAGGTGATCATTAGTGTTGAGCTAGCATGCTCGGCTGAAGTCGCTGTTCGGCCGAGCATGTCTACGCTCGGGTCCGCTCGTTGTTCGGCCGAACACAGAGTATACTCGAGCGCAATGCTCGAGTCTCTTTCCCGCACTGTAATGTTGATTTGTACGCTAATGCGTACAAATTCAGTTAATTAGCATACAAGAAAAAGAGGAGAAGTCGCGATTCTGACCCTTTTCTATTAACCAGACACCCTCCCCTCTTCCGAGCGGGGGTGCCTAGTCCCATTGACTAACATTATGCTCGGGTGCTCGGCCGAGCACTTGAGCAACCCCTAGTGTTCGGCCAGAGCACCCGAGCATACGAGCACAGAGGTGCTCGCTCAACACTAGTGATCAATACTGATGGATGGACTTATTGTATGGTAATGATAGATGAGTGATGTGTTTGAGATATGACAAAACAGAACTAGACAGAATAAACCAGAATTTTTGTGCAAGGGAAACCTGACTGAAGTTGTTATGTGATAACTCCCCATAGAGATAGACCTGACTTTCCAAAAACACACAAATAAATCAACTAAAGAATGGGTGAAAAAGAAGATTTGAGTTTTGGATTGGCCAAGAGTCCGGATTATAACCCTATCAAGATTCTGTGATTCTGTGGCATGACCTGAAGAGGGCTGTTCATGCAAGTCATCCCAGAAATTCTGATGAACTGAACCATTTTCTGTAATTCCCATTCATTTTGCAAAGAAGTATCTCTTAAGGAAAGAGAAATATCTTGCCAGAGCCACCTTGTGGATGTGACTCCCTATGAGTCAACAAGGGAAAATAGCCAAGCCAAATATTCATTCATAAACGGTTGTTTCAGGGTGCTTTCCCTTCATCAGTATGGAGCAGAATTCTGTCTGGCTGAGTGCAATGCCTTGAATGCAGTGAAGGTAGGGCACTGGCTTGGCCTCTTTTTCTTGTCATGTCCCAAGGCTTTTTGAAAAATCGGATTTTGATTCACAGGGAGCCACTTCCACAAAGTGGCACTAGCCAGATGGTTCTCTTTCCTTGGGAGATACCTCTTTGCATATTGTTTTCCTATGGAGCATTGCCAATAAGTCTTCATACCATGGAGAACCTCAAGTAAGTCTCCATCTAGGGCTGGTCTCTTTTTAAGGAGAGCCAGTATCCTGCTTAAAGGGGTTCTCCGGGAACTAAGAAAATGAAAATACGTAAATATTATTTCATTATAAATATATTTCCAAATACCTTTCATTAGTTATAATGGCTCGTTTTGTCTAAGGAGCAATCATCAGGAGAAATAAAATGGCCACCGTCCTATTAGTACACACAAAACCCGTCCTAATTACACAGGTTGACAGGTTACTTCACAACACTGAGGTAAAGAGCTGCATCATCCTCCTCTCCTACTTGTCAGAGATTATGGTCCTGAATACAGTTTATTATTATATTTAGCTGAATGTTTATGGGAATGGAGTTCATGAGGAGACATGAAGTACAGAGAGGATGGACAGGACAGACTGTGGTAATGGAGACTGTATACAAGAGCTGCTGCTCATTAGCCACATCTGCTCATGAACTCAGTTCCTACAGAGATTCAGCTAAAGATCAGCTGTATTCAGGATCATAATCCCTGACAAGCAGAGCAGAGAGGAGGATGAGGTAGATCTTTACCTCAATGTTGTGAAGTAACTTGTCCTCCTGTGTGATTAGGACAGGTTCTGTGTGGACTAATAGGACGGCGGACATTTTGTTTCTTCTAATGATTGCTCCCCAGACAAAACAAGCTATTATAACTAATGAAAGGTATTTGGGAATATATTTATCATGAAGTAATATTTAAGTATTTTCATTTTCTTTATTCTCGGAGAACACCTTTAAGCTCAGTACTAATGAGGTCCAGCCAACCCAAAAGAGCGATGTTTGGATGCATATTTGGCTTGGCTATTTTACATTGTCATCTCCTAAGTTTGTTGAAGTCAGATTTTGACTCATAGGGAGCCACTTCCACAAGGTGGCATTAGTGAGATGGTTTTCTTTCCTTGGGAGGTACCTCTATTGTTTTCCAGTATTTCTCTCTTTAAGGAGAGCCAGCACCCTAACCTGCTTCCCATTTATTTTGAAAGAAACTAGTTGCACATGGGTGACCTGCTCTCCACTATCAGCCAGGACTTAAACCAAGTAGTTCTCAAGAAGTCCTACTTTGATGATTGGTGTAGGACATGTCCTATCAGCGTATCATAAATCACCTCTGTAACCTATGACCAAGTGACAGAACCTTACAACCATCTATAGCAGCTACTGTGATCCATTTATGGCAATGGATAATAGACACGATAGTTTTCAGTAAAACCTTATTTTACCGAAAAACCCATCAGCTCAAAGATACATCCTGCAAACTACTTGTGGCGGTGCAATAAGGTGAAATATGGTTGCTGTTTTTACTCACAGTTGGTCCCTTGATACAAGCAGGAAAATATTTGAGGATCAACGGGGGCGTTACCATTACACCTAGAGGCTCTGCCCCCTCTGCATGGCAGTGTAAGTACCATCAAGCCTGGCCCTGTCAATCCAAGTAGAGAGGACACAGCAGTTGCAGAGAAATCAGAGCCTCTACAAGTAGGGGCAATGCCCCCATTGCTCCTAGTGGCTCATTTACATATAATAAAGCATCATTTTTCTCAGCAGTGCGAGCACATATGAACATGGGACCAACACAGATGTGTTCAGCTGCAAAGCGCACATGTAACAGGTCAGCCAATGTCATAAGTACAGATCTGCTGACAGGTGCCCTTTAAGCAGCTCTACCGGGAGCCAAGTGTTGAAGTTCACTTAAATGGGTTGTTCACCTTTATGACCTCTTCTACAGACCAACCTACCATTCCCAGATCCACGGTGGTAACCATACTACTGATCACCACTGATGGGTTCCATCTCCATCGCTGCCTCACTAGCTCTGCAGGTCCCAGTCTCCCTACGTCATGATCTAGTTTGACGTGGGTCATGTGACCACTGCAGCCAATGACTGGCCTCAGCGGTGACATGTCACCCATGCATCACTTGATCCAGTGACATGACGCAATAAGCTGTGGAAAAGGTCCCCAGAGGTGAACAGAGTTCCCAGCTCTTACCGATTACAATAGGAAGATGGCTGTCAATCAGTAGCAGAGAGTGATTAAAGTAAGTGACCCAGTGTTTCGATCAGGGTATCTGCCATCAGTTCATGCTGCCCTTGTTTTGGTGGCAGATTCCCTTTGAAGTGCTCAATTAATACTACCATTTCTTAAGTAATACCACCATATACCACATAAATAATACGTACATACAAATGCATGCTCAAATATTTCTACTGTAAAGTCCATGAATAATGCTGTTGTACATTGCCTGCATTATACCACCATATAGAGTCCAAAGAATATAACTGCACAGTGCACAACCATTGCTGCTATACAGCGGGAAAGGGGCAAAGGCGGAAGAATTGGAGGTAGTGAAAAGAGCAGAGCATCGTCATCATGCACTGGGTTCATTTATCTTGAGATGAGCTTTGAAGTGATTGGGAGAGGAGAGGACTGAAGGAGTGACTTCTTGATAGTTATATAAAGATTACTCATATGTCGGGATATCTTCATCCTGACAGCGATGCTGGGTCCCAGTAGTGTCGGCGCAGCTCTGCTTCTGACAACTGCGGTTTCCCCTGGGACTATAGCTGCTATAAATTAGATATGAGGGGACATGTGTAATAAAAGAAAAATAATTCTTATGGATGACATCTGCGCCAATCCTTCTAGGAACTTAAAGAAAAGTTTTCCCTCAGTAATCATTTCCACCAGCTTAGGCTACATGCACACGAACATTAGAGACTGGCTGTGTGACTGCCGTTTAAGTAAAGGCCATCACACGGCCATTTTTAACACCAATTAAAGTCAGTGGGGTTATTCATATGGCCGTGTTTTTAACCATTTTCATAGACAGACAGACCCCACTGAATACAATGGGACAGTTTTTAAAGGCTGCTTAGACAGGAGAGCAGCCACCTAATGGCCATTAAAAACGGGTATGCTAGTTCAATATGGCCCTTTAGGGGTTAAAAAATAATCACTCACCTCATCCACTTGCACATGCAGAGGCATTCTCTGTTGATTGTGAAGGACCTGCATTCATCACCACATGATCATTCCGGGGCAGCTCGTGGTGATGTCATCACATTTAGGTCAGGTCCTTCACAATCAAGAGAGGAGTCACTACCTCTGCACGTGCAAGTGGACAAAGGGAGCGATTTTTTTTTTTGTAAAAAAAAAATAAAAATACAGCAGAGAAGTACAATGGGGGACATTGGGGGCCACTATAAGGGACATTATTACTGCTGGGAGCCACTATTATGGACTTTATTACTGATGGGGTCACTATCGAGGACTTTATTACTGCTTGGATCCACTATGGGGGACTTTATTACTGCTGGGGCCACCAAGTAGGATATAATTACTGCTGGGGGCCACTATGGGGGACTTTATTACTGCTGGGGCCACCAAGTAGGATATAATTACTGCTGGGGGCCACTATGGGGGACTTTATTACTGCAGGGACGACTAAGCAGGACACAAACACTGCAGGGGGACACTATGGGGGACTTTATTACTGCTGGGGCCACTAAGCGGTACATTATTACTGCTGGGGGCCACTATGGGTGACTTTATTACTGCTGGGGCCACTAAGCAGGACATTATTACTGCTGGGGGGCCACTATGGGGGACTTTATTACTGCTGGGCCACTAAGCGGGACATTATTACTGCTGGGGGCCACTATGGGAAACTTTATTACCGCTGGGGCCACTAAGCGGTACATTATTACTGCTGGGGGCCACTATGGGTGACTTTATTACTGCTGGGGCCACTAAGCAGGACATTATTACTGCTGGGGGCCACTATGGGGGACTTTATTACTGCTGGGGCGACTAAGCAGGACATTATTACTGCTGGAGCCACCAAGCAGGACATTATTACTGCTGGGGGCCACTATGGGGGACTTTATTACTGCTGGGGCCACTAAGCGGGACATTATTACTGCTAGGGGCCACTATGGGAAACTTTATTACTGCTGGGGCCACTAAGTGGGACATTATTACTGCTGGGGCGACTATGGGGGACTTTATTACTGCTGGGGCCACTAAGCAGGACATTATTACTGCTGGGGGCCACTATGGGGGACTTTATTACTGCTGGGGCCACTAAGCAGGACATAATTACTGCTGGGTCCACTAAACAGGACATAATTACTGCTGGGTCCACTAAACAGGACATAATTACTGCTGGGGGCCACTATGGAGGACTTTATTACTGCTGGGGCCACTATGGGGGACTTTATTACTGCTGGGGCCACTATGGGGGACTTTATTACTGCTGGGACCACTATGGGGGACTTTATTACTGCTGGGACCACTATGGGGGACTTTATTACTGCTGGGGCCACTATGGGGGACTTTATTACTGCTGGGACCACTAAGCAGGACATAAATACTGCTAGAGGCCACTATGGGGGACATAATCACTGCTGGGGCCACTAAACAGGACATAATTACTCTTGGGGGCCACTATGGAGGATGTTATTACTGCTGGAGGCCACTATGGGGGACATTATCACTGTTGGGGCCATTATGGGGAACATGAAATTCATCAATTTTTTAACAGCCATTAAAAACAGACAGATGACCAGAAAATGGATGCACAAATGGTTGAAAAATAGCCATGAAAAACTGACAGTGTGTCCATTTTCAAGTCCCTTTTTTTCCCCACTGCCGTGTGCATGTAGCCTGAGACAATCAGTCCAACCCCAATTTCCATATAAGCAATTCCAGGATATTAGTTTCTCTATCCCAGAACTCCTCCTAGCAACACTGTTCGGAAAGCAATTTTTATTTTATAGAGTGAAGTGGTGGTCTTTCACCCTAAAACTATGTCTCTTCTTGCTGGGAGGTGGATGTCAAGAGAAATGGTCATGGTCCTTAGTTCTCTCCAAAGGAAGTCTCCCCAAATTATAGAAAATGGATGTCCCAGGATACAGCCTACATTACCAATACAAGACTCATACATTTTCCTGATGTATCCCTGACTCATGTCCAACCCAGAGAGGCTACTGGGAGAAAAATTCAAAATTCTTCCATGATGGTATAGTGTTATAATGCCAGATGACCTCAAAACTTTATTGACCCTGAGACATTTTTCTCCACCATTAGCGATAGCCGGGGCCTCTGAGGAACAGACTTCAGCAGTTTATGACCACTTCTGCCTTCTCCTTTCCTTGGTGCATAATATTCAATGGTGAGCACTATGCAATAAATAAATAATGTGCAGTGCCCCACTACTAAGGCACTGCTTCCACTGAAAATGGGTTTTCACGTGCATTTTATATGTGTATGCTGCAAAAAGATAAAAAATGTGATTTGCCATGTAATTATTCATTTTCTGTGTACCAAGCAGTTAACAGGCCGTAACAACCAGTCACTAGGTAGGGCTGTAATGTCTCCTCATAGAGAGAATGAGTTAAATCAGTATACAGACTAAAGGGCTGACAATTGAAGAGATCATCTGTAACCAGAGTTACTCCAAACGCTTGTTAGCGATGATCTGGCAGTGTAAATGCACCGCCGATTACCTGATGAACAAGAAAAACGCTGGTTCGTTGGGTAATTATATCTTTTGTGCAGCACAAAAGATCATCCTTTCCCAGTGGCAGATGGTGCTGTGTAAACATGATCTGCTGCCAGGAAACAATGAGACAGTATGGGGAAGAGCGATGGCATTAGAGATCGCTCCTCCCCATACTCTGGAGGAGATCGCTGCATGTAAATGCAACGGTCTTCTCCACTAACGATCAGCAGATTTCGGAAAGGAACGCTTTAGTGTCTAAACATTTACATGGAGTATAGCTCTGTATTAAACCAGCCAGAGATTAGACAAACCGAAAAGTGGGTACAAATTCGAAGATATAGCATGCAAGAGGCCAAGGAAGAGGTGTGAGTAGAAGTACTGTGGAGAAACGCTGTCTGAAAAAGGATCTTTGAGTTTCCATAGCTATGTGTCTGGGAAAAATAAGTCTTTCGGTGCCTGGACAGACCTTAGGAGCAGATTGGACATCTACGTAAGGAAATTATCCACATTCTGCAGAGAACATATGTGGAAACTTATATTGTGAGTACAGCAGTCTGTGCAAAAGGTGCAGAACTTAGTGTGACTTTGAGGTCCACCAAGTGGTTGCATCCCATTGCATACAAAGAGTCACAGCCAGGGAGAGTGTGAGTTGTTTTTTCTTAATGGCTGTGACGCGGTCCACCGTGATTGGATAGCTCACAGCCAGGGAGGAGACACTCACTGAAAAAACATGTCTGTCACCTCCTCCCTGTACTGATGCTATTGATTAGCATACAGGGTGCCAAAACAGAACGGTGGCATAGTGCCGCAACGGAACAGCAGATCAGGAAAAAAAATTAGCGATATGACATCTAGTAAACATTCCCTAGAAATGCCAGGTATAGATATTGTAATGTCAGAACCCGTGAAAGGTCCTCTTTATATAATCATATTCTGTTCCTTAAGGCCCCTTTCACACAAGCATGACAGATTAGTTCTGGATGCGTTCAGGGAAATTCGCACCACTTGCTTCAGGATGCAATGCGTTTTTCACTGAAGCCTCATTCACATGGGCTGCGTGAAAAACGCAGAATATAGAACATGCTGAGTTTTTCACGCAACGCAGAACTGATGCGTGAAAAAAAAAATGTACACAGACCCATTGAAATGAATGGGTCAGGATTCAGTGCGGATGCTATGCGTTCACATCACGCATTGCACCCGCACGGAAAACTCGCTCGTGTGAAAGGGGCCTAAGAGGTTAAAAAGGGAATCTATGAACATAAAAGCAAGTTACGGTACATATTATTTGGGGTAGACGTTTGAATTCACCAACTACTGTCTCATCTAATTACCTACAGTATGTCATGGGAGGGGTTAAAGTGAGCCCTGACTTGAGCCCCACCTCTAATTACCTACAGTATGTCACGGGAGGGGTTAAAGTGAGCCCTGACTTGAGCCCCACCTCTGTCCCTACCTACTTACACGACCCGTCCTAGGCAACGGTGCATAACTGGGCGGCAAACCCTAGCCTAGATAAGTGCAGGGTCGTACAGGGAAGGGTAACAAGAGGAGAATACAATAAACAAAGACAGAACACACACAATATCAGAAAGTCACCAAGCCAAAGTCGTACCAGGAAGTCACGTCAAAACCATGGGAGCGAGCAGGAACAAGGTCAAATACACAAGCCGAAGTCAAAACCGAGAGGTAGCGAAGTATAAAGGGATGAGGCAAGGACGTAGTCAAAAACACAAGCAGTAGTCAAAACACAAAAGTCTCAGAAGATAATCAAACACTAGCACTGGAAGTAAGACCAATCACAGGCAACCTGTGGCTGGCAGGCTGCCTGTTTAAATAGGGCTCCTAGTAGGTCACTGAAACAGGAAGTGCTGGCTTTCCTGCCAGTACTCAGAGGTAGGTCAAGTGACGTGGCCAGCATCACATGACCTATAGCACACATATTCATAGCTGAGCACTGACCCTCCTACCAGCGCTCAGAAGCTCCTCCTGCCGGTCGTCAAGGGGATGGGGAGGACGCCGGCCGCGCTGAGACTGAACGCACGCCGGGTTCTCCCCACCCATGTTGTCATGGAGACGAGGACGCACATCTCGTCCTCGCTCCTGAACAACAATGGGAGTCCGACGGCACTGCACAGAGGAAGCGCGCCGTCGGCTCCCTGTGACACTTGGCTTCTCCTGGAGGGATTGTTCTCAGATGTTCGGTTCTCCCACTTGAGCAACCATTTAGGATTTAGTACATTTTGACTCTTCTAGAGATGAGTGAATCGATTCCTAAATTAATTAGTTTACCAAACAGAGTTCTTGAGTGGTGAAGGGCTGGTCCCTCTGCTCCAAAGGCTCCTCCTTGATTGACAAGACAGGACATTCGTCATTACTCCGAGTAGTGGCTCAAACGCAGAGGCCGTGCTGCTGCTGCTGCTACCAGTGCAGTGCAGATGCCAAATGTGCATCCGACACTACATTTCCGAGTACAAGAGCAGAGCCTCTGAGCTTGCGCCACTACTCGCTGTAATGGTGCAGTTGTGAGACTGACAGAGCCGGGCAAGGAGGAAGGCTCTATAGCAGCAGGGCCGCCCTCTGATGAAAGAATCAATTCGCTTACCTCTCTTTCCTACCTTTTTGCTGGATAATTATAAAAATGATGTGGGCTCTTTCCTATTTTTCTTTTCTGTTGGTATAAAATGCATAGATATTTTGATGAACATCTTCTCTCCAACTGAAACACTATAACTATAGTATAGAAAATACTAGCACTACACATGCCCACCATTGGTAGCCCTAGCCCAATGCTATTTCTAGGTAATTGGACCATATTATAAATCTAAATAAGCCAGAGATGACAGTGATCACAAACATTGATTCTACCTTTAGGCCTGAGTGAGTATTTTGCTAATTATTTTATACACTTAAGCTACATTCAAACACAGGGAGTTTAAATGTCGCAGCAAAAGGATTCTCTACGGTAACATAGTAACATAGTTTATAAGGCCGAAAAAAGACATCTGTCCATCCAGTTCGGCCTGTTTTCCTACAAGTTGATCCAGAGGAAGGCAAAAAAACCCTGTGAGGTAGAAGCCAATTTTCCCCACTTTAGGGAAAAAAATTCCTTCCCGACTCCAATCAGGCATCAGAATAACTCCCTGGATCAACGACCCATCTCTAGTAACTATAACCTGTAATATTATTACCTCCAGAAATACATCCAGGCCTTTCCTGAACTCTTATAGTGAACTTACCATCACCACCTCCTCAGGTAGAGAGTTCCATAGTCTCAATGCTCTTACCGTAAAGAATCCTCTTCTATGTTTGTGTACAAACCTTCTTTCCTCCAGACGCAGAGGATGTCCCCTCGTCACAGTCACAGTCCTGGAGATAAATAGATGATGGGAGAGATCTCTGTACTGACCTCTGATATATT
This sequence comes from Rhinella marina, assembly GCA_900303285.1. Lineage (NCBI taxonomy): Eukaryota > Metazoa > Chordata > Amphibia > Anura > Bufonidae > Rhinella > Rhinella marina. The sequence continues at coordinate 369,749 of ONZH01012873.1, forward strand.
TATACATAGTTATTACATCTCCCCTCAGTCGTCTTTTTTCTAAAGTGAATAACCCTAATTTTGATAATCTTTCTGGGTCCTGTAGTCCACCCATTCCAGTTATTACTTTAGTTGCCCTCCTCTGAACCCTCTCCAGCTCTGCTATGTCTGCCTTGTTCACAGGAGCCCAGAACTGTACACAGTACTCCATATGTGGTCTGACTAGTGATGTGTAAAGTGGCAGGACTATGTTCTCATCACAGGCATCTATGCCTTTTTTTGATGCAACCCATTATCTTATTGGCCTTGGCAGCAGCTGTCTGACACTGGTTTCTACAGCTTAGTTTGCTGTTCACTAAAATTCCTAGGTCCTTTTCCATGTCAGAGTTACCCAGTGTTTTACCATTCAGTATGTACTGGTGACTTGCATTATTCCTTCCCAGCAGTAAGAGCAGTGAGACTATGGAACTCTCTGCCTGAGGAGGTGGTGATGGTGAATTCACTAAAAGAGTTCAAGAGGGGCCTGAATAAATTTCTGGAGTGTAATAATATTACAGGCTATACCTACTAGAGATGGGTCATTGATCCAGGGAGTTATTTGGATTGGAGTTGGGAATTATTTTTCCACTAAAATGAGGAAAATTGGCTTCTACCTCATGAGGGTTTTCTCCTACTTCTGGATCCACTTTGCAGGATGATAGGTTGATCAGGATGGACATCTTTTCAACCTTACAAATAATATTTCTATGGATTTATGATAAGCATAATTTTTTAATAATATATTTTTCTGGATACTATAAAATCTAATTTACTGGAATTTGATAGAAAACAAAAAGCAGGCCTGCATGATATAATATTTAGATATATTCTTAACCAGATAATACAGAGAGAGACACTGGGGCTAGCAGCTTATAGGGCAGGATTTAAAAAAAATATTTTTTGGAGTAAAATAAAATGTGAATTTAACTACACTATTCTTCTTCCCTGGAGTCCAAGCGGCTGCACAACTCCAAGGGCCAGTTCACACGGAGGTTTTCGGTGCTGACTTTGAAACATTTCTGCCTCACAATCTGCTCCAAAAAACGCCTCAAAACAGCCTCCCATTTCAATGGGAAGCAACACTTGTTTTTTTTTATTTTAGATGTGTAAAAAAGAAGCAGCATGCCCTATCTTAGGGCAGAATAAGCGCTGAAACTCCCTTTAAAATGAGTTGAAACTCCCTTTAAAATGAGTGGAAAGCAGAAAAAAAGCTCCATGTAAGTCCATGCGTTTTTTGTTCACTTTCTGTACTTTTTTGGCTCAGATCTGCTTAAAAAAAAACCTCAGTTCAGCTTGTGCTGAACCCATTGGTTAAAAAAAGAGGTGTAAAAAAACTGCATCAAAAACCGCATTTAAAAAATGTGAAAAAAAGGTGCTGATGTTTTAAGTGTGTTTTTCAGAATGAGTTGTGTGAACTGGCCCTTATAGTGTAACTGTTGTTTCGGTTTATTTTTAATATAGTGTAGGGACAGGGATGTTAAACATTTTTGTAATGTACTTTATTAGGGAAAGATGTTTATTTCTACTAGAAAACCGGGTGTAAAGAGTCTTCTTAGCACATCGACAGCGTTGCTAAGGAGGATCATCGTCTTGACTGCAGGACGCCTGTGTCTATTACACAGAGGCTTCCTGCTGCCTCTTGTCACTACCTGACTATGGATATGTGGCCTAAGGCCTCATCCACACAAACGTGTGCTGGCTGTGGGCGTACTGCGGCCCGCCAATAGTGGGTCCGCAATATATGTGCCCTGGCTGTTTTTGCACCGCATCATGAATGTGGACCCATTTACTTGAAAGGGTTTGCAATCCGGAAGGTGCGGAACCCCCACGGAAGCACTACAGAGTGCTTCCGTGGGATTTTTTCTCTGTGCCTCCGCAAAGTAGAACATGTTCTATTTTCTTGCAGTGCGAACAGACCACGGACCCACTCAAGTCGAATGGGTCTGTATCCGTCTGCGGCAGCCGCACGGATGTTGCCCGTGCATTGGGGACTGCAAATTGCATTGAGCATGAACCTTACCATCACTGTCTATGACCAGGCCTATCTGACTTGTTACACACAGGCGTCTTCAGCGCTCAGTAAAACACTAAAGACTGAAGACAGACTCTCCTTATTAACACTCACTGATTTTGCTGTGTGATCAGAGCTTAAAGAAGAACTCCCGCAAAAAATTTTATTCTCTGAACTGTTAGAAAGGTGCATGATATAATCTATAGTGAATGTCATTTTCTTATCAGTGACTGTTTCTGTGAGTCTCTCACCTCTCTTGTTATTGTAGCTGGGTCATGTGACCAACTCCCTGACCTCCAACTGACCCAGGACAGAAAGCCAGTAACTGCTCTATTCATTCCTATGGGAGCCTCACTTTCAGTCTCATAGGAATACATAGAGAATTAGACTTCCTGTCCACAAAGTCTATGTGTGAGTTGGTGAGATTATACAGATTATATCATGTACATTTCTAGCAGGACATGGAATAAAATTTTTGTCGGGAGTTCTTTAATATGTGCTGCTTTCAGGACGTACAGGAAAGTGTGAATTTACGTTACACAATTCTTCTTATCTGTAATCATAAGAGCTGTGCTGCTGTGAAGATGTTAGGAAACTTACGTATAGCCTCCATTTTGTGTATGTTATAGACAAGATATTTACAGTTTAATATTGTCCTCCTATCCTCAGGATAGGTCATTAATATTTGATTGGAGAAGCCAACTCCCATCATCCCTGCCAATCAGCTGTTCGAAGAGACCACAGAACTGCAGCCCCCTCACAACCTACTAACCTACCTAAAAACAGCGCCATCCATTGCATAGTAACTGTGCTTGGTATTGCAGCTGAGACCCATTCACTTGAACAGAACTAAGGTGCATGTAGGTGATTTGACCAATGAATGTGACATCACTGGCCTAGGAAGAGACCGCAGTACTCACCGGTTGATCCGCTGAGGTGCCAGGAGTCGGACCTTCGCCATGTTGATTCCCTGTCCTGATGATAGGTCATCAGTACTGTATTCCCAGAAAGCCACTAAGTTAAGGAGCACATGGAGCACATTTCTTAATGTCTGTCCAAAAAAATGAAAACCAGGCCAGACGATAATTTGCATGGGTGATTCTGTTTGATTTGTGCAATATTTCTGCTTTCTCACTTATAGAGTACTTGGGCACCATTGACTCCATATACATGGACGTTGTATGCTGCACAGAAATGAATGCCTTATTATATGTCTGCATTTAGACCTTATGTGAACGGCTCCCTACACTGCCTTCTGGCATATAATTATAGGCTGTCAACAATAAACTCTAAAATTGCTGTTTACTTTATGGTGGAGTGTTTGTCTTACTAATTAAATAGCTGTTTCTGCAGTTAAATGAAGGGAGACGGCCGACATTAACCCTGGAGAGTGCTTGAGACTCGGGATATATCTCCGTGTGCGCATACATAGATTTATATACTGCATATATACAGTTTCTTTTGGATGCAGTCTTTAACCCTATCACTCCCGGAGGTTTTTTCGGTCATGCATTTTCGTTTTGCGCTCCTTGCCTTCAAACAGCCATAACTCTTTTATTTTTCTGTTCACATAGCTGTATGAGGGCTTGTTTTTTGCGGGACAAGTTGTACTTTCTAACGCCACCATTTAATATTGCATATGGTATAGTGGGAAGCGGGAAAAAAATTCCAAACCGAGTGTAATTGCAAAGAAAACGCTATTCCGCTACAGTTCTACGGGTTTCTTATTTACAGCGTTCGATGTGCATTAAAACTGATCCATTACTTTCATTCTACTGGTCAGTACGAATCCGGCAATACCTAATATGTATAGTTTTTCCTGCGTTTTCATAGTGATAAAATAATTAGAAAGTTGCCCCTTTTTTTTTTTTTTTTTCCTTGTCAAATCTTGACCCCTATAACTTTTTGGTATTTATGTGTACAGAGCTGTATGGGGGCTCATTTTTTGCGGGACGATCTGAAGTTTTTATTGATATCATTCTGGGGTGTGTATGACTTTTTGATCACTTTTTATTTAATTTTTTTTAGAAAAAAAAAGCAACAAAAAACGGCAAATCGCCATTTGGATGCTTTTTTCCGCCACACAATTCATTGGAATTTTTTTTTATATATTTTAAAAGTACGGGCGTTTTCGGTCACGGTGATACCCATGATGTCTATATTTATTGTTATTTAGGTATTTATTTTTTAATTATATGGAAAGGGGGGTGATTTGAACTTTTATATCTTTTTTATTTTTTATATATTTTTTTACATTTTTTTTTTATTTTTTTTTACTATTTGAAAGCTCATATATGGGCTTATATATTGTGGCTTTTTTTTTTTTTCCATTGCTCATTTCTTATCCAGAATAAGAATTGCACTTTGAAAACTGTAATCCTCACCAGGTGTACAGACACCCCGATTGGCCACACGGGGTGTCTGTACACCAGCCGGAAGCGAACGCTTCCGGGTTCAGACGAAACTAGATGCCGTGATCACGTGTGGAAGACGCCGCCGATGGCGGTAAGTAGCTGCAAGTCTCTGCTGTTAGAAACAGCAGAGACTTGCCGGCCATGACGCCCGCCGCACTTACTTTCCTTTAACCCTTACACATGTACGGCGCTGGGAGTGTAAGGGTTAAAGGAAATGTGCCATCAAAAAATGACTTATGGTTAAATCACATTTTTATGTTTAACATTTTTTTAAATTTTTTTAATGATGTTATTTTTTATTTTATCATGTCAATATCTATATTAAACAAACACCATTATTTGGTGTGTAATCATATGTTAAAATCATATTTGTATTGATATATAAGACATCTAATTTTACGTTTTTCCTAGATGTGCCAAATTACCCAAATTTTGGTGCATTTTGCTATTAAGGTCTAGGTGCAATCACATTAGTAAATGTGGGCCGTAGTGTGCTTGTAGTCTGTTACCACAGATGCACATTGGCCTGTATAGTAGCAGTATGTTAAACAGTGCTGATTAGTTAAAGAATTTTTGTCCCCCAACGCTCCGATATTGATGGCCTTTGCTGAAATATCCCTTTAAGATACATCAGTGTCACCCCCTAGCTGAGGCCTCTGTTGCTAAGCAGCATCTGAAAGATATTTAGGCCGGTACTTAGCAAAGTGTGCAACTAAAAAATATTCATTAGGAAGTCATAAAATACTCCCCAATGAATAATTACAGGATTTACTGTTATCGTCTACAATTACTGAGTACATCAGAAAACAGATTGATGGCTGTAATTAAAGGGGTTCTCCAGACTGGAGTCTTGTTGGTTTACTTGTATCTATGGTTCCAGGGGCATAACTAGAGAAGGTAGACCCATAGCAAACTTTTGATTTACAAAATGATGTCGGCACAAAGTAAACATATTATGAATGTTAATTAATAACTATTTTATGGGGTAGCACTATACGTCTTAAAAGAAATTTAAATTTAGAGAATTGCTACATTTTCCAACATTTTTGGTAAAGTTTGGATTTTTGTTAAGATAAAAGTAAAACACGTCAACTAAAATTCATTTAATACATTTAATACTATTATTATAAGGGGTTATGCCATAATTGATGTAAAAAAAAAAGAAAACCAGACATCAAAAGCTAAAACCAGCCTTGTACCTTACATGAGTCCAAAGATCTCCACATTCACTGCTTAGGGGTTGTTCACATATTAGTTATTTGATCAGTTATTTCCATCAGTTATTGTCAGCCAAAACCAGGTGCGGGTCAAAAACACAGAACAGGTGCAGATCTTTTCATTATACCTGATCTCTGTTTAGTGTCCACTCCTGGTTTTGGCTGACAATAACTGATGGAAATAACTGATGTGTGAACAACCCCTTAAATTGTTCTGCTAGATTGGCGTGTCCTTTATGCTGCAGCTCTCTCCCTGTACCTGCCATGGCTTATAACAGAACCTATAGCTGGTGGCATAAACTGAGCATATTCGACCACCTCAGTGAGATGGACAAAAAAATAAGGAAAAGAACAAACAGCAGGCGGCGCTATACAGATACATATTATTGAATAGCTCACTGGCTATAATAAATGTTTAATTATATGCAATTACAAAAATATTCAGATCCAGGTGCTGGTTTGCAAAATGTAGACTATGTTTTGCGACGTACCCACTTTAAGTACAATGTGTCACGAAAAAACAATCTGAGAATCGGATGGATAAGTAAACCATTCCAAAGTTATTACCACATAAAGTGGCACACTTCAGATTTGCTAAATTTGGCCGTGTCAGGAACATGAAAAATACACTGCTCAAAAAAATAAAGGGAGCACTAAAATACCTCATCCTAGATCTCAATAAAGGAAATATTCCTGTTGCAAATCTTTATTCCTTACATAGTGGAATGTGTTGAGAACAATAAAACATAAAAATGATCAATGTAAATCAGAATGAATATCTCATTGAGGTCTTGATTTGGAATTATACTCAAAATCAAAGTGGATAATCAAATTTCAGGTTGATCCAACTTCAGACAAGACAAGGAAATGAGACTCAGTAGTGTGTGTGGCCTCCACGTGCCTGTATGACCTCCCTACAATGTCTGGGCATGCTCCTGATGAGGGGGCAGATGTTTTCCTGAAGGATCTCCTCCCAAATCTGGATTAAAGCATCAGTGAACACTTGGACAGTCTGTGGTGCAACATGGCATTGGTTGATGGAATGAGACATGATGTCCCAGATGTGCTTGATTGGATTCAGTTCTGGGGAATGAGCAGGCCAGTCCATAGCATCAATGCCTTCATCATGCAGGAACTTCTGACACACTTCAGCCACATGAGGCCTAGCATTGTGATGCATCAGATAGAACCCAGGGCCCACCTGCACCTGCTTATGGTCTCACAATTGGTCTGAGGATCTCATCCCGGGACCTAATGACAGTCAGGCTAGCACATAGAGGGCTGTGCAGCCCTCCAAAGAAATGCCTCCCTACACCATTACTGACCCATTGCCAAACCGGTCTTGCTGGAGGATGTTGCAGGCAGCAGAACATTCTCCACAGTGTCTCCAGACTATGTCACATGTGCTCAGTGCGAACCTGCTCTTATCCTTGAAGAGGAAAGTGTCAAATCTGCCAATCTTGGTGTTCTCTGGCAAATGCCAATCGCCCTGCACGCTGTTGGGCTTTAAGCACAACACTGAAATGTGGACGTCTGGCCCTCATATCACCCTCATGGAGTCTGTTTCTGACACTCTGAGCAGACGCATGGATATTAGTGACCTGCTGGAGGTAGAGCTGGGCGATATGGCCAAAAAAAAAATCTCGATTTTCTTATGTTAGTAAAAATATAAAAAATAAAAATAAAAAAAAGTCTACTATACCCCCATCAGACCTCAGATCAGCCCACTGTGCCCTCATCAGACCTCAGATCAGCCCACTGTGCCCTCATCAGACCTCAGATCAGCCCACTGTGCCCCCATCAGACCTCAGATCAGCCCACTGTGCCCCCATCAGACCTCAGATCAGCCCATTTTCCCCCATCAGACCTCAGATCAGCCCACTGTGCCCCCATCAGACCTCAGATCAGCTCACTGTGCCCCCATCAGACCTCAGATCAGCCCACTGTGCCCCCATCAGACCTCAGATCAGCCCACTGTGCCCTCATCAGACCTCAGATCAGCCCACTGTGCCCTCATCAGACCTCAGATCAGCCCACTGTGCCCCCATCAGACCTCAGATCAGCCCACTGTGCCCCCATCAGACCTCAGATCAGCCCATTGTGCCCCATCAGACCCCACATCAGCCCATTGCGCCCCATCAGACCCCACATCAGCCCATTGTGCCCCATCAGACCCCACATCAGCCCATTGTGCCCCATCAGACCCCACATCAGCCCACTGTGCCCCCATCAGACCTCAGATTAGCCCACTGTGCCCCGTCAGACCTCAGATTAGCCCACTGTGCCCCATCAGACCTCAGAGCAGCCCAAAGTGCCCCCTCCAGACCTCAGAGCAGCCCAAAGTGCCCCCTCCAGACCTCAGAGCAGCCCAAAGTGCCCCCTCCAGACCTCAGAGCAGCCCAAAGTGCCCCCTCCAGTCCTCAGAGCAGCCCAAAGTGCCCCCTCCAGACCTCAGAGCAGCCACCATCATAATAATAAAAAAAAAATCTCTCACCTGTCCTGCGCCGCGGCTCCGCTTCACGTCCGGCGCCTCTCTTCTTCTCCCAGCGCTGCACTGTCACCTGACTGCGTGCAGCGTCAGGTCAGAGTGCGCGCACTACGTCCTGACACTGTACGCGGTCAGGACAGTGCAGCGCAGCCCCGGAAAAGAAGAGGAGCGCCGGACACCGGAGCGGAGCCGCGGCGCAGGACAGGTGAGAGATTTTTTTTATTTTATATGTCGGGCGCCATTTTAGGAAAATCGAATTCACGATTTTCCTAAAAAATAAAATCGTGAGGCTTGCAATGGGCAAATTAATCGAATTAATTTGAATAATCGCCCAGCCCTAGCTGGAGGTCATTTTGCAGGGCTCTGGTACTGTCCCTCCTTGCACAAAGGAGGAGGTAGCGGTCCTGCTGCTGGTTTGTTGCCCTCCTGCAGCCCCCTCCATGTCTACTGGTGTACTATCCTGTCTCCTGGTACGGTATCTGCCTGGTATCTTCTCTGTGCTCTGGCACCACATTTGTTAAGCGCCATTCCTGTGGAACTCTCCCTGTCAACAGAGCGATATAGAGGCTATGACATTACTTAATTCTCTTAGGATACAAGGGTGTAGGCCATCTGGTCCCGGCGATTTGTCTATTTTAATCTTTTTAAGACACAGCTGTACTTCTTCCTGGCTCAGACACGGCACTTTTAATACTGGTTTAGTAATGGCCTGGACATGCTGGGAATTATAGTTCTCACCTCATATACCTCCACTGTAATGTCCAGTAGCAATTTCTTGGAGGCAGTGACGAAAGGAGTTAAATATCACAAGGAGGCGCCAAGTTTGGTGGGTAAAGCAATGATTTATGTTGTTGATTTCTAGTGTCATTTGACTGATGCTGTTATATAGATTATGGTTTCCATTCTGTGTGTTGTATCATCACTGACTGTCCCGGGTGTGATGCCTCAAAACTCAGCACCCCAAAACTCAGTCAGCACTGCTGAGTTTTGGGGTGTTGTTACAGCTGTGTGCGACCTTTGTAGAAATTATTTTGATAAAGATGTTGTCCATCTTTTTTAGACCCCTCTAGTGTTCACAGACCCCCGTTGGTGATCGTACTTACCTGATCCCACACTGGGTTTCGGCTCCATTGCTGGCTGTGCAGGTCCCAGGTGTTCCCACATCAACATTCATTTTGACTAGGGGCATGTGATTGCTGCAGCCAGTGACTGCCCACAGTGGAGATGGGTCATGTGCTGCAAGGGAGGAGAGGGTTGCAGGAAAGTTGCTGGGGGGTGGGGGTGTTCAAAGATTTGCTAGGGGCCCAGTAATTTCTAGTTACTCCCCTGTAATTTATCAATATATCCATTTCATACTTGTCTTTATTCTAGTGTACTATATATGTCAAATACACTTGTTTCTTCTTTGTACTATTGTACTATTGCTTTGTGAGACCTATCTCATTTACTATGATCTATAGTGTATGAGAATGTCTGTGCTTCATATAAATGTGATTTATATAAGTGACTGCCCTGGTATCATCTTCCCTGCGTCTTGTCGGCAGTACGTGGTTGATACTCTTTCTACAGAACAATCGGCTTCTATATTCTACATTTTGCTTATAACATTGGTATAAATCGTGGTCACCACTGGCACGGAGTACGATTATTATTTGCGGGGCCTGCGTTTTGTGTCCTAGGATTCTAGCACTGAATTTTTGCACCTGTTAATAAATGAGCCGTCGTCTTTTGTGGGCAAATTACACTGGCACAAAGGAAGTGTAAGTTGGGCTTTGTGTTCTTTATTTGAGAAATTGGCACCAGGACTGCAGAGGTTTAGTGAAAAATGGCTCGTATTTGTATAACAGATGAGTCATATAAATGCTGCGTTCCCACGTACATACACACAGCCTGTCTATAGTGCTGCGTATGGGTGCTATAGGGGGGTAAGGTTTATAGGAGAGATGCCCAGAGAGGAGTTCCTGCAGACCATTTTTATGCCCGTGATGGGGGTGGGGGGGGGGTTTATAATGAATCTGAATCCTAGTGAAATGTATGTAGATCAAAGCTGTCTATACAGGGGTTTCCTTCTTTAGTTGTGGATTATGTGCGTTTTTCTGCGTGGATTTCGTGCAGATTACAGTACTAGTAAAGTATATGGGATTAGAAAAGTCTCATGTACGCACTGCTTTTATTCTTAGGTGCGGAAATTGAAATCCAAAGCATTTTTTATGTGTTGATTTCAGCATTTTTAATAGAAGGGTGAGATCTGCAGAAAATGTGCACTAAAAACCGCACCAAATAAAAAAACGCACAATAAAAAGTGCGGATTTATGTGCGGTTGTTTTGTGCAGTTTAGGTGCAGCAATTGCACATGAATCTGCACTGTGTGCAACCACCCATAGGACTGAGGTTTTTTTACACTGATTTTGGAGCGTTTCTGCCTCAAAATCAGCTCAAAAACAAAAACAGCCTCCCATTCATTTCAATAGGAAGTAGCACTTGCTGTAAAAAAAGAAGCTTGGGGGAAAAAAAGTAACATGTCCTATCTGAGGGCAGAATCAGCTTGGAATCTGCCATTGAAATGAATAGGAAGCAGAAAAAAACAGCTCCATGTAAGTCTATGCCTTCTTTGTGCGTTTTCCGCTTGTTTTTTGGTGAAGATCCACCTTAAAAAACCTGAAGCTGAAAATTCAGCTTTGTATTGAAGTGAACACCCATTGGTTAAAAAAGATGTATCATTGAAAACTTAAAGAAATTACAATAAAAAAAAGATGCATCAAAAAAGCATCAAAAAAACAGATTCCAAGCTTATTTTTTAAGCTTGTTTTTCAAAATCAGTCGTGTGAACTGACACTGCAGAGCAATTAAACATTTGCACCTAGTCCGTCAATGGGGGAGGAGGAACAGGGGTGAGAGGGGGCCCTACATGGCTCTTTTGACAGCTCAGTCATTTTCTGAAGCCCACCAGCAGAGGGCACCCTATTCAGACGAAGCAATGTGCAAATCTTACTAACATTATAATATTGGTCTATTATACAGTATCTGATATTATAATTTATATTTATTATTATATTTGAAAGTGGCTTTAAAAACTATTTTAAAATAAGGATGAACAGAACTTTCTTGATGATTTAAATGAAAAACCTTTTGGGGGAGATTTATCAAAGCCAGTGCAAAGAGAATGTGGCTTAGTTGCCCATAGCAACCAATCAGATTCCTCCTTTCATTTTGTCAGAGCTCCTTTGCAGAATGAAAGGATTGGTGTGATTGGTTGCTATGGGCAGCTAAGTCAGTATTCCATTACACCAGTTTTAATAACTTCCCACCTTTGTGTTTAGATGGGCTATCTCTGTCTAATGTTAACCCCTTAGTGACCACAAATACGCCTTTTTACAGTGGTCACTATGGGGCCTTAGGCTGGTCTGCCATTTTTGTATAAGGCAGCCCAGTCTAAGTGCTGTACGGGTCTCCCTTGAGAGCCGTGCTCCTGCTCTAATATCCACAGGCATGTAAGTGTTTTCAGAGGAGGCGGACTCCTTCTGTCTCCCATCTGCTCCCCACGAATGAGATTGAGGGATGCTGATGTCAGTGCACACAGGCTGGGGCCTAGTAAAGACCCCAGGCCTGCCTCCAGCATATCCCAGCAGCCTGCACCTCTCTGGTGCAGCCTGCTGGTGAATGTCACTATAGCAATGACAGTAAAATAAGTTGCACTACATAAATAGTGGAATGTCATTTAAAAATGATCATAAGTTGTATAAAAGTCCAATAGTGGCATTAAGTCCAAGTAAAAAATACACCTTTTTTCACTGAAAAAAACTTTTTAATGGAAAAATTGCAAATATAAAATCTCTGCGTAATTGGTATTGCCGTATCCGTAAAGACCAACACTACACAATTATCGTGTCATTTATCCCGCATCCCAGAATTCCATTTTTGCTTATTCGCCACCAAAAAAATGAATAAAAAGAGACCAAAAAAGTGTTATGTAGTCCAAAATTATACCAATGAAAACTACAAGCCATTCCGCAAAAATCAAGCCCTCACACAGCTGCATAGAAAGAACAATAAAAAAGTTATGGGTCTTGGGATGCGGTGATACAAAAACATTTTCTTAAAAAAGGCAAGTCAACAACTGTAATTTACCCTTGTACTCTACATGCTATTCCTCTCCTCTAATTTAAAAGTAATTTGCTTTGACTTGACCACCATAGTACTATATGTATGATGTAAGGAGCCACACAGTTGTTTTGATCATTGTTAATGTAACTTAAATTTTAAAAAAAATTGAAAAAAAACCACAATCCAGTGGATGGATACACAGAGCCCATTTCTCGCTCTGGAGGACCTGTCATGTCCTCATTATACAGAGACACCATTGCCTTGGATGGGCACGATGTAATACTTAATTTCCCCTGTGGAGGAGCTGCAGGAAAACAACACTTACTGGCAGTTTTCCCCACATATTACAGACATCTTCTGAGGGTCTAAGCAGGAGAATATTCAGTTTATTGTGAATGTCTCAAATAGAAGTAATCTATGAATCTAATGACATTTGATATTGTGTAGAATAGAGTGGTTCATGATATATACATCAAGCTAGGTATATAACAGGTGTGTATAGTATAGGTATATTACGTACATTACAGATCACTGTAGTTTTATAACAAGTGTGTATTATGTACAGTTTACATCAAGATAGGTATATAACAGGAGGACGTTATGTAAAGTTTATATCAGGATAGGTATATAACAGGACATTATGTACACTATACATCAGGATAGGTATATAACAGGACATTATGTACACTATACATCAGGATAGGTATATAACAGGAGGACATTATGTACACTATACATCAGGATAGGTATATAACAGGACATTATGTACACTATACATCAGGATAGGTATATAACAGGAGGACATTATGTACAGTATATATCAGGATAGGTATATAACAGAGGACATTATAGAAGAAACATAGAAGATTGACAGCAGAAAAAGACCACCTGGTCCATCTAGTCTGCCCTTTTATTATCCTTTTATTGTTATCTTAGGATAGATACATGTTTATCCCAGGCATGTTTAAATTCAGTTACTGTGGATTTATCAACCACCTCTGCTGGAAGTTTGTTCCAAGCTTCTACTACTCTTTCAGTGAAATAATATTTTCTAATGTTGTTCTTGATTTTTCCCCCAACTAACCTCAGATTGTGCCCCCTTGTTCTTGTGTTCAGTTTCTTATAATTATGTACACTATACATCAGGATAGGTATATAACAGGGGACATTATGTACACTTTACATCAGGATAGGTATATAACAGGGGACATTATGTACAGTATACATCAGGATAGGTATATAACAGAGGACATTATGTACACTATACATCAGGATAGGTATATAACAGAGGACATTATGTACGGTATACATCAGGATAGGTATATAACAGGGGACATTATGTACAGTATACCTCAGGATAGGTATATAACAGAGGACATTATGTACGGTATACATCAGTAAAGGTATATAACAGAGGACATTATGTACGGTATACATCAGTAAAGGTATATAATAGAGGACATTATGTACGGTATACATCAGTAAAGGTATATAACAGAGGACATTATGTACGGTATACATCAGGATAGGTATATAACAGAGGACATTATGTACGGTATACATCAAGATAGGTATATAACAGGGGACATTATGTACAGTATACCTCAGGATAGGTATATAACAGGGGACATGTACGGTATACATCAGGATAGGTATATAACAGAGGACATTATGTACGGCATACATCAGTAAAGGTATATAACAGAGGACATTATGTACGGTATACATCAGTAAAGGTATATAACAGAGGACATTATGTACGGTATACATCAGTAAAGGTATATAACAGAGGACATTATGTGCAGTATACATCAGGATAGGTATATAACAGGAGGACATTATGTACACTATACATCAGGATAGGTATATAACAGGAGGACATTATGTACACTATACATCAGGATAGGTATATAGCAGGAGACATTAGGTACGGTGTACATCAGGATAGGTATATAACAGGAGGACATTATGTATAGTATACATCAGGATAGGTATATAACAGAGGACATTATGTACGGTATACATCAGTATAGGTATATAACAGGACATTATGTATGGTGTACATCAGGATAGGTATATAACAGAGGACATTATGTACGGTGTACATCAGGATAGGTATATAACAGAGGACATTATGTACGGTATACATCAGTATAGGTATATAACAGGAGACATTATGTACAGTATACATCAGGACAGGTATATAACAGGAGGACATTATGTACGGTCTACATCAGGACAGGTATATAACAGGAGGACATTATGTACGGTATACATCAGGATAGGTATATAACAGGAGACATTATATACAGTATACATCAGGACAGGTATATAACAGAGGACATTATGTGCAGTATACATCAGGATAGGTATATAACAGGAGGACATTATGTACACTATACATCAGGATAGGTATATAACAGGAGAACATTATGTACACTATACATCAGGATAGGTATATAGCAGGAGACATTAGGTACGGTGTACATCAGGATAGGTATATAACAGAGGACATTATGTACGGCATACATCAGTAAAGGTATATAACAGAGGACATTATGTACGGTATACATCAGTAAAGGTATATAACAGAGGACATTATGTACGGTATACATCAGTAAAGGTATATAACAGAGGACATTATGTACGGTATACTTCAGTAAAGGTATATAACAGAGGACATTATGTACTGTATACATCAGTATAGGTATATAACAGGGGACATTATGTACGGTATACATCAGTAAAGGTATATAACAGGAGGACATTATGTACGGTATACATCAGTAAAGGTATATAACAGGACATTATGTACGGTATACATCAGGATAGGTATATAACAGGACATTATGTACAGTATATATCAGAATAGGTATATAACAGGAGGACATTATGTACAGTATATATCAGGATAGGTATATAACAGAGGACATTATAGAAGAAACATAGAAGATTGACGGCAGAAAAAGACCACCTGGTCCATCTAGTCTGCCCTTTTATTATTCCTTTATTGTTATCTTAGGATAGATACATGTTTATCCCAGGCATGTTTAAATTCAGTTACTGTGGATTTATCAATCACATCTGCTGGAAGTTTGTTCCAAGCTTCTACTACTCTTTCAGTGAAATAATATTTTCTAATGTTGTTCTTGATTTTTCCCCCAACTAACCTCAGATTGTGCCCCCTTGTTCTTGTGTTCAGTTTCTTATAATTACGTACACTATACATCAGGATAGGTATATAACAGGGGACATTATGTACACTATGCATCAGGATAGGTATATAACAAGGGACATTATGTACACTATACATCAGGATAGGTATATAACAGGGGACATTATGTACACTATACATCAGGATAGGTATATAACAGGGGACATTATGTACGGTATACATCAGGATAGGTATATAACAGAGGACATTATGTACGGTATACATCAGGATAGGTGTATAACAGGGGACATTATGTACAGTATACCTCAGGATATGTATATAACAGGACAATATGTACGGTATACATCAAGATAGGTATATAACAGAGGACATTATGTACGGTATACATCAGTAAAGGTATATAACAGGACATTATGTACGGTATACATCAGTAAAGGTATATAACAGAGGACATTATGTACAGTATACATCAGGATAGGTATATAACAGGACAATATGTACGGTATACATCAAGATAGGTATATAACAGAGGACATTATGTACGGTATACATCAGTAAAGGTATATAATAGAGGACATTATGTATGGTATACATCAGTAAAGGTATATAACAGAGGACATTATGTACAGTATACATCAGGATAGGTATATAACAGAGGACATTATGTACGGTATACATCAGTAAAGGTATATAACAGAGGACATTATGTACGGTATACATCAGTAAAGGTATATAACAGGACATTATGTACGGTATACATCAGTAAAGGTATATAACAGAGGACATTATGTACAGTATACATCAGGATAGGTATATAACAGGACAATATGTACGGTATACATCAAGATAGGTATATAACAGAGGACATTATGTACGGTATACATCAATAAAGGTATATAACAGAGGACATTATGTACGGTATACATCAGGATAGGTATATAACAGAGGACATTATGTACGGTATACATCAGTAAAGGTATATAACAGAGGACATTATATGCAGTATACATCAGGATAGGTATATAACAGGAGGACATTATGTACACTATACATCAGGATAGGTATATAACAGGAGGACATTATGTACACTATACATCAGGATAGGTATATAGCAGGAGACATTAGGTACGGTGTACATCAGGATAGGTATATAACAGGAGGACATTATGTATAGTATACATCAGGATAGGTATATAACAGAGGACATTATGTACTGTATACATCAGTATAGGTATATAACAGAGGACATTATGTATGGTGTACATCAGGATAGGTATATAACAGAGGACATTATGTACGGTATACATCAGTAAAGGTATATAATAGAGGACATTATGTATGGTATACATAAGTAAAGGTATATAACAGGACATTATGTACAGTATACATCAGGATAGGTATATAACAGAGGACATTATGTACGGTATACATCAGTAAAGGTATATAACAGAGGACATTATGTACGGTATACATCAGTAAAGGTATATAACAGGACATTATGTACAGTATACATCAGTAAAGGTATATAACAGAGGACATTATGTGCAGTATACATCAGGATAGGTATATAACAGGAGGACATTATGTACACTATACATCAGGATAGGTATATAGCAGGAGACATTAGGTACGGTGTACATCAGGATAGGTATATAACAGGAGGACATTATGTATAGTATACATCAGGATAGGTATATAACAGAGGACATTATGTACGGTATACATCAGTAAAGGTATATAACAGAGGACATTATGTGCAGTATACATCAGTAAAGGTATATAACAGAGGACATTATGTGCAGTATACATCAGGATAGGTATATAACAGGAGGACATGTACACTATACATCAGGATAGGTATATAACAGGAGGACATTATGTATAGTATACATCAGGATAGGTATATAACAGAGGACATTATGTACAGTATACATCAGTAAAGGTATATAACAGAGGACATTATGTGCAGTATACATCAGGATAGGTATATAACAGGAGGACATGTACACTATACATCAGGATAGGTATATAACAGGAGGACATTATGTACACTATACATCAGGATAGGTATATAGCAGGAGACATTAGGTACGGTGTACATCAGGATAGGTATATAACAGGAGGACATTATGTATAGTATACATCAGGATAGGTATATAACAGAGGACATTATGTACGGTATACATCAGTATAGGTATATAACAGGACATTATGTATGGTGTACATCAGGATAGGTATATAACAGAGGACATTATGTACGGTGTACATCAGGATAGGTATATAACAGAGGACATTATGTACGGTATACATCAGTATAGGTATATAACAGGAGACATTATGTACAGTATACATCAGGACAGGTATATAACAGGAGGACATTATGTACGGTCTACATCAGGACAGGTATATAACAGGAGGACATTATGTACGGTATACATCAGGATAGGTATATAACAGGAGACATTATATACAGTATACATCAGGACAGGTATATAACAGAGGACATTATGTGCAGTATACATCAGGATAGGTATATAACAGGAGGACATTATGTACACTATACATCAGGATAGGTATATAACAGGAGAACATTATGTACACTATACATCAGGATAGGTATATAGCAGGAGACATTAGGTACGGTGTACATCAGGATAGGTATATAACAGGAGGACATTATGTATAGTATACATCAGGATAGGTATATAACAGAGGACATTATGTACGGTATACATCAGTATAGGTATATAACAGGAGACATTATGTACAGTATACATCAGGACAGGTATATATCAGGAGGACATTATGTACGGTCTACATTAGGACAGGTATATAACAGGAGGACATTATGTACGGTATACATTAGGATAGAGAGGACAGGAGACATCCATACGTAGGGGACACCTGATCACCGTCTTCCCTCTGTATTTCGTTATTATATCCAGGGAGGAGGAATATTTATTTTATACAATAGAGACCATTTTCTATGAGGGACGGGAACCTGGATTGTCAGAGAAGAATCTGTTTTCTCCGTTTTGGATTATTTTATTCGTTCTCTCTGGCTATGGATAAAGAAATCTGGATTTGTGAGAATTTCTGAGCAGATGGCAACGTTACAGTAACAGCATAGTGCGCCTTTTGGCATAAAATACAGTTAAATAAGGAATATCTTTATTCCTCTATATTTTTAAAGTCTCGGAAATGTATGCCGTTTTTTCTTCTTTTATAACACAGGCTGTTTGCTAAATATTTTTGTACAGTGAGCGATACCAAGGCCTGCTAGCTTCATGTAGAAAACTGCTCTCCCTGCGGTATTGCTGGGCTGCAGACTCCATTATACAGGATCAATAAGAAACACATATCTATTGGCAAGGATGAGAGGATCGGAAAATATGATACGGATAGACTGACATGCAGAATTACATTGTACCATGTCTTAATCTTTATATAGATATATCCACAATAACCGCCATGTGCAGCATGGACAGCAGCTAGACGGGCTAGGGTTGACTCCGTAAGGTCCTGGTAGGTGGTCACAGGTATCTGGAGCCATGCTGACTGCATTGCAACCCACAGCTGCTGGAGGGGACGTGGGGGAGGGTCCACAGAGAGAACACAATGATTGAGATGGCCCCACAAACGCTCAATTAGGTTCAAGTCTGGGGAACTTGGGGGCCAGGGTAGCACTTGGAAATCTTAGTCTTGCTCTTCCAATGGATGTTGGACATTTCTGTATGTGTGACATGTCTCATTGTCTTGCTGGAAGACCCTATAATCCCTAGTGAAGACAATCAGCATCTATGGGTGTATGTGATCTGCAAGGATGGATTTATGCCCAAATCGGTTGAGAGCGCCTTCCACATGCATGAGTGGGCCTAGAGAATGACCGTAACGCTGCCACCACCAGCTTGTGTTCTTCCAGCAGTGGTTGCAGGGAGTTTGTTCTCTGATGTTTCCTGCCTGACACGCCAACATCCATCCATTCGATGAAGCAGAAAACATGACTCATTGAAGAAGACAACACTCTGCCAATCAGCGGAGATCTAATTCCGATACTGATGCAAAAATTCAAGTCTTTTCTGCCGATGCAGCTTTGTCAGCAGAGGTGCAGTGACCGTCCGTCTACTTCAGAGTCCCATATGCAGTAGGGTTAACTAAACTGTTGCTTTAGACACACATACGGTAGTCCCTGGTTCATTTTGGGGTTGAGATGCTCCACTCTAGTGTGTCCATCTGCCCTCATGTACCTTCCTAGTCGACATTCATCTCTCCTATCATGTCCGCAGTTTCCATGTCACTTATTCACAATGGTGCCACTTGTCCAGTCACCATACACTTTCACCACAGCAGCACGAGAACAGTCCGCACTGCACAGGGTTAGAAATACCTCCACCTGCGACCAGAAAGCTGATAAATATCCCTTTTTACAACTTGTATAAATCCCTTTTACCCATGACAGCAATGAGGGATATGTGTGCAGCAGGGGCGGATTGGCCATAAACCTTACAGGGAAATTTCCCGGTGGGCCGATGCCCAGGGGGCCGCTTGGGCCCTCCTCATGGCCAGGCAATGGAAGTTTTTGGAGATGTATTTTGTGCTGCTGGCAGTATTTTGTGATGGAATGTGGTATTTGGCTCTATTGGGGTGGTATAATGTGTCACAATATAGTATTGCTGGCCCTGCCTTCCATCAATTTGGACCCAACTACAAAATGGGGCCACTTTTACTATTTTTTCCAGGGCCACTTTAAGTTCCCAATCCGCCCCTGTTGTGCAGACTGCCTATTGCACACCTTATATACCCACTGAGCCAGCTCACCACACCGGACTTCCTTCATGAGCTGCATGCTGCTGAGATCAAAAGTAGGAAGTAATAATGGGACTCAACTATCTATCTAATAAATAATACACATATTTTAATATATAACTACTGTATAATATAAATGTAATTTAAATGTTTAGCAAAAATATAATTGAAATATATAATTGCAATTTAATTTATATATAATATATAACAAATATACATATAAAAATAATATATGAAGAATACAGTAATAACATATTAATGAAGATTATAGTAATCATTAAAAAAGAGAACAAAGAAAATCAAATACCAGGGCACACAAAGATTATGACCCGTCGCAAATTTCACTTTATGCATTGCACAGGGTGAAAACCATCGTGAAAATCGGACATGCTGCAGATTGAAAGTCCGTATCACATACTACATATTTTCCAACTGAAAATCTGGATGGAAAACCCATACCATATCTGCTACTTGTAATCATATCGTTAGACTATCTGCTCACCAGTGCAGGTCTACAAACACATTTTTAGTGCAGATTTCTCTGCCTTTCCACACCATGCCCGCATGTTTACTTGTAGATATTACATTTTTATGCAGATTTTTATTGCAAAGGGGGGAATCTGCATTAAAAATCCACATAAACAATTCACATGCTACAGGTTTCAAAATCCACATGTCAGGTCAATTTCTGGAATGTGTACGTGAAATTTGGCAAATCTGACTCCACTGTACTGCCGGTGCTGTATTATGCTGCAGTTTTTCAGCGCAAAACTACACGTAATCTGCAACATTTTACCCTTATGTGGTTTATGTTTCAAGATAAACAGCCGGCTCACAATATACGGGCGCCAGCCATGTGGGCTCCATATCACGGATTCACTTGAATGGGTCCACAATCAGCAAGATACAGAACTATGTGGATCGGAGGCACTGAGTAGAAGCCCACAGAAGCACTACGAAGTGCTTCTATGGGATTTCGGTCTGTGCCTCCGTAAAAAAAAAAAAAATAGAACATGTTCTATTTTTCTGCTGTGCGGACTGAATCTTGCGGATTGCAGACCCATTCAAATGAATGGGTCCGCATCTGCAAACAGTTGGTGCCCCTGCATTGCGGTACACGCGTTTACGTGCATGAGCCCAAAAGTCTACAAATTCTACAAAATGTCCTATGTTTAGAAATGGTTGAAAACAGAAGACCTATCCGTCATGGGAAAACTGCATAGTGTCTGGTCCTTGAAGGGAACATCTCATGTATTTCATTTTACTTTCATTCATTGGGTTTCAGTCTGCAAATGAGAAACCATTCTAGATTTGGGGAAAGATTCGAGAAATCTGAGCCATCAGATACTATCGTAAATTAATTTCACCTTCTCAATTTTTTTTTGGAGATTAGATTCAGTGCTGATCACACACTAATATATATAGGAATATATAGGAACGCTGGCACACATGTTAAACCTAGAGCACTGCAGTTATCACACTGGATGTATTTTACTGTGTAAAAATCTGTGGATTTTTCAAGAATTTTGTTGCAGATTTGCCACGTATTGCACCCTAAGCATTGCAGAGGAAATCTGCAGCAGAAATTGATTTAAAATCTGCACCACAGAACAGTTTCCACACATATTCCATCAAAATTTTTACACACCGTGTGTTTGCGATTAAATCTCATTAGCGTTGCTGCTACTATAAAATGCTTCAGATTTTCCATCTGCAACTTCACGGCAGAAAACCGCAATGTATTTGCCACGTGCAGACATACACTAACGGGTGCAACATGCTCCAAGTCTCTTCAGATCTGCACCAGGAAGTAATGCAATTTGGAAATGAGAGTTCAGAAATTTTCATACATGATCATTGCAGATGAAAGAGAAGGGAAAGAGATGGGTCGATAAAGCAAATTGGGCAAGTGGGTGGCAATGAGGGGCACACAGAGAAAAGAAGCAGTGAAAACAAAGATTGCTTGGATAATGTCTGCAGAAGAGACAGCGGAGAAGAAAAAAAAGGAAAAGTGGGAAAGAGAAGGGAAAATACATAGTAGAGGGAGACCTAGATAAAGCGAACAAGAGAGACAGCGATAGAAAGGATGTGAGAGCAAGAGGCAGCAAGGGAGACGGTGAGGGAATAATGAGACTGACAAAAGGGAACGCAATTGTGAGATAGAGAAAGGAAGGAGTCCAAAAAGAAGAGACAGAATGAGAATGTAAGGGATAGATCGAATGAAAAAAATGTAAGACATAGAGAACTGAGGAGAGTCATAGAGTGAGAAAGAGATAACAATGAACAGAGATTTAAAAAAGATAGATATAGAGTGATAATGAAAGAGTAATGGACGGATGGAAAAAGACAAATGAGAGACCGTCAAGCAGACAAAGGGATGAGCAGAGAAACAGAGAAAAAAAACAGAGTCATAGAGTCTAGTGATCAGAGTCGTGGATGAGGAGAGAGGCAGAGATAAAGTAGGACAGAGGCAGCAGAAGGGCAAAGAGACACAGAAGACTGAAGAGAGCGGGAATGATGAGTAGAAAGACAGAGACAAATGAGAACAGGGGGGTGATGGTGAGAGAGAGTAATGGGAAGAGGCTTTGATGGGGCCAGAGACAGAGAAAGGGGGAGAAAAGAGCAGAGAGACACAGAGGACTGATGAGAGAGTCGGTGTCGAAGAAAGAGAAGGATGAGCAGAGAGACAGAGACAAAAGAGGACCGAGACAGAGACTAATGGGAAGAGACATAGATGGATTGGATGAGAGACAGGGATGGATGAGGGATGGGAGAGAAACAAGAGAAAAGTAGACAGTAAGGCCGGGCAGAGGCACAAAGAGGACAGAAGAGGGAGTCAGAGGATGAACCAAAAGACAGAGACAGTGAGGACAGGCACTGTGATGGTGAGAATGACAACGAGTAATGGTGAGAGAATGTGATACAAAAAGACGTGAGAAACATGACTGTGATTGGTACTGAGGGTGATTGGACTTGGTGCAGGGTGTCAGTGTGAGGGTTGTCATCTCACATTATAGAAGTTTTTGGAATTTCATCAGAATTGAATTCTTAGAAACAACATTATGGGAGAGAAGTGCAGGATGAAGGAGGGATTGTTGAATCCTTGCTGACATCCGCACACAGTTTGCAGGCTGTGAAAGGGGCATTTAGATAATTCTCTAAACGAGCAAGCAATTGGTAGCTGCCCACCCCTCCCCCTACCACCTGGTGAATCGCAGTCATGCCATACCCAAACTGCTGGCATTGCCCGCTCAGCATGTGCTCTGCCCCCTCCCCCCGTCCTTCCACAGGGCTTACAAACTTCTGTAAAGCCTGGTATAGTCTGAGCCAAAACTGGCCGTCTGCAGCTGAGACAGCCCCTGAAACACTGATCTTGCCAAGGGGGATTTGGGCAAAGAGGAGGGGAGGAGGGCACCCGAAAAATCTTTTCTGCCAATGTTGACTCTAAATGGTTTTCCTGTCTCTGTTAGTGTCTATCGCAGGGTTTGGCCTCACACTAATCACTCAGCCCTTTCTGTCTCCCAGCCGCCTGTCCTGATTCGGTAGTTGTCCCCCTCTCTCATCGTTATTTATTCTGCTCTCTTTCCCTTATAGATTGTCACCAGCTGTCCCTAATCTCCAGGGACTGGCCCAGGTTGGAGAGATTTGTCCATAGAAATGTCCGTACTTCATAATTGACCAACTGCGCGGTGATTACTATTATATTCCACTTATATATTATATTCTTACAGTCATGTATATAACATACAAAAATATTTAGTGCAATTCAGTGATGTTACATAGTGGACGATGTACAACCCCATTTCCAAAAAATTTGGGGCTCTGTGTATAATAAGAATAAAAACAGAATGCACTGATTTGTAAATCTCATAGACGTATTTTATTCACAGTAGATCATATCAGATGTTGAATGTGACACATTTTACCATTTCATGAAAAAATTACCTAATTTAGAACATGATGGCAGCAACGCATCTCAAAAAAGTTGGGCCAGGGCCATGTCTACCTCTTCTTTTAACAACAGTCTGTAAACGTCTGGGAAGTGAGGAGACCAACTGCTGGAGTTTTAGGAGAGGAATGTTGTCCCATTCATGTCTAATTTAGGATTCCTGCTGCTCAGTGGTCCTGGGTCTTCTTTGCTGGAATTTTCATTTAATGATGTGCCAAATGTTTTATGGAAATATGAAAGAGGCATTTTTATCTTAGACATTTATGGAATATCCACCAATGAGACCCATGCCTATCGCCACTAGGTCACAACCCACCTGGTGATCCCTGTTCTGGTGGGACCTGCATCTATCAGAACTTTATGGAATATCCAAAGAATATATGTTATATATAATCAGGAAGATATTAAATTAGTGACCTTTATTTGATGAAAAAATGTAAAACACATGGGTTTTTGCTTGCACTGCCTCGCAGCGGGTTATTTTCAGTGTGCTGTTTTCTTCGTACATTCACCCATTCACTCAGTCGGTATCTCTTTCTCTGGGCACGTGCATTCAAGACAGGGTGCAGTAGCACTCCATTTCACAACATTTTGAGGGACCTCCATCTTTTTCAAGCGTCCCAAAGAATATCCACCGCTGGGACCCATGCTAATCACAAGAAGGTCCCATTGTAGCTTGTGATCCCTGTTCTGGTGGGCCCTCCATCTATCAGACTTTTATGGCATAGCCACAGAAGACCTTTGCCTATTGCCAGAAGGTCCCATCCCACCTGTTGTTTATCCCTGTTCTGGTGGAACCTGCATCTATCAGACCTTTATAGCGTATCCACAGGATATCCACCTCTAGGACAATTGCCAGAAGACAGAAAGTGAGGACAAGAGACAGTGATTATGAAAATAACAGCTGCTGATCCCTGTTCTAATAGGACCTGCATCTATCAGACTTTATGCCGTATCCTGTGGATATGCCCTGAATATCTAATTAGCTAATTGAGGACCACACGAAAAAAGATGCCTAAATCACCACACATTTTACGGGGACACTAACTTTCCTCCAAATGAAAAAAATGGCCTCAGTAGACCAACAGTCCAAACAAATCTGTCCAGAGACATGTTCTGAGATACTTTTCGAGTGAGACCTTGCCTTCAATCTGTTTGCTATGGAAACTGAGCAACGTGGGCATCATTCTATCTCATTTTCTCCCTTGTGTACTGAACAGGGGGTCCGAGTCTAATTCTCCTGACAATACCTATGGTGGCTCCAGAGATGGAACCTACCCTAGGAATCCTGGGTTTAACTCCTTGAAGGAGCTATGTTTGTGTCTTGATGGCTGGGGGGGGGGACGCAGGTTAAGAACCACTGACTTACAGGATCAGCCTCTTCACATGAGAGGATCAAAAGTATATACATCTTCTAGAGAAAAAAAAAAACTGCTAGAATTTTTTTAAAGGGAGCCTTAAGTTTCCCAACATTTCTGTTTCTTTATTCCAGTGCAACCAGGCAAAAATAGTAATTTGTTATTGCATTTTTTTTTCTGTTTGGTCTTACGCCCCCCTCCTCCATACATATTAGATTCCATTTGGAATGTAGTGTTATGGGGGCTGCCAGGCACTCTGTCACTGACGATACTTTCATTTTTTTGGCCGACAGTTATCTCATGTGTACAGCCGGCTTTACTCAACATCCAATTTACCCTTCCTTGAGGTTTCTAGGACATAAGTAACTGGGGGTTGAGGAAAAAAATTATTACTAAATTATGGTACAATCACAGCGCCCAAGGCAACATCAAAATTCGACCCATGGGCCACATACTTTCCTCTGTATATGCTTCTGCTTTAATTTATAGGTAATATTATAAACCTGGTAAAGTTTCATCCATTTTTAAAATTTTTGTTGTCTTATCGAACCACCAGAACCCATTATTAGAGCCATAAACCTGTGCAAAGAGGATATTTGGCACAGGGTTAGGCTGACCATACACATTAGATTAATGTTGGTCAAACCCTTTGAATTCAGCAGGACCGGATGGCCATCTAATGTGTAATGACTCCCCCCCGAATGTAGATAACAGGTGCGATAAAGTTGGATTTCAACATGTCAGGCTTAGTCTTATTTTCCCATTTAGAGCACCTGCATGTTCGGTCAAGCCAAGTGTGCATGTGTATAGGAGGGTCTGGAGAGACTGAGATTGAGCTTTGTCCAACAGCTTTACATTTGTTCCTCAAATGATCTTGTAGACCAATATACTAACACAAGAGGTCCATGAAGTTTATCAGAAGACTTGCAGGGCTGTTTCTGCTCTGGTTATGGGTATGTATGGAACATCCTCTTGATAATAATAAAAGAGATAACCACACAGACAACAGTGGACACAGACAAAATTATCACTGAGGCGTCATCTCTAGGGAATGCTCCTCTACATGGTTTCACCAGTCAACATGCTTTTGAATTCAGGATTTTGTAATCTTTATACAATTGCATTACACTGTAATTTGAGGGGGAAGAGCAACTTTATAACATATAAGTCTGAGATCACATCTGCCGTGAGTTTTCTGTCATTCCGTTTTGTCAGAGGAACAGAAAAAACGGAAGAAATGTGCCCGTCTTAATCCTATTTTTTAATGGGTGCTTTTGAGTATCAGTTATGCCCAAGTTGTGTCTGTCCCGATAAGTTTCTGCTATTTTTGGCGGAAAAAAATGCTGGGACAGCAATACTTATCTTTTCCCTAAAGCGCGGATGCATGACGGAAAGAAGCCCCCAAAGTGAAGGAGAGCACGCCACTCATGCTCCATTCATCACTATTGGAGTTCCAACCATGAGGGTGAAGAGGGAGCGCACTGTGCAAGCACATCCACCGCTCCAATCACTGCTATGGGACTGCCGAAATAGCTGAGCCAACACTCGGCTAGTTTCAGATCTCCCATGGTGGTGAACAGATTGCTAGGATATGCCATCAGTGTCAGAGAGGTGCGGGTCCCACCAGTGTGACCTGAACAGGCACCCTCCCCCGAAATGAAGGAGAGCACATCACACATGTACAGCCACCCACCATTCACTGATATAGGAGTTCCAAAAATAGCTGAGTTCTGGCTCGGCTGTTTCCAACAGTACCATAAAGGTGAATGGAGAGGTTGCTGTGAATACGCAGTGAGCTCTCCATTCACCACTGTAGGACTTCCAAAAATGGCTGAGAGTGCTCTCTCAGCAATTTTCAAAGCTCCCACAGCAGTGAATAGAGAGCACCTGTGCATGGCACAGTGTGCTCTTTTTCACTTCGGGGCCCCGTTCTGGAGATAGAAACGGGACCCACACCTATCTGACAGTCATGGAATATCCTTGCAATATGCAATCATGCATGAGATGAGCCATTTGCCCATGAGCCAGATGAGCCATGAGCCATATCATCATCTATTTTTTACTTTTATTTCTTCAAGCTTTATTAACTTGAGATCCCTCACTTTGTCCATGTTTTCCTTCTCGATCTTTTTCCTGACCTTGACCTTTCCTCATTCCTTCTCCTCACAACTTTCAATTGGTTCCCTTCTTGTCCTCTTTCATCGTCTAACATTTTCAGTCTCCTTTCCTTGATTTGCGGATTTTTAGTTTAGGGCTACGAACTGAAAATAAGAATTTTTCATCTCAATGTAAATGAGCCAGTGGTTATCAGAAGAACTTCTAATGGGAATTGGTTATTACTGATTTACAGATTTTATCACATACCTAGAACAACCTCAATAATCATGATCAATTATTCCCTCATCTTCATCAGGACATAGAAGTTACGAGAATAGACACATGTTTCGCTAGTCATGGGGATTGGTCAAACATTTGTCTCTCTATGGCTGCCTAAATGATACCTCTCTTCTATGGACCACCCATTACTTGAAATAAATTGGCTACAAAGCAGGTGGCATGGAAAACACAAGCCACCTGCATATTACAAGAGGCTCATGCTTGCAATGGAAATCCAAGCATCTCCACAATACAGCCTCTGGCAGTATGTGACTTTATAGATATCACCGATGCCAGTCATGGTGCTACGCCACCACATATTCGGTTCCATGGTAACCATTGCCTCTGTTACCATGACAATCATGTTGGCAAAAGAGGGGAAACATTTTATGGGACAGTTCTTGGCCCCAGGCAAAGGTATCCGCCCAAAGTGCCCATAATTAAATCTGCTGCTGATCATTTTTCAACCACATCTATGTTTTTTAGCTACTGGAACCCACCCAAAATCGCTGAATCACAAAATTTTCTCAATATATTGAGGCCCTGAAAAGGAAATGTACCTTTGGCCTAAAATATCTGCCTTTGTTCACTTAACCATTTGATTCAACCTTAACCATGAACATTCTAAAGACATCATATTGCTTCATTGTATAAGAAACAGTGAACGATGTGCAGTGTTATAAAATCATTCCAAATATGCTTTCAAATTTCAAAAATGACAATATTCTTATGATAGATTCAAAATAAAGGTGAAAGGGAAATTGTGTCAGTAATAAATCATTTAGTTTAATATCACCTGATGTAAGACTGGTTGTAAGAATAGTAATAAGGTTAAAAGAGGGTCTAGAACCTGGTAACTGTAATAAGATGTTACAGGATGTAACAGTCAATTGGTGTGGAACCAATGTGTCAAGCAACCGATTTGACGTTGGGACAAACCTAAGGGCACTATTCAGCTAGTCCCCTGGTATTCACCCTTTAACTCGTGTACAGGGATCTGAACTTTGCTGCAGGAGAACCACCAGGCCACTACCTCCTGAAGTAGTCCCAGTGTGGTTGACTGCTGTCCCATGGGGGTCAGAGACAGCGGTCCAGGATTCTGGAACTGTGACAGATGAATGGAGTGGTGCCTGTGCCAGTCCAAAGTAGGAGAGCTGTGGTGGCCATGAGTTGCCGGCGTAACACAGGGTAATAAGAAGCTGTAGAGCTAGGTTACTATAATAAGACCTTTCAGGGGTCATAAGAGGATCAGGAGCCGGGTTACTGTAATAAGTTGTTACAGGGGTAATAAGAGGATTAGGAGCCGGGTTACTGTAATAAGATGTTACAGGGTAATAAGGGGACCAGGAGCCAGGTTACTGTAATAAGATGTTACAGGGGTAATAAGAGGATCAGGAGCCAGGTTACTGTAATAAGATGTTACAGGGTAATAAGAGGATCAGGAGCCGGGTTACTGTAATAAGATGTTACAGGAGTAATAAGAGGATCAGGAGCCAGGTTACTGTAATAAGATGTTACAGGGGTAATAAGAGGATCAGGAGCCAGGTTACTGTAATAAGATGTTACAGGGGTAATAAGAGGATCAGGAGCTGGGTTACTGTAATAAGATGTTACAGGGTAATAAGAGGATCAGGAGCCAGGTTACTGTAATAAGATGTTACAGGGGTAATAAGAGGATCAGGAGCCAGGTCACTGTAATAAGATGTTACAGGGTAATAAGGGGACCAGGAGCCGGGTTACTGTAATAAGATGTTACAGGGGTAATAAGGGGACCAGGAGCTGGGTTACTGTAATAAGATGTTACAGGGGTAATAAGAGAATCAGGAGCCAGGTTACTGTAATAAGATGTTACAGGGGTAATAAGAGGATCAGGAGCCAGGTTACTGTAATAAGATGTTACAGGGTAATAAGAGGATCAGGACCCGGGTTACTGTAATAAGATGTTACAGGGTAATAAGAGGATCAGGAGCTGGGTTACTGTAATAAGATGTTACAGGGGTAATAAGAGG
The DNA here is from genome assembly GCA_900303285.1 of Rhinella marina. Classification (NCBI taxonomy): domain Eukaryota; kingdom Metazoa; phylum Chordata; class Amphibia; order Anura; family Bufonidae; genus Rhinella; species Rhinella marina. The sequence goes on from ONZH01012873.1 coordinate 399,674, forward strand.
ATCAGGAGCCGGGTTACTGTAATAAGATGTTACAGGGTAATAAGAGGATCAGGAGCTGGGTTACTGTAATAAGATGTTACAGGGGTAATAAGAGGATCAGGAGCCGGGTTACTGTAATAAGATGTTACAGGATAATAAGAGGATCAGGAGCTGGGTTACTGTAATAAGACGTTACAGGGGTAATAAGGGGACGAGGAGTCGGGTTACTGTAATAAGATGTTACAGGGTTATAATAGGATCAGGAGCTGGGTTACTGTAATAAGATGTTACAGGGTAATAAGAGGATCAGGAGCTGGGTTACTGTAATAAGATGTTACAGGATAATAAGAGGATCAGGAGCTGGGTTACTGTAATAAGATGTTACAGGATAATAAGAGGATCAGGAGCTGGGTTACTGTAATAAGATGTTACAGGGTAATAATAGGATCAGGAGCTGGGTTACTGTAATAAGATGTTACAGGATAATAAGAGGATCAGGAGCTGGGTTACTGTAATAAGACGTTACAGGGGTAATAAGGGGACGAGGAGTCGGGTTACTGTAATAAGATGTTACAGGGTAATAAGAGGATCAGGAGCCGGATTACTGTAATAAGATGTTACAGGGGTAATAAGAGGATCAGGAGCCGGGTTACTGTAATAAGATGTTACAGGGTAATAAGAAGATCAGGAGCCGGGTTACTGTAATAAGATGTTACAGGGTAATAAGAGGATCAGGAGCCGGGTTACTGTAATAAGATGTTACAGGGGTAATAAGGGGACGAGGAGCCGGGTTACTGTAATAAGATGTTACAGGGTAATAAGAGGATCAGGAGCCGGGTTACTGTAATAAGATGTTACAGGGTAATAAGAGGATCAGGAGCAGGGTTACTGTAATAAGATGTTACAGGGTAATAAGAGGATCAGGAGCCGGGTTACTATAATAAGATGTTACAGGGTAACAAGGGATCAGGAGCCGGGTTACTGTAATAAGACGTTACAGGGGTAATAAGGGGATCAGGAGTCGGGTTACTGTAATAAGATGTTACAGGGGTAATAAGAGGATCAGGAGCCGGGTTACTGTAATAAGACGTTACAGGGGTAATAAGGGGATCAGGAGTCGGGTTACTGTAATAAGATGTTACAGGGGTAATAAGAGGATCAGGAGCCGGGTTACTGTAATAAGACGTTACAGGGGTAATAAGGGAATCAGGAGCCAGGTTACTGTAATAAGATGTTACAGGGGTAATAAGAGGATCAGGAGCCGGGTTACTGTAGTAAGATGTTACAGGGGTAATAAGAGGATCAGGAGCCGGGTTACTGTAGTAAGATGTTACAGGGGTAATACGAGGCACCAAAACCTGGGCTTAAGGACTAATTATAGTGATGATCCTTTTTTTTTATATCACTTATCCTCTAAGATGTGGAAGTGACCAGACAACAAACTAGAAGAAAAATGTAAATATCCATTGGGAGAACTTAGGTGTCGTGCAATTAGAGGATTAACCCCTTAGAACAGCTTTGGGTTACCTAGGGTTAAAAGACACAGTGAAGGGGGTTGGGGTGAGCAGGAATGAAATTTGTGGATTCTGGCAGTGCCGCCCTGCCGTACAGCCAAAGCCAAAATCAACATACGCAGGAAAATGGAGTCTTATTCCACAGAAGTAGGGAGGCTGATATTCCTATTAATAAACCGCAGCCTAAATCCTGCACCCTCACTCTCACATTCATCAGACTTAGCCTGTCCTGATAATAAGTGCTCGGGAGCTCCCGGACATTAGACAGAGACCCATCTCCTTCTGACGTGTCCCTAAAACGAATATACTGGGAGATAATAAGAAATTACTGTGAGATTTGCAGCAGGATTCCTGTGTACACAATTGGGCTGAGCAGCTTTCGAGGTGAAGGAATAATAATAAACTCTCTGCCTTCTCCACGGATGTAGGAAAATTGATAAGAACCTTAAAGTAATTATAGTAATCAAGAAATAGTCATTCGGTTCTACTACTTCATAATTCTTTGACCCTGCTATTTACTAACCATCAGCCAAAATATGTTTGGGTTGTTGCATAGCAAGTCAGACCTACCACCAGAAATTTACTCTCGTAGGCCTCCATGCTTTTGTGGATGATCTGAATGTCTCACCCACATTCACCATACAGGGAGTATGTCCTATACAGACTTCTGGCTGGCACATGATAAAGCTGGCATGACCAGTCTGAGGCCTGGTATAGGATGATATGAATGTGCAGAAAAAAACATAACAAGATGAGGCTGCTATGCAGTTATAGCCACTTATGATCCACCTTGAGCTCTGTTATATAGTTTTTATATAGAAAATACCAACCTAAAATACTATAATATAGTCATGAGATGCATTCCTCCCCTTTTCCCAGGTTTTTTTTTTTTTTAAAGTGCTTATTTAACATTTTCCAATAAAACGTTACAAAACATGAATGAAAAATTCATACATTCCAAAATATAGTACAGCAGTGACCCAAATAGAATACAATCTTGAAGCGGAAAGAAAGTCCAGGATAGATTGTCCCGTTTTCCAAGTCTTAGTCACTACTGCATGCACTTACAGAAATTCAAACCCATTCACACAAACATACATATCCACCGTGACACTGATAGAGACCCCTTCGCCCATCTGTTTAAATTACCACAGTCCTGGCATCAATCCATAGACTCCAGATCTTCTCAAACTTCCCTGGACATCCCCTGGCCTCATATGTCATCTTATACATTGGCAAATTTTCCCAGGTTGTTAGGGGAACCTGTCAACAGTGTGTTGACAGACACCCCCCCCAATACTTTAGTTGAACTACTATAATGAAGTGCTGTGTGCTGAATTAAGTCACTTTTATCTCAGTGTGACTTCTTTACCATACTTTTCTGGTGAGCGTGGGGTAAATTTGTGAGCAAGCAAAGCTGTTGCATAAAGCATTGGGCAAGAATAGGCAGCCTGGGGCAGTGGTAAGATAGGAGATCAACATAAAGCTACCTCACACTCATAGAAGCTCATTCACACAATTTACTGTTTTTTTATGCTGCTTTTGTGCTTTTGACTTCTTCTATGTTATGGGTCAGATTTTTATATATGGTATATAACAGCAATATTTGGCAATTGTAACAAGTTTAGCTGTTTTTAAAGGGGTTTTCCGAGTTATATATATTGATGATCTATCCTCAGGATAGGTCATCAATATCAGATCGGTGTGGGTCCAACACCCGGCACCCCCGCCGATCAGCTGTTTGAAGAGGAGGCGCGCGCCTTACCAGCTCTGCCTGCTCTTCATTGATTACATGCTGGCCGACACGGGGGTAGTGGTGAGTAGGTGTAATTACACTTCACCGCCCCATTCATTTCTATGGGAAGAATCACTTCTATAGAGATGTAAACAATGAAGAGCAGGCAGCGCTGATACGGCGCGCGCTCCAGGTGTCGGGCCCCCACCGATCTGATATTGATGACCTATCCTGAGGATAGGTCATCAATATATATAACTCGGAGAAACCCTTTAATGGGTATTTTTAAAACAAAATTTAAAAAAACACGCGATTCGCCATTTATTCATTTATTAATTTTTTTCACCTTATCCCTCCGAAAAAATATATGATAGGACTGTTCTACCGACGTTCCACAAAACGCAGAATGCACGCAGCTTTTTTGACGTTTTCTTTTTCTTTTGCGTGGTATCTAATCGTATTGAGTATCGCAATACATTTTTATGGTATCAAAATGTAAGAAAATTTTAGTATTGTGACAACCCTATTGGACACTACTCGGACACTATACATCAGTATTATTTGTTGATTATATATGACGCTTATTTGAGCCATTTGTAGTAGTATATTTGTGAATTGTAAGAAGCTTATTTCAACTCTTTACAGCAGTTTACTGTACAGCGGTGCAATGGGACTGTTATTTCAGCACTCCATAGCAGTATGAGGACTGTATAGAACTATTATTTATGCTCTGAGCAGTAATTCTTGGGAATTATATGGCGTTGTTATTTGAGTGCTGTATGGCAATGTTATATGAGGACTGTACAGTCATGGCCAAAAGTTTTGAGAATGATGCAAATATTAATTTTTACAAAGTCTACTGCTTCAGTTTTTATAATGGCAATTTGCATATACTCCAGAATGTTATAAAGAGTGATCAGCTTAACAGCAATTACTTGCAAAGTCAATATTTGCCTAGAAAATGAACTTTATCCCCCAAAACACATTTCAACATCATTGCAGCCCTGCCTTAAAAGGACCAGCTAACATCGTTTCAGTGATTGCTCCATTAACACAGGTGTGGGTGTTGATGAGGACAGAGCTGGAGATCAATCTGTCATGATTAAGTAAGAATGACACCACTGGACACTTTAAAAGGAGGCTGGTGCTTGGCATCATTGTTTCTCTTCTGTTAACCATGGTTATCTCTAAAGAAACACGTGCAGTCATCATTGCACTGCACAAAAATGGCCTAACAGGGAAGAGTATCGCAGCTAAAAGATTGCACCTCAGTCAACAATCTATCGCATCATCAAGAACTTCAAGGAGAGAGGTTCCATTGTTGCCAAAAAGGCTCCAGGGCGCCCAAGAAAGACCAGCAAGCGCCAGGACCGTCTCTTAAAAGTGTTTCAGCTGCGGGATCGGGCTACCAGCAGTGCAGAGCTTGCTCAGGAATGGCAGCAGGCAGGTGTGAGTGCATCTGCACGCACTGTGAGGCGGAGACTCTTGGAGCAAGGCCTGGTCTCAAGGAGGGCAGCAAAGAAGCCACTTCTCTCCAGAAAAAACATCAGGGACAGACTGATATTCTGCAAAAGGTACAGGGAGTGGACTGCTGAGCACTGGGGTAAAGTCATTTTCTCTGATGAATCCCCTTTTCGATTGTTTGGGACATCTGGAAACAGCTTATTCGGAGAAGACGAGGTGAGCGCTACCACCAGTCTTGTCTCATGCCAACTGTAAAGCATCCTGAAACCATTCATGTGTGGGGTTGCTTCTCAGCCAAGGGAATCGGCTCTCTCACAGTCTTGCCTAAAAACACGGCCATGAATAAAGAATGGTACCAGAATGTCCTCCAAGAGCAACTTCTCCCAACCGTCCAAGAGCAGTTTGGCGATCAACAATGCCTTTTCCAGCATGATGGAGCAGCTTGCCATAAAGCAAAGGTGATAACTAAATGGCTCAGGGAACAAAACATAGAGATTTTAGGTCCATGGCCTGGAAACTCCCCAGATCTTAATCCCATTGAGAACTTGTGGTCAATCATCAAGAGACGGGTGGACAAACAAAAACCTACAAATTCTGACAAAATGCAAGCATTGATTGTGCAAGAATGGACTGCTATCAGTCAGGATTTGGTCCAGAAGTTGATTGAGAGCATGCCAGGGAGAATTGCAGAGGTCCTGAAGAAGAAGGGTCAACACTGCAAATATTGACTTGCTGCATTAACTCATTCTAACTGTCAATATAAGCTTTTGTTACTCATAATATGATTGCAATTATATTTCTGTATGTGATAAAAACATCTGACAAACACACATAAAAACCAGAGGGCAGCAGATCATGTGAAAATATAATATTTGTGTCATTCTCAAAACTTTTGGCCATGACTGTATGTGTATATGGCTATATGACTGTATATAACTTTGTATTTGTAGAACTTTTGTTGTCTGAAGATTACATAACAGTTTTTTCAGCACTATATTGCGGTATTTTATGAGGATTGTAAGGAGCTAGTATGTCGGCATGGCCCATCAGTATTTGGGATTGTTAGTTGGGCATTGTATAGCAGTATTTTATGAGGATTTTAATGAACTTATGTGGGCACTGTTCAGCTGTATTATTTAGGAATTACTTAAGCACTGTTTAGCAGTATTATATGGGGATTGTAAGAAACTGTTACTTATGTTCTTAGCAGTAATTTTGGGGGGTGATGTGGCAGTGTTATGCAGTCTACAGTGTAAAAATTATTTTGTTGCTTGTTGATTTAGCAGGGTTCCTTAGTTTCGTCTTCCTCCATGCCAAACGGAGTGGTGTACTTGTACCTATTTTTAATTTTAGGTTATTGGAAAGTATAAAATAAAAATATCTGTTTATGTGTTATGTGAGTGTAATAAGGGTGAATTTCATTTTAGGAAAAAACATTCCTACTAGAATAATATGTTTCCGCCACCTCTACACTATAAAATGGCTAACGCTGAATCCCACATGGTTCTTGTGAAGCAAGTCAGAGTTTATTCTAGACGGATTCCTTACATAATTGGAAAACCAGAGGGTATCTGAATAAATGATCTCATCTGAAGATGCCACCTACACATTTGGTTGAAATTCAGAAAACCCTAACGCTTCATTCACACATCAGTGTTTTGGTCAGTGATTTCCGTCAGTGATTGTGAGCCAAAACCAGGTGCGGCTCTAAACATGGAACAGGTCAAGTTCTTTCCCTTATACCTTACAGTATGTCTGTGTATCCTGCACTCCTGGTTATGGCTGACATTCATTCATGGAAATCACTGACTGAACACTGACATATGAATGAGGCTTAAGAGTAGTTATTAACTAGTTGGCAAGGAAGAACTACTGGATTTCAAGAATGAGCTGACAGTGTAGATAAGAGGATGGGGCACTATGGGCTGACAGTAGATAGGAGGGGCATTATGGGCTGACAGTAGATAAGAGAAGGGGCACTGTGGCTGGAGAGTAGATAAGAGGAGGGGGCACTATGGGCTGACAGTAGATAGGAGGGTGGAGAGTAGATAAGAGGATGGGCACTATGGGCTGACGGTAGATTATAGGTAGAGACACTGAGTTTTCAAAATAGATAGGAGGGGGCACTATGGGCTGACAGGGTAGATAAGAGGTTAGGGACACTATGGGCAGTCAAAGTAGAAATAAGGAGGGGCACTATGAGCTGACAGGGTAGATAAGAGGAGGGGGAATTATAGGCTGACAGTAGATAGGAGGGCCATTATGGGCTGACAGTAGATAAGAGAAGGGGGCACTGTGGGTGGAGAGTATATAAGAGGAGGGGGCACTATGGGCTGACAGGGTAGACAAGAGGATGGGGGCACTATGGGTTGACAGTAGATAAGAGGAGGGGGCACTATGGGCTGACAGGGTAGACAAGAGGATGGGGGCACTATGGGTTGACAGGGTAGACAAGAGGATGGGGGCACTATGGGTTGACAGTAGATAAGAGGAGGGGGCACTATGGGCTGACAGGGTAGGTAAGAGGTAGGGACACTATGGGCGGTCAAAATAGAAATAAGGAGGGGCACTATGAGCTATCAAAATAGATAAGAGCATGGGGCACTATGAGCTGACAGGGTAGATAAGAGGAGGGGGCATTATAGACTGGCAGTAGGTAGGAGGGGCACTATGGACTGACAGGGTAGATAATAGGTAGGGACACTATGGGTTGTCAAAATAGATATGATGAGGAGGCACTATGTGCTGACAGGGTAGATAAGAGGAGGGGCACTGTGGGCTGGCAGGGTAGATAAGAGACAGGGTATTATGGGTTGACTGTAGATAAGAGGAGGGGGCACTATGGGCTGGCAGGGTAGATAAGAGGTATGGACACTATGGGTTGTCAGGATAGATAAGAGGAGGGGCACTATGGGCTGGCAGGGTAGATAAGAGGTAGGGACACTATGGGTTGTCAGGATAGATAAGAGGAGGGGCACTATGGGCTGGCAGGGTAGATAAGAGGAGGGCACTATGCACTGACAGTGTAGATAAAAAGAGGGGTCACTATGGGCTGACAGTGTAGATAAGAGGAGGGGTCGGTCACTATGGGCTGATAGGGTAGATAAGAGGAGGGGTCACTATGGGCTGATAGGGTAGATAAGTCGACGCAGAGACAGTTGAGGGCAGGACATACCTCGGCCCTCCCGGGACCGCGGGATAGTCACCAAACAGGGCTAACAGGGTGGATAAGAGGAGGGGGCACTGTGGGCGGACAGTGTAGATAAGAGGTAGAGACACTATGGGCTATCATAATACATAAGAAGAGGGGCACTATGGACTGGCAGGGTATATAAGATGAGAGGGGCACTATGGGCTTGCAGTAAAGATGAGGGAGCACTGTGGGCTGACAGTAGATAAGAGGAGGGCTCTATGGGTTGACAGGGTAGATAAAAGAAGGTGCGCTTTTGCCTACACTTTTGTGTAGATAAGAGAAGGGGACACTATGGGCTGACAAGGTAGATAAGAGGAGGGGCACTGTGGGCTGACAAGTTAGGCTAGTTTCACACTAGCGGCAGCACTGATCTGGCGGGTGAAGGGGCCCGCCGGATCCGTGCTGCTGCAGGTGCACGTGTGGAGCTGGAGCCGCGCTCTGGCCCCACTCACTGTAATGTGGCGGACCGCTGATCCGGCCGCAGCACATTAACCCCTGCGAGGTGGCCGGAACGAAAATACAACATGTACGCGGCTCCATCCCCACACGTGCACCTGTGGCAGCACGGATCCGGCGGGCCCCTTCACCCGCCGGATCCGTGCTGCCACTAGTGTGAAACTAGCCTTAGATAACAGGAGGTGGCACTTTCGGTTGACATGGTAGATAAAAGAAGGGGGCACTATGGGCTGACAGGGGAGATAAAATGATGCAGAGACAGTTGAGGGCGGGATATACCCTGGCCTTCACAGGACAGACACCGTATGCTTGGAAGCTATGGGAATGCACAATATAAACGAGTAAAGGGCCAAAAAGACGGGGAGAGGCAAGTCTTCTGGTGTATGTCCTGTCTGTTGGAAGCCACCTTTTGATCAAAAATGTGTGCAAAGAGCTTCTAATTTTCATATAGTACTTACAGCAGTGATGCCATCTAATTTTATTTGTGTTTCCAGTGTTTCCATTTGTCTTTGTGCATAAAGTAGTGTGCTGCTGTTTGTAGTCCTTGTTTGCTTTTACATTGCAGCTTGGTAACGTGCACCTGAACCCCCTTTTTTTATACATAGTTTGGTCTAACTTGTATAATACTTTTCTTTTAGTCATTATTCTTTTCTCCTGGGGGATGTACATAGTCAGAAATTTATTTTTTTTAATGCATGTATACAGACTTGTTTTCTACTATTATTTTGTATAATTTAAAAAGGTAATAAAAAATAAATGAAAAAGTTAGAATTTCCTGTTCGACTCTATTATTGGATCATTCCCATTCTTGACACAGTTGCTATAATACAAGTATTTTAGACAATTACTGTATATGCACCTACATGATGTACTAGCTTTGGGCCTCTTAACCCCCCTAACTGCTTTGCCAGAGTCCAGCTCCAGCAGTGGGAAAAGTAGCTAACTGAAGGGGGAGGGCTGCTTTAGATGCTGCTACCTCCTGAGTGGCAGCAGCTAGAAACATGCAACTGGTCTTGTTTGAAAGCAGACATCCCAGAATGACAGCTACAGTCCAAGCAACAGAGGAGAAATCACTGCTAGAAATCGGGATGTTGTGAATGTAGCTGAAAGTGAAAGTAAAAACAGATTTTACCTGTGATTATTCCCGACTTGATTTCTAGCTGCTACATAGCAGCATCTAAAGCAGCCCTCCCCCCTCCAGTTAGTTGCTTTTCACACTGCCTGTGGTGGACTGGAACAAAACAGATAGGTGGCTAAAGGGATTCTCCAGGAATGATTTAAAACCTGTCCTAGAATGTGAACAGGACTGATTGCCTCCACTTGCAGCGCTGCCTAGGGCAGGTCTTCAATACACACTACACTCTGGCACTTGCATAAACTACATATTAGTGACTGTTCCTTTCAGGCTGCTCAGCCATGATGGCATATCATAGGCAGGATCACATTGTTACCATCTATTGTAGAGCAGTGTTTAGTGAGGGCCCACCTCCTCACCTCCCTAGGCAGCTCTGCAAGTGGAAGCAACCAGTTCGTTTCACATTCCTAAACTGGCGGCCATTTGATATAATTTGCAGAGAACCCCTTTATAACTAACAGCACTGCCTTAACAGAAGATTGCAAACACATCCCAGACATACCTGTGTGCACTGTGTGCCTTTATTCCATGTTCAGAAAAAGCACTTTTATTCTGCTGGAAAACAGCTCCCAAGTGGCCAGCTGAAAGTGAAACTAAAAACAGCTTTCTCTCCCGACATTTCTAACAGCTATATCTTCTGATATACTGGATATAATGCTGTGACTTTGGTATCTGAGCAGCTAAAGCAGCCCTCCCCTCTTCAGTCTGGTTTGCTTTGGGCACTTGCAGCAGCAGAGCTGGGCACTTGGGAGCTGTTTTCTAGCAGAATAAAAGTGCTTTTTCTGAACATGTAATAAAGACACAAAGTGCACACAGGTATGTCTGGGATGTGTCTGCAATCTTCTGTAGGGCAGTGGTCTTATATTGGTGGAAAACAGGTGAAAGACTCCCTTTAAAATGGTTCTCCACTGCAAACTGAATTCAGAAAGTTTCAATAGTGAATGGTGTGAACCAGGAGGTACTTTAGCCAGATCAGATCAAAACAATGGATTGTATACTGACCTTAAATGCAGCACCATTTAAATGATGGTAAAAAAAGAAATTTAATTTTAGAGTCATTTTTCTATATTTATATATGGATACAGCCTTGAAGGCAACCACAACAATACTCCTGGTGTGATACAGCAGTGCTCATGTAGACCTAGCCTAAGTTATATCATTTCCTGTCCCACTGGAGCTTACAGTCTAATTTCCTACCACAAACACATGGAAGCTAATTGATTGGGAAGCCAACCATGGTATTAGGTATGTTTTTAAAGTGTAGGCGGAAAGCCACATAAACACAAGGAGAATCTATAACCTCCAGGCCAGCAGCGGTGTATTGTACACAGAAAATAGGTGATTAATCAGATTATACTAGAAAATAATATGAGATGTCTGGTCCTCTTTAACCCCTAAACCCAGCACGAAGTACCCATATTTTTGAGAATGACAAAGAAGGATAATAGCAAGGCAAATTAGTTCATACTAAGTCATGCTGCCAACTCCTCCTAATGCAAACCTACATACCCAATCCCGTCCTCATAATGCTACCACACAGTAGATATCAGGGCTGTGGAGTCGGTAAGCCAAAGCCCCGACTCCAACTCCTCAATTTTCTCTGACTCCGTCTCTCAATCCGACTCCCTCATACACGGCGCATGTTTAAGTGATAACTTTAAACAAACTTTGCATAAATCAATAGTACAGATATGTCATGACAAAAAAGTTTGTAATATATCTTTACTCTTTCAGTATCAGGCTTCTCTCTGGGTACAGCTCACTAAGGGCCTGATGTATGGAAACTGTCTAGGTCTAAGACTTTCTTTGTTGCCCATAACAACCAATCAGAGCTCGCCTTTCATTTCTCCAGAGCACTATATAAAATGAAAGGGGAACTCTGATTGGTTCCTATGGGCAACAAAGGAACTTCTACACCTAGACAGTTTTCATACATAAGGCCCTAGGTGTTTTGCATCAGCAGCATATAGAAGCCATCAGAGCAACTAACCTCTCCAAACATGAGCTCAGAGGAAAAGCAAACTAAAACATAAAGCATACAGAGAGAACATGCACTGGACAAGTGATTTATGCACAGTTTATTGAAAGTTTAATTATGCCTTAAAGGTTTTTTTTCAGCACATTGATTCACTGGCTGACAGGCAGTTTGCACTCACTCAGTCTCCTCAGGCTGTGGGGGGGAGGTCTTCAGCAGTTATTCGCATATATTAACTTACTCTAACAGAGCAGGAGGTTGTGATCTCTAACACAATTACAGGTAAAGCCGTCCTTCTCAGTCCTCAACACATTTTGCTTACTGAGGTCACTCCTGCTCTCAGCCAATCATATAACAGTCTTTCTGGTCTGCAGGTTACCATAGAAACCTGTGTACAGTGAGAAACCTGCTGAACTGTCTATAGTTCATGACTAAAGTAAAATCTACTGTCCACTGTATGTAGAAAATGTCTTCTTTTAACTGCCCCTTTATGTAGAAAGCTAATCTTTGTAACTAGTGAGAAAACCCCTTTAATCCTGTTTTCTCCAGCAGATCTAAGATGAGTGCAGCCATTCCTTCCCAGTGCCTTTTTCTTCTAATCTGTAGCAGTAGGAGTTCACTTCTGAGCATCTACATAAAGGGCAGCACACAGTCATCTCAACTAAAAGCCTAGATCCTTAGTTCAGGAATAGAACAGACATTTATAGGACATTTCATCATTTTCCCAAATTCTTATGAAAATATATTCAGCACATACTGCACTGAACTCAATGCACCAATTTATTATATATTTTAGGAGTCAGTCCATTTTATACCGACTCCGACTCCACCAAATTGGTCACCGACTCCAACTCCACAGCCCTGGTAGATATGTCCATACATGGTGACCCCTCTTAGTAGTTATGCGCAGTGTCCCTCACAGTAATGATGCCCATATATGCCCCCTTCACAGTAGTTATATGCCCACGTTGTGCCCCCTTCACTAGTGCCCCCCTTCCTTTTCTTAATAAAGTAAAAAAATAAGTAAATACTCACCTGATTCCTCGATAATCAGAGCTCTTCCTGTGCTTTCCATCAGCAGCATGATCCACCAATTCAATTTTTTTAAAAAGACAAGGTGAACAAAAAAATGGTAAATCATGTAACGTGTTCACCGTGCAGAAAAATTATTTTTATGTTTAAATAGTTTTTTGGACCTGGCGATATCTGTTATGCTTATTTTTTTTATTGTTTATATGTAAATTTGGGAAAGGGATGTGATTGGATTGTTTAATATTTTTTATACAATAACTTTTAGTCCTCTTAGGGGGCTACAAACTATGATTTTCTGATCACTTGTCTCATAGACCACAATAGAATACTAGAAAGGCCTGGGAACCTTCAGAAGGCGCCAGGTTGTCATGGTAACCAATCAGAGCTTTTGTTCCAATCGGAACCCCACAGATGACATGATCGCTATTGACCACGGCATGACCTGATTCGTCATCATTGCAGCCGGATGCCAGCTGTATTATATGGCACAACAGCAGCACTCCATTTATTCCCTTATGCATAATGACGTACATGTACGTGATTATGCTTTAAGTGGTTAAAGCCTATGGACACTTCTGAAATAGAAAAATTGATGTGTTATATTCAGAACCCCGGATATTCAATCACAATGTGCTCCTAGCTTCAGACTTTTCTCATGTGGATGTATCTCTCCCAGTAACAAATGCTGGATCTGTGTGTCCAGGATGCTGCTGTCTTCCCATGCAAACTGTCTTATGTGTGCTTTCCTCCTTATCTAGATCCTCTATGAGCTGCCCTCTTGGATCCTCCCCATCCTTCAGCATTCCAGCTGCTGTGAAAATACAATTCCCAGCATGAACACTTACTAGGCTGTTCTCATAACTCCCATAGAAGTGAAAGGAGGATTCTGGGAGTTGTAGTTTCAGAACAGCTGGAGTGTCGGAGATTGCTGATCTCTGGTCTATTTCTGTGATTTAAAGCCTATTAATGATATGAGGGTTGGGCCTCGAGAATAATTTCCTCTGGTGGGCCCAAGAAACGCCAGTCTGAAACTGAGCAGAGCTTTGGGGGAGAGCAGCCAATAGCAGGTGGGGATGGGGACGAGCCTCCCTATCATCGCGAGTGACGTCCCCGCTTGCCATTGGCTGCTCACTCCACTCCCCCCAACCCCACCCTCCCACGACACCGGATGTTTTCATCTGCGCAAAGGGGAGAAGCGGCGATGCAGGAACTAGGAGCGGCACAGGGAGCGGGGGTAAGTATATTCAGTGGGGGGGTCCAGCATATGGGGGGGCTTTTTATAGGATTGGATAACCACTTTAATGTTGCATTTAGGAAAGAAATGAACAATAAAAAAATGCAAAAATTACCGTATTTTTCGCTTTATAAGACGCACCTGATGATAAGACGCACCTAGGTTTTTGAGGTGGAAAATAAGAAAAAAATATTTTGAACCAAAAGGTGGGCTTTTGATGGGTTTTGGACTAATGGTGGCCTGTGGATGACACTGTTATGGGGGGGATCTGTGGCTGATGCATTGTTGTGGGGGATCTGTGGATGTCACTGTTATGGGGAAATCTGTGGATCACATACTGATATGGGGAGATCTGTGGATGGCGCATTGTTATGGGGGATCTGTGGATGATACACTGCTATGGGGGGGATCTGTGGATGATACACTGCTATGGGGGGGATCTGTGGATGATACACTGCTATGGGGGGGATCTGTGGATGATACACTGCTATGGGGGGGATCTGTGGATGATACACTGCTATGGGGGGATCTGTGGATGATACACTGCTATGGGGGGGGATCTGTGGATGATACTTTTAATGGGGGATCTGTTGATTATACACACACAGCATGTTGTGCTGATCCCCTCATGGCCCTATGTGTGTCCCCTCATGGCCCTGTGTAAATAGTGACCCCATTATACCGGGCCCTGCTCACAGCATTCTTTACATGTAAAGTGTAGTTATTTAATCCTCAAGCAGTGGCTCTGCTGTGTTAAACTACGGTAATCGTCTGTAGTAGTACTCACAAAGCAGCAGGGAGGCCGGCAGCGTAACGTCATTTACTTAGTTACGCTCCTCCCACTTCATTATGAAGTGGGAGGAGCATGACCGAGGAGTGACGTTACGCTGCCGGCCGGCCTCCCCGCTGCTTTGTGAGTACTACTACAGACGATTACCGTAGATTAACACAGCAGAGCCACTGCTTGAGGATTACGGTAAATAACTACACTTTACATGTAAAGAATGCTGTGAGCGGGGCCCGGTGTAATGAAGTACAGTGACTTGCACCGGGCCCCGCGGAGAGTACATCATCAGTTGCCGGCCTCCAGCCCCTCCTCCCGCGTGATAGTGCTGTAACTGATACATCGCAGGCCGCGCTGTGCAGCATAGCGGCCAGCGATGTGTCAGTTTCAGCCATGTAAAAATGGCACCATTCGCTTTATAAGACGCACTGCCATTTTCCCCCCACTTTTGGGGGAAAAAAGTGCGTCTTATAAAGCGAAAAATACGGTAATGTCAAATTATTTGTGGTCAAAAGGCTCTACATCATCTGTCCTTTGAGGACCTCATTACTATTCCCTTATGTCAAAATCTACTGTAGAGCGGTTCAGTAACTATTTTCCGACACGGCCGGTGACTCCCTTTGCTTTACCATTGTATTTAGGGGCCTCTTTCTGGATTTTGGTAGGAGCGGGATGTGAAATCTCCACGTTTAGTAAGAAACAGGTGAAAGAGATTACAAATTGTGCGGAGCATTGCTCTATCCAGGGTACAGTCTTCTGTTTAAATATATTGTTTTCCCTCCTTACTAGTGGAAAATTGGATTCTTCCCCAATGAAAGCAGTAAGACAGGGATTAAGGTCTTGTTCCCCACAGTGCTCTGGCTTCTGGGGTATTTTGCATTGGCCAAGAGCCAGCTGTCCAATCTAGCGTTCTCGGTCATGACTCCCCCACAGCACCTCTGCACAAGTCTGGCTGGAGAGATGCAGCCATTTTGCACTGCACCACAAGAACTGCCCTGGGGCGCGGCTGTCTTCTTGGCCATTATCCACACTATCTGTACTACATTAAGACCTGTTACACTTATTTTTACTTTGACTGTTTTATACACAGATGTTTATATGGCTGATGTCTTATACTTTGTACTGCAGCACGACTATATATAATATGGAGGACATTTATTAAAGAGGTTGGTCAATCTGGGACTTTGATAGCATATCGCTATGTCTGGGACCTGATCCCATCCCCAGAACATAGCCACCGAAGTTTACAATGAGCATCCGCGCATGCGTTGCCACCCTGCATTCTGAAAATAGCCAGGTCAGTCCCATAGCGGTGAAGATGGCACAGAGCACCCTCTATTCTCCGCTGTGGGACTTCCTAAAACAGCCGAATACACTCACTATTTATGCAACTCCTATAGCATTGAATGGACAGCATACTGCGCCTGCAGTGTTCTCCTTTAATTGGGGCCCCTTTCTAGAGATAGGAGCGGGTCCCAGAGGTGGGACCTGCACCTATCCAACACTGATAGCATATGCCATCAATGTCTGAGATGGGTCAACCCCTTTAAGATCGGTGTATTACACGCTGGTCTCAATCTATTGCCTGCTGGCGTCAGATGCACCACAATTATTAAGTCATGTGACATTTTATATAATGTATGTCGATGGTTTCGCAGGTTGACACGCCACATGCCATGACACAATGCAAAACTTTTACTCCATTGACTTCAATGAAAGTTGCTCACGTTAAGCGACTCACCTTCGAAATGGCTGCGTTTTCACAGCCAAATCTCAACTCTAAAATAGTCACGTGGCAGCAAGTTACAGACAAAGCGCACATATTTTCTGGGATTTGATGTCTCGCAACACATGTCACTGTGTAGTCTTTGCCTATGAAGCACATCTGTGCAGGTTAGTGCACCAAAACGGCAATCTACACCAGCAAGGGAGTTGGTATAGACTTCCTCCTTAAAGGGGTTTACCGAGATTTTAATACTGATGACCTATCCTCTGGTGGGGGTCCGACACCTGGGACCCCCGCCAATCAGCACAGCGGCCTTCTCTTAGCTTTTCCTAGGCCAGTGATGTCAGGTTCATCGGTCACGTGTAGAGATGAGCGAGCATGCTCAGGAGCAATTTTCGAGTAGTAGTGTAAGCATCTTCTAATCTGTACGCATTAGCGTACAAATTTATAAGATGCGTACGTATTAGTGTACAGATTAGGAGATGCGTATGAAATTAGCGTACAGATTATAAAATGCGTACGCTACTACTCGAAAATTGCTCCCGAGCATGCTCGCTCATCTCTAGTCACGTGGCCTAGGAGCAGCTCAGCCCCATTCAAGTGAATGGGGCTGAGCATGATACCAAGCACAACCACTATACAATGTACAGCGCTGTGCTTGGTAAGCTGCGAGAAGGTAGCGGTGCTCACAGGTGAGCCAGTACCTTCTCAAACAGCTGATCCGCGAGGGTCCCGGGTGTCCGACCCCCACCGATCAGATACTGATGACCTATTCTGAGGATAGGCCATCAGTACTAAAATCCTGGAAAAACCCTTTAATTTACAATTCCAAAAATACCTGCCCATTCCTTGCTCCACTCCACCAAAAAAAACAAAACTAAAAGTTGCAAAATTTTGCACAACTATTGAATGTACTGAACCTTGGGACTTTTTGATTCCCATTTCCTGGCATATATGGGAAGATGATAAATGATTCCCTATGGGTAGAGACCCTCTGACTACTTGACTTCTTTCTTGTGTGTCTTTCACTTGCGTATTTTATGCCTAGTTTAATTGGTTTTAATAATAATTTTATTTCATAAGGACTATTTTTTGGATTTCCGGTGTTTTACAGTTTCTTTGTAGGCGTTCCATTTCTAATTAGGTTATTGATGCTCAGGTTGTAGGTTTACTAACTATATAGACAACGTAATACGACATTTACATTATCCAAAAGGAATGTATCAATTATATTTTTAACTAATTATTAAAACCAGATACTGATAAATATTTATTCTTTTTTTATCATGTGAGTGTACTTTTTTATTCTGTTTCCTGAACATAATTATGGGGGCTGCCATCTTGTCTGAGCGGCTGTTAACAGGGCTGTTTCACACGAGCGAGTCCATTGCAGGAATCACGCTCCATGTGTGAGCATGATCCTCTGTTCTGGACTTGCAGGAGCGCACGGCATTATCATGATTTATAATGCTATGTGCCTCTTGTTCACCTTACTTCTACAGAATCATAGGGGGTCATTTATTATACTGAAATACTATATTAGGCGTATTTCAGGCACAGATTGCGGCGCAGCAGTTAGTTGCACCATAATCTGCAACTTCTCCCCGCTAACGCCAGGTCTAAAATTTTGAGCAGGGAGGGGAAGGAGATAGGCCCGCAGACCCATTTCATTTACCATTTTCTATGCCTGTTTTAGGCATAGAAAAAGGTCTAAATGTAAAACAGAAAGGAAGCTGTCTTACATTTAGAACTGGTGCTGTAGGGAGAGCATAGGGAGACTACAGGTTGAGTGTAATCACCGGGTGCATCTTGTTCAACCACTGTAACATTTATGGTTGATCTGTAATTTTATACATAGACTTACTGTGCGTCAGACTGAACATTAAAGGGCGGTCTAATAAATTGTCACGTTTATCTTGTTCAACTGCTGCGACATTCATAGTCAATCTGTTACATTACGGATACAGTTACTGTACACTATGGCCAACAAACAGCCTGTTATTGGAAAATGGGAAAAAAACCTTTGTGGGGTTAAATTGAAAAAATATACTATTCTGCCAAAGTTTTGGGGGTTTTTACATTATAGTGTTCATCATGCGCTAAAAATAACAGTGTTTTTATTCTGCGGCTCAATTTTGACACACTCCTTGCTGAGCTGTGCCTTATGCACAGCGCAGCAGGAAGGTTTCCAAGACAGCCATGGAAAGCTTCAAAAGCGTCTAGGCTGCCATGGTTACCAATCGGAGCCCCGCAATTTCAGTGTGGAGGCTGCGATCAGAAAACAGAGTGAGACGCATCCCTCTGCCTTATCTCACAGAAGCCGCAATCGTTGTTGATTGCACCATCTGAGTTAAATGACAGGGTTCGGAGGGTCATTGGTCATTGCGGCTGGGTGTCTGCTTTATTACACAGCTGGCACCCACCGAGTATGGAGCGGGCTCGCCACAGCAGCCTGCTCCATACATTCCCTCGGCCGCCATGATGTTCAGTTATACCTGATTTATCATGATTCGTGATGAATTAATTTGTAAACAGTCAAAATTTCTTGTCGAAGTTAGGGCTTGTTCACATCACCATTATGGATTCCGTCATTGTTTTCTGTTATAGCATGGTATATGGAATCCTTTAAGAGGCATTCTGTTTTGATCCTTCATCATACAAGTCTATGGGCAGCATAAGTGATCCGTCCTGGTTTCCATTATGCAGGAGTCCAGTCCAAATTGTGGTCCCCAATGCACAGAACGGCCGACCAACAGCCATGTGCTTGAGTCAGGAATTGATGCCTGTGAGAGTGCTGCATGTTAGTAGAAATATAATAAGGGATGGTGCAGTACATTTTAGCTGTAACACCTCCAAACCAAAGGTAGCTTTTTTTTTTAACCAGTTTCATCTCCGGCATTTTTAACTTCCGCTGTTATCTGGACATTTTAGCACACAGTTGAGCGGCATATGAGTGTTCCTTCTCCCGCATGCCTTATTACCTTTGTGTATTTCAGACTTCTGAGAGGAGCAAAGTACAGGACCAAGGTTCCCTAAGACAGATGAATATAACATGCATTTTCCTCTTCCAGCTGCCGCAAACATGTGCAGGCCTCCCTTTGCTTATACATATTCATGAAGGTTGCTGTGAAAGGGTATACATTTCAGCACATCTGGTATAGCGAAAGCTTGGAAATCACTAAACATTTATGCTTTTGACCAGATAGTGACTGAACTACTGGGTGCCTGAGTGGCATACATGTCACAGTGTAGTAGTGAGGAGCTGTGTACACATGTCACAGTGTAGTAGTGAGGAACCATGTACACATGTCACAGTGTAGTAGTGAGGAGCAGTGTACACATGTCACAGTGTAGTAGTGAGGAGCAGTGTACACATGTCACAGTGTAGTAGTGAGGAGCTGTGTACACATGTCACAGTGTAGTAGTGAGGAGCAGTGTACACATGTCACAGTGTAGTAGTGAGGAGCTGTGTACACATGTCACCGTGTAGTAGTGAGGAACCATGTACACATGTCACAGTGTAGTAGTGAGGAGATATGTACACATGTCACCGTGTAGTAGTGAGGAACCATGTACACATGTCACAGTGTAGTAGTGAGGAGCTGTGTACACATGTCACCGTGTAGTAGTGAGGAACCATGTACACATGTCACAGTGTAGTAGTGAGGAGCTGTGTACAAATGTCACCGTGTAGTAGTGAGGAACCATGTACACATGTCACAGTGTAGTAGTGAGGAGCTGTGTACACATGTCACCGTGTAGTAGTGAGGAGCCGTGTACACATGTCACGGTGTAGTAGTGAGGAACCATGTACACATGTCACAGTGTAGTAGTGAGGAGCCGTGTACAAATGTCACGGTGTAGTAGTGAGGAGCTGTGTACACATGTCACCGTGTAGTAGTGAGGAGCCGTGTACACATGTCACCATGTAGTAGTGAGGAACCATGTACACATGTCACAGTGTAGTAGTGAGGAGCCGTGTACAAATGTCACGGTGTAGTAGTGATGAGCTGTGTACACATGTCACCGTGTAGTAGTGAGGAACCATGTACACATGTCACAGTGTAGTAGTGAGGAGCAGTGTACACATGTCACGGTGTAGTAGTGAGGAGCAGTGTACACATGTCACAGTGTAGTAGTGAGGAGCAGTGTACACATGTCACAGTGTAGTAGTGAGGAGCAGTGTACACATGTCACGGTGTAGTAGTGAGGAGCAGTGTACACATGTCACGGTGTAGTAGTGAGGAGCAGTGTACACATGTCACAGTGTAGTAGTGAAGAGCAGTGTAAACATGTCACAGTGTAGTAGTGAGGATAAGTGTACACATTTCACAGTGTAGTAGTGAGGAGCAGTGTACACATTTCACAGTGTATTAGTGAGGAGCAGTGTACACATGTCATGATGTAGTAAGGGGCAGTGCACACCTCAATGTGTAGTAGTGAGTAGTAGTGTACACATGTCACAGTGTAGTACTGAGGAACAGTGCATACATGTCATGGTGTAGTAGTGAGGAGCAATGAATACATGTCACGGTGTAGGAGTGAGGAGCCGTGTACACAAGTCACAGTGTAGTACTGAGGAGCAGTACATACAAGTTATGGTTTAGTAGTGAGGAGCAGTGTACACATGCCCACTTTGTGCCTCCTCATAGTAGTAATGCCCTCATTGTGCCCCCTCACAGTAATAATGCCCACAGTGTGCCCCCTTACAGTAGTTGTGCCCTCTCCCAGTAGTAGAGGCCACATTGTAAGTTGTAAACCCTCACAGTAGTAGTGCCCATATTGTGCCCTCTCACAGTAGTATTACCCACATTGTGCCTGCTTACAGTGGTAATGCCCACATTGTAACTCCTCACAGTAGTAGTGCCCATATTGTGCCCCCTCACAGTAGTTATGCCCACATTGTGCTCTCACAGTAGTTATGCCCACATTGTTCTCCCTCACAGTAGTTATGCCCGCATTGTGCCTCCCTTTCAGTAGTAATGCCCATATTGTACCTCCATTTTTGTATCGCCATCTCTGTTAACAAAATAAAAAACTAAATCCTCACCTAGGTGTTACCTGGATGATCGGAGCACCTCCTGTGGTCACACATCGTGCCTGCTGGGCTGTGTAGGAGAAGTGCACAGGCTGATTCCTAGACCTGCATGCTCCTCCTATACAGCCCAGTTTGTGACCACCTCATGCCTGATGGGGAGCGCCGGCTATTTGATCAGAAAATTAAAAACTTATGGGAAATCACCACGTCCTTAAAGGATTAAGTCAGAGCCAAAAGGTCAATGGGGGAGATTCATCAAACTGGTGTAAAGTAGAACTGGTGTAAAGAAGAACCAATCAGATTTCACCTTTCATTTTCACAGATCCTTTGGAAAATGAGAGGTGGAGTCTGACTGGTTGCTTTGGGCAGCTAAGACAGTTTTACTTTACACTAGTTTGATAAATCTCCCACAATGTGTCTATTTTTTCCTCCAAAACTTAGCTCTGCATATTCTCAAATTACTAGCTTCTCAGTGTATAGCTGGAAAGTCCCAAGGTCTCTCAGTATTAGCTAGTTGGGTATTAACCCTTTCTGTAGTGCAGCTATAGTAGTGCTAACAATTCAAATGAGAAGGATATAATTACAATAAACAATTAAATGCAGTTCAACAATATTTAAAACAGTATAGGTATAAACAATGGCATAAATCACAGTGCAACCCTTAAAAGTACAATAAAGTACAGAGTTGATGACTTTGCATAGTACCAATAGGGCAAATGTCCATACTATAAAGTACCCTTGCTCCAGGCCACTGCTTGGGGAACATTCTCATTCTGTGCTATGTGGTAAAGAAACGTTCTAATAATCACTAGGAGTATGGAAGCATGCTTATGATCTGTTAGGGGTGAAAAAAAAAACACTCATGATCTGCTTGGGGTAAAGAAACATGCTCATGATCTGCTAGGAGTGTGGAAACATAGTCATGATCTGCTAGGAGTGTGGAAACATGGTCATGATCTGCTAGGAGTGTGGAAACATGGTCATGATCTGCTAGGAGTGTGGAACATGTCATGATCTGCTAGGAGTGTGGAAACATGGTCATGATCTGCTAGGAGTGTGGAAACATGGTCATGATCTGCTAGGAGTGTGGAAACATGGTCATGATCTGCTAGGGGTGAAGAAACATACTCAGAACCTGTTAGGGATGTGATAAGACGCTTATGAAGAAAGATGGTCATGATCTACTAGGGGTGAAGAAACATTCAGAGTCTGCTAAGGATGTGGAAACATGCTTATGATCAAGCAGGGGTGAAGAAATATTCTTATGATCTGCTAGGGATATAAAAACATGCTTATGATATGCCAGGGATGAAGAAAGATCCTCCCGATTTGCTAGGAGTGTGGAAACATGGTCATGATCTAAAGGTGCCCAAACACCTTCTATAGCATATTCAAAAAGATGTTGGAATTCAACGCACCCAATCCTTCTCTTCCATCTGAAACGGCAGTTATTGCCAACAATAGACTAATGTGTATTGGAGTCTATATATTTCTATAATACGTCGTCTGAAAGTTTGTGTGTTGTCTATAAATGTGACTTTGATAACAATCAGACCAAACAAATCCAGGGTTTACTTACTTTTTCTTACAATTTATAGAGATAGAGGAAATCGGAGTGTGGGAGCTGTAGTTCCATTCTAGTATTCCCATCCCAATAAATGAGACTAAAAACCCAGTAGTGACTGCAGTTAACCCTAATAGCCACCTTCCTTTATGCCACACTCACAGGGGTCCAGCTGAGATACAAGGTGCAGTTTGCAGAGGTCTTCACATTGTAGAGCGCCTGTGCTGTCTGTGATGTACAAGAAACATTTGCAGCCAGTTTTTTTATAACACTGGAAGAAAATAACTGGTGACAGTGATGGTCTCTCACTCTCAATTGACAGGATGAGACAGGAACCTGTCAATTAGGAAGGAGAGGGAGGGGCTGGTAGAGGAAGCAGGAGGAGCAAGGGTGCAGAGTTTCCTGGGCCCAACTTCAGTGCACTTAACTGCTTATTTGCATATTAATTAAAAGTACTTTGCAGAATTAAGCAAGGGCTCCCTAAGTGAAAGGTATCAGTACATTGAGGTGAGCTAGTCCTATAAGGCACTCTGTCTGGTTTAAAGGGGTTTTCCAGGATTTTAATACTGATGACCTATCCTCAGGATAGGTCATCAGTATCTGATTGGTGGGGATCTGACACCCAGGACAGTTGCTAATCAGTGGTTTGAGAAGGTATCGGTGCTCCTGGGATGTCTACAGCCTTCTCTGTGTTTACCAAGTAGAGCGCCATGAATAGTTTAGTGGTTGTGCTTGGTATCGCGCTCAGTCCCATTCAGTTCTATGAGGCTGAGCATGATACCAAGCACAGCCGCTGTCCAATGTACAGCGTTGTGCTCACGGGAGCGCCGGTGCATTCTCAAACGGCTGATCTGCGGGGGTCCCAGGTCGACCTGAGGATAGGTCATCAGTAGTAAAATCCCGGGAAAACCCTTTAATAGTAAATGGTCAGATGAGATGTTGACCTGCACCTTCTGTCCCAGTAGTGCTACCAAAAAAGGTTGAAATTCCACTGTTGCATTGATGGTTGTATAGATACACTGAGCACAAAACCTTGTTTGCAACTCTCAAAGGTATGGTTTTTTAATATTGGCCAGCGAAACTTAGTAGTGGTGGTTCTGGTGACCACAGCAAGATTTCCCCCGAGACCCACTGCTTTGCTTGCTGCCAGACCTAATGTGTGTTTTCATTTTATTTCTAGCATATGCACTGGGAGGCAAGAATAACATCTCTGTGTGTTAATCTGCAAAATCAGTCTTATTCTGTAGGAATAAGCTAAAAAATCTGCAAAAGATAAAAACAGGAACAATGCATGAAAGCATGTTATAACAGAATTTTAGGCATTGTTTTACTGGAACATACCTGATCCATAGATATGTGTGTGTATATATATATATATATATACAGTACAGACCAAAAGTTTGGACACACCTTCTCATTCAAAGAGTTTTCTGTATTTTCATGACTATGAAAATTGTAGATTCAAACTGAAGGCATCAAAACTATGAATTAACACATGTGGAATTATATACTTAATAGAGATGAGCGAGTAGTGAAATATTCGAAAGTTCGAAATTCGATTCGAATAGACCGCGATATTCGACTATTCGACCGAATATCGAATCCCATTAAAGTCTATGGGAAAAAAAATGCTCGCCACTTGGAAATCTCAATTCGACCACTTGGAGGTCACCAAGTCCACCCTGAAACCTCAGAAAAGGATGCCAACACTGCTGGAATGCAACTGGGACAGCAGGGGAAGCATGTCTGGGTGCATATAACGCGCCCAAGTCGCACTATTACGCCACTATCACAGCCTCTCAACAATACACTCCAAAGACAATATAACCTCTCTGTAAAGTGAGACCATACAAGGAAACCTTCTTTCCTCTACATTGCCATGGACCCCAAGCCAAACTAGACAAAAAAGAAGATAAAATTCTGCACCCCTTAAAATCACATTGCCTATGACAACCACAGATGGCATAGGCAAGGGGGAAAGCAATCAAGCCATCACTGTTTTTCCCTCTGTGCCATCCCTGCCTTGCCCAGGCACATGTCCCAAAACATCATCCACGCCCGAGTAACACGGTTACTGCAAAAGGCCATTTGACCACCAACACTTTGGTTTGAGGCCGGGGATGCTACATCTCCCTGACGGCACACTGGGTGAATGTTGTGGAGGCGGGGACGGGCAAACCTGCTACCCCCACCCAAGTTTTGGGCCTTGGTTCTGTCTGGATTTCCGCAACCCTTACAGACAGCTCGGCAAAGCCCTCCTTCTCCTTCTAGATTTGTTAAATCTGTCCACCACCCAGTCAAGTCCACAAAGTCCAGTCTCGTCGATAGCCTGCAGAAACTGCAGGGACCTCACTCTGACCCTCCTTCCTCCCACCCTGTCCAATGTTATCAACCCAGTGTTCCCACCCATGCAAGAATCGCAAGAGCTATCTGAGGATTTTGTTTGTTCTGATGCCCAAACACTGGAGCAAGCTCCATCTCTAGCTGATGGTGGTGTGGAATGGGCACTAAAGTGTAAAATGATTAGGGATGATGATGAGACACAGTTGCCAGCAAGGGAGGCTGTTGGAGCAAAGTGAGGCAGTGTAAGAGGAGGTGGTTGAGTATGACGAAGTCAGTGACCCGACCTGGCCCAGTGTCAGGTCTAGCAGGTAAAGCAGTGGGGATGTTGAGGGATGCGTAGGACCGCAAAAGGCAGGAAGAGGCCGTGGGCTGGCCAGAGGCTCATGGAGAAGGCAGGCTAGAGCCCGCAGGGCCGCATCTCTTCCCTATAACAGGCCCCCACACAAAGCTCTCCCATCGAGGGCTCTTAGGTCCTTGTTGTGAAAATATTTTAATGAGTGCGCAAAGTTAGCTTGAGGTGAGCCCTCGAAAAAATTATATGGACGCCCAAGAGGTGAGCCCTCGAAAAAATTAAGTGGAGGCCAAAGAGGTGAGACCTCTTAAAAATTGTATTAAGGCCCAAGAGGTGAGCCATAATAAAAATTGTTTGTAGGCCCAAGAGGTGAGCCATGATAAAAATTGCTTGTAGGCCCAAGAGGTGAGCCATGATAAAAAATTGCTTGTAGGCCCAAGAGGTGAGCCATGATAAAAATTGCTTGTAGGCCCAAGAGGTGAGCCATAAATATTTTTTTTTTTTTTTTTTACGGAGCAATTCTACGGTGGTTAAGGAGGAGGAGGTGGAGGAGGAAATGGCACTTCATACAGATGGCACTTCACTTTTGGCTGCTTTCCACTGTTGGAGAAGCAAAGTCCGGGTCAATCCACTTGCTGTTCATTTTGATTAGCGTCAGCCTGTCGGCACTGTCGGTTGACAGGCGGCTGCGCTTATCGGTTATAATGCCCCCGGCTGCGCTGAACACCCTTTCTGATAGCACGCTGGCGGCAGGGCAGGCAAGCACCTCCAAGGCGTACAGGGACAGTTCCAGCCACGTGTCCAACTTGGAGACCCAGTAAGTGTAGGACGCCGAGGGATCGGGGAGGACAGGGGTACGGTCTGCCAGGTACTCCCGCAACATCCGCCAATACTTGTCCCTCCTGCTGATAGCGGGCCCCGCAGTGATGGAAGTTGCACGAGGGGGTGCCATGAACGTGTCCCACACCTTGGAGAGTGTTCCCCTGGTGGCTGTGGGCCTGATCGATGTTGTGGGACTCTGGGAGCCCCTCTCCTCTCTGCCGCCAGCGATGGTGGGTGGGAAAATCTCCATCATGTTCTGCACGAGTTCCCTCTGGTATTCCAGCAATCGATTCGTCCTCTCCTCTACCGGAATAAAAGAGGAGACGTTATCTTTATACCGGCGGTCCAGGAGTGCGAAGACCCAGTACAGTTTGTTCTCCACTATCCGGACAACACGTGTGTCCCGGGAAAAGCAGCCCAGCATGAAGTCAGCCATGTGTGCCAGACTCTGAATAGGCATGACGTCACTGCCCCCACCAGAAGGATCACTTGCCATTTCCTCCTCTCTTTCCGCCTCCTCTCCGCCCCATCCGCGCTGAACCAATGGGACGCACACAGCCTGACTGCTACCCTCGCCGCCAGCATCCTCCTCCTCTTCCACAGCCACCTCCATGTCGTCCTCCTCATCCTCCTCCTCCTCCTGCAACTGCCACCGAGAAGCAGACAAAAGTGTGGTCTGACTGTGTAGCTCCGTTGCGTCTCCTCCTACCCCCGTCTCCTCTGCGTGCAATGCGTTCTCCCTTATTGCGATGAGCGATTCTTTAAGGACGCATAGGAGCGGGATGGTTACGCTCACTATAGCGTCCTCGCTGCTGACCTTCTTGGTGGACTTCCTCAAAGATACGCAGTACATCGCATATGTCTGCCATCCATGGCCACTCGTGGTTGGCAAACTGAGGGAGCTGAGTTGGAGGCACGCGTGGATTCATAATCTGGTACTCCATCAATGCTCTCTGCTGCTCACACACCCTGGTCAACATGGAATAGGTGGAATTCCAGCGAGTCGGCAGGTCGCACAACAGCCGATGTTCAGGCAAATGGAGGCGTTGCTGGAGTTTTTTTAAGCTAGCAGCAGCTACAGTTGACTTCCGAAAGTGAGCGCACAAGCGCCGCACTTTCACCAGTAGCTCTGCCAGGTTGGGGTAAGTCTTTAGAAATTTTTGGACTACCAGATTAAAAACGTGGGCCAGGCATGGTACGTGATTGAGTTCGGCAAGCTCCAGAGCCGCCACCAGGTTATGGCCGTTATCGCACACGACCATGCCTGGTCCTAGCTGCAGCGGCGACAGCCATATCTCCGTCTGCTGCAATATGGCGTCTCTCACCTCTGGGGCGCTGTGCTTCCTGTCGCCCAAGCTGATGAGCTTAAGCACCACCTGCTGACGTCTCCCCGCGCCAGTGCTGCAACGCTTCCAACTAGCGGCTGAGGGCGATGTTAAGGAGGAAGAGGAGGGGGGTTTATCAGAACCCCTGCTGGCAATCTTGGGCGGGGGTGGTAGGTAGGCCGTCTCTCTTTTCGACCCCGTCCCCGCTTCCACAACATTCACCCAGTGTGCCGTCAAAGAGATGTATCATCCCTGGCCGCAAGCGCTTGTCCACGGGGACGGCACTCCGGGAAAAGTAGTGGCGGCTGGGGACGGAATAGCGAGGTGCGGCAGCCGCCATCAGGTCGCGGAAGGCCTGCGTCTCCACAAGCCTAAACGGCAACATCTCCAGGGCCAGCAGTTTGGAGATGTGGCAGTTTAAGGCTTGGGCTTGGGGGTGACTCGAGGCGTACTTCCGCCTGCGGTCGAACGCCTGCGAGATGGACAGTTGATGGGACGAGGAGTGTGAAGGTGCAGGCGAAGATGCGGGGGAAGGGGAGGCAGCAGGAGAAGGCCCCAAAGTAGTCGAGGCAGATGTGGAGGTGTCCTGGCTGGAGGTCTGGACCGCAGTGGCAGCACACAACAAAGGGGAAGAGGCAGTGGCAGGAAGACCTGGCGCAGGTTGTATTGCGTTTGCTCTCTCTTACTCAGCCCAGTGCTTGACTTCCAAGTGACGCCACATGCCTGAGGTGGTCATATTGCTCTTCTCAGAGCCCCTACTCAGTTTTGAGTGGCAGAGTGTGCAAACCGCGCTCAGTTTGTCATCCGCACAAACATTAAAAAATCTCCACACCACAGAAGTACGAGGCCTCGATGGGGGAGCTTCGCACGACTGCCTGCTGCCGGGAACAGCTTCGGCCCTGCTGGCTGTGGCCTCACTTCTCTGTCTGGACTGTCCTCTGCCTCTGGACATCCCTCTGCCTCTGGACATCCCTCTGCCTCTTGCTGCCTTTTTCGGTGCTGCGCAGACCACCACCTCTCCACTGCTTTCCCCGCTGGACATCACCACTGGCCAAGTGGGGTCGGTCATTTCGTCATCCACCACTTCCTCTTCCACTTCCTCACTCTGCTCCTCCTCCTGCCCACTGGACATTCCAACAGCCTCCCTTGATGGCAACTGCGTCTCATCATCATCATCGCTCATGATAACAGATGCTGGTTCAGGGTCCACATCAGCAGGAGATGGCGAATACTCAAGTGGTTGGGCATCACTACAAACAAATTCCTCTGGTAGCTCCTGGGATTCTTCCGGCACATCTGAAAAAGGACCCGAAAAGAGCTCCTTGGAGGGGTCAAGGGTGGGATGACTCTGTTGGCCAGGTGTGGAGGAAGGAGGGTCAGAGTGAGACTGTGTGGATGACTGGCTGGTGGACAACTGTGTGGAAGCGTTATCGGCTATCCATTGCACCACCTGTTCACACTGCTCAGGCCTCAACAGCGGTGTAACCCGCCCCCTGCTTAACTGTCCCATAAAGGCAGGGATTCTGGATGAGCGGAATCCTGGCTGCCCCTCACCAGCACGCATTGTATCCCCACTGGCTTCAACAAGGCCCCCAACAGCATTTCCGCGCCCCCGTCCTCGTCCACGTCCGATTCCGCTAGCCCTCCACATTTTTTTTTTTTGTTACAATATTTGGCGTACACAGCCATTATACTACCAGTCAGACGGTGTGTATTAACACCACGTATATAAAAGAGTTTTGCAGGCACGCAGAACGCACAGTACAGGGTGCCAAATAAAAGGACTTTTTTTTAAATATGTCTGATTACACAGCCGTGTACTAACAGGTCAGACAGTGGGTATTAACACCACGTATATAAAAGAGTTTTGCTGGCACGCAGAACGCACAGTACAGGTGCCAAATAAAAGGCCTTTTTTTTAATATTTCTAGGTACACAGCCGTGTACTACCAGGTCAGACGGTGTGTATTAACACCACGTATATAAAAGAGGTTTTGCAGGCACGCAGAACGCACAATACAGGAGCCAAATTAAAAGGCCTTTTTTTTAAATATTTCTAGGTACACAGCCGTGTACTACAAGGTCAGACGGTGTGTATTAACACCACGTATATAAAAGAGTTTTGCAGGCACGCCAGAACGCACAATACAGGTGCCAAATAAAAGGACTTTTTTTTTAAAATATTTCTAGGTACACAGCCCGTGTACTACCAGGTCAGACGGTGTGTATTAACACCACGGTATATAAAAGAGTTTTGCAGGCACGCAGAACGCACAATACAGGTGCCAAATAAAAGGCCTTTTTTTTTAATATTTCTAGGTACACAGCCGTGTACTACAAGGTCAGACGGTGTGTATTAAACACCACGTATATAAAGAGTTTTGCAGGCACGCAGAACGCACAATACAGGTGCCCAAATAAAAGGCCTTTTTTTTAATATTTCTAGGTACACAGCCGTTGTACTACAAGGTCAGACGGTGTGTATTAACACCACGTATATAAGAGTTTTGCAGAACGTACAATACAGGAGCCAAATAAAAGGACTTTTTAAAAAAAATTTCTAGGTACACAGCCGTGTACTACAAGGTCAGATGGTGGATATTAACAGCACGTATATAAAAGAGTTTTGCAGGCACGCAGAACGCACAGTACAGGTGCCAAATAAAAGGACTTTTTTAAAAATATGTCTGATTACACAGCCGTGTACTAACAGGTCAGACGGTGGGTATTAACAGCACGTATATAAAAGAGTTTTGCTGGCACGCAGAACGCACAGTACAGGTGCCAAATAAAAGGCCTTTTTTTTTAATATTTCTAGGTACACAGCCGTGTACTACAAGGTCAGACGGTGTGTATTAACACCACGTATATAAAAGAGTTTTGCAGGCACGCAGAACACACAATACAGGAGCCAAATAAAAGGACTTTTTTTAATATTTCTAGGTACACAGCCGTGTACTACAAGGTCAGACGGTGTGTATTAACACCACGTATATAAAAGAGTTTTGCAGGCACGCAGAACGCACAACACAGGTGCCAAATAAAAGGCCTTTTTTTAAAATATTTCTAGGTACACAGCCGTGTACTACAAGGTCAGACGGTGTGTATTAACACCACGTATATAAAAGAGTTTTGCAGGCACGCAGAACGCACAATACAGGAGCCAAATAAAAGGACTTTTTTTTTAATATTTCTAGGTACACAGCCGTGTACTACAAGGTCAGACGGTGGATATTAACAGCACGTATATAAAAGAGTTTTGCAGGCACGCAGAACGCACAATACAGGTGCCAAATAAAAGGCCTTTTTTTAAAATATGTCTGATTACACAGCCGTGTACTAACAGGTCAGACGGTGGGTATTAACAGCACGTATATAAAAGAGTTTTGTAGGCACGCAGAACTCACAGTACAGGTGCCAAATAAAAGGCCTTTTTTTTTAAATATGTCTGATTACACAGCCGTGTACTAACAGGTCAGACGGTGGGTATTAACAGCACGTATATAAAAGAGTTTTGCAGGCACGCAGAACGCACAGTACAGGTGCCAAATAAAAGGCCTTTTTTTTAAATATGTCTGATTACACAGCCGTGTACTAACAGGTCAGATGGTGGGTATTAACAGCACGTATATAAAAGAGTTTTGTAGGCACGCAGAACGCACAGTACAGGTGCCAAATAAAAGGCCTTTTTTTTTAAATATGTCTGATTACACAGCCGTGTACTAACAGGTCAGACGGTGGGTATTAACAGCACGTATATAAAAGAGTTTTGCAGGCACGCAGAACGCACAGTACAGGTGCCAAATAAAAGGCCTTTTTTTTAAATATGTCTGATTACACAGCCGTGTACTAACAGGTCAGACGGTGGGTATTAACAGCACGTATATAAAAGAGTTTTGCTGGCACGCAGAACGCACAATACAGGTGCCAAATAAAAGGCCTTTTTTTTAAATATGTCTGATTACACAGCCGTGTACTAACAGGTCAGACGGTGGGTATTAACAGCACGTATATAAAAGAGTTTTGCAGGCACGCAGAACGCACAGTACAGGTGCCAAATAAAAGGACTTTTTTTTAAATATGTCTGATTACACAGCCGTGTACTAACAGGTCAGACGGTGGGTATTAACAGCACGTATATAAAAGAGTTTTGCAGGCACGCAGAACGCACAATACAGGTGCCAAATAACAGGACTTTTTTTTAAATATGTCTGAGTACACAGCCATGTACTAACAGGTCAGACGGTGGGTATTTACACCTGGTATACAAAAAGGGTATTGCAGGCACACAGAACCCAGAACACTAGAGCCAAAGAAACTGTATTTAAAAAAAAAAAATGTACACAGCCGTATACTGCCAGAAGATCAGATGGTGCATATACACACTAGGTATATAACAGGGTTTTGCAGCCAAAAAGAACGCAGAACAGTAGTGCCAAATATAGTTTGGTATGTAGCAGAGCACCTAATACACCACTAATGCCTCTCTCTGTCCCTACTCCAGCAGCTATCCCTTAATACAGCAGCCGTTCTCTGCAGAGTGTATATAGTAGTAAAGCTATCACTGTACTGCACTATAGTAGCCCTGATAAGGGCTTTTAATCACGCTCCTGCCTGTCCAACAGCTAAAACCTATCTCTCCCTTCTCCAGCCTCTGTCCCTGACTAAGTTCACGCAGCATATGCGAACGAGCAGGAAGACCTGAGTTATTAATATTCGAGGTCACGTGGTTTTTCCAGCCAATCCATGTAGACGCCGTTTTCGCGCTGCCAGCGTGCTCCGTGGGCCTGTCATACCCCCCCCTGCATGGTGATTGGTGGAAAAAGAGCGCCAGGGAAGGTGGGAGGGGAAACGAATTCTAAGTGCGCCATCGCCGTTATACTCGATCGAAATCGAGTATGCCGAATAGCGTAGTATTCGATCGAATACCGGCTCGATCGAACACTACTCGCTCATCTCTAATACTTAACAAAAAAGTGTGAAACAACTGCAAATATGTCTCATATTCTAGGTTCTTCAAAGTAGCCACCTTTTGCTTTGATTACTGCTTTGCACACTCTTGGCATTCTCTTGATGAGCTTCAAGGAGGTAGTCACCTGAAATGGTTTTCACTTCACAGGTGTGCCCTGTCAGGTTTAATAAGTGGGATTTCTTGCCTTATAAATGGGGTTGGGACCATGAGTTGTGTTGGGCAGAAGTCAGGTGGATACACAGCTGATAGTCCTACTGAATAGACTGTTGGAATTTGTATTATGGCAAGAAAAAAGCAGCTAAGTAAAGAGAAACGAGTGGCCATCATTACTTTAAGAAATGAAGGTCAGTCAGTCCGAAAAATTGGGAAAACTTTGAAAGTGTCCCCAAGTGCAGTCGCAAAAACCATCAAGCTCTACAAAGAAACTGGCTGACATGAGGACCGCCCCAGGAAAGGAAGACCAAGAGTCTCCTCTGCTGCGGAGGATAAGTTCATCCGAGTCACCAGCCTCAGAAATCGCAGGTTAACAGCAGCTCAGATTAGAGACCAGGTCAATGCCACACAGAGTTCTAGCAGCAGACACATCTCTACAACAACTGTTAAGAGGAGACTGTGTGCAGCAGGCCTTCATGGTGGAAACCACTGCTAAGGACAGGCAACAAGCAGAAGAGACTTGTTTGGGCTAAAGAACACAAGGAATGGACATTAGACCAGTGGAAATCTGTGCTTTGGTCTGATGAGTCCAAATTTCAGATCTTTGGTCTTTGTGCGATGCAGAAAAGGTGAACGGATGGACTCTACATGCCAGGTTCCCACCGTGAAGCATGGAGGAGGAGGTGTGATGGTGTGGGGGTGCTTTGCTGGTGACACTGTTGGGGATTTATTCAAAATTGAAGGCATACTGAACCAGCATGGCTACCACATCATCTTGCAGCGGCATGCTATTCCATCCGGTTTGCGTTTAGTTGGACCATCAGTTATTTATCAACAGGACAATGACCCCAAACACACCTCCAGGCTGTGTAAGGGCTATTTGACCAAGAAGGAGAGTGATGGGGTGCTACGCCAGATGACCTGGCCTCCACAGTCACCAGACCTGAACCCAATCGAGATGGTTCGGGGTGAGCTGGACCGCAGATTGAAGGAAAAAGGGCCAACAAGTGCTAAGCATCTCTGGGAACTCCTTCAAGACTGTTGAAATACCATTTGAGGTGACTACCTCTTGAAGCTCATCAAGAGAATGCCAAGGGTGTGCAAAGCAGTAATCAAAGCAAAAGGTGGCTACTTTGAAGAACCTAGAATACAAGACATATTTTCAGTTGTTTCACACTTTTTTGTTAAGTATATAATTCCACATGTGTTAATTCATAGTTTTGATGCCTTCAGTGTGAATCTACAATTTTCATAGTCATGAAAATACAGAAAACTCTATTAATGAGAAGATGTGTCCAAACTTTTGGTCTGTACTGTATGTGTATATGTATATATATATATATTTAATTCTCAACATTGAAAGCCCAACACCAAGAAGGAAAAGTTGTTGAATTATGGAAATCACAGGATCAATAGACATGTTAACGATATGCAAATTATATAAAAATGGAAACAAAATTCAAAACATCTTGATTTATTCAGTATCAAGTATGAGTACCACAAGCAGAAATACATGCACTTACACGCCCTGGCATGCTATGAGTGAGGTTATTAACGGTTGGGCTGCCATGCTGAATGCACTTGGGCATGCAAATCATCAAGATCCGCTGCTGCCAGCTCCCTTTGCAATTGCCAACCAATGAAATCCCAGATGTGCTCGATGAGATACATTCCCTGAGACACTGCAGGCCATGGTAGCACATTCAGGCTATTCAGGCTGCCCACAGTAGCATGAGTGATATGCAGCCTGGCATTGTTCTGTTGAAAAATGGCTCCTAGGACACTTGTAGAAATGGTGATACCACTGGTTCCACAACCAAATCAATGTAACACCGAGCTGTTAGTGTATCTGAAATGAAAACAAGAGGGGTCCAGCTACCGTACATTATAATCACAACCTCACACCATAATCCAGGGAGTAGGACCAGTGTGACGGTCCCTTGTGAAGACCTCTTCATGACGTTGCCCACATGGTCTTCAGACCAATATTCAGCTATCATTACATCCAAAACAAAAGTGGGACTCTTTGCTGAAGAGAAAACCATTCCAGCGTCCTGCTGTGGACCATAATATCTTTTGAGAGCGGCGGCGTTGAGGTCAGTGAAACACCAGTAGTTGGATGTCTGGCTCGTAGCCCAATGCAGTGTAAACGCCTTCTGATGCTTTGTGTGGACACATTTTCTGCCCTAGGCTTGGGATTTGACGTGCATTTTCACTTGCAGTACAGAATGGATCACTAAGCGCTATTCTAACTTGATCTGATGTTTGAGGCTTCATGTGGCTAAAAAAATTGTTTTCAATCTGGGTTTTATGCTCCTCCCACATGCCACAGATTGGAACTAGGTGCTTGAAAATTTAATCATTTGCAGTGAGCCCCTGAGGAGCTGGTGCAGACGATGGGAGTGACAGTGGTGCTGATGAAGTGTTCTGTAATGTCATGGTGTCCTCCCTTAGGTCGTCTCTCCATGGGGTTCGGTGCAGGAAAAAGATGATGTGAAGAAACCAGGCAGAGATTGTAGAACAAAGAACGTCTGTCTTTACTCAGTGCAAAAAACAAATAGCAGCACATCCTGCAGCTGTTTGTATAAAGTGCAATTCTCTCCTCCCAGATAATGAGGTATGATAGCTGGCAATGGAGCAGAAGATGACAATGTCTATCTCCTGACTCCCTTCCCTACGGCTGTACTCTGACACCTGTGGCTGTAGGTATCCACTGTATGATGCAGGCTTTCATCTATGCCTGTCCTGTGCTGATGGTGTTTTAAAGTGTCTAATGCACCCTTAAGAGTGAAGGCGCTGCTTTTAAGTGCTTGCAGCCTATAAGGAAATAGGGATGACACAAGGGGTTGAAAGTGCTTATAATGGTGCAGCCATCTTTTTACTATACAGCATAGTATACATAAAACTGCACTGCATCTTTCGAGCTGAGCTTTGATAATATGACCATGTGCATGCAGCAATTTCTTATTTCCTATGTTGTCGTGTCCAGGGGTATGTCAAAGCAGTGATAGGGGAGTGTCTATGTATCAAGCTGGGTGGGAGGAGCTATAAACCAGCTGGGCGTTGTTAGGGGCGGTGCTGGAGCTATCTCAGAGAAAAGAGAAGTGCATCATGGGTTTGGTTGGACACAGCAACAGGAAGCACTTCAGACAGGATGGAAACTAACCAAAATGATTTGTCTACATCAGGGGTCAGCAACTTCTGGCACTCCAGCTGTTGTGAAACTACAACTCCTAGAATGCACACTTGCTTAAAGGGTTTCTGTCATCAGATTTAACCCTTTTAAACCTGCTGACATTAGCGATGTGCTAATGTCAGCAGACCCTAACTGTGGTATTATTATGTTTATTGGGGGCCCCCTTACTGTGATAATCTTACTTTTGTTATACGTAAATGAGCCTCTAGGAGCACAGGGGTGTTGCCCCTGCTCCTAGAGGCTCCGTTTTCCTACCTCCTTCCACGCCCGAGGTCCTTGATTGACAGGGCCAGCGCTCATCTTCTCCGGCCAGCCCTGTGTGCCGGGGAAATCTCGCGCATGCGCAGTGCAGCACACAGGGCCGGCAGCAGGACACGAACGCTGCCTGGCCCTGTTAATCAAGGACCTCGGTGCGTGGAAGGAGGTAGGAAAACTGAGCCTCTAGGAGCCGGGGCAACGCCCCCCTGCTCCTAGAGGCTCATTTACGTATAACAAAAGTAAGATTATCACAGTAAGGGGGCCCCAATAAACATAATAATACCACAGTTAGGGTCTGCTGACATTTAGCACATCGCTAATGTCAGCAGGTTTAAAAGCATTAAATCTGACATACATACTTACATACTCCAGGCAGACAGGCCGCACGTCTTCATGCCCAGGATTTGCGCCGCTATGACGATTCCCTACAGCGCCTAGCACAGGACGCTGTGGGGAATTGTCATAGCTGCGCGCCTCCAGGGCGTGAAGACGTGCGGCCTGCCTGCCTGGAGTATGTGAGTATGTAGGTGTTTGTGTGTAGGTGTGTGTATGTCTGTATATGGTACTGTGTGACATGTGTAACCGCGTTCCGGCCCCACACCTGTCCCTGCGGCAGTCTGGATCTGACGGCACCCTTCACCTGCCGGATCCGGACTGCCGCTAGTGTGAAAGAGGCCTAACTGTTCTCGAAACTCCCATAGAAGTAAATGGAGCATGCTGGCAACTGTAGTTTTACAACACCTGGAGGGCCATAGCTTGGTGAAAATGAGTCTGAAGAATCCAAATTAAAAAAATAAAAAACATGCCAACCTGGGCATGCATGTGTATGAGGGGCACAAAGCCTACAAGGGTATATCTAATGTTATGGAGAAAAGTAAGATAAAAGTCCACTCGACACTGGAATGCTGTGGATCTTCCATTCAGATTCTCCATAGAATTTATGACAGGAACCAACATAGATTTTTTTTTCTGTCCATCAGGATGTACCCTAATAGAATATGAATAGTGTTCAGCTAATCGAAGATGAAGTGGAATTCAATCCGAATTTCAGGAAAAATTAAATTTGTCACATTTATGGTAACAAATGTGATTTTTTTCTAAAATGGCTGCTGCACAAGTGAAAGTAAGAAGCGGGAATGAGGGCATACCCATAATGCTGTGCAGCCAGCTAATCAGCAGATAGCCAGCTTCTGTGATGTCACAGCCCTATAAAAAAAACCTCGTCCTGCCCGGTCTCCGCCATTTTCTAGTGAACTGAGCATAGGGACAGATGTTACAAGTGCTAGGGGCAGTGATTAGGAAAGACTTTATTTGAAAAATGTTAGCTTTCAACAGTTCAGGGACAGCACAGAGATAATGTAGGGAGATAATAGGGAGACTGTATCCACACTGTAGGGAGAGAGCAGAGACCAATAGGAGAGTGTAAAGCCTGGCTAATAAGAGCCATTCTATTACACCTTGCTGCATTAATTGGGGTTAAAAAGCGTTCTAATACTGCTGATTTTGGGGTGTTCACATTCATTTATACATAAGTAATTCCGTTAATCCTTGATTCTGTTATTGGGGTGAAATTGCGGACTGATACTACAGATTTTGCAGGGTTCTAGTTCTTTTATACATAAGTAATTCCATTAATCCTTAATCTGTTATTGAATGTGAAATTGCGACCTGATAAATGATTTTGGGTTGCACAGGCTCTGTAGAAATCTATGTGAAGTCAGCTGACTGTGTAAAAGGAGTGCATGTTTTCACTCTATAGTAGAATCTTGGGCCACTGCATAGTTCTTTATACCTGACACTAACATTGACCTGTAAGGCTGAGTTCACACTTGAGTTATTTGGTCAGTTTTGGCCCCGTAACTGACTAAATAAGTGAAGTGATTCTAAGATCGACTCCTGTCACCTGCCTTTCATACTGACGCACAGTAACTGTTTCACTACCACAGAGGACGAGCTATGCATGTTTCTACAATGCATTGTGTTGTACACCAATATCCACGCTCCCTGCAGCTGGGAAATAGCTGATTTTTAACATGCTTCATCAGTAATTAATTTGGGTCAAATAAAAATTTTTAGGAAAATTCCGCAAAGCGCCTGAATCAAATTTTTCAAAACCTCGCTCATCTTTAAATATTAATAAAGGAAAAGTGGGTAAAATAAGAAAGAAATAGACCAAGACAGAGGAGTATGGGCATGTCCACAAGTGACAGAAAATCCACAGCATATTATAGTAAAAGTGGACAAATAATATCCACATCCTGCGGAAAACAAAAACCAGCGGGGAAGTTGACATGCAGTGCAGATTTTATAATGATCAGATGTCAGATCTTCCTGCAGATTTACATTGTGGTTTTTACAAATGCTGCAAAATCCACAATAAAACCTGCATGCTGACTTTCCTGCGGATTTGTTGCACTTCCACTGCTCTCAGAGCAGCAGCGCAAACCCAAGATTGTCAGGACTGGCCGAGAAGTCCAGGGCTGTCAATCACATCCTCAGCTTTGGGGACACCCCTTTGAAAATGTAGGACTCTGCTTGATTAGACGAATCAATAGATACAAATCATTTCAATCACGTTTAATGTAGACGACATAGATGGATGAAGTAGACAAACTGTGCAGGCACAGGCAGAGTGCAACATTAAGAAGATACTGAAATACCAAAAATGAGAAAAAGCAAGAAAAAAAAAAGAGATGAAAGAAAGAAGAGACTGAAAAGAAAGCAGTCAGAGGTACAGGGAGCGAGCAGAGAGAGTGATGGAGAGAGATAGAGGAGGGAATAAAGAAGGAAATGAAGAGATAGCATGAAAGAAACAAAAGAGACTGTAAGAAAAGTAAAGACCATTGAAGAAAGGGTTAACCAAATAGACACCTAGATGGGAACAGAGACATGAAGAGACGGTGATCATGTCTTTAGAGAAGCAGATAGCTGAGGGTGAAGCAGACGCCATGTGAAAGACTGACTGGTAAATGACTAAGTGAGAGCAGCGGAAATTACAGGGCATTGAGA
Organism: Rhinella marina; assembly: GCA_900303285.1. Lineage (NCBI taxonomy): Eukaryota > Metazoa > Chordata > Amphibia > Anura > Bufonidae > Rhinella > Rhinella marina. Next base: position 438,873 of record ONZH01012873.1, read on the forward strand.
ACTGAAAGATACAGACAAGCAGTCACAACATTTTTGGTATACCACTGCCACTGTGAGGTCGGCTTGGGCAGTGCCCACGGGCAATCCTTGCCTGACCCCTGACCCTTTTCCCACCCATCCCTCCCCTGCCCTGAAATATCTCTCCTTGCCAGTTTGAGGTTCCCACAGCCCTGAAAAGACAGCTGGCATCACCCCCCCTCCGCCATGTTTTGTTCTGATTCGCTGGGCACTGCAAGGTTGGCAGCATCAGGTACTATATGCCAAGTGCTCTGGCGTGCTGTCTGCTCCTCTTTAACTCTTTGCTCTCCATGGTACATGCTGACTACACACTAAACAACCGCTTTGGTGTACCCAAAACCCCGAATGCTGCAGATCCACATGTGCTGAATATGATTTCTATCAGAAACAAACTGTAAGCACTACAGATGATCAAACAAAACGGATCCCATTGCACAATACACCCAACAACCATAGCATTAAATCCTCTGAACTGAATAACGTTGAGTATCTCATGACAATGGTGCCTGTCTTAGAATGGGATACATTAGGCAGTAGTTCCTGAAGTTGATGTGTTGGAAGCAGAAAAAATTGGCAAGTGTAAGAATGTGAGCGACTGTGACAAATTGTGATGTCCAGATGACTGTGTCACAGTATCTCCAAAATGGCCGGTCATGTGGGGTTTTCCTAATTTGTAGTATGTAGTAGACATACCAAAAATAGTGCAAGGACGGACAACCAGTGAACCAGTGGCAGCCAAGCGGTCATGGGCACCCAAAGCTAAATAATACTCATGAGGATTGATGCCTTTCCCATCTGCTCCAATTCTACAAAAGATCTATTGTAACACAAATTGGTGAAAATGGTGCTGCTGGCAATAATATAAAATGCACACAACACATTGCTGCTTACTGTGCATGGGACTGTAAAGGAACAGACTGGTTAGAGTGCCCATGATGTCTCCTATCCACTGAAGAAAGTAGTGCTGTGTGATTATTATCAGTGTATAGATACTACCATTATACGGTGTGATTATTATCAGTTTATAGATACTACCATTATACGGTGTGATTATTATCAGTGTATAGATACTACCATTATACAGTGTGATTATTATCAGTGTATAGATACTACCATTATACAGTGTGATTATTATCAGTGTATAGATACTACCATTATACGGTGTGATTATTATCAGTGTATAGATACTACCATTATACAGTGTGATTATTATCAGTGTATAGATACTACCATTATACAGTGTGATTATTATCAGTGTATAGATACTACATTATACGGTGTGATTATTATCAGTGTATAGATACTATCATTATACGGTGTGATTATTATCAGTGTATAGATACTACCATTATACGGTGTGATTATTATCAGTGTATAGATACTACCATTATACGGTGTGATTATTATCAGTGTAATAGATACTACCATTATACGGTGTTGATTATTATCAGTGTATAGATACTACCATTATACTGTGTGATTATTATCAGTGTATAGATACTACCATTATACGGTGTGATTATTATCAGTGTATAGATACTACCATTATACGGTGTGTTGTGATTATTATCAGTGTATAGATACTACCATTATACGGTGTGATTATTTATCAGTGTATAGATACTACCATTATACGGTGTGATTATTATCAGTGTATAGATACTACCATTATACGGTGTGATTATTATCAGTGTATAGATACTACCATATTATACGTGTGATTATTATCAGTGTATAGATACTACCATTATACTGTGTGATTATTATCAGTGTATAGATAACTACCATTATACGGTGTGTGATTATTATCAGTGTATAGATACTACCATTTATACTGTGTGATTATGTATCAGTGTATAGATACTACCATTATACGTGTGATTATTATCAGTGTATAGATACTACCATTATACGTGTGTGATTATTATCAGTGTATAGATACTACCATTATACGGTGTGATTTATTATCAGTGTATAGATACTACCATTATTATACGGTGTGATTATTATCAGTGTATAGATACTACCATTATACGGTGTGATTATTATCATTTATACGTGTATATTATCAGTGTATAGATACTACCATTATACGGTGTGATTATTATCAGTGTATAGATACTACCATTATACGGTGTGATTTATCAGTGTATAGATACTACCATTATACGGTGTGATTATTATCAGTGTATAGATACTACCATTATACGGTGTGATTATTATCAGTGTATAGATACTATCATTATACTGTGTGATTATTATCAGTGTTATAGATACTACCATTATACGGTGTGATTATTATCAGTTATAGATATACATTATACGGTGTGATTATTATCAGTGTATAGATACTACCATTATACGGTGTGATTATTATCAGTGTATAGATACTACCATTATACGGTGTGATTATTATCAGTGTATAGATACTACCATTATACGGTGTGATTATTATCAGTGTATAGATAATACCATTATACGGTGTGATTATTATCAGTGTATAGATACTACATTATACGGATGTGATTATTATCAGTTTATAGATACTACCATTATACTGTGTGATTATTATCAGTGTATAGATAATACCATTATACGGTGTGATTATTATCAGTGTATAGATACTACCATTATACGGTGTGATTATTATCAGTGTATAGATACCACCATTATACAGTGTGATTATTATCAGTGTATAGATACTACCATTATACGGTGTGATTATTATCAGTGTATAGATACTATTATTATACGGTGTGATTATTATCAGTGTATAGATACTACCATTATACGGTGTGATTATTATCAGTGTATAGATACTACCATTATACAGTGTGATTATTATCAGTGTATAGATACTACCATTATACGGTGTGATTATTATCAGTGTATAGATACTACCATTATACGGCGTGATTATCAGTGTATAGATACTACCATTATATGGTGTGATTATTATCAGTGTATAGATACTACCATTATACGGTGTGATTATTATCAGTGTATAGATACTGCCATTATATATATATTACCACAACAGGGAAAAGTAGGATAAGCACAAAAGAGAAAATGACACTTATCTTAAAGCAGATATTGCAGCAACCGGATCTCAGCCGAGATCCACACCACACACAACAATGTCAGCAGAAAGTGTAAACCGCAAGGGATGCTGGGAGAGAAAAGGATAAATAGGGGAAAGACAATCACCACACCCGCAACAGCTGAAGGGAAGGGGTGTGGTAAACAGCAACCAAACCAAGAGGAAAACATGTCAAATTATGTCACTTTTGAAAGTCTAGCCGATCACCTGCAACCTGATGCAGGTACATTTGTGACATTCCCCCCCCCCCCTTTTGTGAGTGACCTCCGGTCACCCAGGCCCAACTTTTTGAGAATGAGACCTGTGAAAGTCTTTCACCAAACGACTGGCATTCACGTCTGATGCCGGTACCCATGTCCTCTCCTTAGGTCCATAACCCTTCCAGTGAACAAGATATTGAAGAGTCCCACGGAGAACTCGAGAATCAATGACATTGACAATCTGGAATTCCAAATTACCATCCACCAAAACAGGCCTGGGTGGCAAGGGAGATGGCTCCAGAGGTTCAACATATCTCTTCAACAAAGATCTGTGATACACATTATGGATTTTCAGAGCCTGAGGAAGTTCAAGACGAAATGCTACAGGATTAATAATGGCCATGACCTTATATGGGCCAATAAATCTTGGACCCAACTTCCAAGAAGGAACTTTTTAACTTAATGTTCCTAGTTGACAGCCACACAGAATCACCCACACTTAGGTCCGGACCATTCATACGTTTCCTGTCAGCCACACGTTTGTACTTGTTACCCATATTTATCAAGTTATTTTGAATTTTCCGCCATATAGGTGACAATGATGACGAAAAACGTTCTTCCTCAGGAATACCAGAAGTATCAGAACCAGAAAATGTGCCAAACTGCGGGTGAAAGCCATATGCACCAAAAAATTGTGACTTACCAGTGGAGTCCTGTCTGCAATTATTTATGGCAAACTCTGCCAGAGACAAAAACGAGGACCACTCCTCCTGGTTCTCAGAGACAAAACATCTCAAGTAAGTCTCCAGACTCTGATTGGTACGCTCAGTCTGTCCATTCGTCTGGGGGTGAAAGGCAGAAGAAAAAGACAGTTGTACCCCAAGCCGAGTACAGAATGCCCTCCAGAATCTGGACACAAACTGAGTCCCACGATCAGAGACCATGTTAGTGGGAATGCCATGAAGTTTCACAATGTTGTCAACAAACACTTGTGCAAAAGCTTTAGCATTGGGGAGTCCGGGTAATGCAATAAAGTGCGCCATTTTAGTAAAACGATCTACAACCACCAGAATAACTGTCTTACCAGAAGGTCGAGTAGGTGTCACCTTAGCGCATGCACAGACACTACAGGCCGACACATAGTCCTTAACACACTTATGCAGCCCCGGCCACCAGAATCTACGAGAGATGAGGTCGACAGTGGATTTACTCCCAGGGTGTCCAGCAAGCACCGAAGAATGATGTTCCTCAAACACCTTATGACGCAAAGCAGAAGGAACAAACAACTTCACAGGGGGGCAAGACTCCGGTGCATCTCCCTGGGCCTCAAACACCTTAGCCGATCAGCGTTTAGAGCAGATATCACACTCCTTCGGACAGTATAGAACTCGGATCCTCAAAATCACCACCTCTGGGAAAACTACGTGACAAGGCATCCGCCTTCACATTCTTAATGCCAGGACGATATGTGACAATGAAATTGAATCTGGTGAAGAACAAAGACCATCTTGCCTGCCTCGGATTAAGTCGTTTAGCCGACTCTAGGTAAGCCAGATTTTTGTGATCAGTGAATACAGTGATTGGGTGAATCTCCCCTTCCAACCAATGACGCTATTCTTCAAAAGCCAACTTAATGGCCAGTAACTCTCTGTTACCCACATCATAATTTCTCTCCGCCGCAGAGAGTTTTTTCGAAAAAAAAGCACATGGGCGCCATTTACCAGGTAACGGGCCCTTTGATAAAACTGCTCCTACCCCCACCTCGGATGCGTCGACCCCCACAATGAAAGGTTGTGACACATCTGGCTGCACCAATATAAGGACAGAAGAGAAGCACTCCTTCACAGCAGAAAAGGCTCGCAATGCTGCATCAGACCACACTGAGACATCCGTCCCTTTCTTAGTCATGTCAGTTAAGAGTTTCACTATTGTCAAATAGTTCTTAACCCTTTCGGTACCGGAGGTTTTTTCGGCTTTGCGTTTTCGTTTTGCGCTCCCTGCCTTCAAACAGCCATGACTGTTTTATTTTTCTGTTCACATAGCTGTATGACGGCTTGTTTCTTGCAGGACAAGTTGTACTTTCCAACGCCACCATTTAATATTGCATATGGTGTAGTGGAAAGCGGTAAAAAAATTCCAAATCGGGTGAAATTGCAAAAAAACGCTATTCCGCTATAGTTCTACGGGTTTTTTATTTACAGCGTTCGATGTTCATTAAAACTGACCAGTTACTTTCATTCTACTGGTCAGTACGAATCCGGCGATACCTAATATGTATAGTTTTTCCTGCGTTTTGATAGTGATAAAATAATTATAAAGTTGGCCTTTTTTTTTGTCATATCTTGACCCCTATAACTTTTTGGTATTTATGTGTACGGAGCTGTATGGGAGCTCATTTTTTGCGGGGCAATCTGAAGTTTTTATTGATACCATTCTGGGGTGTGTATGACTTTTTGATCACTTTTATTTAATTTTTTTAGAAAAAAAAAGCGACAAAAAACAGCGAATCGCCATTTGGATGCTTTTTTCCGCCACACAATTCGCCATATTGGAATTTTTTTTTATATATTTTAAAAGTACGGGTGTTTTCGGTCACGGTGATACCCATGATGTCTATATTTATTGTTATTTAGGTATTTATTTTTTAATTATACGGAAAGGGGGGTGATTTAAACTTTTATATTTATTTTTTTATATATATTTTTAACAATTTTTTTTTTGTGATTATTTTAAAGCTCAAATATGAGCAAATAGATTGTGTTTTTTATTTTTGCTTTATGAGCAATGAGGGTTTTTTTAATTTTGAATTAATGACTGAATTTCCTCATTTCTTAACCTGGCCTGCCATCTAGTGGCCAAAATAAGAATTGCACTTTGAAAGCTGTAAACCTCATCAGCGAGGTTTACAGCATTCAGATCGTGTACAGACACCCCGATTGGCCACACGGGGTGTCTGTAGAAAACCCAGAAGCGTACTCTTCCGGGTTTAGACGCAACTAGATACCGTGATCACGTGTGATCACGGCATCTAAAGGCCTAAGAAGACGCCGCCGATGGCGGTAAGTACCCGCAAGTCTCTGCTGTTAGAAACAGCAGAGACTTGCCGGCCATGATGCCCGCCACACGTGCGAGTGGGCGCCATGTGTCCACATCGCCCCGGCGCCGTACATGTAACAGTTGGTGAACCCCAAAAATCGCATGACAGCCTTCAGATTTTCAGGTTGGTCCCAGTCCAGAACAGCACGGACTTTCTCTGGATCCATACGAAAACCTGAAGATGAAAGCAGATTTCCTAAGAATTGCACCTCATGTACAGCAAAAACACATTTCTGTAATTTTGCATACTTGTTATCTCTTAAGATCTGCAACACCTGTCTAACGTGATCCTGGTATGTCACCATATCTGGAGAATAGATTAGTATGTCATCCAAATACATGACTACAAACCTCCCCACAAGATGATGAAAGATGTCATTAACAAAATGCTGGAAGACAGCAGGAGCATTGGTCAACCCAAAAGGCATGACCAGGTTCTCAAAGTGGCCCTCCGGAGTATTAAAAACCGTCTTCCATTCATCCCCTTCCTTGATCCTGACCAGATTATATGCCCACCTTAAGTCCAACTTGGAGAACACCTTGGCATCCACAATCTGGTTAAACAAGTCAGGAATCAAAGGAAGGGGGTACGGATCATGGACAGTAATCCGATTGAGTTCACGGAAATCCATACATGGCCTAAGAGTTCCGTCCTTTTTCTTTACAAAGAAAAACCCAGCTGCCACAGGAGATTTGGAAGGTCTAATATGACCTTTAGCCGAACTCTCAGCAATATATTCCTTCATGGCCGTTCTCTCAGGTCCAGAAAGGTTATACAGCCTAAATTTGGGCAATTTTGCTCCAGGGATAAGATTGATAGGACAATTGAGGGGGTAAATCCTGACATCCACCTTCAGAAAATACATCAGAGAAATCCAATATAAAAGGGGGAAGTGTCTTAGTAGTTAAAGCAATTAAGGCAATTGTCAACGCAATAATCACCCCAATCCTCAATTTGTCTAGTATGCCAGTCAATGGTCGGATTATGTTTGCTTAACCACGGTAAACCCAGAACCACAGGAGCAGGAAGACCTTCCAACACAAAACACAAAATAAGCTACTGATGAAATTCACCCACTCTTAATTTGATATCATGCACCATTTGAGACAAACACTTCTGGGATAGAGGTACAGAATCAATGGCAAATACAGAAATCTTTTTTTCCAATGTACTCGGAGACAATCCTTGCTCACGGACAAACTGAGCATCAATCAAGTTCACCCCTGCCCTGCTGTCAATAAACACCTCAATTCTCACAACCCTTGACTCTAGCGCCACCTCGGCAGTGAGGATAAAACGGGTACTACAGGATGAAGACAAATGCACATTTTCAGTCTCTCCACCCACCCCACCAAGAGTGAGACGAGAATGCATGGACATACATTGACAAAGTGTCCTTTCTGACCACAGAAAAAACACACACCCTTCTTATTACCAAAATGCTTAAGAGTGGAAACAGGAGTAGCTCCCCCTAACTGCATAGGTTCGTCCCCTGGCATCAACCCACGGGAATCTTCACCCAAAGTGTCATAGGAAGACAATACACTACGTGATAGTACGTCCTGAGAGCGGGAGCCCCTAGATCGCTCTCTCAGGCGTCTATCCATGCGTACAGCAAGAGACATAGCAGCTTCCAAAGACACAGGGGTTTCATGAAAGGCCAAAGCGTCCTTCAGCCTTTCTAATAATTTTTGACAGAATTGGCTACGTAGAGACGGATTGTTTCATTCAGTATTGGTCGCTCACCTCCGGAACTCAGAGCAATAGGTCTCAACCGAGCACTCACCCTGACGAAGGTCACGTATCTGGGTCTCGGCCAGGGAGATACAATCCGGGTCATCATAGATAATCCCCAAAGCATTGAAAAATTCATCTACCGACCAGAGAGACTGCGATCCGGTCGGCAGACAAAAGGCCCATGACTACGCATCCCCTTTAAGCAGCGAGATGACCACACCAACCTTCTGCTCCTCATTGCCAGAAGAATGTGGATGCAGTCTGAAATACAATTTGCATGCCTCCCTGTATAGAATAAAATGATCACATCCCCCAGAAAATCTGTTCGGAAGGGCGACCTTAGGCTCCAAACAGGCTTGACACCCAGAACCACCAGCCTGTGGTCTCTGAATCTGGTTGCAGATGTCAGCTACCTCCAAGCAGAGTCCCTGCAGCCGTTCAGTAAGCGCAGTAATAGCATCCATGTCAGGACAAAAATGACATTAATTTTTGTACGGCGGTTTATAATGTCACGCTCTGGTGTGGAGGGTATAGCCACACCAAGCGTAAGTGGGAAGGGAAAAAGGCCAAACAAGGGAAATGGTCACCTCCTGCAGGAATCCCTGAAACTAGTCCCTGACTGACTACCAGTATGAACAGGGCTTAGTGGTAGGAGAGTTCATACACAGGAACCTAATAACACCTGGCCCTAGAGAACCCTGCCACTAGTGACAGGGGAAGGATTCAACCCGTTCCTCCAAAAGGACGGACGAACAGGAGACTCCAGAAGGCAAAACCACAACAGGGAAAAGTAGGATAAACACAAAAGGGAAAATGACATTTATCCTAAAGCAGATATTGCAGCAACCGGATCTCAGCCGAGATCCACACCACACACAACAATGTCAGCAGAAAGTATAAACCGCAAGGGATACTGGGAGAGGAAAGGATAAATAGGGGAAAGACAATCACCACACCCGCAACAGCTGGAGGGAAGGGGTGTGGTAAACAGCAACCAAACCAAGAGGAAAACATGTCAAATTATGTCACTTTTGAAAGTCTAGCCGATCGTCTGCAACCTGATGCAGGCACGTTCGTGACACTACCATTATACGGTGTGATTATCATCAGTGTATAGATACAACCATTATACAGTGTGATTATTATCAGTGTATAGATACTACCATTATACGGTGTGATTATTATCAGTGTATAGATACTACCATTATACAGTGTGATTATTATCAGTGTATAGATACTACCATTATACGGTGTGATTATTATCAGTGTATAGATACTACCATTATACAGTGTGATTATTATCAGTGTATAGATACTACCATTATACGGTGTGATTATTATCAGTGTGTAGATACTACCATTATACGGTGTGATTATAATCAGTGTATAGATACTATCATTATACTGTGTGATTATCAGTGTATAGATACTACTATTATACAGCTGATTATCAGCGTATAGATACTGTCATTATATGGAGTGTTTATTATCAGCGTATAGATACTACCATTATACTGTGTGATTATTATCAGTGTATAGATACTACCATTATACGGTGTGATTATTATCAGTGTATAGATACTACCATTATACGGTGTGATTATTATCAGTGTATAGATACTACCATTATACGGTGTGATAATTATCAGTGTATAGATACTACCATTATACGGTGTGATTATTATCAGTGTATAGATACTACCATTATACAGTGTGATTATTATCAGTGTGTAGATACTACCATTATACGGTGTGATTATTATCAGTGTATAGATACTACCATTATACAGTGTGATTATGATCATTGTATAGATACTACCATTATACGGTGTGATTATGATCATTGTATAGATACTATCATTATATGGAGTGTTTATTATCAGTATATAGATACTATCATTATACAGTACGGCATGAATCTTATCATTGTGAAGACACTATTTGTCACGGACATTAGATATGAAACCACTGAGCCAACTAACCAATTTGACTTAGGGCTAGACCGAAGGGCATTATCCTGACAGTGCCCTGGTTTTTATTCTTCAACCCTTGTACAGGAATTTGGCCCTGGTTGCAGGTAAGCCACTAGGCCGCTACCTCTTGGAATAGTCCCAGTGTAATTGGCAGCTGATCTATGGGGATTACAGACATTGGTTCAAGGCACCCTGGACTCGTAGTCAGGAAACAGGCAGTGGTTATGCAAACCTGTGAAACAAGTCGAAGGTCAGGGCAGGCTTCAAAGGATCAATATTGTGACAGGTAACGAAGGGTCAGAGTTGATAAACAGGCAACAGTCGGTACACAGGTCAACATACTGAACAGGACACTTTCACTGGTTACTAGCAAACTTACAGCACAGGGAAGGCCGCCATTGCATCGTTACTCCCCCATTGTGCACTTTCCTCTTCGGACTGTACATTTGTAGGAACTTCATCAGAAGAACCAGGGCATCAATGTTCTCCAGAGGCTCCCAGGATCTTTCCTTAGGCCTAAAGCCATTTGAGTCCACCAGGAAAAGGTCTTTCTTCTGATCTTCTTCATGCTCAAGATATCTTTCACTTCATACACATCTTCAGACCTGACCAGACAGGCAGCAGAAGTAGAACCTTCGAATTAGGTATACGTAGAGTGGCAGGGAGACACAGCATGTACCTGACCAGATTCAATTTCTTAACCATCTAACTGTTTTACCCCAGTCCAGCTCGGGCAATAGGAAAAGTAGCTAACTGGAGGGCTGCTTTAGATGCTGCTATCTCCTGAATTTTAGCAGCTAGAAACATGCAACAGGTCTTGTTTGAACTTCACAGAGAAACGTGAACGTTAACAAATATTTTTTATTTTATTAGCAACTTGTGCAAAATCACTCACATGGCGGGAGAGGGGTGGGGAGATACACTTATTGAAATACATCTAAAAATGGAGGATTAGGGATCCCTTGGGGATAAGTTACTTGGAGGGCTTTGGCTAACTGGTGTATTGATGGCTTTACAATGCCCAGTGTTATTCACCAGCTGGCCCCCTGCACTTACTTTTTACCTCTCTACCTGGGGCACCGGTAACACGTAAACGCCTATTGGTGGTGATTACATACCACTAGAGTTTTCATTTATTCATGCTGACCGCATTGACTGTCTGGTTTGACCCCCGTGGGCGTATTTGGACCACCATACTGTGTGGAGTCAAATGAGTCGTCCTCGACTCACACAGCGTGACCCATTACTGCCTTCTTTCCAAACATTCCAGGACGGGCAAGACGTATCAATCCAGTCCGCTACTCGTTCCTGGCAATTTTTGGGTTTCCATGTATTTCATTAAGTGTATCTCACCCCCCCCCCATGTGAGTGATTTTGCGCACGTTGCTAATAAAATAAAAAATATTTGTTAACGTCCACGTTTCTCTGTGAAGTACAAAATAATCAGTGTTGTATATTTTTCTACTTACTCTTACTTAATTATCCGTGGTCTTGTTTGAAAGCTGACATTCCAAGCTTTCAGACAATGACGGCTACAGTCCAAGCAACAGAGGAGAAATCACTGTTAGAAATACGGATGTTGTGAATGCAGCTGAAAGTGAAAGTATAAACAGTGATTTCTCCGCTGTTTCTTAGACTTTAGCTGTCTTGTATGAAAGCCTGGAATGTCAGCTTTCAAACAAGACCGGTTGCATGTTTCTAGCTGCTACCATTCAGGAGATAGCAGCATCTAAAGCAGCCCTCCAGTTAGCTACTTTTCCTATTGCCCGAGCTGGACTCGGGCAAAACAGTTAGGTGGTTAATCACTTAAATTATGTGCCAGCTTGTATGACGGTATTCTCAGTCTGATGTTCTTAGAGGATAGCCAGAATTTTTCTCCGGGAGAGAACTGAGGTGGAGACCTACGTCTTCAGTCAGCAAACATCATCATCCGAACAGTGGTCTGTAGAAGAGCGGTTTGTCTCCTACCAAATCTGAGTCAGCTGCTGGCACCGCAGAAGAAACAGACACAGGAAGAGGAACTCTAAGTTGGTGACCATACGTACATAATGATAAATGAGAATTGCCCATAGATCCACTAGCTTGTTTATTTTCAGATAACTCAGCCGTTGGGAGAAACGCAGCCCAGTCATCTTAATGTAAAGTGGAGTAAGTAGTTGATTAAACTCTGGTTAATGCTTGTCCACTGGTCTGTGGATGGTAGGTGGATAAAAAGCCAATTTGACATCCAGAAGTTTGCAGAAGGCTCTACAAAACTTAGAAGAAAACTGTACTCCGCTATGAGATACAATATACAGAGGGAAACCATGAAGATGGAATATGTGCTCAAAGAATAATTTAGCTAACAGGATGGAAAAGGGTAGAACAGGCAAGGGTATCATATGGGTTGCTTTTGAAAACCGATCTGAAGTCCATAGAGATATGCTGCCATGGGATCTCTGGCATGGGCCAAGGAAAAAGGAATGCAGCTGGTTTTCATTTCTGAGTCTTAGTATGGACACAAATGGCACAGACATAGACAGGGGCACATTTATTAAGACTGGCGTTTAAGATGCCGGTCTTAATAAAGCCTAAACCTGGCGGTGGATCTGCTGGAGTTATGAAGAGGTGCAGGTTGTACACTCCACACAAATATAGTTTGGTGAACATACTGGCACCACAATGGCTGTGAGAAAGGGACCAAGAGTAGCGGATATTCATTCTTCATGGTTACTTTATTTAAACCACGGTAATCAATGCAAGGACAAATCAACCCATCTTTTAGCTGGTCTTTACCTATGGCCAAGGTTTCAAGTGCAGACATAGTATCTATTGGCTCTGCAATATAGATGCAGATCTTTGGAGCACTTGCACTGATATTCCTCTTCAGACAACCTCTGTCCACTTGCATGGGAATGATGGTGGGATAAAGAAACCAGAGGCCTCTGGAATGATGGTACCAAAGAGGTCTAATCTCACGGATTGCTTCCCGGAACTGAAAATCATTATGGGTGGCAAGGGAGAGCAAAGCTAATGTAGCTGGCAAATCATGATCTGCCAATTCACCTTTAACATGCCCTGACCGACCCTCCCAGAAAGCCTCCATTGAAACCTCATTGTTCAAGGCCAACTCAAAAGCCAGGGTATGGAACAGAACTGTGAGGTTGCCATAAGAAAGTTGCAGGAGAGAGGAGGTGTCAAAAGAATTTTTCCTCAGTTCTTCAAATATTCTGCGGAAGGTAGATAAAAACTCCAGGAAAGTGGTCAGGGCAAGCAGTGCAAGTGCAAATCCATGAAACAAGTCCGAGGTCAGGGAAGGCAGCAAAGTATTCATACAGTATACAGGAAAAGGTCAGGACAGGCAGCAGAGTGTCAGAGTCAGTAAACAGACAGAGGTTGGCACACAAGTAGACAAACAAAAAAGGCCACTTTCACTGGTTACTAGCAACTTAGGCAGCGCTCAGACACTCTCTTGTAGGAGAAGGTGCCTAAAAAACCTTAAGTGTCAAGCCAAACTAATGTACTTGCGTGATTATTATCAGTGTATATACACTCACCGGCCACTTTATTAGGTACACCATGCTAGTAACGAGTTGGACCCCCTTTTGCCTTCAGAACTGCCTCAATTCTTCGTGGCATAGATTCAACAAGGTGCTGGAAGCATTCCTCAGAGATTTTGGTCCATATTGACATGATGGCATCACACAGTTGCCGCAGATTTGTCGGCTGCACATCCATGATGCGAATCTCCCGTTCCACCACATCCCAAAGATGCTCTATTGGATTGAGATCTGGTGACTGTGGAGGCCATTTGAGTACAGTGAACTCATTGTCATGTTCAAGAAACCAGTCTGAGATGATTCCAGCTTTAGGACATGGCGCATTATCCTGCTGAAAGTAGCCATCAGATGTTGGGTACATTGTGGTCATAAAGGGATGGACATGGTCAGCAACAATACTCAGGTAGGCTGTGGCGTTGCAACGATGCTCAATTGGTACCAAGGGGCCCAAAGAGTGCCAAGAAAATATTCCCCACACCATGACACCACCACCACCAGCTTGAACCGTTGATACAAGGCAGGATGGATCCATGCTTTCATGTTGTTGCCAAATGCCAAATTCTGACCCTACAATCCGAATGTCGCAGCAGAAATCGAGACTCATCAGACCAGGCAACGTTTTTCCAATCTTCTACTGTCCAATTTCGATGAGCTTGTGCAAATTGTAGCCTCAGTTTCCTGTTCTTAGCTGAAAGGAGTGGCACCCGGTGTGGTCTTCTGCTGCTGTAGCCCATCTGCCTCAAAGTTCGACGTACTGTGCGTTCAGAGATGCTCTTCTGCCTACCTTGGTTGTAACGGGTGGCAATTTGAGTCACTGTTGCCTTTCTATCAGCTCGAACCAGTCTGCCCATTCTCCTCTGACCTCTGGCATCAACAAGGCATTTCCGCCCACAGAACTGCCGCTCACTGGATGTTTTTTCTTTTTCGGACCATTCTCTGTAAACCCTAGAGATGGTTGTGCGTGAAAATCCCAGTAGATCAGCAGTTTCTGAAATACTCAGACCAGCCCTTCTGGCACCAACAACCATGCCACGTTCAAAGGCACTCAAATCACCTTTCTTCCCCATACTGATGCTCGGTTTGAACTGCAGGAGATTGTCTAGACCATGTCTACATGCCTAAATGCACTGAGTTGCCGCCATGTGATTGGCTGATTAGAAATTAAGTGTTAACGAGCAGTTGGACAGGTGTACCTAATAAAGTGGCCGGTGAGTGTATACTATAATTGTACTGTGCGGTGTGATTATTATTAGTGTATAGATATCTGATGATATACTGATAATAATCACACTGTATAATGGTAGTATCTATACACTGATAATAATCACACTGTATAATGGTAGTATCTATACACTGATAATAATCACACCGTATACTGGTAGTATCTATACACTGATAATAATCACACCGTATAATGGTAGTATCTATACACTGATATAATCACACCGTATAATGGTAGTATCTACACACTGATAATAATCACACTGTATAATGGTAGTATCTATACACTGATAATAATCACACCGTATAATGGTAGTATCTATACACTGATAATAATCACATCGTATAATGGTAGTATCTATACACTGATAATAATCACACCGTATAATGGTAGTATCTATACACTGATAATTAATCACATCGTATAATGGTAGTATCTATACACTGATAATAATCACACCGTATAATGGTAGTATCTATACACTGATAATAATTACACCGTATAATGGTAGTATCTATACACTGATAATAATCACATCGTATAATGGTAGTATCTATACACTGATAATAATCACACCGTATAATGGTAGTATCTATACACTGATAATAATCACATCGTATAATGGTAGTATCTATACACTGATAATAATCACACTGTATAATGGTAGTATCTATACACTGGTAATAATCACACGTATAAATGGTAGTATCTATACACTGATAATAATCACACCGTATAATGGTAGTATCTATACACTGATAATAATCAACACCGTATAATGGTAGTATCTATACACTGATAATAATCACACCGTATAATGGTAGTATCTATACACTGATAATAATCACACCGTATAATGGTAGTATCTATACATGATAATAATCACATCGTATAATGATAGTATCTATACACTTGATAATAATCACACTGTATAATGGTAGTATCTATACACTGATAATAATCACACCGTATAATGGTAGTATCTATACACTGATAATAATCACACCGTATAATGGTAGTATCTATACACTGATAATAATCACACCGTATAATGGTAGTATCTATACACTGATAATAATCACAACCGTATAATGGTAGTATCTATACACTGATAATAATCACATCGTATAATGGTTAGTATCTATACACTGATAATAATCACACCGTATAATGGTAGTATCTATACACTGATAATAATTACACCGTATAATGGTAGTATCTATACACTGATAATAATCACATCGTATAATGGTAGTATCTATACACTGATAATAATCACATCGTATAATGGTAGTATCTATACACTGATAATAATTACACTGTATAATGGTAGTATCTATACACTGATAATAATCACACCGTATAATGGTAGTATCTATACACTGATAATAATCACACCGTATAATGATAGTATCTATACACTGATAATAATCACACTGTATAATGGTAGTATCTATACACTGATAATAATCACACTGTATAATGGTAGTATCTATACACTGATAATAATCACACTGTATAATGGTAGTATCTATACACTGATAATCACATCGTATAATGATAGTATCTATACACTGATAATAATCACACTGTATAATGGTAGTATCTATACACTGATAATAATCACACTGTATAATGGTAGTATCTATACACTGATAATAATCACACTGTATAATGGTAGTATCTATACACTGATAATAATCACACTGTATAATGGTAGTATCTATACACTGATAATAATCACACCGTATAATGGTAGTATCTATACACTGATAATAATCACATCGTATAATGATAGTATCTATATACTGATAATAATCACACCGTATAATGATAGTATCTACACACTGATAATAATCACACCATATAATGGTATTATCTATACACTGATAATAATCACACCGTATAATGGTAGTATCTATACACTGATAATAATCACACCGTATAATGGTAGTATCTATATACTGATAATAATCACACCGTATAATGATAGTATCTACACACTGATAATAATCACACCGTATAATGGTAGTATCTATACACTGATAATAATCACACTGTATAATGGTAGTATCTATACACTGATAATAATCACACCGTATAATGGTAGTATCTATACACTGATAATAATCACACTGTATAATGGTAGTATCTATACACTGATAATAATCACACCATATAATGGTGGTATCTATACACTGATAATAATCACACAGTATAATGGTAGTATCTATACGCTGATAATAATCACACCGTATAATGGTAGTATCTATACACTGATAATAATCACACCGTATAATGGTAGTATCTATACACTGATAATAATCACATTATTATTTGCAGGAAAACATTTTCTTTTGTCCCTTCCTATATCTTATCGCTGCAGTGACGTACGGCTGTTACCATTTAGTCTTATTCTTTCCAATATATGTGAAATATTGTCACGATTGTCATATGTGTGAGATTTATCTAAATTTACTGTAGTGGAAGATAGACTCTTTACAGTGGGGATCTGCATGTCAGTCTCTCCAGTGTCCTCTAGTTTTTGTACTGGAAATCTCTGGCTTCTGTCATCACTGTACTCAGTAACAATGCCCTCTCTGTTGGCATACACTGGCACAGTGAGGTAAAGGTTGCCATGGTATTCCATGCCAGTCTGAATTGGTTCATTGTTATATAAGACGGAAGGAGGATAGGAGGTTGAACAGAAGGAAAGATGGTGCAATATTCAAGAGGGGTTTGGTTTATAAGCCCAATCATAGCAATTGTATGCAATAACGAGCTATAAATCTCCAGCTCCAATGTCTTTTATGTCACACTAGCAATATATGCTGTATATAGGGAGCAATGTTTGAGCCAACTTCTCATAAATACAGTGAAATCTCTCTGCAATGTGCCCATAGCAACCAGATTCCACCTTTTATTTTTCAGAGCGCGTTTGTAAAATGTAAGGTGAAATCTGACTGGTTGCTCTGGGCACATCGCCCCTATAGTTGTCAAATATTTCTACTCTACAAATAGTGGAAATAATTTCATTTTTTATATGGTTGGGAAAAAGAGACAAAGGTACGTTTAGTCTAATTTCTGTACTGAAATCAACACTAACTCCCCATCCTGGTGCCCCAACCATGTCATCATGCCGCTACCCCTAATACTGTGCCCACCATGCTTCCCTATGCCAACAAATACTATACTGCAAAAATAATAGTGCTATACAAAGTGTCCCCCACATAGTAATATTGCTCCCCAAATTCCCACCAATAGCAATAATTCTCTCCCAGAGTGTTGTTATTGGTAATAGTGCCCCCCTCATTGCCCCCAATAGTGATCATGCTCCACAAGTGCCCCTGTTAGTAGCAAATCTATATTGTACCTATATATATATATCGATATATCAATATATTTAGCTCCTCCATTCCGTCTGTAGTGCTTATATATATCGCGTCTCCATTCCTCACCCCCACATTCCCACCTGGTGTCGGTATATATCGTGCTCCTCTGGATGCCGCCCCCACTCCTCCACACACTCGCCATAGCACCAGTATATATATTGCTCTTCCAGTCCTCCCCCCAACCCCTGTAGTGCTAGTATATAGTGTTCCTCCAGTCCTCCCGTGTAGTTCCAGTATATATATTCCTCCTCCATCCCTTCCTTGAGGTGCTATATATTTATGTATACAATATGAATTGCCCCTCCAGTCCTACCTTTCTAGTGCCAGTATATATATTGCTCCTCCATCCCCCCATAGTGCCAGTATATATATTGTTTCTCTGTCCTATCCACTGTATTGCCAGTATATATATATATTGCTCCTCTGATATATATATATATACACTGTGTGCAGAATTCTTAGGCAAGTTTTATTTGAGAGGATTCTTTTTATTATTGAACAACTATGTTCTCAATCAACCCAAAAGACTCCAATATCAAAGATTATTATTTTTGGAAGTAGGAGTGTTTTTTTTTTTAGATTTGACTATCTTAGGAGGATATCTGTTTGTGCAGGTAACTATTACTGTGCAGAATTATTAGGCAACTTAATAAAAACCAAATATATACCCATCTCACTTGTTTATTTTCACCAAGTAAACCAATATAACAACACAAAATTTAGAAAGAAACATTTCTGATATACAAAAAAAAAAAAAAAAAAAATCAGTGACCACTATAGCCACCTTTCTTTACAATGACACTGAAAAGCCTTCCATCCATAGATTCTGTCAGTTGCTTGATCTGTTTACGTTGCGTGCAGCAGCCACCGCAGCCTCCCAGACACTGTTCCGAGAGGTGTACTGTTTTCCCTCCCTGTAGATCTCACATTTTATGAGGGACCACAGGTTCTCTATGTGGTTCAGATCAGGTGAACAAGACCTTTACTGGCCAGCCACGCTGTGGAGTATTTGGATGCATGTGATGGATCATTGTCCTGCATGAAAATCATGTTTTTCTTGAACGATACCGACTTCTTCCTGTACCACTGCTTGGAAAAGGTGTCTTACAGAAACTGGCAGTAGGTCTGGGAGTTGAGCTTCACTCCATCCTCAATCTGAAAAGGTCCCACAAGTTCATCTTTGACCCATACCAGTCTATACCAGTACCCCACCTCCACCTTGCTGGCGTCTGAGTTGGAGTGGAGCTCTCTGCCCTTTACTGATCCAGCCTCGGGCCCATCCATCTGGCCCATCAAGAGTCACTCTCATTTCATCAGTCCATAAAACCTTAGAAAAATCAGTCTTAAGATATTTCTTGGCCCAGTCTTGACGTTTTATCTTATGTTTCTTGTTCAAAGGTGGTCGTTTTTCAGCCTTCCTTACCTTGGCCATGTCCCTGAGTATCGCACACCTTGTGCTTTTTGATACTCCAGTAACGTTGCAGCTCTGAAATATGGCAAAACTGGTGGCAAATGGCATCTTGGCAGCTTCCCGCTTGATTTTCCTCAGTTCATGGGCAGTTATTTTGCGCCTTTTTTTTTTTCAACACGCTTCTTGCGACCCTGTTGGCTATTTGCCATGAAACGCTTGATTGTTCGGTGATCACGCTTCAAAAGTTTGGCAATTTGAAGACTGCTGCTTCCCTCTGCAAGACATCTCACAATTTTTGACTTTTCAGAGTCCGTCAAATCTCTGTTCTGACCCATTTTGCCAAAGGAAAGGAAGTTGCCTAATAATTAAGCACACCTTATATAGGGTGTTGATGTCATTAGACCACACCCCTCCTCATTACAGAGATGCACATCACCCGATTTACTTAATTGGTAGTTTGCTTTCAAGCCTATACAGCATGGAGTAGGACAACATGTATAAAAAGGATGATGTGATCAAAATACTCATTTGCCTAATAATTCTGCACACAGTGTGTATATATATATATATATATATATATATATATTGCACCTCCAGCCCCCTTCATAGTACTAATACATAGAGCCATGAGTTGCCATGTTGATGTGCAGGCTGTTGCGATCACTGCAACCTCCTGCACCAGGTCTGAGGTGGCACGATGATGTGGTCAAGAACTCCTGAGCCAGGATGCAGTCGTTTCTGAGCACATCATAGCACCACCATCGCAACCCAACTCAAGATGTTGTGATAATTTCATTGTGACCTCCTGCATGTTTTTTCAGGCTCATAGGCGTCAGGCCTAGTAGAGGCTGTACATCAGAGACTGGAGCCATTGGATGCTGTGTCCCAATGTAAACTGTCATCTGAGGTGAGATTGAGCAATGGGGAACGCCACTGGAAGAGGGCCTTTTTTAGGGATGGGGCCCTGAAGAAAATTCACTTTGGATATGAACCAATTGTGCCCGAATCGAAAGTTCTCCAATTGACCTTAAAATCGGTGATTGGCACTCTGAGGTCTCCTAGGGCTTTCTTTTTTGTCTTTTTTTTTTTTGGGGGTTCTCTCCCCTCCCACTTTTTATCAAAACTGGTGCAAAGAAATCTGGCTTAGTTGGCCAAAGCTACTAATCAGATTCCAACTTTAATTTGTCAGAGCTCTTTTGGAAAATGAAAGGATCAATCTGATTGGTTGATATGGACAACTAAGCCAGTTTTGTATTAGTTTTAATCCCCCTCACTGCTCCACTGGATTTGTTATGATTTTTAAAAATTAAAAAAACATTATAAACATTGTCCCTTATTAGGAGCAGATGCTTAATTGTGTTTAAACTCGGGAAAATAAACCAGTGGCTTGCTCTGAACAAGCAGTCCTAAAATGACCCTTTTCTTTGGGAGAAGCAGCATTATAGTACGGAACCTCATGGACAGGAGAAGTTTGGCTTTGTCAGAGGAGTACTAGTCACAGTAGAGATAGTAGCAGCATCAATAAATAGCCACTGTCAGCAATGGGAGATCTATTCATTGTCCTCAGCCGAAGATGTGTGAAAATCCTCACCAACCCATGCTTGATACACTTTCACACATGTAATGTTTTCTACACTTGTGGAGGACAATTTTGTTCGCTTCAGTGTGATGACGCCACCTTCCGTGTTGAATACACTCTCTGACAGTACACCCTAGCAAACTGGGACAGTTCCTCCTACTCCAAAAGTCCATGGGGTCAGGCGAGCAAGATGTGCCACTATTCTTCTTCCACTATCACTTGTTGCATCAGGAAGAGTGTTTGTAGATATATATATATATATATCAGGTGGGTGACATTGCTCATGCCGCTGTTGTCCCTACTGGCAAATCTAGTGGACTCTTCAAAGAGATCCATCTGTAGCAATATACTGTCCTCTGTAGTATATATACTCAGTGTACTGTCCTCTTCCATGTTAATTACATTACACAGTTTAGTGTCAGCTACAAAAATTAATGTTTTACTTTGCAAGCCTTCTACAAGATCATTAATAAATATATTGAAGAGAATAGGGTCCACTACTGACCCTTGTGGTACCCCACTAATGACAGTGACCCCACCAATACTGACCCTTGTGGTACCCCACTAGTGACAGTGACCCCACCAATACTGACCCTTGTGGTACCCCACTAGTGACGGTGACCCCACCAATATTGACCCCTGTGGTACCCCACTAGTGACGGTGACCCCACCAATACTGACCCCTGTGGTACCCCACTAGTGACGGTGACCCCACCAATACTGACCCCTGTGGTACCCCACTAGTGACGGTGACCCCACCAATACTGACCCCTGTGGTACCCCACTAGTGACGGTGACCCCACCAATACTGACCCCTGTGGTACCCCACTAGTGACGGTGACCCCACCAATACTGACCCCTGTGGTACTCCACTAGTGACGGTGACCCAATCTGAGTGTGTACCATTAATAACCACCCTCTGTTTTCTATCACTGAGCCAGTTACTTACCCATTTACTGAAGTAAAAAAAATGGTAGCTTGCACTAAGCCATGATCCATGTTTTGCAGACAGTGGCATACATAGAGAAGTAAGGGCCCCACAGCAACGATCAAACCAGGCCCCCCACACAGGACAGAAGGGTTTGTGCCTTAACCCTTTTCAATGACCCTTCGACCATTTTTCCACTGCTTCATTTGCTCAAAGTTGTTCCTTTAGAGCGTAGAGTCCTGACCAAGTTTTCACCCCAGTAGAAGAGGAGATAATCCCAACTAAGACTGGGCCCCATAGCAGTCGCATGGTTTGTCGCTATGGTAGTTACGCCCCTGTTTGCAGATCTGTGATTTGCAGACTGCGAAACTCTTATGGCTGTATGTGTGAACTGTAGAAGCTTTGCAACAGGTTTTTGGTTTAGAAAAAAACCACAATAGGATGGTCCCTTGTGTGCAACAAAAATATAAGCTATTATACTGCTGTTGATGCACTAAAATACATTTATTGCACATGCATAAACTGTAGAAGAAAATGTATCCTGCAACTAAAAACAAGTAGTGTACTGTCTCTATATGGATCTCTGTACAGCAGAGCAACAGACTGTATATACGTCAACAGCTTCATCCCTGGCTGTAACTTAGACATTAACTCACCCTATCCTCTCCTTAAAGGGTTATTCTCATTTTAGACAATGGGGGCATATCGCTAGGATATGCCCCCATTGTCTTATAGGTGCGGGTCCCACCGCTGGGACCCGCACCTATATCGAGAACGGAGCCCCCGAAGTGAATGAGGGCGCACTGCGCATGCGCAGCCGCCCTCCATTCATTTCTATGGGGCCGTCGGCTCCATAGAAATGAATGGGAGCCGACCGCGCATGCACGGCCCGGCTCCCATTCATTCCTATGAGCGGCGCGGGGAGCTGCGCCTGGTGGTGGCCGGACCCCCGGAAACCTGGGGTCCTCCAGGCGCAGCGCTCCCCGCTCCATTCTGGCTATAGGTGCGGGTCCCAGCGGTGGGACCCGCACCTATAAGACAATGGGGGCATATCCTAGCGATATGCCCCCATTGTCTAAGATGAGAATACCCCTTTAATGATAAAACATCACTTTCTACTTAGTAATTCAATCTAACTAAATATATATTCTTTCTAATCTCTCACACTGTCCCTGCAAGACCCTAAAATGGCTGGCCTGTGTCTTGGTATAGGTGCCACATTAGTGGCTGAGCTTACAATGGCTTCTGTGCTTCAGAACTAACATACAGCCTGATAGACCAGTCAATATCCTTCCCCTTGATTGGCTGTCAGGCTGACTGCAAAGCATTGTGGACAAGCCTGCCGACAAGGACCCTGCCCAGGATTATGTGATCCTCTTCATCTTTCCCGCCATTACCCTCACTTGTGTACTAAATTTTCACTGTAACATAGCAGGCGTCATTTTGCTTGACTCATCTGAAGCAAATAGTCTAAACTTCCGATTCATGTTACGAACCAGTGCCTTGAGCCCTACCTCCTCTAAGGGCGTTGTCTAAGTGAAGCCCCTCGATCTTCACAAAACCCCTGATGGTAGGGATAGACTTTCTGAGGGGAACACCAGGTCGCTACCTCTTGAGGAGGGTTGGAACACGAGGCAGCTGGTCCAGGCGGACCAGGAGATACCTGCAAAGGTACCAGAGGTACAGAGTAGTCAGAGGGCCGAGTCATTACCAGGAGCAACAATGCAGGACCGAAGGATGAGGCAGAGACGAAGTCAGACAGGTTATGGGTCACGGCAGGCGGCACAGGAACGAGTCAGGCAAACTGGGTCAGCAACGAGAAGGTCAATGCAGGCAGACAAGGATCAGGCGTGTAGCATAGTCAGATAACAAAGCAAGGGTCAGAACACAGGAACAGGTACAACCAAATGCAAGATAAGGACCTTGACATTCAGGCATCTGGGAAGAGGGCTGAGCGACTTAAATAGGGCCAGGGTTGGTGAATGAGGACACGTGATCCACTCACATGATTTAGCATGGTCACAAGATCAAACCACATGATCTAACCTGCTCCAGCCCAGAGGGAGTGATGTAAGGAACAAGAATGTTGTAGCCAGGGCTGAATGGAAACTCTGGAGTGGATCACAGTGCAACAGCACTTACACAGCCAGAGCCCAGGACTGCAGCGGTGAACGGGAAACACAAGCAGCAGCTCACCGCTGAACACGACGCCCAGGACGGCAGCAGTAAGCAGGGGAACAGCGGCGCACAGCAGCCGCTGTTACAATTCACTTAGAAGAAGAGATTTGTGAAGTTTGCAATTAATCCCTTTAAATCAAAATCAGAATCAATTCCCTCATCTCTAAATTAGATTTTTTGGATAAGGAAATTATTACTTTTTTTTTTTTTAAATCAGCTTTGGTTCTGCATCCAACCCAATATGTAGGGACATGTTGAAGGCCTATATCAGAGGTCTCCATATTCTCTAACATTCACTAAACATTAAAGAAGAACTCCCGCAAAAAATGAATTCCATGTCCTGCTAGAAATGTACATGGTGTAATCTGTAGTGAATGTCATTTTCTTACCACTGTCTGTATTTTTGAGTTATATCATCCTGTAGTTTCTTATCTGTGTCATGTGACTAGGAATCAGACCCACCAACTCACACATCATCTTATGTGTGGACAGGAAGTCTAATTCTCTATGCATTTCTATGGGAGCCTCACTTTCAGTCTCATAGGAATGAATAGAGAAGTGACTGGCTTCCTGCCCTGGGTCAGTTGGCGGTCAGGGAGTTGGTCACATGACCCAGCTACAATAAGAAGTGAGGGCATAACTCTCAATTACATTCTCTGATAAGAAGATTGCATTCACTACAGATCATATCATGCACCTTTCTAACAGGTCAGAGAATCAAATTTTTTGCGGGAGTTCTTCTTTAAAGAAATCAGCATTTCAAAAAGAAGAATTTGTAAGCCCAGGTGGAGTATAGCAACTTTCTACTACAATGGGCGAGTGAGAAATGAACGATATACGAGCATACACGTTTTGTTGGTTGTGGTTGCCCTGGTAGATTTTTGAGCTCATTGATCCATAATCAATCCATAACCTTTATTAGGTCACAAAATGTTGAGAACCCGGGGAGGTTAATTTACTTTTAAGGATTATTGTGTTGAACTACAAAGTTCCAAAATAGTTATCTGGGTCTGAGTGTGGTTAAAATATAACCTTTATTAAATGCCTCTTAAAAATATAATAAATTATGTTGATTGATGTATAGATGGATGGCTTAATAGAGCAGATAAGCAAGTACGCCATGATGAGGTCGATAAATAGTTATTGGTCAAGTGTCTCGTTCACAGTAACACAGGGTTAATATAAATGTCTTGTTGGTTGTCCCTACATGCTAACTCTAGAGCAGTACTAGACTGTTCCCTACTCTGGATCCTGAGTTGAGCACTCACCCTGAGAAGGGTGACCCTTAATCCGACTTTCAGTTTTTTTAAATAAACATTCAATAAAGATATTGTATTCAAAATATATAGGTCAGAACCAGATAATGAATAAGCGTCAAATTGAATGAAACAGCAAAAATGAAAGATTTTCATTGAGACCGTCAGGTGCTATAGATATCATTCTATAGATCCAGCGCATTCACATTGAAGAATCTGGCTATCCCACACCTCATAGCATACTTGTTCTATTAACCCATTGGTCTGATTCTTTTAATAATTTATATTTTAAGAAGTATTTAATAAAGGTTATATTTTAACTGCACTCACTCAAAGATTCCACTCTCTTTACAGTATATATAGGACAGCAATGCTAATTAATTCCCCATATACATTGCTTCTATTTATCTGTGCTTGGCTTCATATGTGGATAAAAGCAATTTCATGGAATTTACTGAAGATCAGGCTTGGAACATTTTAGAGTTCGTGGAGGCTCTAGTTGGAACACCAAATAATAAAACCCCAGGTCCAGATGGTTTGTCTTTTGATATATGACATAGGCATCAGGAATCAATGTTGCCGTTTTTGCTTTTTAAACCATCCAGTCTGTATTTCATTCCAATATCCCTTCTCCATCATGGAATGAGATGTTGATATCACTTATACCTAAAGCTGATAAGGATCCCAAATCATATAGATCCAAGCTTCACATTCCAAATCCCCAAGTAGGCCTTCTCAGCTACAATTCTGCATCATTAGATGTCTCTAAGAGCTGCCCTGACTCAAAAAGGTTCCTCTGGTAAGATGGTCACCTGTGGCTTCTTTTCTAAGTTCTTTTCTCCTGCATAAAGCTTCATTCACACGTCCGTATTTTTCTTCAATTTTTTACTAATTGTACATCCGCATCCGTTCCGTTTTGCCGCAAAAAAAAAAAACCTAAGGAGGAATATATGTTGGTAGGGTATTTCTTTCTATTTCCTGGAAACGGATCTGCAATTGCGGATGATATGCGGATGACATATTGATGCATTCCGCGTATCATCTGCATTTTTTGCGGACCCATTGACTATAATGGGACCATGGACCGCATATGAGGACAAAAGTAGGACAAGCTCTATCTTAATTGCGGATCCACATAACGGAACGGAACAACGGATGCGGACAGCACACGGAGTGCTGTCCGCATTTTTTGCGGAGCCATTGAAATGAATGGGTCTACATTCCATTCCGCAAATTTGCGGAACGGATGCGGATTATAACATACAGAGTGTTAATTGACCCTAAAACAACTATTCTACTGGGGACAGATAATTGCTTGCCTTCAAGTTAGCTCTTGACGAATGGTAAAATCTCCTGGAGGGCACCTGTCGTTCTGTTGTCATCTATACAAACCATAAAAATTTGACACATTTAAAATCAGCTCAATGTCTCGATCCTTATCAGGCCCAGTGGTCACTTTCCTGCCCCTTCAGTTCTTCTGACAGAATAGAGGAACCCCAACATATTGTCGATCCTGCCTGTATCATCTTTCTAGCACCTGTCTTGGTTAAAGACATTCCTCCATATGTTCCAATAATTAGAAAAAAAAACCTTGAGGCATAACTCTAAACTGGTTGGGACACTCCAGTTTCCTCAAAACACTGAGCCTTAGGGCTCATTCAGGCGGCCGTATGATTTCCGCAAAAATACGGATCAGTTTTTTTGCGGACAGTTCAACATGTCCGCAAAAAGAGGATCCGCATTTTTGCTGACAACATACGGCCGTCTGAATGAGCCCTTATTCTTTGATATTTATTGGTGGCTCTATTCGCTCCCAGAATGTCCAAGATTATGTTGCTTCTTGTTCTACCGTCACGCCGAATAAATCCACCATATAAAAGCAACATGTTAGGATACATTTTCTCACAGACCTACCTTCTATCTTCTGGAGGTTGAGTGTCCTTCCTACCTTTATTTATTTTACTCACTTAGATTGTGAGCTTCACTGGGGACAAGGAGTGATAATGTCTGTAAAACTCTGTGGAATATGTCAGCACTATAAAAGGTCCCCACATAAACACAGGTAGAACATACAAACTCCATGCAGATGTTGTATTCAGTCTTATTCAAACCCAGGATCCAGATAATATACCTGTCTAAAGGTGCTGCTGATCACCACATGAACGGGCGAAACGCTCATTCATCAGGTGAAATAGTTGTTTGTGTAAGCAAGTAAATTATTTTTTCTGGGCAGCAGATCCTGCTGTCTAAACAGTACTCTGCTGCCCCGAAACAATGCAGCTGTAAGAGAATGAACGATCACAGTAGCTTTCATACCATGGAGGTGATTGCTGCTTGTAAATGCAGCACTTCACCCCCACTGAACGAGTTAGCAGTAGTTGGAAGGAACGCCTTCTCGTGCCGTGTAAACCCAGCATGGGGGGAGGTGTTATGGCCTATTGGGATGTATTATAAGTATTGAACTATGTGAACTTGCCGGTGTTTCTGATGAAAATGTAACATTATTAAGGAGATATCGCTGGTTCAGTATCTCAATCTGTAACTTCATTCTGGAAATATTCAAGTGTCATAGTTTATCAGATTGTGACCATGTTCACTTGTTATTTTGTATTGTTTAGAAAATCTCAATAAAAATAATAAAGCAAAATAAAATTAAATAAATAAAAAAAAACACATGATGTTCAAGAGTCCAAGTACTCTTGGAGAAGAGGGACAACATTTGACAGAGCAAATCTGGCCTAAATGAGAGTCATGGATGTATCTAAAGTAGTTGGCAGGGAAAATGTCCCGGGTACTGCATTTTTTTAGGGAGCAACCACAAACCACTCTGCCTAAACCAGATATTATGACACAGGACTAGGTCAGTGAATTGGACATTTGTCCCGGGTGAAGGAAGGTCTGATCAGCCATGGTCTTCTCAAAGTAGTAATTTATTTGTGAGTGTCATGAACCAGCAGGTGTGGACCCACTGTGCCTCAAGCCCTACCTCCTCTAAGGGAGTTGTCTAAGTGAAACCCCTCGATCTTCACAAATACCCCTGATGGTGGGGATAGACTTTCCGAGGGGGAACACCAGGTCGCTACCTCCTGAGGAGGGTCGGGACACGAGGCAGCTGGTCCAGGGGGACCAGGAGATACCTGCAAAGGTACCAGTGTACAGCGGTGGTCAATAGGCCAGGTCGTATCCAGGAGAGACAATTGAGGACCGAAGGATGATGCAGAAGCGGAGTCAGACAAGCAAAGGGTCAGGGCAGGCGGCACAGGAACAAGTCAGGCAATCCGGGTCGGCAACGAGAGAGACAATGCAGGCAGGGATCAGGCAGGTAGCGGAGTCTGGTACACAAGCGGGAGTCAGAGCACAAACAGGAACACCACAACCTAAGACAAGGACCTTGACACTAAGGCATCTTGGGAGAGGGCTGAGCAACTTAAATAGGTCCAGGGTTGGTCAATGAGGACACGTGACCAACCCACATGACCTAGCATGGTCACATGATCAAAGCACATGATCAAACTTGCTCCAGCCCAGAGGGAGTGATGTAAGAACAAGGATGTAAGCCAGGGCTGGATGGAAACTCTGGAGCGGATCATAGTGCAACAGCACTACACAGCCAGAGCCCAGGACTGCAGCGGTGAACGGAACCACAAGCTCACCGCTGAACACGACGCCCAGGATAGCAGCGGTAAGCAGGGGTACAGCGGCGCACAGCAGCCACTGTTACAGTAAGGTTACTTATCGGGAGTTGTAACTTAGTATCTATTCAGAAAATGACACATTTCCTTTAATGTCCCCATACACATCCTGAAGATTTTACTGAGATTGTCTAATCTAATGTGTGTGGAGGTCTCCCGACTTCCCCAGTGGAAATCGTCAGGGAAAAGAAGGATCAAGTAGTTGCATTTCAGCATACCAGATCCTTAGTGCCTGAGATGTTGCCTACATACAGTATGTGTGGAGAGGTTGGAAGGAATAACTGAATGCTCATTCTAATGCAGGGGTAGGCAACCTTTGGCACGCCAACCGTTGTGAAACTACAACTCCCAGCATGCATAATTGCTCTCTTCTTCTCAGAACTCCCATAGAAATGAATGGAGTATGCTGGGAATTGTAGTTTCAAAACAGCTGGCTTGCCGAAGGTTACTGACCCCTGTTCTAATATGTATGACCAGCTTTATCTTTATTTTTGTCCACCAAAGGTTAGATGATAAGATTCCATTCACACATGGATCCATTAACTGCAGCGTTTTGGGTATTTGAGAGCACCTCTTTTCAATCATATGTACGGTGCTAGTCAGAGCATAATGGCATGACATCTTTAGGAAACCAGCAGTAAACTTGCACTAGCGGACCACAGACATAATATTTACTAAGGAAACCTATTTGTAGGCAATAAAACAAAGTCCCAAAGGTAATCCTATGGAGCGAGAGAATATGACTTGCTGCGTTTGTCCCCTCGTGTCTCTTTGGACACCATAGGATTTGAAAGGGAACAAAAATCAGTATGTCTACCCTTCATTTTTAAAGGGGTTTTCCGAGTTATATATATATTGATGAGCTATCCTCAGGATAGGTCATCAATATCAGATCGGCGGGGGTCCAACACCCGGCACCCCCGCCGATCAGCTGTTTGAAGAGGAGGCGCGCGCCGTATCAGTGCTGCCTCCTCTTCACTGTTTACATGCTGGCCGACACTGGGGTAGTGGTGAGTAGGTGTAATTACACCTAACTGCCCCATTCATTTCTATGGGAAGAATGGCTCCCAAGCGATTCTTCCCATAGAAATGAATAGGGCGGTGAGGTATAAGTACACCTACTCACCACTACCCCCGTTACGGCCAGCATGTAAACAGTGAAGAGGAGGCAGCGCTGATACGGCGTGCGCCTCCTCTTCGAACAGCTGATTGGCAGGGGTGCTGGGTGTCGGACCCCCGCCGATCTGATATTGATGACCTATCCTGAGGATAGCTCATCAATATATATAACTCGGAAAACCCCTTTAAGGAGAATCGTTATAAGCTTGCCTAGATTTGAGGCCATGTCTTACAGGATGGGAGGATTTTGTTTTTCATTTTGAAAAGTTTTGGCCAAGAAGGCAATGCTATATTGTTATAAGGCGACGCCTTTTTCCTCTTCTATAGGCCCATATTGAGCAACGTAAGAAAGACTTTCCAAACCATAGAGGTTTTTCATGGAATGACAGAGCTCTCAATAGTTAATTGAAAGATTGAACTTGCATAGAACAAGGAGTCATTTAGGAAAACAGCTTAAGGGCTCAGGCACACAAACGTATTTTCTTTCCGTGTCCATTCCGTTTTTTTGCTCAGTGTGCATTCCGTTTCCGTATGTCCGTATTTCTGTTCAGCTAAAAAATACAACACGTCCTATTATTGTCCGCATTATGGTCAAGGATAGTACTGTTCTATTAGGGGCAAGCTGTTCCGTTCCGCAAAATACGTAATGCACACGGATGTCATCCGTATTTTTTGCGGATCCATTTTTTCATACGGTCGTGTGCATGAGGCCTTACGGCTTATGCACACGAAAGTATTTTCTTTCTGTGTCCGTTCTGGGTTTTTTTGCGGACCGTATGTGGAACCATTCATTTCAATGGGTCCGCAAAAAAAACAGAAGGTACTCCGCGTGCATTCCATTTCTGTATGTCCGTATTTCCGTTCCATAAAAAAATACGGACAACGATAGGACTGTTCTATTGGGGACATCATCCGTATTTTTTTTGCTGATCCGTTTTTTTCATATGGTAGTGTGTATGAGGCCTAAGGTTTAGAGCAATTATTGGGGTGAACTTAAAGGGGGTTGTTCCATGAAAAGTATTACTATGCAACGAATAGAGCATTTCAAATAACGTATTATTGCAATATACATGCAAGAAAAATACTGTTAGGTTTTTTATTCATTATACATTTTTCTCTCTGGTAGCGCCCCCTGCTGTTTCTCATGTGGCTGAACTTCTGGTCCACCTTCTCCTGCCTTCAGTGGTGGACTGACTTGCTGTGTAGCTTCACTGATCTCTTCCTCCTCTATTAGTCAGCTTAGTGATCAAATAGTCAACTGGCCCAGACAACATTCATTCATCCTTACTTGTAAATTTGTAGTGCCATTTATTTGGGATCGCGGGACATATGCGTGAGGTAATATTTTCTATACAGGGGGATGAAAGAGTTAAGAGTTAATTGCAATGCATGTGCTTGGTGGTCACAAATGTTGAGCTGCTGCCCACCCACAGAAAGGGAAAAGACAAGTTTTCCAGATACTGAAAGTAAAAAAGGTGAACGTTGCGCTGGTGTGCATTATTATTAATATATACAGTACAGACCAAAAGTTTGGACACACCTTCTCATTCAAAGATTTTTCTGTATTTTCATGACTATGAAAATTGTAGATTCACACTGAAGGCATCAAAACTATGAATTAACACATGTGGAATTATATACTTAACAAAAAAGTGTGAAACAACTTAGTGTGACTACCTCTTGAAGCTCATCAACAGAATGCCAAGAGTGTGCAAAGCAGTAATCAAAGCAAAAGGTGGCTACTTTGAAGAACCTAGAATATAAGACATATTTTCAGTTGTTTCACACTTTTTTGTTCAGTATATAATTCCACACGTGTTAATTCATAGTTTTGATGCCTTCAGTGTGAATCTACAATTTTCATAGTCATGAAAATACAGAAAACTCTTTGAATGAGAAGGTGTGTCCAAACTTTTGGTCTGTACTGTATATATAATTTTTTTTTTTTTTTTTTTTTTTACTGGCACAACCGCTTTAATGGACACCTAGCAAAAGAGGGTTTTTTAATGTTCTTTTGGACTGTCCTGGAGCTTACATACGTGTGCATTCCGAGCCAGGTTTGGGCTTTTTAGGGGTGTGTCCTGAGTATACTGTGATGTCACGTCCATTGGTCACATGGCTTTTTGTGCAGCTCAGTCTCATTAAATTGTATGGGATTGATCTGCAATACCAAGTATGATTGTTATAAGTATGGCGGTGTGATTGGTTTAGTAAGAAGAGGCTGCAGCTTTCATCCAGGACCCCCACTGATCAGATACTGATAACCTATTCTGAGGAAAGGGCACCAATATTTAACTCCCAAAAAAACACTTTCAGATTTTTTTAAAGCATAGTTTAAATGTTAAATACAGGTTACTGGGATAACTACATGTGCTGGGTTGGGCACCCATAGACATCAATTTAAAGCTGACTCTATGCTCAGGTGACACACCGTTCTTCTTTGAGCGTATATATACGTAACCATAAGTGCATTAGGTTCTCAATCAATGGGTTATGTACCCAGGGAGTACATGTCATGTCTTAAGGTGTATTTGTACTGTCCTTTTAATAATGAGTTTTTTCCAGGGTCTCTCAATCCCAAGAACATACCAGTAGGTTCAGGGCCGCTTCTGCCATGAGGCGAGATGAAGATCTCACCTCAGGCGGCAGTTTTATGTAATTCTGAGGGTCGGCATCCACACAGCAGTTAAACACTGCTGGTGGATGCGCTGCGCTCCCCATCAGCTTCTTGTGCCCCCCTCAGACCTCAGATCAGCCCACTCAGCCACTTAAAAAAACCATACTTACCTGTTCTGCGCTGCCCTCAGGTTCCGCGCTCCACTGTCTTCCCTTCCGGCGCACACTATGACCTTACGCAGCGTCAGGTCATAGTGCGCTCCGGAAGGGAAGACAGTGGAGCACGGGAGCTGAGGGCAGCGGCAGCGCAGAACAGGTAAGTATGTTTTTTTTTAAGTGGCTGGGTGGGCTGATCTGAGGTCTGAGGGGGGCACAAGGCACAAGACGCTGGTCTGAGGGGGGCACAAGGAAGGCACAAGATGCTGATCTGAGGTCTGATGGGGGCACAAGACGTTGATCTGAGGTCTGATGGGGGCACAAGACGTTGATCTGAGGTCTGATGGGGGCACAAGACGCTGATCTGAGGTCTGATGGGGGCACAAGACGCTGATCTGAGGTCTGATGGGGGCACAAGACGCTGATCTGAGGTCTGATGGGGGCACAAGACGCTGATCTGAGGTCTGATGGGGGCACATTGTGTTGATCTGAGGTCTGATGGGGGCACAAGACGCTGATCTGAGGTCTGATGGGGGCACATTGTGTTGATCTGAGGTCTGATGGGGGCATAAGACGCTGATCTGAGGTCTGATGGGGGCACAAGACACTGATCTGAGGTCTGATGGGGGCACAAGACGCTGATGCGAGGTCTGATGGGGGCACAATGTGTTGATCTGAGGTCTGATGGGGGCACAAGACACTGATCTGAGGTCTGATGGGGGCACAAGACGCTGATCTGAGGTCTGATGGGGGCACAAGACGCTGATCTGAGGTCTGATGGGGGCACAAGACGCTGATCTGAGGTCTGATGGGGGCAAGGGAAGGGGTCGCCATTTCATTTTTTGCCTCAGGCAGCAGAAAACCTAGAAGCGGCCCTGAGTAGGTTCATCATAACAGTAATACAGTAGTCCAAATATAATACTATATTCTTTTATCTTTTTCTATGCTTATAGATTTTGTTAACTGGAGTAAGGGTCCTATTGCACCTGCAGATGAAGGAAGCGATTGTCGGGAAAGAAGTGTTCCTTTCCGACAATTGCTTGTTCTCTAGCGGGGGAGACTGCTGCTACTACATGCAGCAATCTCCTATTCAGTATAAGGCCCTGTTCAGACGGCCGTATTTTTGCGGGTCCGCATTACTGCGGACCCGCAAAAATACGGGGGCCACCCGGCGTGTGTTCCGCAGCACTCGGAACACACGCCGGGCAGCCCCATTGAAAATGCCTATACTTGTCCGTGCGTACGGACAAGAATAGGACATGTTCTATCTTTTCTTACGGAGCCGCGGTTCAGCAAGATAGCGTGCCACCCTTAGAGGTGAACGGGCCCGCCCCTATTCCGCAAATTTGCGGAATAGGTGCGGACCCGTTCACACGGTTGTGTGAACAGGCCCTAAGGAGGAGTAATCACTAATGCCATTACTCATCCCCATACTGGATCTCTGTTTACTGGCAAATCAAGATTTTCAAACCTGCTAAAAGATTCTAATTACCTGATGAACTACAAGGGGGCATTAGAGCTACAGGGGGCACTGCAGGAGGGACATTATGGTTATATTAATTACTTGAGATACTGTAAGGGCATTATTATTATTATTAGACACAATATGTAGGCATTGCTACTAATGGGGGCACACTTGGGGAGTATTATTACTTTTGGGGGCACTATTACTAATGAGGGCAGTCTGGGAGCACTATTGCTACTATCTGTATAGCACTGTCATTTCTGACAGTATAGTGTTTGTGGGCATGGGAGAGCACAGTGGGCGCAGCATTAGGAGTAGCAGCAGGATGACAGTGAACTGTATAAATTTGGGGGCTGATTATTCTTCTTACTCTTATGTGGCAGAGGGGGCTACACACAACTGACCAAAGACGTCTGCCCATGCCCTAACCAAGCAGAGAAGAAAAGGGAAGTGATGACTAAATGAAATCCGTGGAGACGTAACATGTACGTCACTGGATCTGACTGCTTCTTTTAAATGTGTTATCGTCTCTTTATTAGTGGGTAGGGTCACTTTTAATTGATTTGGGAGGGGGGGCATTACGCATTTTGCCTAGGGCGCTGAACTACCTTGTTCAGTCCCTGCTTCTAGTTACAGTTTTTGTCCCAAATATGATAGTGTCTGGTAATTCAAGGTATTCAAGGAGATGGTTTTAGCTTTAATTCAAGGATTCTGGCCCAAAAGTGTTCACAAACACCACTGAATTTATTGGCATTAATACTTTTTTTGCCTCAAACTTTTTTTATTGCCTGTAAATGGGCAAACTTTTTTATCCATATCATTTATCTATGTTCTGCCAAGTGCCAGTCTGTACCATGATCTGACTATGTGTTCGACACATTCCCAAATATATATATATATATATATATATATATATATATATATATATATACATATACACTCACCGGCCACTTTATTAGGTACACCTGTCCAACTGCTCGTTAACACTTAATTTCTAATCAGCCAATCACATGGCGGCAACTCAGTGCATTTAGGCATGTAGACATGGTCAAGACAATCTCCTGCAGTTCAAACCGAGCATCAGTATGGGGAAGAAAGGTGATTTGAGTGCCTTTGAACGTGGCATGGTTGTTGGTGCCAGAAGGGCTGGTCTGAGTATTTCAGAAACTGCTGATCTACTGGGATTTTCACGCACAACCATCTCTAGGGTTTACAGAGAATGGTCCGAAAAAGAAAAAACATCCAGTGAGCGGCAGTTCTGTGGGCGGAAATGCCTTGTTGATGCCAGAGGTCAGAGGAGAATGGGCAGACTGGTTCGAGCTGATAGAAAGGCAACAGTGACTCAAATTGCCACCCGTTACAACCAAGGTAGGCAGAAGAGCATCTCTGAACGCACAGTACGTCGAACTTTGAGGCAGATGGGCTACAGCAGCAGAAGACCACACCGGGTGCCACTCCTTTCAGCTAAGAACAGGAAACTGAGGCTACAATTTGCACAAGCTCATCGAAATTGGACAGTAGAAGATCGGAAAAAACGTTGCCTGGTCTGATGAGTCTCGATTTCTGCTGCGACATTCGGATGGTAGGGTCAGAATTTGGCGTCAACAACATGAAAGCATGGATCCATCCTGCCTTGTATCAACGGTTCAAGCTGGTGGTGGTGGTGTCATGGTGTGGGGAATATTTTCTTGGCACTCTTTGGGCCCCTTGGTACCAATTGAGCATCGTTGCAACGCCACAGCCTACCTGAGTATTGTTGCTGACCATGTCCATCCCTTTATGACCACAATGTACCCAACATCTGATGGCTACTTTCAGCAGGATAATGCGCCATGTCATAAAGCTGGAATCATCTCAGACTGGTTTCTTGAACATGACAATGAGTTCACTGTACTCAAATGGCCTCCACAGTCACCAGATCTCAATCCAATAGAGCATCTTTGGGATGTGGTGGAACGGGAGATTCGCATCATGGATGTGCAGCCGACAAATCTGCGGCAACTGTGTGATGCCATCATGTCAATATGGACCAAAATCTCTAAAGAATGCTTCCAGCACCTTGTTGAATCTATGCCACGAAGAATTGAGGCAGTTCTGAAGGCAAAAGGGGGTCCAACCCGTTACTAGCATGGTGTACCTAATAAAGTGGCCGGTGAGTGTATATATACTGTATATATATATATATATATATATATATATATATGTTGCTCACCCTATGTGCCTTGCATGGGTCTCAACAATGCCTTCTGACCTTCGTCAACAGGACTTTCGACCACAAGAATGTCATGCACTCAAGACTTTTAAAATACTCATGAATGGAAAAGCAAGGAGCAACATTGCCAACCATCAGTAAATTGACAAGCTGTCCATAAACATAGTGAACTTTTGGGTAGTGTCCAGGGTGTAAAAAAAGACATCTGTAATCCTCTTAAAAGCTGTTCTCTGCAGATCCATATGGGCACCATTGATATCAGTATCCCAATTAAGTAAAAATGCAGTTGACTTGACCCTGTTTGTTGTGTTAGAACTTTACAATTCTCATTAGATAATGTAAATGTATTCCTATTCATATTCTTCTTATAGGCACGTATCACTTTTTATTTTAGATATTCTCATGTGGCCTTAACAAATTTTCAGGAAAAAAACAAAAATTGAGCTCGACAAAGCTGCACAGGAGATTCGTGCTGTATTTGTGAAATGCTCAAAGCAGCCAATCTAACACCAATGATCATATAGTAGAAGGACCAGGGTCCTCAAACATAACAGGATCCACATTTAGAGAGAAGGCTGAGGCACAAAGAAAACAAAATTGAACAGCTGTAAAATCGAAGGACATCTAATATGTTACTAAAAGTAGAAATATTTGAAATAAAAATTGAAAAAAATGAAAAGCTGGAGATCATATCTCCTAGGAATAATGCATTAAAATGATGGTGGGCGTTAAAAAATATACTCACATTGACAAAAAAGTACCGCATTAAGAAGATATTGTTTGAATCGAATGAAACTTTCTATGTGTGATAATGATGGTATATGGAAGTGGTTACAGTATTAGAGAGAAAGGAGAAGTTTATTGGGGAAATTTGTACAAGTGAAAGGTGGCTGTTGTACTGTGTTGGGAGCCTCTGGCCTAGATACAAGATGAGATATGGCCTCTAGCCTGGATACAAGATGAGATACGGCCTCTAGCCTGGATACAAGATGAGATATGGCCTCTAGCCTGGATACAAGATTAGATACGGCCTCCAGTCTGGATACAAGATGAGATACGGCCTCTAGCCTGGATACAAGATGAGATACGGTCTCTAGCCTAGATAAAAGATGAGATACGGCCTCTAGCCTGGATACAAGATGAGATATTACCTCTAGCCTAGATAAAAGATGAGATACGGCCTCTAGCCTGGATACAAGATGAGATACGACCTCTGGCCTAGATACAAGATGAGATACGACCTCTAGCCTGGATACAAGATGAGATACGGCCTCTAGCCTTGATACAAGATGAGATACGGCCTCTAGCCTAGATAAAAGATGAGATACGGCCTCTAGCCTGGATACAAGATGTGATACCACCTCTGGCCTGGATACAAGATGAGATGCGGCCTCTAGCCTGGATACAAGATGATATACGACCTCTAGCCTGGATACAAGATGAGATACGGTCTCTAGCCTAGATAAAAGATGAGATATGGCTTCTAGACTGGATACAAGATGAGATACGGCCTTTAGCCTGGATACAAGATGTGATACGACCTCTGTCCTGGATACAAGATGAGATACGACCACTAGCCTGGATACAAGATGAGATACGGTCTCTAGCCTAGATAAAAGATGAGATATGGCCTCTAGACTGGATTCAAGATGAGATACAGCCTCTAGTCTGGATACAAGATGAGATACGGCCTCTAGCCTGGATACAAGATGAGATACGGCCTCTAGCCTGGATACAAGATGAGATACGGCCTCTAGCCTGGATACAAGATGATATACGGCCTCTAGCCTGGATACAAGATGAGATACGGCCTCTAGCCTGGATACAAGATGAGATACGGCCTCTAGTCTGGATACAAGATGAGATATGGTAGGGCATGGAAGCATGTAGGTTCTGTATGGTATCTTGTGGCACATTTGCCCAGAGATCTTGTGGCTGGGCCTGTAGGTTGCTGAAGCTGGTCTCATCAAAGCTCGATTGGCAATAAATTTGGTGACCGGGCAGACAAAGAAGTTTTGTAATCTGGAGTAGACATCCTAACACATGTGGCCGCAGGATGTCCTGCACATATCACTGAGCTGTTAGAATCCTATGTAACAGTATTAGGGGTGAGCATAGTTTGCTATGGCTCCCCAGATCATCTCACCAGCGTACCGGACAGTGTACCGCTCCACAGCAAAGGCCGGATTGATGCATTTACCACAAAGCTTCCGTACCTGACCACTGTTGGATCCCACACATAAGCTCCTGGAAATGGTCAGGGCAGAGACAGGAGTGTGTAATGAAGATGGACCATGAAGATGGGAGCTGCTGATGGTTTTCAGCAGATTAAATGATCCTATGTACTGATAGTCTGTCTTGGCCATCCAGAGTCTATTCGCCGTGTGTGTGTGCGCCCTCACATAATCACTGCTCCCAACATCTCCTAACAGCTAGGTCAGAAATAACTATCCTGTTTCTTTCTGAGTAATGATGCTCCCCTCTCAAAGTCTGTCACCTGGCCAACATGTCTTTGATTTCATCATAGAAGCATGTCCAGCAGTTAATGATCTCTCACCAAGAGGTACAATACCCAAAAGTAAGCTCTGACAGCCCTTTTATAGGGCAGCAGGGGTAGCACATGACCCAGTGTCTAATCCAGGGATGGCTATCCTGAGGCTCTCCATCTGTTGCAAAACTACAACTCCCAGCATGTCCAGACTGCCAACAGCTATCAGCCTACAGCAGGGCATAGAGGGAGTTGTAGTTTTACAACAGCTAGAGTGCCGCCACTTGGTCATCCCTGATCTAATCAGACCACACTTGTAATCATTTACAAACCTGCCTGAGACATAACTGCATGCCGAGTTTTACAACAATCTGACACCTCTATCTGGATGCGGTATTTTTTTTTGTCAGTGAGTGTATATGATGATATAGAAGTTTCGCTTAGCTTAAAAAAAGCTTAGCCTCCAATAATGACCAATATCCATGAATAATAACCAAAATTTACTTGACGAAAAATTGTCCCTTTTCCCTAACTTTCCAATATATTTCCAAAAATATGAAAAGATGGAAAAAATGAAATTAATCTACTACATTATATACTTATTTAATAATTACATAATAAACTCAGAAGAGCTTAGAAGGTCAGTCATGCCTTCACCTGTATTCTTAAAGGTAAAGCAATATTTTACAATCTCTGTACTTTCCTGAAGAAAAAAATTGAAAAAATAATTTAATACATTATATTTATCATTTAATATTTTATATAATACTCGTATAAAGAATTATATAGGAATGATAAAACTAGGCCTTCAGTTATTAAACTTACGCCTTAATAAAAATCTAAGAATATTTTTTTTTACAAAAAACGTAAGCCAATTAGTAAATAAAGTAAATGTCATAAGATGACGGCTGTATTTATTTCGGGTTTGTAAACCAATTAAAAACACAAAAGGAAGAGTAAAAGGAAAGACTCCTTTATTGTCACAAAACCGGGTTATACAGAAAGCTAGCTGACATTCTCTAATCCCGCTCATCATCAAGCATGGTGATTATTTAAAAACATAAAAACATATATAAAATATTCGACCCTGCCCATAAATAAACCACCAAAGTAAAGTGTGAAGGAAAAGAATGAGATGCTGTAAATCACAAAACCACT
Source organism: Rhinella marina (assembly GCA_900303285.1). Lineage (NCBI taxonomy): Eukaryota > Metazoa > Chordata > Amphibia > Anura > Bufonidae > Rhinella > Rhinella marina. Next base: position 479,409 of record ONZH01012873.1, read on the forward strand.
AATAACCGAGATAGGCAGTCATATATCGGTTTATAAATCCACCTCGGTACAAAGGTGGCGGGGATCCAAAATATTTCCAGCATTGTTTAAGGAAGAAAAGTTTAGGGGCCAAAAATGACTGTACATTTACATCAAACCTACAGAATCCCATTTCATACAGTATACAATGTTCATTATTTTCAAACCCAAGCACTGCTCATTTTCCAGGGAGGACACAACATTTTTAAGCGATTTTGGCAAGAATTTTTTTTCTTTTGTAATTTCTAACAAAGTTCTCGCTATAAGCACGAAACATATTATGTCATTGTTCAGTAGGGGAATAATAGAGAGACCACATTCCAGGGCTCTGGTATCCGCCAGCAAGGCAATGCATTCACACTGAACTGAAAAAAAAGGAACAACTTGGAAGTAGAGAAAGAGAGGGCCGTGTCGGAGAGAAGAGCAGTAAAGAGCTGAGCCTGCTGCTCCACGAAATAAAACTGTGCTCCAGTAAAAGTTCCATCAGATTGGGTTACAGTATATACTTATTATACTCAGTTCTTCTGTAATAAGAGGGAAATGTTCCACTAAGAGAACTGGTCTGAACTTTATTTTTGAAAAACTGGCAGAGTTCACCACAGTAGTGCTTTACCAGAACAAGCTCTGCACAACTGGGACACGTTGGACACCCAGATATGTCAAACTGCCAACTTATTCAGTGTCAGGCTGGCTCTTTGATTTGTATGAGACCAGCTGAGGAGGCAAAGTGCTTCCGAGAGAGAAACAGACGAGATCACACCAAAAAATTTTGGACGGACGCGGCATTTAGAATTTATTGTAAGTACAAAACCAGATTTACATCGTGGAACGAAGCTTAAACTAAAATATCCGGCAACTTTGTCCATAAAAAGAATACTGATCCAAAAATTTATGGAGGGACCTAGATACTTCTGGAATAGAAATCCCCAATACATTAGAAGAGCGATGGATGAAGGAATACAGAGCTGGAAACATCACAACTGAAATATAGGTCCAAACAGAAGATGATATAAATACTAACCCAGATATATCGGAAGCAGAATATTGTATAAACATGGACCCGGATATAACAGAAGACCCAGATATATCAGAACCCAAATATAATATAAATACAGACCCCTATATATCAGTGCCAGACTATAAGAGCAGACCCAGATATATCAGAACCAGAATATAATATTTTTTAAATATGGACTCAGGTACATCGGAACCAGAATATAAATACAGACCCAGATATATCAGAACCGGAATATTATGTATTGTAAATATTGACTCAGGTACATCTCAGCCTGAATATACTATAAATATATATCCGTATATAACATAAATATCGATGCAGATATATCAGAACCAGAATATCATACATATATGGACTCAAATATATCAGAAATAACATATAAATATGGTTCAGGATATATTGTAACCAGAATAGATATATAGAGCATATAACATAAATATGCATAGAAATATATCAGAACCAGAATATATAGACCCCGATATATCAGAACCAGCAAATAATATAAATAAGGATCCAGATATATCAGAACCAGCATATAATATAAATATGGATCTAGATATGTCAGGGTCAGAATGTAATAAAAATAAAGCCAAAAGATATGTCAGAACCCTTATATAATACAGATAGGGATGCAGATATATAATTACATGCTGAGATATGCTGTACTGTATGAGAATGTGTTATTGAAAATGCATGTAGATACAACCAGTCCGAAGTGTAGTAGAATCGGAGAATAATGGACATGTGGATATATCAGAACCAGAATGTAATATCAATACAGATGAAGAGATGTCAAAACTATAATATCCATATTGACCCAGATATAGTTGGACTGTAAAATAATATATAAATACTGATCTAGATATATTGCTGCAGGGAATCTAATAAAAAATGGAGCAAGACATCAGAACCACAATATATAATGAATCAAGATCCACATATATCAGAATCATCAATAATACAGCTCCAGAAGTGTAATACCATATAAATACAGATTCAGTGTCTGACCCAGAATATAATATTTATTTCAGTACCATATATATATATATATATGAAAACTGGAATATTATATAAATACAGATCCATCAAACCCAATATATTTTAAAACTATGGACCCAGGTATGTCGGAAGCAGAGTATAATATAAATACAGACATAAATAAAGCTGAAGAAAATTATAACTATGAATTTAGATCACCATTGTAAATAAAGATTCAGATATATCATTTCAGGAATGAAATAGAAATACAGGTCCGGATACATCAGGACCAGAACAGAACCTCAGTATAGGATAAATGCAAATCCAAATATATCAGAACCAGAATGTAATATAAATACAGGCCCATATATATCAGAACCAGAATGTAATATAAATACAGGTCCAGATATATATCAGAACCAGAATGTAATATAAATACAGGCCCAGATATATCAGAACCAGAATGTAATATAAATACAGGCCCATATATATCAGAACCAGAATGTAATATAAATACAGGTCCAGATATATCAGAACCAGAATGTAATATAAATACAGGTCCAGATATATCAGAACCAGAATGTAATATAAATACAGGTCCAGATATATCAGAACCAGAATGTAATATAAATACAGGCCCATATATATCAGAACCAGAATGTAATATAAATACAGGCCCATATATATCAGAACCAGAATGTAATATAAATACAGGTCCAGATATATATCAGAACCAGAATGTAATATAAATACAGGCCCAGATATATCAGAACCAGAATGTAATATAAATACAGGCCCATATATATCAGAACCAGAATGTAATATAAATACAGGCCCAGATATATCAGAACTAGAATGTAATATAAATACAGGCCCATATATATCAGAACCAGAATGTAATATAAATACAGGCCCAGATATATCAGAACTAGAATGTAATATAAATACAGGCCCATATATATCAGAACCAGAATGTAATATAAATACAGGTCCAGATATATCAGAACCAGAATGTAATATAAATACAGGTCCAGATATATCAGAACCAGAATGTAATATAAATACAGGTCCAGATATATCAGAACCAGAATGTAATATAAATACAGGCCCATATATATCAGAACCAGAATGTAATATAAATACAGGCCCATATATATCAGAACCAGAATGTAATATAAATACAGGTCCAGATATATATCAGAACCAGAATGTAATATAAATACAGGTCCAGATATATCAGAACCAGAATGTAATATAAATACAGGCCCAGATATATCAGAACCAGAATGTAATATAAATACAGGCCCAGATATATCAGAACCAGAATGTAATATAAATACAGGCCCATATATATATCAGAACCAGAATGTAATATAAATACAGGCCCAGATATATCAGAACCAGAAAGTAATATAAATACAGGCCCATATATATCAGAACCAGAATGTAATATAAATAAAGGCCCATATATATCAGAACCAGAATGTAATATAAATATGGGTCCAGATATATTAGAACCAGAATGTAATATAAATACAGGCCCATATATATCAGAACCAGAATGTAATATAAATATGGGTCCATATATATCAGAACCAGAAAGTAATAATGAGAACCAGAATAAAATTCAAATACAGACCCAGATGTGTTAGGACCTCCAAATATATCAGCACCAAAATATAGCTTAAATATAGATCTAAATATATCAGAACCAGAATGTAATATGAATATGGTTCCATATATATATATATATACACCCTGATGTATTAGAATTGTAATATATCATAAACATATATCCAGATATTTAAGAGCCAGAATGTAATATTTATGTTACATTCTGGTTCTTAAATATCTGGATATATGTTTATATGCAATATATCATAAATACAGGTTCAGGATCTCAGAAGTAGAACCTACTTTATATACAGACCTGGATATAACAGTAGCAGAATGTAATGTAGTGTGGTATTGTACATACATAAATATCCTCACCTAGATACATTGTAACCAGAATATATTATGCATCCACACCCTGATATTTTGGAATATTTAATAATTCACACCCAGCTGCAGTGGAATATATTATAAGTATCCACAAGGGAATATGTAGAATTATTCTGGAGTTGCTAAAAAGCCTCCAGATGCGCATCAGCCAAATACACTATATATATAAAACTGACAGTCCTGGCCCATATATACACTGGACGTATTGTACTTAGTCCAAGAGCAGCACGTGATATATAGACAATAATAGAAATACAGATCCAGATACCATAACCGTAGAAAGGTAGACCCAGGCCCACCAGAACCATGATATCATGTACATAGAGATCCGAATATAATAGAAATACAGACCGGATAGGACTTTGATATATCAGAACTATAATTTCATATACAGTAAGACAGACCGACATATATCAGAACCGGGAAAAACCCGACCCAGGATTTAATATTAATATACATCTAGATACATGTATATCAGAACCAGAATGTACTATATAACAGAGACGCAAATAAAGAAAACTCAGGACATAATAAATATGGATCTAGATATATCAGAGCCAGAATATATGACCCAGCCCAGATATACCAGAACCGGAGTATAATAATAATCTTTATATAACACCAACATATTCCGCAGCGTTTTATCATCAGAGGGTTCGTGAAAAAATCAGACATCGCATTGTGGTAAACAAGTCAACAATTAAAACAAGAGGAGAGAGGGCTCTGCTCACAAGAGCTTACAATCTATGAGTGACGTAATGTTAATGTAGGCTCAGAAATGAAGTTATTACAGACCAAGATGGATCAGGACTCAGAATACAATATAAAAACTAACCCACATACGGTACTGTGGTCCCCGAAGATACAATGGCCTCAGGAGACGTATCTTCATGGTCTTTCCTGAGCCATCATTGAATCTAGACTCAACATACAATGAGATCCAGCCAAACAACATGACCATTTTTCTGGTAGCACACCTATATGGACATCTAACAGCTCCTTTTTACAGTACAGTGCGGTCCTGTTAGCGCCCCCTGTCTGTGCTGGGGTGAGCTGCTCCTTTGGATGTCAGGTGAGGACGGCTCCATGTTATTTTTTAGGTCCACTGTCTGCTGTACAGGACCCTGAAGAAGCTCCTGTCCTCATCATAGAAAGTGACTTCCAGCTATTCCTGCTGTATCTGCAGTAGTTATCTGCTTATTTTTCTTATATCTTCATTTTCTATTATCTTGGGATGACATTTTGAGGCTTTGGAGCCAATTACCAGATATTCAGACAGACAGATCGATACGAGATGGATATACAGATAGATATTAGATAGATACATATTAGATGGATAGATAAATGGAAAGATGATAGATAAAAAGAAGATAGATAATATATAAATAGCGATACGAGATACTGTAGATAGATATGAGATGGACATAAAGAAAGATAGATATGAGATAGATAAATAGATAGATATGAGATAGATAGATGAAAGATAGATATGAGATAGATATTAGATAGATAGATAGATAGATAGATATGAGAAAGATAGATTGGTAGGTAGGAAGATAGATATTAGATAGATGAAAGATAGATAGATATGAGATAAATGATAGATCGATAGATATGAGATAGATAGGTAGATAGATAGATAAGACTGATAGATTTGCTCCTAAACTTTCTGATTTGAAAATCTATTTCCCCATCATTAGGATACATTGGGCAGATGAATATTGTGTGTCTGGCGTTTGCTATGGACAAATCTTCGGATACATTTTCCTGTTGTCTTGTAAGGGACGGGGGCCTGCTGAATCCGGCATTTTGTAATCCTCCTCCACACATATGTGTATATACAGCACTGAGATGTAGATATTGGAAGGACGTTGTATAATGTATCAGCTATTCCTACTCCTCACCTCATTCACGTTTTTCATTTTTCTTTCCCAGGTGCAATAAAGGCACAGTCTTCATTTTGTAAATGTGTGAAATGGCAAAATGGCAGCCAGGCTATTACTTGGCTGTACAGCAGGAGCCAAATCTCAGCTTAGTAAATTGCATTTATCCATGCATTCAAACAGGTCCTCTACTGACTCCTAGTGGCGGACAGCTATGCTTGCAGAGCAGGAAACAGTATTGAGTTGTTGAGTAGGATTCGCCTACACTACGTTCACAATTTCTAGTAAAGCGATCAGGCCACTAGGATGCTCTATGGTGAAATGGTGTTAAGCACCAGTGTGCTATTTTCTATATTTTTTTAATATATTCTTGATTGATGCCAAGCTTTGTCCACTTTCCCTGCTGAAAGTACAGTGCCAATATAGCTTGAGTCATATCTGACAGACTGGTTGCTATGGATACACTATAGCTAGACAACTACAATCTTTGTGTGTCAGGTGTTGTCAGGCAACACTTCCCTAGCAACCAGTCTGTTGCAAATCACTTTGGTCTTCAAGGCTTACTCGCTACTGATTTTAGGGACAAAGAGGCACAAGGCTCTATTGACAATATCACCATGGCCTCTGTTTTTATGAGAGCCATGACAGATCTGTTTTCAAAGGATCCCAACGTATCCTGATGCATTCCATTAAAGGGGTTTTGTTATCCTTGGTTCAAGTCATCAGTATCAGATCAGTGGGGGTGACACTACCAGCACCCCCAGTGATCAGCCGGTGGAAGTATCCAGGATGGCAGAAGGATAGATCATCAAGGCTTTTCTAGCCCATTCATAGTCATGGGCTAGCCTCAGGATAGGCCATCAGTATCTGATCGGCAGGCGAATAACACACTGCATCGCTGCGGCACTGGGAGTTGCACTGGAACTACACCTCTGTCCATTGTGTGTAGTGGACTAAACACAGTTGATACAGCTGTCGTTCTGGCGCCAACCTCTGGAGCTGGTGTCTGAGTGGAGTGCTGAGTGTCAGGATTAGCCATCAATATCTGATCAGCGGCAGTCCAACAACCCAGCACTCCCACCGTTCAAATATTGATGGTTTATCCTAAGGCACTGATCAGATATTGATGGCCTATTTTGAGGCACCAATCGGATAATTATGGCCTATCCTGAGGCACCGATCAGATATTGATGGTGTATCCTGAGGCACCGATCAGATATTTATGGCCTTTTCTGAGGCACCAATCAGATATTGATGGCCTATTCTAAGGCACCGATCTGAGGCGACTTGTGGCACTGGAGCTACTGCAGAACAGTAGAGTGCTGAGTGTCAGGATAAGCCTCAATATCTGATTGGCGGCAGTCCAACATCCCCGCACTCCCACCGCTCAGATATTCATGGTTTATCGTAAGGCACCGATCAGATAATGATGGCCTATCCTGGGGCACCGATCAAATATTTATGGCTTATCCCGGGGCACCAATCAGATATTGATGGCTTATCCTGAGGATAGGCAATCAATATCAATGGATCGGAAAACCCCTTTGACTTATAATGGGGTTTACATCATATTTCTGTTGAAGGGCTGGTATGTTTACATTTAGGTGGAGAACCTCACCTCATCCATAGACTTGAGATAACTAGCAACCCAAATGTATCATTCCAATAGTTTTTCCCCAATTATTGACTATTAATTGGTCATGTTCAAAATTTGATGGTGTTACCCTGAGGTTCGTCTTACAAACAGACATTTTGTGGTCAATCAAATGCTATAAGTTGTATTTTTTTTTAATGCTTCTAGTGAAAAGTAGTGTGCCATGCAGAGCTGTAACTTCAATCTTTTGGGCCCCCGTCTACCACATTCCATTTATAATACTGGTATCTTCTTACGGGGCACTTGAAAGTTTGTGAACTCTTCAGCATTTTCTATATTTCTGCATAAATTTGACATCAGGTTATCACAAGTCCTAAAAGTAGGTAACAATAACCAAATCACACGAATGAGCGAAAAATATTAGACTTGGTTATTGAGGAAAATTATTCAATATCACATGATTCAATATCACCTTTGCCTTCAGTATCTGGCGTGACACCTTTGTGCAGCAATACCTGCAACTAAACATTTCCGGTAATTGTTGATTAGCCCTGCTTGTCAGCTTGGAGGAATTTTAGCCCATTCCCCTGTATAAAACAGCTTCAGCTCTGTTATGTTGGAAGGTTTCCTACCATGAACTGCTCACTTCAGGCCCAAACCATAATACTACCACTAGCAAAATGGGATGAGGTTTTTATGCTGGAAAGCAGTGTTTTTCTCCAAACGCTTCGATATCTCCCTGCGCTACTTTTGTGGTGTAATAAAGACGCAAACCATGTTTTTGCGAGCTCTTAAATGCCACTTGCAATAAATTTTGCTTTTTTTTTTGCACCACCCTTCCACTTTCTGAAAAGGGGACGGGGAGAGGGTGGGGAGTGGGCAGGGCCAGCGGCTCCAACACATTTATCATTAGTTTGGCCTGTTTTCAGGTGCAAATGGAAACAGAAGTGCCAAGCTGAGATAGATTTCATACAGGCTCTTGGCTTGATGGATGATGCACCGCCTATGTCTTGTCATAAATTAGACGCATCATTCAGCAGCACAAGAGATTTCAAAGACCGTCAGCCCTTCAAAAATCTCCCCCATTTTTCCAGTAGACATCTGGCTTGACAAGGTGATCTTTAGCAAACTGCAGATGGGTAGCAATGTTGTTTGGACATGCACACCATTGTAGTTGAGTGTCCTCCTGATGGTGGATTAATTAACATTAGCTGTTTATGTGCTTAGAGGTGACTTTGGGGACTATTACATGCCTTGCTCTTGGCTTGATCTTTGACAACTCCTAGGGGGTAATAATGGTCTTGAACTTCTTTCATTTGTGGCTGTGGATTAGTGAAGTCCCATCTCTTTAGACATGGTTTTGTAACCTTTACCAGCGTGATGAGCATCAACAACCCTTCTCCTGAAGTCATTAAAAATCTCCTTTGCTGATGCCATGATACACTTCCACAAACGTGTTGTGGAGTTGATACTTTGAGAGATCTCTGTTCTTTAAGTAAAATCGGTCGGCCATCCACACCTGATTGTCATCCCATTGAAAAACACCTGACTCTAATTTTACCATCAAATTATCTGCTAATCCTAAAGGTTCACATACTTTTGCCACTCACGGATGTGTAATATTGATTCATTAGTTTGATTTGGTTATCTTTATGTACTTTTAGGACTTGTGTGAAAATCTGATGTGGTTTTAGGTCAAATTTATGCAGAAATATAGAAAATTCTCAAGGGTTCAAAAACGTTCAAGCACCACTGTATATGGCAGAGGAGACTTTGGACTCTCTCAGGCACCATGGCCCTGGTCCTACTGCTACCTTCCGATATCTATGTCTTCAATTCAAAAACTGATTAGTCATGTATCTGATCTCTACCTTATTTTTATTTATGGCCGGCTTTAGTATTAAAAGACTTGAGGTTTTGGCATCTGGACACATCCAGCCATTATTGGTATTTGGTATATGACCTATCTTCCTTGCCCATGGGTTTTGTGACCAATGCCTCTTCAAAGGCACTGGATCATTAACAATCAAAAAAAGAAAACGAACTGTAATCAGTGCCAAGATTGGAGGTCCAATTATTGACATTGGACATTACCCCCATAAAACTGGAAAAATATTAATTTTGGTTAAGGCCCCTTCACAGTCAATTGCCTCTGCTAAATCTTAATATTTTGCTAATGCCATCTCCATCATTGTAGGGCAGAAGACCCACCCAGCCAAGAGAAGTTTTAATGTGGCTGTGTGGTGAAAATATAATGTTTCTGTATTATTAGGTGAATTTTTTTTTCTAAGGATCCACTCATATTAGTCTAGGCGCTTCAAAAATAGAGATTCATTGAAGTATAGAGAAACTGGCTAGTCAACTTTTTGGGTCCTGTCCAGACCTACTGGAGAAAGCTAAAGAGAAGGAATATTTTTACATCTGATATAGTTCCTTGAAAGAATGAACTTGTACTTTGGGCGTAGCTTGTTCAGTAGCTGAGTAAACATGCCAGTATGCTCAGGGAAAGAAACTGAGCTGCATATTATGACATGTCAAACTGCCGTGCCACAAGGTCCATATACAGTCATTGGCAAAAATGAGTAGTGCACCAAGAAGGAGTTGTTGGAATGGGATGAAACTTTGTGTGAATGGAATTAAATTGTTATATATGTAATTACAGCGCTAGAGCGAAAAGACAGGTTTATAGGGGAAAACTGTACTATTGAAAGGAGGCTCCAGGACCCTGGTTGGGTCATCTCTAGCCTGATGAGATATGGTTGGGCATGAAGGCATACAGGTTCCATAAGGTGTCCTGGGACACATTTGCCCGCAGATGTTGGCAAGAAGATCCTGCATACTCATAGGTTGCCAAAGCTGGCGTACTGGCTGGTTCCATAAATGCTTGATTGGAGATAAATCTGGTGACTGAGCCAAGGAAGTGTTGCAATCTGATGGAGAAGCCCTGCCATGAGAGGAACACATGTGGCCTCGGGGTGTCTTGCACATAATGACAGAGCTGTAAGTGTCTCTAGTATCATTACTAGGGGTTACCAGCTATAATACAAATCATATAGTATGTGATGGTTCCCCATATCATCTCCCCAGCATTAGTGGCAGTGTGTCACTCCATAGCAAAGTCAGGATTGAAGCTCTCACCAGGAGGCCTCCATACTCAAACCCAAATTGTCAGATCCCAAACAAAACCTGGATTCATCAATAAAAATGAGACTGTTCCAGTCCTTAGCAGTCCAGGTTTCACATTCACAACACCTCTTCAAACGAAGGCGACGGTGGCTTGCTGTCAATAGTAGGAAAAGTTATGGACGGCCATGAAACCAAATTTTCTTCTGCTATGTGCTTGGAAATGGTCTGAGCAGCGACAGGGTGTGTAGTGAAGGTGCCACCTGTGTCTGGATGGTGGCCAAGGAAACTGTAGGAGCTGTTTGTACTTTTCGGTGGATTAAACTAACCTCTCTGCTGGTGGTCTGTCTGGGTTGTCCAGAGCCTGCTCTCTGTGCGTGCCCTCACATAACCACTGCTCCCAACACTTCCTAACAGCAAGCTCAGAACAGTCTAGATGGGGAGGGGGGCAATTCATCGAAACGACCAGCCTGCTTCTATCAGTCCAATGATGCACCCCCTCTCAAACTCTGTCAACGGGCCAAAATGTTTTTGACTGCATTGTAGAGGCATGTCTAGCAGTCAGCGATCTCTCACCAAGAAGTACTCTTCCCAAAAATAACTTCTGAGAGCCTTCAGGGCAGCATTTTTACACCCTCTTGTGGCAAGACCCAGTGTCTAATCAGACCACACCTGTAATCATTTATATATCTGCCTGCCAGGTTTTGCAGCAATCCGAGATTTCTATCTGGGTGCATTTTTATTTTTTTTTGTCAATGAGTGTATATAGTCAGCATCAGCCTGGGTTGCCTAGGGCCCAACAGTAAAATTTATTTTGGGGGCTCATCGTACGGATATATTCAAATATTACCTGCTCACACAGCAGCAAGATGCTACCAGATGATTGAATATGGGGGTCCCTGCAGCAACTTTGAGAAGGTAGGTCCTGGGGAGAAGAGGGTACTGGCAGCTTACTCCTATACCTAGAAGTCATCTCAGCTCTGATCATGTCTATAATGTCTATAAACTGGGGAGTCTCTTGAATAATCTATGAAGCTTTTTATATGAACATAGGCTGGTTAAGGTGCTGTATACTGAATATATGTATGTAGTGCAGTAATTCTAGTTTTATGTGCCACTTGTCCAGGGGGTGGGAGACTAGGGGCCCACCGAGAGATTCACCTGTACCCCTGTGGGCACTGCCCAGCACCACTCCTCATGTCCGATATACCTGTACACTGGGTGCTAATACATAAATATTTACAGATGTTGGAATTTACACCTAATATACGGGTACGTGGTATATGAGGAGTAGTGCTGGGCAGTGCTCGTATATGCAGAATAAGAGCAGGCACACACACACAGGTGCATCTCTATAATTTAGAATAAGTTAACCTGTCCCCTCTCCTGACATGTCATTTTTAGTAAGTACTTGCATTCCCCATGTAATAATAATTCTGAAGCATCTATTCTTATGGCTCTATGTTGTGCCAATCCTTTATTATGCTAGAAGTTATGAATAAATTGCTAGCAGTCTGCAGTAAGGGTACAGAGCGGAGGTACAGTTAGAGGTGTGTCTCTGCACAGACTCACTCTATCCAATCAGCGTTGCCATTGTGAGACTGTGCAGGTACACACCCCCAACTGGTCACCTCCCCTCTGTACCCTTACTGCAGACTGCTAGCAATTCACGCATAACTTCTAGTAGAAATAATACAGGAATGGCACAACATACAGACATAAGAATAGATGTTCCAGAATTGTTATTACATGGGGAATGCATGGAGCTATTAAAACAGGTATGTCAGGAACGGTAAAAGGTCCTCTTTAATGTATTTCAGCAATTCAATTCAAAAAGTGATACTCGCATATATAGATTCATTACACGCAGAGAGATTTATGTCAAATGGTAACTTATTTTAATGTTGATGATTATAGCCAGGATCTCAGGAAATTAGAATATAAGACCAATTTAAAAAATTATTTTTTAATACAGAAACGTCAGCACTGTTGTGTCTGGTGTCTCTCATCTTCCTCCTGACAATACTCTATAGATTCTGCATGGGGTTTAAGTCAGGAAAGTTTGCTGGCCATTGAAGCGCAGTGATACCGTGGTTATTAACCCCTATCCGACCACTCCACGTAATTTACATTGCCAGCCGGGTGTTTAAAAATGGCACCAACTTGCGAGTGTAGCAGTTGCCATAGCCGCCAGATGCCTGCTGTTTTAAACAGCAGGCACCTAGGTCTAATGTATGCAATCGATGATAACATCAGTCGCATACATTTAACCCTTCAGATGCTATGGTCTTGGGGAGCAGGTTGCAGTCTGCGGCAGGCACTGTACTCAGGAGTAGTACAAGGCTGCTGCACATAAGTTCCTATGGAGAGCCTCTCTGTGGCAGGGCTGCATAGGGACACAGTCTAATCCCCATAGACTCCAATGTTAATGCATTGCAGTCTATAAGAAAAGCAATCTAAAATTAACATAAAAATACATAAATAATTTTAAAAATTAACATCATTGGTATCGCCGCATGTAAAAATGCCCGTACTATTAAAATATAAAAATATTTATCCCATACGGCAAACAGACGATTCTCTGTTTTTTGTCACTTTACCCCCCACAATAAATTGAGTAAAATGTACAGTACAAATCGTCCCGCAAAAAAATGAACCCTCACAGAGCTCCATATACATAAAAATAAAAAAGTTATGGACATCAGAATATGGCAATGCAAAGGAAAAAAACATTTTTCCAAAGTTTTTAATTTCTTTTCAGTATTAAAATGCAAGAAAAGCTATACATATGTGGTATTGCTGTAATCGGAGAATAAAATTATCAGGTCAGTTTTACCGCATAGGAAACAAAATCCCCATGGTGTTTTATTTTTTACTTTCCCACCTCCCAACACATTGTATGCAATGGTAAATAGTGCCAATAGAAAGTGCATCTTGTCACACAAAAAACAAGCCCTCATACAACTATATGAATGAAAAAATAAAAAAAAAGTTATGGCTTCGAGAGGGCTGGAAGTAAAAAGCTGAAAATCACCCAGTCTTCAAAGGGTTAAAACAGGTATTGGTATTTTTGGCAGTGTGAGCAGGTGCCCAGTCCTGCTGGAAAACTTGATATAACACATTGGACCTACACCAGCAGATGACATGTCTCCTCAAACCATCACTGACTTTAAACTTCACTCTGGACCTCAAGTAACTTGGATTGTGGCCTCTCCACTCTTCCTCCAGACTCTGGGACCTTGATTTCCAATTGAAATGCAAAATTTGCTTTCATCTGAAAACAGGACTTTGGCCCACTGAGTCCTTGTTCTCCTTAGTCCAGGTAAGACGCTTCTGACGTCTCTGGGTCATGAGTGACTTAACACAAGGAATGTGACAGTTGTGGGCCATATCCTGGATACGTCTATGTGTGACAGATCTTGAAGCACTGAGTCCAGCAGCAGTCCACTCCTTGTGAATCTCTCCCAAATTCTTGAATGGCCTTTTCTTGACAATCATTTCAAGGCTTAGGTTATCCCTGTTGCTCGTGCACCTTTTTTAACACGCTTTTTCCTTCCACTCAAATTTCCATTAATTTAATATGCTTGGATACAGTCAGCTTCTTTAGCAATGACCTTTTGTGGCTTACTCTCCTTGTAGAGGGTGTCAATGACTGTCTTCTGGACAACTGTCAAGTCAGCAGTCTTCCCCATCATTTTGTAGACTACTGAACCAGACTGAGGGACGATTTAAAGGCTTAGGAAACCCTTGCAGGTGGTTTTGTGTTGATTAGCTGATTAGAGTGTGACACAATGAGTCTACAAAATTTAACTTTTTCACAATATTCTCATTTTCTGAGATCCTGACTTTTGGGTTTTTATTAGCTGTGAGCTATAATCCTAAACAAAAAAATAAACGCTTGAAATAGATCTCTGTGTGTAATGAATCTATAGAATATATGAAAACAATTCACGGAAAATGGTGCACTACAGCGGACCTCATGCACCTATCTGTCATTACCTATACCATAGTAGGGATAGCGTTAGGTCCCGTGCCAACTGAGATACCTTGACGCGGTGCTCGGGCTCCGGTATGTCTTTGATATAAGGATATACTGGCGAAAGTCTCATTTTAACATCAGAGTGAGGGTTTAGTCATATATTGTCAACTGCATTTTCCGCTGTAGTGCACTATTTTCCATGAATTGTTTTCTATGTAGATTGTCACATCCGCACATTTGTCTACCCTGTGTAGGATGTTTTTGTGGTACATGTGGTCCGCTGCAGGCATCCTCCATTGTATGCATTTTTTGCTGGGGATTACGTTCGGCAGCGGGCCACATGTGCGGGATTTGCTCCCCCAGTTATATATGCGCTACAGCATTGGGGTTTTGAGCATGTTCTGCCATTTGAGACCACCTTTTTTTTCTGTGAGTTTATAGAATATATGAGTTTCACTTTTTGATTTTAATTACTTAAATAAATTAACTTTTCAATGATATTCTAATTTATTGAGATGCACCTGTCTACTGTAGATCATAGAACACATATCAGATGTTGAAAGTGAGACATTTTAAGATTCCATGAAAAAAAATTACTTCATTTAGAACTTGATGGCAGCAACTCATCTCAAAAAAGATGGGACTGGGGGCGTGGCTAGCGGCCATAGTGAGAGGACGCACGCTTGTATAGCTCCTGCAGCCCAAGTTTATCCAGTGCCATCGGCAGCCTTATAAGCACCGGAGAGTGGAGAAGAGCCATCCAGCACCTCCAGTATACTACCCGCTACCATCCGAGACCTGCGGGGGGCCGCTGACCCTCGGCTATCTGGAGATCTGCTCGGGGCCTAGCTGGAGGCCTGAAGCCTGGCTCTCAAGTGACTGCGCCGGAGGAGGAAGCGCACCAGAGGCCTTTACATACCAGCCGATCCCTGAAGACGGTAGTACCTGAGACCTCATCGGTGTCCGGGGGGGAGAGGTCCGGCGGAGGGTCCGCAGGGCGCAGCAGAGGGTGCGGCAGCAAGGGAGACAGGAGTAGTGAATGGCCCGTCCATCATCTTGCCAGACTGTTTCTTTGCGGAGCCGATCATCAGCTCTTCTTCCCCATCAGATTGGGGATACTATACTGTGGGCCCTGTAGTGGGAATGACTTAGGACTCTCCCATCTGGGAGCCCTGTCCAAGCTCATCGGCCTTCCAGTTAATCCCTGCCTCCAGACGGACCTTGCCACTTAACCCCTGCCTCCAACTGGGTGCTCCTGCTCCTTGCCATCAATATTACCTCTGGAGCCGACAAGAGATAATATCAGTAAACCATCACTTTATTAGCTGGTCAATCCGGGATACAGCTCCGTGGGCCTTTTGTGTAGCCACCACCACGCCTCTACTGTCTGGGTCTCGGGCCCAATTTTTTCAGCTGACAAGCCTTGTTAGCGAGCTCAGATGAGCCAATAAATACCTCCCTGGGGTGGACATAGCAGGCCCTCTGTTTCTTCATACAATACGGTAGCTAGAGTTCTTTTCCTCACCAAGCTTGCACCTTACTCACCGTCAATTTCACAATGGGGAAGTTTGGGAAGCCGGACTTTCCCAGCACGTTGAAGTCTCACAAGGGGCAACATGAAATGCAGAAATATCTGAACAAACCAGCATCTCCTTCTACAAATGTGCAAAAGCATCAAACAATAGCCCCTCAACCGCCTAGAAAGGAATGCTCCGATTCAGAATTAAATGACACTGAGGAGGCCGCCGAGAAAGATACGCAACTTAAAACTACTCACAAGACTCTGCAAAAGATCATTGAGACAGCACTACAGCCAGTTATGTCTGAACTTCCTGTTATTAAGCAAGACGTTAGAGAGATTGGAGGCCGGGTAGAGCAACTGGAGGAGCACCAAACATCGTTCATTAACCATGGGGTAGCTACCTCACAAGCCCTGCAGTCGTGTCAGATCCATTTGAACAATATCCTATCATACGTGGAAGATCAAGACAATAGAGGAAGGAGGAATAATCTTCGCACAAAGGGGGTTCCAGAATCTCTCACCACTTCTGAGGTCATGGACACCACGTACTCCATCTTGCGTTCGCTTCTGC
Source organism: Rhinella marina (assembly GCA_900303285.1). Classification (NCBI taxonomy): domain Eukaryota; kingdom Metazoa; phylum Chordata; class Amphibia; order Anura; family Bufonidae; genus Rhinella; species Rhinella marina. Next base: position 496,099 of record ONZH01012873.1, read on the forward strand.
CACCAGAGCAGGCGGAAGCATTGGTGGTTGAGCGCGCTCACCATGCACTGAGGCCAAAACCTAAAGAAGGAGACCCCCCCAGGGACATTATCTGCAAAATCCTTAATTACCAACACAGGGATGCCATTTTAAGAGCAGCGAGAGATGCTAACGATCTATCATTTGAAGGTTCCTCTATTGCCTTCTTTAAAGATTTGTCTCCAGTTACCCTCAACAAGCGGCGACAGATGAAACTGCTCACAGATGCTTTGAGATCCAGAGGATACCTTTATCGCTGGCTGTTTCCCTTTGGCCTAGCATGTACCATCCAAGAGACCACAAGATATGTCAGGCGTCCTGAGGACATTCTCCCTTTTTGTGAAGCCATTGATATGGATCCAACAGAGGTCCCTTCATGGGCCCAGATTACAGATGTTGCTGATCTTCCCAAGCTCCCATCAATCTCTCCCTGGAAGACACAGAGACAACGCGGCGGCGGGCGGAGTGCCTCCGCCACTAATGGCTGATCCTGTTATGGTTCATACCAGTTAAGAGTTTTATAGCCTACCTCAGGAAGGATATTCTGTTAGTTTCAGTTGAGTGAGAGTAGTTTAGGCTGATATTTTGTATAGTTATGCACGCTGACAGTGCTGAGCTTATCGTATGTTTATTAGCTGGTTATTGTATGATTGATATAGAGATAGTCGGCTATAATGTTCATATTGTAGTTTCTGCCGAAAGAGTGTAGCATGTGAGGGCTCTGTCCATTCCCCAAAGATTCTCTCTAACTTCCTACAGGGTGGACAGATAGATCCTTCAAACACTAATTTCTTGTCCACTGTTTTGTAATTTGTCTCTTTTTTCACTTCTTTTTTCATGGCAAGTATAAATGTGATCACTTGGAACGCGCGGAGATTAAACTCCCCTCAGAAAAGATCTCGTATTTTACAGCACCTGAGAGCTTTGCACTGTGATGTGGCTATATTACAAGAAACACACTTCAAGAAGGGTAAAGTACCTCATTTACCTCAGTCTTCTTTCTCGCAGTGGTTTCATTCCTGTTTTGGCCTGTCTAGGTCCAGGGGTGACCATTGCGTTCAAGAAAGCTCTTCCCTTTGATTTGCTCACCTCCATGTCAGACCCAGAGGGCAGATACTTATTTTTAAAGGGCACTATAGGGAACACTAAAGTTACAATTGCTGGTCTATATGCACCTAATGTTACTCAGGTACCATGGCTGATTAGCACCCTAGAGGCTCTGCACGCTTTCAAAGAGGGAATCTGCATTGTGGGAGGTGATCTGAATGTAACCTTGGAACCTATGCTGGATTCCTCTTCGGGTAAAGCCCACTCCTCTCAAAAGAAGTTACGGGCATTGAAATGTACGTTCACAACTCTAGCAGTTAGGGACATATGGAGACAATTGTTTCCTTCAGGGAAGGATTATACTTTCCATTCAGAAGTGCATAAATCGTATCAGAGGATTGACTACCTTTTCCTTTCTGACCCCCATTTACATTTACTCAAAGGAGCTACCATAGGAAACATTGGTATATCAGATCATGCACCAGTCTCCATGTCGATCACGATTGAGTCTCTCCCACTTAGAGGATCTTCATGGAGATTTAATGATTCTATCCTACGCAACCCCTCTCACAAACAAAAAATTGAGACGGCAATTCAACGCTACTTCTGTGAAAATGCAACGTCCCCGGTTTCCTCCACAGTTCGCTGGGAAGCCCACAAGTCTGTTATTAGGGGTGAACTAATTTCACTATGCTCATTTGTGAAAAAAAATGGGACTGGGCTAATAAAAGGCTGGAAAAGTAGGTGATACTAATAAAAAAAAAACAGCTGGAGGAGCAATTTTCAACCAAGTCACATCACTGGGTATAAAGAGAGCATGTTACAAAGCCAGCGTCTCCCAGAAGCATAGACAAGAATTTTTGAACCATTTCAGAAAAATGTTCCTCAACATACACTGTGTGCAGAATTATTAGGCAAGTTGTATTTGAGAGGATTCTTTTTATTATTGAACAACAACTATGTTCTCAATCAACCCAAAAGACTCATAAATATCAAAGCTTAATATTTTTGGAAGATGGAGTGTGTTTTTTTTAGATTTGACTATCTTAGGAGGATATCGGTTTGTGCAGGTAACTATTACTGTACAGAATTATTAGGCAACTTAATAAAAACCAAATATATACCCATCTCACTTGTTTATTTTCACCAGGTAAACCAATATAACAACACAAAATTTAGAAATAAACATTTCTGACATTCAAAAAAAAAAATCAGTGACCACTATAGCCACCTTTCTTTACAATGACACTGAAAAGCCTTCCATCCATAGATTCTGTCAGTTGCTTGATCTGTTTACGTTGCGTGCAGCAGCCACCGCAGCCTCCCAGACACTGTTCCAAGAGGTGAACTGTTTTCCCTCCCTGTAAATCTCACATTTTATGAGGGACCAAAGGTTTTCTATGTGGTTCAGATCAGGTGAACAAGGGGGCAATGTCATTATTTTTTCTTCTTTTAGACCTTTACTGGCCAGCCACGCTGTGGAGTATTTGGATGCATGTGATGGAGCATTGTCCTGCATGGAAATCATGTTTTTCTTGAACGATACCGACTTCTTCCTGTACCACTGCTTGAAGAAGGTGTCTTCCAGAAACTGGCAGTAGGTCTGGGAGTTGAGCTTCCCTCCATCCTCAACCCGAAAAGGTCCCACAAGTTCATCTTTGATGATACCAGCCCATACCAGTACCCCACCTCCACCTTGCTGGCGTCTGAGTCGTAGTGGAGCTCTCTGCCCTTTACTGATCCAGCCTCGGGCCCATCCATCTGGCCCATCAAGAGTCACTATCATTTCATCAGTCCATAAAACCTTAGAAAAATCAGTCTTAAGATATTTCTTAGCCCAGTCTTGACGTTTCATCTTATGTTTCTTGTTCAAAGGTGGTTGTTTTTCAGCCTTCCTTACCTTGGCCATGTCCCTGAGTATCGCACACCTTGTGCTTTTTGATACTCCAGTAACGTTGCAGCTCTGAAATATGGCAAAACTGGTGGCAAATGACATCTTGGCAGCTTCCCGCTTGATTTTCCTCAATTCATGGGCAGTTATTTTGCTGCTTTTTTTTCAACACCCTGTTGGCTATTTGCCATGAAACGCTTGTTTGTTCGGTGATCACGCTTCAAAAGTTTGGCAATTTGAAGACTGCTGCATCCCTCTGCAAGACATCTCACAATTTTTGACTTTTCAGAGTCCGTCAAATCTCTCTTTTGACCCATTTTGCCAAAGGAAAGGAAGTTGCCTAATAATTAAGCACACCTTATATAGGGTGTTGATGTCATTAGACCACACCCCTCCTCACTACAGAGATGCACATCACCCGATTTACTTAATTGGTAGTTGGCTTTCAAGCCTATACAGCATGGAGTAGGACAACATGTATAAAAAGGATGATGTGATCAAAATACTCATTTGCCTAATAATTCTGCACACAGTGTAAGATTGAGAAGACTCAATATGAATATCCACAATCTACAGTAACTAATGTCATCAAAAGATTCAGAGAATGTTAAGAAATCTATGTGTGAAAGGGACAAGGCCAATGGTCAATATGGGATGCTCGTGATCTATGGGCCCCCAGGTGACTCTGTTTAAAAAAAAAAAAAAAAAAACAGGAATGATTCTGTACTGGAAATGACTGCACGGGCTCAGGAACACTTTCAGAACTCATTGTCTGTGAACACAGTTCACCATGCAATCAACAAATGCAAGTTAAAGTTTCATCATGTAAAGAAGAAGCCATGCATCAACCCAATCTAGAAACCACTGTTATCTGTATCAAGCATATTTTAAAAAGGACTGAGGTAAATCGAAAAACTGCTCAGATAAATCAAAATTTGAAATTCTTTTTGGAAACCATGGATGCTGTGTTCTGCTGACTCAAGAGGAGAGGAACCATCCAGCTTGTTATCTGTGTACAGTTCAGAAGCCTGCAACTCTGATGGTATGGGGCTGCATTAGTGCCTATGGCATAGGCAGCTTACACATCCGGCGCTATCAATCCTAAACAGTATATAGAGTTTTTAGAACCTATGTTCCCATCCAGATAACGTCTCTGTTGGGAAAGGCCTTGCAGATGTCAGCATGACAAAGCTAAAGCACAATTTAAATCCATCTCAGCATCATGTCTTCACAAATGAAGAGTCTGGGTGCTGAATTGACCGTCTGCAGTCCAGACCTTGCACCAGTAGAAAACATTTTGAAAATTTCAAGAAAGAAGACCCCGGACTGTTGAGCAACTAGAATCCTACATCAGACAAGAATGGGACAACATTCCTCTCCCAAAACTCCAGCATCTGGTCTCCTCACTTTCCAGAGGTTTACAGACTGTTGATGAAAAAGGAAGGGATGCTACACAATGGTAGACATGGCCCTGCCCCAACTTTATTGAGATGCGTTGATCCACCAAGTTCTAAATCTAAACTATTTTCATGAAATGGTAAAATGTCTCCCTTTCATCATCTAATATGTGTTCTACCATCTACTGTGAATAAAATATGGATCTATGAGATTTACCAATCATTACATTTAGTTTCAAATGACTCGCTCAGCTAAATGTATTCTTTCATTTAGAGATCTGTTCATTCTGAAGAAAAAGCACTCTTAATAGATTATGCAAATGAGCAGTTAAGGGTCCTGGGGGCGGGCTCAAACCACTCTGTGCACCATTGTTCTTCCTAGCCCCTCCATCTCCTTCTTGATTGACAGGACCATTCGAGATGGCTGTGTAGGAACCTGACCTAGGAAGGGCCAGCAGGGGGAGCAAAAGTGCACAGAGTGTCTTAAGGGGCCTTTACAAGGGCCGAGAATTGAAAAGATCATCGCTAACGAGTGTTCATAGTAACGCTGGTTAGCAATGATCTGGCGGTGTAAATGTTCCGCCAATTACTCGTTCATACGGTAATTGGATCGTTAGTGCAGAAACAACGAAACAGTATGGGGAAGAGCGATGGCATTAGCGATCGTTCCTCCCCAGATGAGAAGATTGCTGCTTGTAAATGCACTGGTCTCCTCCACTAGCGATCAGCAGATTGTCGGGAAGGAATGCTTCCTCCCTGACAATCTGCTTGTACATCGTCCCGTGTCACCTTTAGTCCTCCCACGTTGCACTTAATTGGTCATTTGCATATGGATTGAAAGTACTTTTTCTCCAGAATGAAGCAATGGAGCGCTATGTGAAAGCTAGTCCTACAAGGCAATAGGCTTGGTGGAAGAGTGATTTTTTTTAAGCATTACTGGGAAATATATCTGATGAGCACCAATTTTACTATTTCGGGTTTCAAACTGTAGACAACGGTATAGAACTCCCAAGTGGACCTCAAAAACAGCTGTACATGGAGCTGGCCCCTAGAGGCATCAGCTGGCCCCAGGAATTAATTTTGTGTGTTTTAGAGGGGAACAAAGGACTGGTAATCCATACTAAGGAAATAGAGCACTGCCCCCTAATGGTGCGAATGGGGTATTTCATATAAGAAACAAAGGGAAACATCACGACTCTACAATCACCACTACTAATAATGACATTACGGCATATCTATCTAACCGCACACAGACAATTAAAAAAAGATACGTGTTTTATTGGGTGTTTTTTTTTCCATACTAACATTTTACAGATTCCTGGGATCTGGCAGCAATCTATAGATTGTTTAATAAATCACGTAATATGGATGGCACACGTCTCCAGGCCAAATGCCCCCGGAGATGAAGCTGTGCTGTTATTAGGGATAAGAGAACACTGGTGCACGGTCAGAACATTTGGCAATGGATTCCAACAGGAACAGGAGGGAACTGCATAATTCCACCTCAGGCCTGTCTGCACATCATAATAAAAAGCCTTTGTGCAGAAAAAGAGGCTTTTTCTTGTGCTTTAACAATAGACACCTTTCAGCAACCCCCCCTATCCCGCCCCAGCATCCGGGACAGTGCGAGATTCCTCTCCTATTTTCATAACTAAAATAATATTAGCAGGGGAGAGGTGAAGCTATTAGTCTACCTGCCAGGGGCGCACTTACTTTTCAAAGGCCTCACTGTTTCCTTTAATGAGTTTAATTAAAAAATAAATAAAAGGAAAATTAATGAACTGTTTCTGTATTAGTGGGCGGCTGCGGCTGCCTGCGTTGTCCATGGGAGGCCCACAGAGACGACACCACAGGGCGTGCTGTGTACACGGGAGAAATGGTCAAAGCCAAATCTGACATAAAAGTGGTATTCCGGAGACAACAAGTGGTGTCCTATCAACCCATACCGTTAGATCGGCGGGAGTTCGACTGCTGGGATCTGTGTTTCCCAATGAATGAAGCTGCGTTGAGCATGCCCACTAGATCTCCATTCATCTCGACCGCCGCTTCATTCCCCCCATTCTCATGATCCCACCAATCTATCCAGTGAATAGGAGATAACTTTTTGTAATAGGAATACCCCATTAAGATTTATCTGTTTAAAGGAAAGCTGAGTGACAGCCAATAGAAGTGCCATTAGACTCCAGATCTGCTGCAGCAAAGACTGAATCAGTGACAGGTAAGTCTACTTTCACACGCGTTGTGGTTTTCCAGTATTGAGATCCGGCAGAGGATCATTCTGAATGGAAAGAGATCCGTTCAGGATCCATCATGATGTCTTCCTTTCCGACAGCTTTCAGTTTTGTGACCGGACACAAAACCGCAGCAAGCTGTAATTTTATGTCCGGTCTTAAAAACGGGAAAAAAACGGATCCGGCACTGAAACCAATGTAAGTCAATGGTGACGGATCTGTTTTTTTTTTTTTAGAAAACTAAAAAAACGGATCCGTCACCCATTGACTTTCAATGTATTTAGTTCCTGATCCGTTTTTTTCAGTTTTGATTTCACACAACCGCATCCTAACGGAACGGATGCTTCCTGATGTGCAAAATCAAAACGGATCAGTTTAATTCCAGTATTGAGATCCTCTACCGGAATTAACAACACAAATGTGAAAGTCTCTACATGTATATATCCCTCCTCTTCCATATCTGTTCAGAAACCGGCCTCACGACCACAAGACAGCCAGCATCGCAGTTTTAGCGGAGCCCTGCCATAAACCAAACTCCAGAAAGGGCAAAGTTTATGCAAATTTTCACAAAAAGTAGTGCAATTTTTGGAGATGCTATTTTACATTCATGCATTCATGGCACTGTCCAGTTGGGGGCATATTTCCTGTGCAGCACATCAAAGTGCCACTGGGTAGTTGTATGGCAGCTAGTATAGGGAAAGTCTCCAAACCGTAGATGTACTGATTTCAATAGGCCCCATGTAGTATACAGGGTAGGGTACAGGGGACCCTCCAGTGGAACCCCAAGTTAAATGTTAATGTCCCCTCCAGTGGCATCCAGCATAACACATCGTTCAGTGAAAATTATAGGAATCAATTTAGATCAATGGTAACCTGTGGTCCTATTAACAATAAAACCTATGGATATATAGGTACAAATGTAAAAATCCAAAATAAAAGAAAAAGTCACAAAAATATATCAAAAACAGGCTTGAAAATTCAATATGTAATGTGTATGTCTTTTAGAACAGGATATCTGCCTACAGAATATACATCGGTGGATGCAGATCAGCAGTGGGAATAAAATCTGTAGTCACACGAGCCGTGTTGTAGCGCGCAGTGTGAAGGCGCCACAGTGTAGTACTATTATATGTGCATACAAGTCACAGTTTAATAGGGAGTCCCCATCCATAGTTTTAACACCTTCTCTTCCCGCCAGCTGTTTGAAGTCTCTAGCGCTGCACCCACATCTGTTCCTTCTGCAAATACAGTTGCTGGTCACCATCTGGACTGAGATTTTGGTTACCAGCTCCCGGGCTTTTCCCCTCCCCAAGAGGATGCCAGGCATATGGGCACCATTTAACACTCTGCATGCCAGAGAGAACTATCTTTTGCCTGCTGTATCACATTATCGCTGCTGCATTTAGTGATGATCCCGTAACATTACAACAGTCTGCCTCCTGATCCTCTTATTACCCTGTAACATCTTATTACAGTAACCCGGCTCCTGATCCTCTTATTACCCCTGTAATATCTTATTACAGTAACCCGGCTCCTGATCCTCTTATTACCCCTGTAATATCTTATTACAGTAACCCGGCTCCTGATCCTCTTATTACCCTGTAACATCTTATTACAGTAACCCGGCTCCTGATCCTCTTATTACCCTGTAACATCTTATTACAGTAATCCGGCTCCTGATCCTCTTATTACCCCTGTAACATCTTATTACAGTAACCCCAGCTCCTGATCCTCTTATTACCCTGTAACATCTTATTACAGTAACCTGGCTCCTGATCCCCTTATTATCCTGTAACATCTTATTACAGTAACCCAGGTCCTGATCCTCTTATTACCCCTGTAACATCTTATTACAGTAACCCGACTCCTGATCCTCTTATTACCCTGTAACATCTTATTACAGTAACCCGGTTCCTGATCCTCTTATTACCCTGTAACATCTTATTACAGTAACCTGGCTCCTGATCCCCTTATTATCCTGTAACATCTTATTACAGTAACCCGGCTCCTGATCCCCTTATTACCATGTAACATCTTATTACAGTAACCCGGCTCCTGATCCGCTTATAACATCTTTTACAGTAACCTGTATCCTGATCCTCTTATTACCCCTGTAACATCTTATTACAGTAACCCAGCTCCTGATTCTCTTATTACCCTGTAACATCTTATTACAGTAACCCGGCTCCTGATCCTCTTATTACCCTGTAACATCTTATTACAGTAACCCGGCTCCTGATCCTCTTATTGCCCCTGGAACATCTTATTACAGTAACCCAGCTCCTGATCCTCTTATTACCCTGTAACATCTTATTACAGTAACCCAGCTCCTGATCCTCTTATTACCCTGTAACATCTTATTACAGTAACCCGGCTTCTGATCCCCTTATTACCATGTAACATCTTATTACAGTAACCCGGCTCCTGATCCTCTTATTACCCTATGACATCTTATTACAGTAACCCGGCTCCTGGTCCGCTTATTACCCCTGTAACATCTTTTACAGTAACCCGGCTCCTGATCCTCTTATTACCCTGTAACATCTTATTACAGTAACCCGGCTCCTGATCCTCTTATTACCCTGTAACATCTTATTACAGTAACCTGGCTCCTGATCCTCTTATTACCCTGTAGCATCTTATTATAGTAACCCGGCTCCTGAGCCTCTTATTACCCCTGTAACATCTTATTACAGTAACTTGGCTCCTGATTCTTTTATCACCCCTGTAACATCTTATTACAGTAACCTGGTTCCTTATTACCCCTGTAAGGCTACTTTCACACTAGCGTTTTAAAATTCCGGTATTGAGTTCCGTCATAGGGGCTCAATACCAGAATAAAACGCTTCAGTTTTGTCCCCATTCATTGTCAATGGGGACAAAACTGAACTGAAGACAACGGAGGCTCCTGAAAGCATTCCGTTCCGTCTTCAGACCGGAGAACAAACCGCAGCATGCTGCGGTTTGCTCTCCGGTCCAGGCATCCGCACCAAGACGGATCCGGAATGACCCCCAATGCAAGTCAATGGGGGCGGATCCGTCTGGTGTTAGCACAATGGTAACCGGATCCGCCCTCCATTGACTTTCAATGGAGTTCATGACGGATCCGTCACCACATACACATAATACACACATACAGACATAGACATACACATAAACAGACATATATACATACAAATACACATACATACTTACATGCTCCCCGGCAGGTCTCCAGAGCGTCGGAGGGACAGGACGGCGCGCACAGATGACGATTCCACCAGGAGCCCAGCAAAGGGGGCTGTGGGGAATCGTCACCTGTGCGAGCCGTCCTGCTCCTCCGGCGCTCTGAAGACCTGCCGGGAGCCTGTAAGTATGTATGTGTATTTGTGTATATGTCTGTGTGTATGTATGTACTGTGTGACGTGTGGGGCCAGAGCGCGGTTCCGGCTCCACACATGTCGCTGCGGCAGTCCTGATCCGGCAGCACCCTTCACCTGCCGGATCAGGCCTGCCGCTAGTGTGAAAGTAGCCTAACCCGGCTCCTGATCCTCTTATTTCCCCTCTAACATCTTATTACAATTACCCAGCTCCTGATCCCCTTATTACCATGTAACATCTTATTACAGTAACCCGGCTCCTGATCCCCTTATTACCCTGTAACATCTTATTACAGTAACCTGGCTCCTGAACCTCTTATTACCCTGTAACATTTTATTACAGTAACCTGGCTCCTGATCCCCTTATTACCCTGTAACATCTTTTACAGTAACCCGGCTCCTGATCCTCTTATTACCCTGTAACATCTTTTACAGTAACCCGGCTCCTGATCCTCTTATTACCCCTGTAACATTTTATTACAGTAACCTGGCTCTAGGGCTGAAACGATTCATCGATATTCTCGATGAATTCGACACAAAAAAATCCTCGATGCAGTTTTCCTGCATCGAGGATTCGTTTAAATCACGTGACAACAGAGGGTGAGTGAAAAAAGGCTTTCACTCACCGCTCTGTGGCCTCCTGTCGGCACCGCGCTGCACTGGCTTCACACACAGTGTCAGAGCGCGCTGCCTGACGCTGTGTGTGACGTCAGCCGGCCCCTCCCACCGAATGCTGGGAAGAAGAAGCGGACAGCAGCGTGGTGAGCGGACCCTGCCTGGTAAGGTAAGTCTGCGCTCCAGATGGCGACCCCGCTGCAGACAGCCTAGTATCAGAGAACATGAAGCGCGCTGCTGTCAGCGCGCTCCATGTTTCCTGAGCAGCATAGGGCAGAAGCAAGATCTTCCTCCCCCTGTGCTGCTGCTGCCACCAATGAGCGGAGTAGCGGAGGGGCTGTGGCCACTGCGCCACCAATGAGGAGCATGCTGGTTTGCGTAATCAGTTAATCCAGGCGGATCCGGGCCTGCTTGGGCAACTGTGGCCCATAGAATGTGAGTCCCGACCGTGAGGATGGGCCCCCGTCCCAGGACAAGTCATGTACCAATGCCCAGAGCAGCTTACCCGGTCACCTAATAGCTGTAGAGAATAAGGAGCTCCCTGTGCCCGTCCTTGGTGCCCAGAACCCTGCTGGAGGGTAACACTGGATTACCTGTGCGCTGCCATCACTGTGACCCTGTGTGCCAGTGGCCAAGTCCAGCATACCCAGACAGTAGGAGGAGGCCTGAAGCAGGCTTCCTGAGACTTGTGGCAGATGTCATGATGTGTACATCCCACAAAAATATTTCTTGCCTATTCACAGGATTGGTGATTAATGTCAGATCATGGTTGCAGGTCTGACCTATGGATCCCCCTGTGATCCTAGCCGAGAACAGAGGTCCACGAGACCATAGAGCTCATGTCAGTCCACCACCTCTCCATTGACTTCTATGGGGCTGGTGTAGACAGCTCTCCAGGAGTTCATAGAGGAACCTGGCTGCACCCAACAGTCAGACATCCAGCGATCTGACATTTAGTTCTAGTCCCTAGGGGGGCTAATAGTAAATAAAAAGTACAAAAAGAAAAAACAAAACAAAAAAGCACCAATATATTAATTTTAAGGGCCCATTCACATGACCATGTGAATGCATCCGCATCTATTCCACAATTTTTTGGAATAGATGCGGTTGCATTCTGGTCGGTGACTCGGTGTGCAAACTTGCTGCGGCTCTGCAAGAAATTTATAGCAATAGTGGACAAGAATAAGCATTTTAAACAGGGCACCCAGCCGTGTGTCCCGCAACAGCTTGGGCCAGGTTCACATTGCAGTGTGAACAATGGCACTCGGATCATTTGGCAACTGGCTGGAGTCCAGACAAAAAATTCTATCACTGTGCAGCATTTTTTGTCTGGGGTAAAGCACCTGTATCCCCATTACAGTCAATGGGCATCCATGATCCAGCTATGACAGAACAGACTGACAACAGAGTTCACAACATAGCCTTAGATAATGGATACACAGACTGGCAAAAGAACAGCCTGCTGTATATACCATATTGGGTATAGCCGCATACTCCAGATGCTATATGCTCTCATTGACTATAATGTGGTCCAGGGCAGGCCATCTGTCCATGTTCTAGCTTACAAGCTGGGTATGGTCAAAACAAAAAACTCTACTTGAAGCATATTTTTAGTAGTATCCAGCCACAACCCAGCTTGAATGCTGTAACAAGGCCGGACCCCATTACAGTCAATCACTGCAGCAGCCGGCAGTATCCAGTTATACCTGATACGGTACATTCAGGCTGTTCTTCTGACAGAATGTATATTGTATCTGTGAAAGAAGCCTTATGTGCATTCAAAACACTGTGTACCACTGTAAGTAATAATAAATATTGTTTTTATAAAGCAATACGTTATTTTAAGATGTTTTTTCTTATTAGAGTACTCGATTAATCGTTGGAATAATCGATAGATTACTTGATTACTAAAATAATCGTTTACTGCAGCCCTACCTGGCTCCTGATCCTCTTATTACCCTGTAATATCTTATTACAGTAACCCGGCTCCTGATCCTCTTATTACCCTGTAATATCTTATTACAGTAACCCAGCTCCTGATCCTCTTATTACCCTGTAACATCTTATTACAGTAACCCGGCTCCTGATCCTCTTATTACCCCTGTAATATCTTATTACAGTAACCCGGCTCCTGATCCTCTTATTACCCTGTAATATCTTATTACAGTAACCCGGCTCCTGATCCTCTTATTACCCCTGTAATATCTTATTACAGTAACCTGGCTCCTGATCCTCTTATTACCCTGTAATATCTTATTACAGTAACCCGGCTCCTGATCCTCTTATTACCCCTGTAATATCTTATTACAGTAACCTGGCTCCTGATCCTCTTATTACACCAGTAACATCTTATTACAATAACCCGGCTCCTGATCCCCTTATTACCCTGTAACATCTTATTACAGTAACCTGGCTCCTGATCCTCTTATTACACCTATAACATCTTATTACAGTAACCCGGCTCCTGATCCTCTTATTACACCTATAACATCTTATTACAGTAATCCGGCTCCTGATCCTCTTATTACCCTGTAACATCTTATCATTGTAACCAGGCTCCTGATCCTATTATTACCCTGTAACCTCTTATTACAATAACCCGGCTCCTGATTTTCTTATTACAACTGTAACATCTTATTACAGTAACCCGGCTCCTGATCCTCTTATTACCCTGTAACATCTTATTACAGTAATGCGGCTTCTGGTCCTCTTATTACCCTGTAACATCTTATTACAATAACCCGGCTCCTGATCCTCTTATTACCCCTGTAATATCTTATTACAGTAACCAGGCTCCTGATCCTCTTATTACCCCTGTAACATCTTATTACAGTAACCCGGCTCCTGATCCTCTTATTACCCCTGTAACATCTTATTACAGTAACCCGGCTCCTGATCCTCTTATTACATCTGTAACATCTTATTACAGTAACCCGGCTCCTGATCCTCTTATTACCCTGTAACATCTTATTACAGTAACCCGGCTCCTGATCCTCTTATTACCCCTGTAACATCTTATTACAGTAACCCGGCTCCTGATCCTCTTATTACCCTGTAACATCTTATTACAGTAACCCGGCTCCTGATCCTCTTATTACCCTGTAACATCTTATTACAGTAACCTGGCTCCTGATCCTATTACCCCTGTAACATCTTATTACAGTAACCTGGCTCCTGATCCTCTTATTACCCCTGTAACATCTTATTACAGTAACCTGGCTCCTGATCCATTTATTTCTGTGAGATAAATGGAAAGATAGATAGATAGATAGATAGATAGATAGATAGATAGATAGATATGAGCTAGATTGATTGATAGATACTGACACACAGTGGTCAGCACTAAGAAGTGCAGGGACATTAGGAAGTGATGCGATTGGTCTGATTAAGTGTCTGTTGAAATGGCACATTGTGCAAACAACATTTCAGACGGGCCTGGCATACTTTGCACAAAGCTGGCACGCTGCAAGCACACAAGGCTCTGCATAAAGTAATATGGTTTGCAAATGATGTGCAGGTAACTTTCTGCCAAACGCATTACCTTGTGCAGTGCTCGCTGCCCATCCTGCCAATCTCATTAACTTCCACAAAGTGCTGTGTTCCTGGTAAAGGTGACACACCAGTCAGCCAGTTCCCCAGCAGCTGCTGCCCCATGTTATATTCTGGAGATAGTGGGAGCCTAATGTGCTGGGAACTGTGCATTGAGTAAGACCCCTCCATGGCCTGCGCTCTGCTCTGCGCACAAAGCCTGGCACTCTGTTACACAACCATCTTCACAAAGTGATAACATTAGCGGGCAGAGCATCTTGCTCTGCACAAGGTGATATGTTTGGCATTGAACGCACACTGCTCTGCGCACAGTAATAAGTTTGGCACATGCTCTATGCATTGCTCCTCCGAGTCTGCGCCAGTGCCTGCGTCAGGGTTCCCCTCTCGCCACCATAATAGAGATGCCAGGCTCCTAATTGTAAGGCAGGGTGACGGGGGCACAGCAAGACCCAGATGCGCTATTTCTAACAGATGGTGTTGGCATTCCCTATTCACTGCCTTCATGCCAGCCTTCATGCCACCTGCACCCACCCTCCCTTCCCCCCTCTCCTTTCTCCTTCCCTATTTCCACAAAGTGGTTATTACGGAGCCAGCACTTAACCCTCTCACCCCCAAACAGACCTGGCACCTGTATTGTACCAGCTGCAAATGTCAAGCCACCAGTCATCCTCTCGGGAGGGTATTCACAAGAAGGCAGGTGGCACGTCGCAGATTACTTCCTACAAGCAGAACAACACCAATTTCGTTCCATCCTCGCTGACTAAATGTATCGCACTGGAAAGCCATTTCCCGCACCTGCCTTCATCCTGTCCTCATCCCCAGGTCCATCATTTCTCCTGGCGTTCTCAATGCCCGTCCTTCCCGTACCCACACGTCTCAGTATCTCAGCTATCTATCATACGTGATACAATAACAGACGTCTGGGATTATGTGCAGAGCGCAGAACAATTACATACAGAGAGGAGACAATTTATGCAAACGCTCTGCACCCAATGGGAAAGACTAATTACTCTGGATATGCCAGGAAAAAAAAAAGACAAAAAATCCAAAACTAAGGTTTCAGGGGAAATTTTAAATTTCGATGGATTTCAACAAATTTGTTCAAATTCACAAATTTCCTTATACAATCTTTGACTTTTCCGGTAGCGTCTTAACCATCATTACATATTTTTATTTTCTTACGTTAGAAATTCGGAGGATTCTGAGGGGGGGTGGTTTCTCCTTTCCTATACCTGGAGAAGGTCATGAAACCACGTAGGACATGTCAGCTTTTGAGAAGCGAACAAGGGGTTTTAGCACATCCCACACATGAAAGGGTTAATCTTCTCTGGCTCACTAAGTCCCTGCTTAGCGACGCTCTGCGGGCTCTCCGCCTCAATGGAGTTAGAGGGAAGAGTGCTCTGTGCGATCCTGCCAAAACTTCCATTTGGTTCGGTAAATATTTAATGGCTGTCAGGACTCCCCGAAGCATCTTCAGAAATGAAAACAGGGGGAGGCTGGCAGTGGCATTGCCCACAGTGTACCTGCGCTGTGTACGCAGGTCAGGGTGTTGTAGGACTTCTTGCAGGACAGCTTTGTATGGGTATGAGTATGTCCGGTAGACTGGCATGGGTTCTTATTCATTGAGGTTGGCATCAGGAGCTTCTCTCTCACAGTGAAGCTCCGCTCTTTCTGCAATGTTGGCATATTTGAAAACATATTTTGTTATGCAGTATATAGCAGTGTTCCTCAACTCCAGTCCTCAGGGCCCACCTAAAGGTCATGATTTGAGAATATCCCACAGAAGAATACCTATGGTAAGTCCTGAGGCCTGGACACTAATTACATAATCTGTTCAATGCTAAGGAAATCCTGAAAACATGACCAATAGGTGAGCCCTGAGGACCGGAGTTGAGGAACCCTGGTATATATGGATCACCCATGTTTTGGTAGTTAAAGGGTTTCTGTCATCAGATTTTAGCATTGCAAACCGAGTGTCATTTGCAATGCGCAAATGACACCTGATGACAGACCTGTTAATGTTATAGTTTTCTGTACCGTAGTTTTTGAGAAAATAGCGTTTTTAAAATATGTAAATGAACTTCCCTAGGTGCAGAGGGCGTTAACCCTGCACCTAGTAGCGGCGTAATTCCTCCTCTTACCCCTCCTCCGTTGCGGTGATTGACAGGGCCAGGCAGCCAGGTCTTTCGGCTGCCGACCGTGTCCGAGTTCGAAATCCCGCACCTGCGCATTGCGATCACCAATGCGGGCGCATTGAGGAATCCGGGCGGCCGGCGGCCCTCAACGTGCATGCGCGGATTGTGGATTGCAATGCGCAGGCGCGGGATTTCGCACTCAGACAGGGCCGGGAGCCAAAAGAGCTGGCTGCTCCCTGTCAATCACCGCAACGGAGGAGGGGTAAGAGGAGGAATTACACCGCTACTAGGTGCAGGGTTAACGCCCCCTGCACCTAGGGAAGCTCATTTACATATTTTAAAAACGCTATTTTCTTAAAAACTACGCTACAGAAAACTATAACATTAACAGGTCTGTCATCAGGTGTCATTTGCGCATTGCAAATGACACTCGGTTTGCAATGCTAAAATCTGATGACAGAAACCCTTTAAGGAACTGTCAGCAAATAATCCACGTGGAGAACATCAGCAAGCTGCAGAATAAGGAGGACATGTGAGGGAAGCAATCATACCGTACACAGCAGATCACACTAATTTGAGGTGGCGTTCCCTTCATAATAATGTGAAGTATAATATTTTATGTCCCCATATTCACGACTGGAAGAACACCAGCCCCGACTGGAGACATTCATGTTAACCATGCCAGTGGCGTGACATGGTTGCCAAGGGTGCTTATATGATAAAGGGGTCTTGTTCCCACCCTTCGGGGTTAAGTTCACAGGCTACAGCCCTGAAAGAGTCCTCACAATAGGACCAATACCATTAATGTGGCTGTAGGCTGTGCCAGGTGGACATACTCCTTTGTGACTGCAGGAGACTATGGCGAGCTGAACCATAGGGAGTGTCAACACTGGCTGGTTAGATGGAAAGCCATGGATGCCACTGCGACCATTGTATACAGCAGATATGGCGCCTCTGTTGCTGTTCTCTCCTGTGTGGCGTCCAGGCCTATAATAACGATAAAGTATTGGTGCCCCCACCAGTTTCTATGGTGCGAGCTGTCTTCCTGATTGCAATAAGCACTACCACGTCTGGCTGCAAATTTTCAAGTTGGTTCCCTCTCTTACATCATCAAGGAGGACCTGCTACCTCTCACGACACGTCCATATTACTGTCAGGGGTCGGCGACCTCCAACACTCTAACTGTTGTGAAACTACAATTCCCAGCATGCTCTGCTCACTTCTATGGGGAGTTCCAAGAACAGTCAAACGTGTGCATGCTGGGAATTGTCAATTTATTAATACAACTCTAAGACGAACAACAGAGGAACATACAATACAATGTAAAGCAGAGATGGTCAAGAATTGTTATGAGGAATTGTACTAAAACAGACGTGTCAGGAGAGATGACAGCTTTCATGTATTAATGCTGTTTAGTCTTTTCAGTATCTGTTAGAACAGAAGTATGTGCTCCAGAGCTGCTCTCAGAGCAAGAATATGGAACCACCATCAGCCATTTTAAGGCTTTGGAGAGTCCCATTTTGTGAACAAATCTGCCTTTCTCCCTTAAACGCCACACTCCCCACTTTCCAAAAAAGTAAGTCTTAACAACCCAACAAATTAACAATACAAAAGGTACAAAATTATCAGGCCTCCCAAGATGCACCAAAATTATTAAAAGAGGTGTGCGTCCCTTAAAGAAGCTCTTCCACAAAAATGTTTATTCTCTGACCTGTCAGAAAAAAAAGTACATGATGTAAACTGTAAGAAAGTTTTCTTACCAGTGACTTTATTTATGAGTTATCCCCTTCCTCGTGATCCTCAGCTGTGTCATGTGACCATTACTCACACTTTCCAAATAACACAGCATCTTATGTGTGGACAGGAAGCCAGTTTCTCTGTGTATTCCTATGGGAGCCTCAATGTCCGTTTCATAGGAATGAATAGGGAAGTAACGGACTTCCTGTCCTGCGTCAGTTGGAGATCAGAGAGCTAGTCACATGACACAGCTGAGGATCAGAATGGAGGAGATAACTCACAAATAGTCACCAGTAAGAGAATTACCTTCACTAGAGTTTATATCATGTACCTTTTTAACAGGTCAGCGAATAAATATTTTTACGGGGGTTCTTCTTTAATAAATTTGGAGCATCGTATTCTATATTATGTATATGCATGTCAGTCCCGTGTATCCAGTACTGGGCAACTGTGCAAACTATCACTCTTTGGAATGCTCCCCTCATATTTGTTCCTCCACCTTTAGATTGCGCCAGAGTTTAAGAGTAATTGCCAACTCTCCCGGAATTTTTTAGACGCTCCTGGAAAAAGAGAGACTTCCCGGACTACTGGAAGAGATAGCAAATCTCCCAGTGCTGCTGCTGCTTTTATGCCCTGCACTCTCCTACCTTCTAGGCCTTCCATCTCCGGGCAAGTATGAATTTATATCCTGTGGCATCCAGGTTGCCCTCCCTTTTGTCCCCTGCCTCCACCGAGGGTACCACAGTAATGCCTCCCACCCGACTTCCCCTTTATTCCAATTGTCATTTTCTTCTTTTCTTATCTTGTTGTTTCCCGTTTGTGTTAAGAATTTCAAGTGACAGCTGGCAGCCAGAAAGATGGAGAAGACATGAAGGTGGACCTGACCGCTGAGAGCATACCACTATACAATCTAATACTGGTTGTAATTAAAGGGGTGGCAGACCATGACCCACAAAACAAATAATTTCTGTTGTCTGAAGTGGGGTAAGGGGGCTGAAATGAGAGTTGATTAAATTAATTAGGGGGAGGGTGTAGTTGCCACAGTCCAAAACTTGGCAGGATTGTCCCAAATTTCCAGAGATAATCCTTACAAATTAATTTTCTTAAAGGGGCTGGCCACTCTCTGGTTATTGTTGACCAATGTGTTTGAGAGGATTATATGGCACTTAGTAATGTGGCCATTGTTGAAATATTGCACCATTTTCTATATAAGGGTTGCCCCTTGTTTACAAAGTCTTTTGTGTTGTCCAAACAGAAGTCCTGTCCATAAGATGGCTGCTGATGGAGGGTCATGTGACCAGGCAAATGACCTCCATGTGATGTCTTTTCTGTTCAAACACACTGCACCTACACTAAACTCCAAACAGAACAGTACAGTCATTGCCAAAAGTTTTGAGAATGATACAAATATTAATTTTTACAAAGTCTACTGCTTCAGTTTTTATAATGGCAATTTGCATATACTCCAGAATGTTATAAAGAGTGATCAACTAAACAGCAATTACTTGCAAAGTCAATATTTGCCTAGAAAATGAACTTTATCCCCCAAAACACATTTCAAAATCATTAAAAGGACCAGCTAACATCGTTTCAGTGATTGCTCCATTAACACAGGTGTGGGTGTTGATGAGGACAGGGCTGGAGATCAATCTGTCATGATTAAGTAAGAATGACACCACTGGACACTTTAAAAGGAGGCTGGTGCTTGGCATCATTGTTTCTCTTCTGTTAACCATGGTTATCTCCAAAGAAACAGAGTCATCATTGCACAAAAATGGCCTAACAGGGAAGAGTATCGCAGCTAGAAAGATTGCACCTCAGTCAACAATCTATCGCATCATCAAGAACTTCAAGGAGAGAGGTTCCATTGTTGCCAAAAAGGCTCCAGGGCGCCCAAGAAAGACCAGCAAGCGCCAGGACGTCTCTTAAAAGTGTTTCAGCTGCGGGATCGGGCTACCAGCAGTGCAGAGCTTGCTCAGGAATGGCAGCAGGCAGGTGTGAGTGCATCTGCACGCACTGTGAGGTGGAGACTCTTGGAGCAAGGCCTGGTCTCAAGGAGGGCAGCAAAGAAGCCACTTCTCTCCAGAAAAAACATCAGGGACAGACTGATATTCTGCAAAAGGTACAGGGAGTGGACTGCTGAGGACTGGGGTAAAGTCATTTTCTCTGATGAATCCCCTTTTCGCTTGTTTGGGACATCTGGAAAACAGCTTATTCGGAGAAGACGAGGTGAGCGCTACCACCAGTCTTGTCTCATGCCAACTGTAAAGCATCCTGAAACCATTCATGTGTGGGGTTGCTTCTCAGCCAAGGGAATCGGCTCTCTCACAGTCTTGCCTAAAAACACAGCCATGAATAAAGAATGGTACCAGAATGTCCTCCGAGAGCAACTTCTCCCAACCGTCCAAGAGCAGTTTGGCGATCAACAATGCCTTTTCCAGCATGATGGAGCACCTTGCCATAAAGCAAAGGTGATAACTAAATGGCTCAGGGAACAAAACAGAGATTTTGGGTCCATGGCCTGGAAACTCCCCAGATCTTAATCCCATTGAGAACTTGTGGTCAATCATCAAGAGACGGGAAGACAAACAAAAACCTACAAATTCTGACAAAATGCAAGCATTGATTGTGCAAGAATGGACTGCTATCAGTCAGGATTTGGTCCAGAAGTTGATTGAGAGCATGCCAGGGAGAATTGCAGAGGTCCTGAAGAAGAAGGGTCAACACTGCAAATATTGACTTGCTGCATTAACTCATTCTAACTGTCAATATAAGCTTTTGTTACTCATAATATGATTGCAATTATATTTCTGTATGTGATAAAAACATCTGACAAACACACATAAAAACCAGAGGGCAGCAGATCATGTGAAAATAGAAGATTTGTGTCATTCTCAAAACTTTTGGCCATGACTGTACAGATGTCACATGCAGTGTATTTGAATGGAGGAGATATCACGGAGGGGATTTTCCTGGTCACATGACCCTCCATCAGCAGCCATCTTATGGACAAGGCCTCTTTGTGGACAGCACAAAAAAAACAACTTTGTAATCAAGGGACATACCTTATGAAATATAGAAAATGGTGCAAAACTTCAACAAGGACTATATTAGGAAGTGCCATATAATCTCACACACATTGATCAACAATAACCCGAAAGCAGCCAACCCCTTTAAGTTTGTGAAAGTAGTCGAGGTTAATGTAAACCACACCCACAAGTGGGTGTTTCCAGGTACATTTGGGCCAAACATTGGTGAGTATAGGAGAGGTGTTCTGAGCAGTCCCTATGAAGACACATTAAATAGGTTGTGCACCTTTGGGGAGTTTTTGGCAACCCCTTGAAGGTAAGCTTACTTACCAGCTTGCTGACGCTCCTGACTTGAAGGGGTATTCCCATCTCACAAATTTAGTTTGTATAGTTAGTAATATTATTGGTATGGCTATACCTAATAGAATGTATTTATATAAAATGTACCGTTTAGAAGATTTTCCTAGTTGTATAGGCATTGTCCACACACATCAGTCAGGCCGTTGCCCCTGGTTACAGCCACCGAAGCCATGTAGTAGTGGTGACCGGCTTGCTGTTGTTAAAACCCGCTCTGAGGTAACTGCTGTATTGTGAACACACATTACATGATCATGTGGAGACACATCTTGGGGCACTTTCACATCTGTGTTTTGGACGCTACCAGTCCAAAGCGCAATGGTCAGGATCCGTCCAAAATGCAGACTTTATAAACGGATCCTGCTCCATAGGGATGAATTCATCTTGGAACAGGATCCGTTTCTCTGCGTTTTGAAAGCACAGACAAAAATGCTACAGCCCTAAGATGTGTCTCCTCATGCTCATTCAACATGCTTTCACAATACAGCAGTTACCTCAGAGCAGGTTTGAACAGGAGCAAGACGGCCTCCACTACTACATGGCCACGGTGGCCGTAACTAGGGGCAACAGCCTGACTGATGTGTGTGGGACAATGGATATACAAATAGGAACATCTTCTCAACGGTACATTTTATATAAATACATTCTATTAGTAATAATATTGGTATGGCTATATCTAACTATACAAACTACATTTGTGAGATGGGAATACCCCTTTAATCTCCAAGGCCTCGGCTGTTCCAAGGACTACCTGGATGTAAACTTCCTATTTGACGCTGCTGCAGCCAAATGCTGGCCACAGCGGTAACCTGCTCCTCTTGCATCACATGACCCTTTGTCATGATGCAAGGGAAACAGGTCACCCCTGAGGCCAGCAATTGGCTGCAGCGGCATCAAACAGGAAATTTACAGGGAGCGCAGTGGAGCAGCTGAGGCCATGGCGTGAAGGAAGGAGCCAGCACCAGGAAGCAGGTAAGTATGCTTCCTTTCACAGGTTCAGCTAAAGAGGGGGTTTTCAGTGCGAGTTCCCATTCTGACCGATACTCCTCTGACAGAATCGCACAGCATTATAATGATTTATAATGCTGTGTAAGGGCTCATGCACACGAACATATTTTCTTTCCACGTCTGTTCCGTATGCAGAACCATTAATTTCGTTTTACTCCGTGTGCATTCCGTTTCCGTATGTCCGTATTTCTGTTCCACAAAAAAATATAACATGTCCCATTATTGTCTGCATTACGGACAAGGATAGGACAGTTCTATTAGAGGCCAGCTGTTCCGTTCTGCACACGGACGTCATCCGTATTTTTTGCGGATCCGTTTTTGCAGACCACAAAATACATACAGTCGCGTGCATGAGCCCCAACACTGAGGGTCCTGGAATTTACCGAATTACACCGGCATAATGCTGTCAGTGTAATTCACTAGATTCTAGGTCTCTCAGGAATACACAGCATTATTAAATATTATAATGCTGTGCAATCCTGTCAGAGGAGCAGAGGTCAAAACGGGAACTCACGTCACTAGAACCCCATAAAAGTGCCAACAATCAAGGGTGTACATACCATAGAGACAGCCCATGGCAATGTGTCGACAGCTACGGTAGCAAGAAGTGAGGGGCAAATAGCAGCCATTCTGTACTACAAGGAATGGGAAAGGCATTGAATGAACTCCTGTGCCCAGTGTACATCACTGCCGGTAACTGTGCCATGCCACAGTGCCCCCATACCAATACCCTGCATTCTCATCACTTTCCTTTCCTGCACTGATCAGAGATAATGGATCAGGAGTGAAGTTGGGGCATCATGGGCGGTGGTTGTGTCATAGGCACCTGCCTCTCCCATTGATGAAAAGATAACATTTTTCCAGTATACATATTAGACTGTGTCGGTGTATCAAGGGTGGCAGTGGCAGACTACCACCACACAAACCAATCAAATGTGAGATCAGGGGGGCCCCTTGCTGGCCACAAGTGGTTGGCTGAAAAACTAAAAATAAAGTGTTGGACATATTGTCTGTTTTAGCTGCAAAAGGGGTCCTTTCGAACTTCACTGCTAAGCTGAGAGTGGGGCTTAACAAGCTGATGGGCGGAGCTTAGCAAGCTTAGCAGCGTGATGGGGCGGAGCCTAGTGATGCAACAGGGACCCCCGCCGATCAGCTGTTTGAGAAGGCACCAGCAGTGGCGCCATGGCCTTCTTGCAACTTTACCTAGACCATGTGACGTCATGTTCGTTGATCATATGGCCTAGACGCAGCTCGGTCCCAATGGGGCTGGGCTCCAATACCAAGTACAGGCGCTATACAATGTACGGTGCTGTACTTGGTAAGCTAAGAGAAGGCTGTGGCACTAATGCGAGTTCTGGTGCCTTCTTAAACATCTGATTGGCGGAAGTCCCAGGTGCCGGACCCCCACCAATCAGATACTGAGGACCTATCTGTATTTGCCTCTCTGTGTAACACTAAGACCTAAGGGGCTCACACACGGCAGACATGGAAGCCTTTGTTAGGCCCCAGTGCCATAGCAATCCCGCTGAACCACATGACCATGCTGCACGGGCACTGACTGGATTACAGAGGCTGCCCCCCTCCTCCTGTCTAACCACTTCAATGCCCTGGTCGCTACTGACCGGTAAATCTAATGGGTTAAATGGTCAGGATTCTGTATTATCCACATGCAGTATATTTAAGTGTATATAGTGACCGTGGGGGAGATATACCTCACCTGACACACATGTATATACACACACACACATAATATAATATAGTAATGTAATATATATAACATATATATAGTAATATAATAATATATATGCAAGTGGTGACACTATGTAAGGGGGGGGGGTTGTAAATGAACAAGTGGGTGCTATCTAAGACAGATAATGCAGTAAGGGCTGGGTTAGGTCATGACTCAGGCCTAAGTGACCCACAGTCTATCCGTTTGCAGAGTCAGGCCTCACATTTATGGATCTACTAGATCAGGTCAGAACAAATATTAATGTGCCCAGTAGCCTGCATTAGACTATACACAGGCAGGAGAGCCGTCTACACGTGTATAAAGTATGCCTAGAATTCAGACCCAGGGGGGTCAGAATGTGATAACTGGAGTCCATCAGGCTGGGAAAACCTGCATTACTGCACATAGACATCAAAGAGTGTGCAGAGCTGCAGCACCACCATGTGGACAATGGCAGCTCTGCAATAAAAAAATAAAATAAAAAACCTGATGAAAATCCCATTCATAAGGCTTGTTCCAAGTGGCCCACGTATGAGCACAAGACCCGCACCCCACCCCCCTCTTTCCAATGGTTCCACATAATGTAGACCATTAAAAAAACGCTGATCAAGCTGGGGGGGGGTGTTCTGGCAGCCATAATAGTTAAAAGTTGAAATGTACTATATACACATATTGCATATGGGCTATAAACCAGTCACCTTTCAATACCACCTTCTGATTAGTCGTTACACCTCATGGCTCCTATTTCGGTTTGTTCACATTATGCCAGAGCACGATTCAGCTGGAGGATCATTTGGTATTCATTAGCATGTGATCGGGACATTGGGGGTCATTTATAAGACCAATCAGATTCCACCTTTCATTTTCCAAAGAAGCTCTCCAAAATGAAAGGTGGAATCTGATTGGTTGCTATGGGCAACTAAGCCTGTTGTAGTTCACACCAGTTTGATAAATGACCCCCATCGTTTTTCACTCTTAAAGGGGCATTCATGGCTGTGATCGGAATACCTGTCCGATATGATTGCCAGGGTTATGGAAGCAGTCGAGTGGGCTGTACAGTTCAGTTTTTGCAGCTTCTATGCATTTCTATGGGAATAACATGGTATGACAAAGCCCTGGGCACTCCTGGCCACTGGCATTCGGATCTCCGCCATGAATGGCTAAAAATGGGGAGCCCCTTTGGCGATGGAAACAAGAACGTCATCAGTCACTAACTGCAAGCAGAGATCTTAAACATCAAGCATTTCAACACAAAGTATATTTAAAAGTTGGACGAACTGAAATAAAATTTTAAATCTTATGCGTGAATTCTGTTAATTATGTTACAGGCCGAAAGCAGAGGCTGCAGTACTGAGAGAATTTGCACCAATACATCTCTCCTCCTTTCAGTGGGCTGCAGTACTGCCATACCTGGGTTTACACATTAGAAAAAATACTTTCACTCTGTCAGCTGGCTTTGAATGATAACTTTTTAGGTTTTTGATCTACATGCGTTTGGCATCCCTCAGTAGTGCAGCCTCAGGCTTCTAGCGGTCATGTCTCAGTCTAGTAATAAGGTTTCTATACGTGCACTAGATGTTTTATCTCCGATAGGTCTTCTGTACGGTGGGACTACACAGCAACATTGGTCACAACACAAGGCTAAAGATCGAAACGAAGCGCCGCCTGCATCGAAAGGCAATGAAAGGAAATGGCGTCTCGTTGCGGCCTGCAAGTTGCCATGAACAGGCTGTTGCAAGAAATCCAAACCTGACGGATTTCCGGTAACTTGTGGGTCACAATGCAACCCCATCACTGTCACTAGTTGCTGCAGTCACTTTAATCATATAAGACCGGAGAACCACTGGCATCTGGTGGTCAGTAGTGGAACTGCAGCCAGTCCCCCAATCCAGTACCTGCCATATCTGTATATTCTGGATAGGTGCCGGTTTATCAGTTTTTCTGGACAAAAGATTTACTGACAAAAAAAAAAAATGATGGGTCGTGTGAGATTTTAAGAGCTGTGGTGGATTATCAGAATTAAAGGAAAGCCTGAAATATAAATAAAAATCAGTTTATTCCTTCGGGTGATAGCACCCACATTTGGTCATTTAGTTACAGATTACAAAATGACAGGGAAGACGATCGCACCCTTCCCCCACTCATAGTCAAATACACAAGACACACATTCAGGGCAATGAAAGGTGCAGCATTTCTTGTACAACGGGCTGTCCAGGTGACATACAGGAAGTGGGGTGTGCGAAGGAAAACCCCTCCTCCCTAAAACACTACAGACAGGTGTATACGACCATGTACGCTGCAAACAGGTATTTTAGAGCTAGAAAAGAATGGGCTGTGAACGTGCACCCATGGCACAAGGTGTAACCCTGCCCATACCTGTGAAAATCAGAACCAGGCATTAGGAGAGAAGGGCTGGCACATAAAATCCTCTACCAGTCCTATGGCATAGCCGCAGATGGCAGTCAGGGGCTATGCTGGTGCTAGGCCCACTTCTTCTATTGGCAGACCGTGCTGAATGGCTGAATTCTCACACAAGTCCACCAGGGGGTGCTCCATCAGGGCATTTACAGGATACCTCTAGAACAGGGACCAGCAACCTTAAGCACGCCAGCTGCTGTGAAACTACATCACCCAGCATGCACACTTTCTTGGCTGTTACTGTAACTCCCATAGAAGTGAAAGGAGGACTCTGGGAGTTGTAGTTTCAGAACAGCTGGAGATTGCTGATCCCTGATCTAGAAATAAACCCAACATGTGGGCACCACCCTTACCAAATCCTGTGCCAACCTATGGTTACAATAGGCCCTATTTAAGGAGAAGTAGTGCAGAGTGCGATGCTATGGGCAACACGTCTGCTGCTGGTCTGCACTACCGGTGCCTAATGGGCAAACAGCAACTCGTTCCAACGACGGGACACAGGGGGATGAATTTGCAAACTTGGAACCAGCCAAAAATTCAAAAAGACCCATCTGTAGATAAATTAAACATAGTCATCCAAAATAATCTTCATACGCATCCCAGCGCCCTGTGCAAAGTGCAATACCCGTATGTGGCACAAGAGGGCTGGGGGCTAGTTTTGTAAAGGGAGGTTCTCTAGTCTTACATAATGAAAAAGTTCTGCAAGTTTCAAAAAACATACTATGCGGTTCTGCTTGCTGTCAGTGAATGTTTACATTGAAGTCCTGATCATCTTCTGATCATACAGCTGAGGCTTTGTGGCACTGCGTGATGACAGCGCTTCCCTACACTGATCCATTGTAACAAGCCTGCCAGCTGTGTGAGGAGTGCTCAGTCAGGACAGACTTAAACATGCTGTTATTCACTGACAGCAAACAGATGTAATAAACTGTGAGGAGCTGAAACTAAACATCAGTGGAATTTGCAGAATTTATCATCATTCAAAAATTAAAGGGGGTATTCATTTTATTAATCCAACAGTACCTGTGGAGAAATCCATACTCACTTGCGCCCCACTGCTCCCTTCACTGGTCTTCCAGATGGACAGAGTCATGTGCACCTCTGCAGCCAATGACTGGCCTCAGCAGCGACACATCTCAAAGTGGCATACCACTGTTGGGTTAGGTGTCGATATGTCCCCAAGAGACACCTAACCCAACAGTGGTATGCCACTTTGAGACGTATTGCTGCTGAGGACAGTCATTGGCTGCAGTGGAACACATGACCAAGTCCAGCCAGAGGCTAAGAGACTAGGAAGTCTCCCCTGGAAGTGAGGGGAGCAGAACGGAACGGCAGAGAGCGGGGATTTCTCCACAGGCAATTTAAGAAAAAACAAAAATGGACACCCCCTTTAAGCACAAAACTGAGAAACTCCTTTAAGCATAGAAGTCCAAGTAACGAAAAAAAAATATTCAAAGGAATGTACAAAAGTAAAAAATATAAAACACACAATAGATTAAAACCCAGATACAGAATGTAAGACATCCCATCGTTAGTTCTGCATTCCCCTCCATAAGGAGTGGCGTCAAAAACACAATAAAAATAAAAAATCTATAAAAAAATAAATTAAAAACAATCTGTGCCATACACATGGTTCAGAGGTCATCAAGGGGGTCCCACTTTTCCTGTAGCAAAAAAGGACTATAGAAGGTCAGAGGCCGTTCTAGAGGCCCTGTGTCGGACGGAGTCTCTCATTCAGTCTGTTGCTTTTAGGACACTTGCAGAAATCCCTCGCCGCTGCCAACCGGACTGAACTGCTGATCAAAGCGGGTCTCACAGTCACATTCTTCTACGAGAACCACGTCTTCCCACCACAAATGCCCTCCACGACAGCGCAGGGGGACAGACACCCGGCGGGAACGGATCGGGGCGCACGACGTGCAAGGCTGAGACAAACCGGAAGGCCAACCGGGAACGTAAAAGGAATTGCACTGACCAAAGCAAAATTTATTGGGAATCCGCAGGGGAGCGCAGTTCTTCCTGAAGACATTCTGAAATTTAAAAAAAAAAAAAAAAAAAAAAGCATAAAATATTAAAGGGGCGGCATGAGTGTGAAATTTTTTATAATAAAAGACAAGAAAAAGGAGGAGAGGAGGGAAATGTGCTTGTCTTTTGAAGTTCCAAGTCAGACCTGCACAAGACAAGCAGATTTTCCTCCTGGCTCGTGTTCTAATTTGATCTCAAGTATCCGCTTGGCCAGAGCTGGTCAGCGCCCGCACCCGGCCTCATTCATAGTGTATTTGCTGCCCACCATTCAGGACTATATTGAGTCAGGCGCCCCTCAACTTCCCACCCCAAGGACTTTCTTGCTGACTTCTGATGTAACCATCCTGACTTTTCTCCATGACTGCCAGTAGGGCCCAACCCCTCCTAGAGCCATATTACAACTTTTTATGAACGTGGTAGTTGCAGTGATATTGGCGATGGGCTAATGTTGAGAAATACTCTACACAAAGTTGCAGGGTGATGTTACCACCTAGGGTTGGGTGAAGCACAGAATATGAACGGGGGGGGGTAGGGGGGGGGGTCAAAACAGACAAATTTGTAGTAGGGTTCTGTCATCATGGGGATCAACTCAGCCTTTGGAGCAGCTTGCTTACCTGTATAAATGGCAGAGCGTTGCATCTTGATCTTTTCAAGGCATCTTGTCCGAGCGGTAGCACCTGGTCAGGGCGAGACTTTGTTGTCTCCTTTTGGATGGCGGTCTCCCAAAGTATTTTCCTTTGGAGAGCTCCTTGTTCCATGTGGTGAACTCTGGGCATTCCTTGGAAGTCGGGCTTGAGGGAATCAGTTTTGCCTCTTCCGCTAAAAGGGTTGTTGAGGAAGGACAAATGTGGAACCCTTTGAACTCCGAACACATTAGTCATCTGAGGTCTTCTAGGGTTTGTGTCCAGACTTCCCATGGCAGAACCTTCTACTTCCTCAAGGAAAGGAGCCGAGCTCACTGAGGAGGCAGCCAGAATAATTAAGAGCAGTAGCATTTTCTTCAGTAGTAAGGTAGGTCTAAGGCTGTGTAGTCTGGGGATCTGTTCCCCTTTCGTCAATCTTGAAGGGCCTTTAAGAGACCCCAGAGTCATATGATGATTTACCTTCTTAAACACCGTAAGGACAGTGGTTCCTTATATACCTGGAGAAGGACTCATGGGCTGAAGAACTGAAAACTTGGAAGAAGAGAGAAATCCTCCACATTCATCACACCTGTCCCAAAAAAAAAAAAAAAATTGGCTTGTGTCATGCCAAGAACAGGGACCTGCTGGCTAGTTTCGGCCATTCAGACCTGTTTGAGTTTCACAGAAGACAGGTGATGGGGCGTCTGTACACAAGACATTGCCACCAGACAGCTCAACTCTATGTACAGGAGATATCGACACGGAAGGTGTCGGACATTCACTATGGTCAGGGGGCCACAATCACAATGTAAAAGACAGAATGGATCATCTATAACATGATAGGGACATCTAGGAGATTTATGAAAAATGACAAAGTGCTCAGTTTCCCTGCAGCGCCCCCACAGGTATACTTGAACATTACACAGTGCCCAATGAAATCAATTGTTCATGTAATACATAAATTTGTGTGTTCTCCAGAGCCTCTCTTTGTAGCTGCTCCCAGCTCTGGATCGGGGTGCTAAATTCACTTTAAACGGGCTTCCTAAACCTGACTAACGGATGTCTTTATCGTTCTGCAGAGTCGTTCATTACCACAAAATACAAAAACGGCAGCAGAACACGACGACACAAAGTCCTCCAGCAAACAGACACCGTGTTTTGTGGTCCACGAACCACAGATCCGCAAACATGCCGAGAGGCGGCCGGAATAAAACTACTTCATGTCGTAGTTTTATTCCGGTCGCCTCACAGCATGTTTGCCATACTGCGGCCAGACCTCCGGCCCGTCCCCATTATAGCGAATGGGGCTGGAGCAGACTTCCGGCGGCACGGTGCACTAGCACAGATCCGGCAGGCTGTTCCCCTGCCAGAACAGCCTGCTGGAGAAGGCTGCCGCTAGTGTGAAAGTTAGGGTGGCTTCACTCCATTTTTAAAAAAATAAACCATCATATGTTAACCAATAGGAAATCATAAGTACCGTATATTTTTAAGGTTTTTTTTTTCCCTCCCTTGCCATCAGGGGTGCACCTGCTGCCTGAGGCGAAAACTGTAGCGAGAACAGCAATACAGTTGAATATGAAGAGATGAGCGCTTGCAGAATAAATTTACTCATTGCCCATGGCCTTTGTTGCCCCTAACTTGTCCCTACCTGGTGCTGCCTGAGACTCCCACCTCACCTTGCCTCATTGGCGGTGCACCCCTGCTCGCCATGAACTAATGGAAAGATAGTTGGTAAATCCTGGTATTCGGACCACAACTGATCAGGAGATGGGGGGGGGGTCCTGAAGGTGGAAACGTGTACTGACCCAGCGCCACTCACATAGCAGACAGTCTCGCTACATGGTGACTGGAGAGAGATCGGTTTTGACGTTGTATTCATGAAATATTACATAGACTTATTGTAACAAATCTTCAGCTGTGAGGGCGGGATATGATCAGAGGATTTTTGAGTCTCTGAAGGCAAAACTTTACTCCATCTAGAAGCTTAGAAGGGTTTGTCCCACTAACCGCCATAAAAAGTCATATTGGTGGTCACTAAGGGGCCCTAGACTAGGCTGCCTCCTTTTTATGGTGCAAGTTTCCCGTGCAGCTCTCTCATGATAGCCGGGCTCCTGCTGTAACAGCCTGGATCAGCAGGAGTGCTGTTTAACCCCTTAGATACCACAGTCAGCAACAATAAGTAGTTTACAAGGAAAGGGCTCACTCTCTCAGGCATCAATACCCCGCGAATGAGATCTCTGGACGCAGATGTTTTTGCATGGCAGCAGAGGGCCTAATGAAGGCCCCCAGGCCTACCTGCAGTGTTTGCTTATCAGGTTGCACCAGCTGGACACAGCCCGATAATGCCTGTCAGTATAGTACTGACAGTATAATGCAATGTACTACATAAGTGGTACAGTGTATTACAGAAGATCCCCATGTGGTACTAATAAATGGTTAAAGTTTTCTTAAATACAAAAAAAAAAAAAATCTGCAAAAATAAAATGTCCACATACTTTGTGTCACCGCATCCATAACCCGCAGTACACAATTATGTAATTTTGTTTTGTTGCTTATTTGCCACAAAACAAAAACTGAATAGAAAGCAATGAAAAAGTGTTATGTACCCCGAAACGGTACCAATGAAAACCACAAGTCTTCCCACCAGGGGCGGATTGGCGATAGACCTTACAGCGAAATTTCCCAGTGGGCCGCCCAAGCCCTCCTCATGGTCGGCTTGTGGAAGTTTTTGGGGATGTATTTTATGATGGACTGTGGTATTTGGCTCTATTGGGGTGGTATAACGTGCCACAATATGGTATTGCTGGCCCTGCCTTCCATCAGTTTGGGCCCAACTACAAAATGGGGCTACTTTTAGTATTTTTTCCAGGGCCACATTAATTTCTCAGTCCGTCCCTGCTTCCCATACAGCTGTGTAGATGAAAAAAATAAATAAATAGTTCTCTGATGCGCCCATGCAAAAAAAAAAAAAAAGTATCTGGTATCGCTGTAATCGTACTGACCCACAGAATAAAGTTATGTTATTTGCACCAAAAAAAAAAAAAGAATACCGCAAAATTTATAAAAATTATATATATATAAAATTCTGTGGCACTTATCAAGTATCCACAGTATAGGGGATAAGTGTTTGATCTACAATGGTCTGAGCTCTGTGGCCCTTCTGATCACAAGGATGAGGGACTGCACGACCACCATTTAAATGGAGTAGCGGTCATCCACGTGTGCTGCCGATCTATTCAGATCTCTGGGGCTGCCGGAGACATCAGAGCTCTACTGTATTATCTCCAGCAGTCCCATAGAGTTGAATGGAACTGCACAAGTTCTCATACAGCTATGTGAACAGAAAAATAAAAAAGTTATGGCCGTCTCAAGGCAGGGTGCGCAAAACGAAAACGCAAAACCGAAAAAACCTCCGGGGTAGAAAGGGTTAAGTTCCCAGGCTTCCCCTGCCAAACATAGATGTGGGCAAAACCTTAGAGCACAGAACTTACCCCCGACCCCCCACGCCAAAGCATCCACTCAACCATAGTTTTGAATATTATTTCTGTCTGCAGCCACCACTAGGGGGCGCACCACATACAGATATAGCAGGGAATTGGAATGGTTCTGGTATAAGTACAAGGATATAGCTAGACTGCCCCATCAGAAAAACGGAGCCCCAACTTTTATAGAGAAATTATGAAATTCAAGGATCTGTACATTTGAAAGGGGTTTGTCCATCATGATAAAATTGGATATATAATGGGAGGAATGGTCTTCAAAAATAAAATAGAAGTATTATTTATCTCACCAATGGTGATTCAGGTCACTGGACACACAGTGCATTGAGCGGAGACCCGTAAGCATTGGAACGGCAGGAGATTGGTGAAGTAATACTTCTTTTTCTTGTTACACCTTATTCCCCCTTATCCAAAAAAATCATTATATCCCATTGGACAACCCCTGTAAAGGGGTTGTCCCACGAAAAATATTCTACAGTTTTCAAACCAGCACCTGGATCTGAATACTTTTGTAATTGCATGTCATTAAAAATTTTGTATAGTTACTGAGTTATTCAATAAAATGAATAATAGGACCACTTAATTTCTTAGAGGGAGCGCTGAGACACGCCCCCTGAGCTGTGATAGGGAGCGCTGAGACACGCCCCCTGAGCTGTGATAGGGAGCGCTGAGACACGCCCCCTGAGCTGTGATAGGGAGCGCTGAGACACGCCCCCTGAGCTGTGATAGGGAGCGCTGAGACACGCCCCCTGAGCTGTGATAGGGAGCGCTGAGACACGCCCCCTGAGCTGTGATAGGGAGCGCTGAGACACGCCCCCTGAGCTGTGATAGGGAGCGCTGAGACACGCCCCCTGAGCTGCGATAGGGAGCGCTGAGACACGCCCCCTGAGCTGCGATAGGGAGCGCTGAGACACGCCCCCTGAGCTGCGATAGGGAGCGCTGAGACACGCCCCCTGAGCTGCGATAGGGAGCGCTGAGACACGCCCCCTGAGCTGCGATAGGGAGCGCTGAGACACGCCCCCTGAGCTGCGATAGGGAGCGCTGAGACACGCCCCCTGAGCTGCGATAGGGAGCGCTGAGACACGCCCCCTGAGCTGCGATAGGGAGCGCTGAGACACGCCCCCTGAGCTGCGATAGGGAGCGCTGAGACACGCCCCCTGAGCTGCAGCAGAAAAGACACTCCCTTTGAGCTGTCAGCTTGATACAAATCTAGCAGAGCAATGAATCCATGTGAGGTAGAGGACTGGTTCTAGCTTTGTTAGAAAGAGGTTGTCATGTATTATATGAGGTCTGATTTTAATTTTTTTACATTATTCATGGGATAACCCCTTGAAGTGATCATCAATGGGAAAAAAAAAAATTCATGCATCTGTGTGCTATAACAGGATACTACATGTTGTGTACAAGATAAGACCTAGAGACTGGAAGAACATAAAATACACATTCCCAAGAGAAATTCCTTTAATCTGGTATCTGATAATCCAGCACTTGTCAGGTCCCTTTTATACCAGATTAAAGGAGGATAACTAAGAAAACAGGCTCTTAGTGAAAGTCTCCTGCTCGATAAGAAATGAGAGCACCGCTCGTTCTGCCCTTGAATAGAGCGCAGTCTCCTGTCACTACCAGGCAAGGACAATAGAGTTCTCCAGAGCAGCGCTCACGCTAATCTCATAAACTGGTTACAATGTTCAGCGACTCATTATGTGGAGCTAATGATCGGCCCTCGTTACAAATGAGCCACTTCCATTACTACCCAGTGTCCCCCGTTACTGCAGAGATGACAGCGCTCTCACTCCACATTACAATATCAATGAGACAGACGAGCGAGTTGCTTAATTCTGCAATAATTTATGCTGATTAATTCACCCCGCCATTTACTGCACACAGCGTCCTCAGTTATTCACATTGGAGCTAGCACATTGTCACGCAGTGCACACCGACACACGGCACCTGGAGACAGTCCATTAGGTTATAAATAAAGCTGGAGAGAGGGCAGAGCTAGTAGAGAGGCAGTGTCGTTACAGTGTGCACATGAGCAGAAGACAGGGAGGTAGGACCGGCACAATGAAAGGGCTCAGGGCTTTCTGACACCGAAATTTTGCTTAAAAGGTTGTCAGATTTTCAGTAGGAAATCTCTGAGTGGTGCCAAAGGGGTTTATTTAAACATTATAGACTGTAAATCGGGGGTGGTCTCAATTTCAACCCAAAAAATTCATAGCGTATCTGCCTCATGCAGGCATACCCTTAAAGAGAGTCTTTCACCAATATAACTAGCAGCAGTG
The DNA here is from genome assembly GCA_900303285.1 of Rhinella marina. Lineage (NCBI taxonomy): Eukaryota > Metazoa > Chordata > Amphibia > Anura > Bufonidae > Rhinella > Rhinella marina. Next base: position 531,049 of record ONZH01012873.1, read on the forward strand.
CCCCACAGAAGATTACAGATACATCCCAGACATACCTGTGTGCACTGTGTGTGTGTATTACATGTCACATCCCAGACATACCTGTGTGCACTGTGTGTCTGTATTACATGTCACATCCCAGACATACCTGTGTGCACTGTGTGTCTGTATTACATGTCACATCCCAGACATACTTGTGTGCACTGTGTGTGTGTATTACATGTCACATCCCAGACATACCTGTGTGCACTATGTGTGTGTATTACATGTCACATCCCAGACATACCTGTGTGCACTGTCTGTATTACATGTCACATCCCAGACATACCTGTGTGCACTATGTGTGTGTATTACATGTCACATCCCAGACATACCTGTGTGCACTGTGTGTCTGTATTACATGTCACATCCCAGACATACCTGTGTGCACTGTGTGTCTGTATTACATGTCACATCCCAGACATACCTGTGTGCACTGTGTGTGTGTATTACATGTCACATCCCAGACATACCTGTGTGCACTGTGTGTCTGTATTACATGTCATATCCCAGACATACCTGTGTGCACTGTGTGTCTGTATTACATGTCACATCCCAGACATACCTGTGTGCACTGTGTGTGTGTATTACATGTCACATCCCAGACATACCTGTGTGCACTATGTGTGTGTATTACATGTCACATCCCAGACATACCTGTGTGCACTGTCTGTATTACATGTCACATCCCAGACATACCTGTGTGCACTATGTGTGTGTATTACATGTCACATCCCAGACATACCTGTGTGCACTGTGTGTGTATATTACATGTCACATCCCAGACATACCTGTGTGCACTGTGTGTGTGTATTACATGTCACATCCCAGACATACCTGTGTGCACTGTGTGTCTGTATTACATGTCACATCCCAGACATACCTGTGTGCACTATGTGTGTGTATTACATGTCACATCCCAGACATACCTGTGTGCACTATGTGTGTGTATTACATGTCACATCCCAGACATACCTGTGTGCACTGTGTGTGTGTATTACATGTCACATCCCAGACATACCTGTGTGCACTGTGTGTCTGTATTACATGTCACATCCCAGACATACACACACATAGTGCACACAGGTATTACATGTCACATCCCAGACATACCTGTGTGCACTGTGTGTCTGTATTACGTGTCACATCCCAGACATACCTGTGTGCACTGTGTGTCTGTATTACATGTCACATCCCAGACATACCTGTGTGCACTGTGTGTCTGTATTACATGTCACATCCCAGACATACCTGTGTGCACTGTGTGTCTGTATTACATGTCACATCCCAGACATACCTGTGTGCACTGTGTGTCTGTATTACATGTCACATCCCAGACATACCTGTGTGCACTGTCTGTATTACATGTCACATCCCAGACATTCCTGTGTGCACTATGTGTGTGTATTACATGTCACATCCCAGACATACCTGTGTGCACTGTGTCTGTATTACATGTCACATCCCAGACATACCTGTGTGCACTGTGTGTCTGTATTACATGTCACATCCCAGACATACCCGTGTGCACTGTGTGTCTGTATTACAGGTCACATCCCAGACATACCTGTGTGCACTGTGTGTGTATTACATGTCACATCCCAGACATACCTGTGTGCACTGTGTGTCTGTATTATATGTCCAGGAAAAGCACTTTTATTCTACTGGAAAACGGCTCCCAAGTGCCCAGCTCTGCTGCTGCAAGTGCCCAAAGGAAACCAGACTGAAGAGCAGAGGGCTGCTTTAGCTGCTCATATCTTGGGATTGGTAGCAGAAAGAAAAATGGTTCTTTTGAAAGCTGGCATTCCAAGCTTTCAAATGATACCAAAATTACAGCATTATATCCAGTCGGGAGAGCAAGCTGTTTAGTTTCACTTTCAGCTGGGCACTTGGGAGCCGTTTTCCCTGCAGAATAAAAGTGCTTTTCCCGGACATGTAATACACACACACAGTGCACACAGGTATGTCCGGGATGTGTCTGCAATCTTCTGTGGGGCAGTGCTACTAGTTATATGGGTGAAAAACAGGTGAAAGACTCCCGTTAAAGGGGTATTCTCACCAGGGACATTAATGGTATACCTCTGGGATATGCCATCTATGTTAGATAGTTGCAGGTCCCAGAGGTGGCATCAGCACTTATCTTCACACCAGGACCCCTGAAGTGAACAGAGCAACTGCGCATGTGCGTCCACACTTCATTCACTACTATGGACGTTCCAAACTTAGTTGAAAGCTGGCTCGGCCTGAACTGAAGGAGAGCACACCACACATGCCTTTGCTTTGGCCATTCACCACTTTGGGTGTGAGCACGCTCACTCAGCTATTTTAGGAACTCCCATAGCAATGAATACAGAGTACGCTGCGCATGTGCGGTGTGTTCTCCTTCACTTTGGCTATTCCTTTATGGAGATAGGAGGGGGTCCCACATCTGTGACCCCCTCCTATCAGACACTAAGGACATATCAAACTGCAGAGTAGCGGGGTGCAAATCTCCATCGTTTCCAGTAGCAGCAAACAAGTGGATGTAATTTTCGGAAATCTGACCCTCACTATCCGGAAATATCCGATCAGAATACGAGCAGATATTGAGCAGTGCTGCAGACTGTAAATCTGTAGTATGTCGTGTAATGCTGCGGGTTTCCCCCCACAGATTTGACACTTGCATATCTTGCTGTGGATTTAGCCACAAATTCCACTGAGAATCTGCAATCGACATCCTTCTACTGACCGCTCATTCAGGCAGAATCCATCAGGCCCCCTTGTGGGGGTTCAGCTCCCAGCACCCCTGCCGATCAGCTGAGCGACTGCAAAGCGCCATATGTACACTGGTGGCTGTGTCTGGTACTGCAGACTGGTCACTGCCATTCAAATCAAAGGGGTATTCCAAATACGTTAAAGGGATATTCCAATCATAGACAATGGGGGCTTATCACTAGGTTATGCTCCCATTGTCTGATAGGTGCAGGTCAGCTCTGGGACCCGCACCTACAACAAGAACGGAGTGGGGAGATTTGTGGCTGCAGAACTCCAGGTTTTACGGGGTCCAGCCAGAACGCAGGCGCAGCACGCCACTGCTCCCATAGAAGTGAATGGGAGTGCACCGCACAAAACCAGCCACTGCTCCTATTTATTTCTATGGGGCCGACAGAAATAGCCAAGCCAGCGCTGAGATATTTTCAGAGGCCCCACAGAAATCAATGGAGGGCAGCTGCGCATGCGCCCTCCTCAACTTTACCTGCTCCGTTTTCCGTGTAGGTACAGGTCCCAAAGGTGGGACCCGCACCTATCAGACAATGGGGGCATATCCTAGCGATTTTTCCCCCTTGTCGGTGATAGCAAAACCCCTTTAAGTTATCCCCTATCCACAGGATATAGCAGAGTACAGCACTCAGGGATTCCCATAGAAATGAACGGAGTGGTGGCACGCATGCCTAACTGGCCGCTCCATTCATTTCAGGGAACTGCAGGGGGTATCTAATACACAAATCTAATACTTAAAGAAGAACTCCCGCAAAAAATTTTATTCCATGTCCTGCTAGAAATGTACATGATGTAATCTGTAGTGAATGTCATTTTCTTACCAGTAGCCAGGGGCGTAGCTATAGGGAGTGCAGAGGTAGCAGTCGCTACCGGGCCCAGGAGCCTGAGGGGCCCAAAGACCCTTGTGCCACATAAGAATACACACAGAGCACTAAGGGAAGGGGGGCACAAGCTGAACTCTTGCACCAGGGCCCATGAGCCTTTAGCTACGCCCCTGCCAGTAGCTGAATTTTTGAGTTATATAACCCTGAAGTTTCTTATCTGTGTCATGTGACTAGGAATTAGACTCACCAACTCACACAGCACCTTATGTGTGGACAGGAAGTTAATTTTCTATGCGTTCCTATGGGAGCCTCACTTTCAGTCTCATAGGAATGAATAGAGAAGTGACTGGCTTTCTGTCCTGGGTCAGTTGGAGGTCAGGGAGTTGGTCACATGACCCAGCTACAATAAGAAGAGTGTGGAAACTCTCAATTACAGCCTCTGATAAGAAAATGACATTCACTACAGATTATATCATGCACCTTTCTAACAGGTCAGAGAATAAAAGATTTTGCGGGAGTTCTTCTTTAATGTGACCATAATACCCCATGACCATAGCTCATACCTCCCAAGTTTGAAGGAGAAACACCAGCGGCAATTTTATTTTTACAATGTGTAAGCCACGCCCCTAGCTCCTCCCGATCCCTACAAACCTACCCACCATAAGACACTGTATTCCCCCCTCTCAAGGGGGCCCCCATGCAGTATGATACCCCTTTAGTGCCTGTGACATACTATGATGCCCCTTTAGTAGAATGTTCCCATTATTGCCCCCCACTGCAGAATGATCACTACCCCAAAACAGTATATCTCCCCTTCAGTTTCCCCCACCATAGTATGCTGTTCCCGAAAGTACCCTCACATAAAGCCATTCCCCCCTTAGTACCTCCAAATTGAACTATGATGTCCCCTTAAAGGGGTTGTATCGTCTCAGACAATAGGGGCATATCGCAAGGATATACCCCAATTGTCTTATAGGTGTGGGCCCCACACCTATCTCGTAAAGGGAGCCTTGAAAGTCATGGAGGACGCACCACGTATGTGCGGCCACTGCTCCCATTTATTTCTGTGGGGCCAATGGAAGCAGCTTCAGTGGCCCCATGGAAATGAATGGAGGGCGGCTGCGCATGCGCGGATTGCCCTCTGTGACTTCAAGGCTCCGTTTAAGAGATAGGTGCAGGTCCCAGAGGTGCGACCGCCACGTATAAGAGAATGATATTCTAGCAATGTGTGTGTGTGATACAACCTTTAAAGGGTTATTCTCATTTTAGACAATGGGGGCATATCGCTAGGATATGCCCCCATTGTCTTATAGGTGCGGGTCCCACCGCTGGGACCTGCACCTATTTCCAGAACGGAGCCCCCGAACTGAATGAGGGCGCACTGCGCATGCGCAGCCGCCCTCCATTCATTTCTATGGGACCGCCGAAAATAGCCGAGCGCTGGCTCGGCTACTTCCGTCGGCTCCATATAAATGAATGGGAGCGCACCGCGCATGCACGGCCCGGCTCCCATTCATTTCTATGAGCGGCGCGGGGAGCTGCGCCTGGTGGTGGCCGGACCCCCGGAAACCTGGGGTCCTCCAGGCGCAGCGCTCCCCGCTTCGTTCTGGATATAGGTGCGGGTCCCAGCGGTGGGACCCGCACCTATAAGACAATGGGGGCATATCCTAGCGATATGCCCCCATTGTCTAAGATGAGAATACCCCTTTAAGTGCCCCCCAACATAGTATGATGACCCAGTAAGTACCCTCAAAGTGATGCCCCCTTGGTGCCTCCAATTGAATACTTACCTACTCCACGTTCCCAGGATGAGCAGAACATAGCAGGTCCGGTCCGGCTCAGGAGGCGCCATGATGTCACTGCATCGCACCTGCCTGCGACAAGCCACCGAGGACGCAGGTACCGCTGAAGTCAGGACAGGATCGCGTGGCAGGGGCTGAGATTTGGAACACAACAGTCGAACATTCGCACCGATGCACTGTTCCTGTAATGTCCCTCAGTAATGACATTCAGGGGTGTGCAACAACTTCCACAGTCCCCTACGGACCACGAGGGTGGGGTTCACCTTCACTGCACTCCCCCATTTTGAATGTCATATACATGGGACTACTGTACAAAATAAACTATCGCTGGAAGAGTCGGACGAAGCGGGCGATACCGCAGTACAGTGCATGGTGTGGCCCGATACTGGGATACAGGATGAAACTGTCACCTACTTGTGTGGGGCTGTGTACACAGGGCCGGGTGTAAAGAGGGCGTGCACCTGTGTGCGTCTCATCCCTGCTGTCGCCAGGCTCAGCTGTCACCGATACAGGAGCTCGCCCTACGTCAGTCCACCTGCTAGTCTGGAAATCCTGATTCTCCAGAGTCAAGAAGCACTGGAAACAGCTTTAACCCTTTCACATCTACGGCAAACACAAACCGTAATATATCCCTATAACTATATTCTTTCTGAAAGTAGACACTTAGCACATTGTGAAAGCACTACCCTGCACTTTACACTCATGGGCACCTTCATGCGATTTTGCGCGACGCCCCCTAAAGACACAAGTCCAAACTTGAGCAGTCGCTGTGTACATCCATATGCAGTTAGCTCCCACATCTCCAAATTCAGAATACTGTTTCTATCCTGTTGAGCAGTGTATTGTGGGAGATCAGATGACAGAGACGTCAGGTCACATGACTGACAGCAGAGTGAAACCAAACTGCTGTCTGTTACCAATGGCAACAAGCAACATTTCAAAAGTAGCAATGCAAGCATGAAAAAAATGACTATAGGCGGAAAATCCAGAGTTTTATAACAGCAGCCAGGTAGAAGAGAGGATAAAATCTCACTACGAGCGGACCTACCCCTAAAGGTTAGATTAAATTATCCCCTATCCACATAGCTAATCCCAGCACCAGTAACCCCACCAATGACAAGAATGGGGGCCTTGTACCCCCTCGGCAACAAAAGTCTATGGAAGTTCTGAAGATAGGCGAGTACAGAACAGAAATGAATGGAGGGGCTGCATGCATGCCCAACTGGCCCCGGTTCCTGTGATCGGTGGGGGGTCCCAGCAGTAGAACCCCACCAATCTGTTATCCCCTATTCAGTGGATAGGGGATAACTTCTACCAACCGGAATACCCTTTTAATGACAACTTATCTCTTATCTACAGGACAGCAGATGTGTCTGACCGCTGGGGCCCCTACCTATCAGGAGAATGGGGGCCTGTTCTCCCTCGTTTGAATGGAGCAGCGGTCACACATGTTCACTGTCTCTCCATTCAGTCGTGTACGATCCCTGGCCAAATGAAGCGGCAGTGCACATGCGTGACCCCCTTCGATCACTTCTCCCTATCCTGTGGCTAGCAGATAAGCTGTCTTACAGAGACAACCCCTTTAAAGTGAATCGTTCATGTAGAAAGAATGTGACAGGAAAGCTCACCCAACCACATAACCTGAAAACATACCATGTACCAGCAAACAGCACCTCATATCACAGCTCCCAGGACACGTGTATGTGTGTGTGTACAAGGAGACACGAGTTAAAAAGTCTCCAGAAACAGCGCCACATCTGTCTATGGGCTGCGTCTGGTATTGCAGTTCAGCCCCATTCATTTCAATATCAGACACAGCCTACGGGCCTATTCTGCGTTGTTTCTACAAAAAGACAGAGGGGGTCATTTACAAAGACCGGCATTTTACACTAGTCTATTTCCCTCCCCCCTGCACTACCAGAATATTCTGTTAATCTATGGCAAGTCGTGCACCTTGTCATAAATTGCGTGCATCTCCAGCAGTCCATGCACCTGGAGTGAAAACTGCTCTACTCTCTGCTTTTTCGCTTGTGAAAACCCGGACCGCGCTCCTTCTGAGGGCAGGAGTGCACGGCGTCATTGTATATGAGCGTGTACAGTGTATCACAGTACAGCGGCAGCCTCAGGAAGCGCACAGCGTCATAGCAACCATAGCTCCTCAGAAGGAGCACGGCTCGGGTTTTCACGGACCGTGCTCCACGGTCGTGTGAAAGGGCCCTAAAACAGACTAGCACGTTACGTAAATGACCCCCAGAGCCTTTTTCAGTCCTGGAAATCCCCCTTAGGCTACTTTCACATTAGCGGCAGGCCTGATCCGGCAGGTGAAGAGTGCTGCCGGATCAGGACTGCCGCATCGACATGTGTGGAACCGGAACCGTGCTCTGGCCCCACACATGTCACACAGTACATACATACACATATAGACAAACAAACACACATACATACATACATACTTACATGCTCCCGGCAGGTCTTCGGAGCGTCGGAGGGACAGGACGGCTCGCACAGTTGACGATTCCCCATAGCGCCCTCTGCTGGGCGCCTGGTGGAATTGTCATCTGTGCGCGCCGTCCTGTCCCTCCGACGCTCTGGAGACCTGCCAGGGAGCATGTAAGTATGTATGTGTGTATGTATATATGTGTGTGTATGTTTATGTGTATGTCTATGTGTGTATGTGGTGACGGATCCGTCCTAAACTCCATTGAAAGTCAATGGAGGGCGGATCCAGTTACCATTGTGGTCACACCAGATGGATCCGCCCCCCATTGACTTGCATTGGGGGTCATTCCGGATCCGTCTTGGTGCGGATGCCTGGACCGGAGAGCAAACCGCAGCATGCTGCAGCTTGTTCTCCGGTCTGAAGACGGAACGGAATGCTTTCAGGAGCTTCCGTTGTCTTCAGTTTTGTCCCCATTGACAATGAATGGGGACAAAACTGAAGCGTTTTATTCCGGTATTGAGCCCCTATGACGGAACTCAATACCGGAATTTTAAAACGCTAGTGTGAAAGTAGCCTTAACCTTTTCAGCTTTCATTCCAAACTCTTATACACTTCTGTATTGTAATCGGCGTGGCACGGCGCACGTGGTATTACACCTCCAACTATTTTAACAAAACAAAAAATGGCGCTCAGGTACCTGACCATACACCTCCATGTCAAAAGCTAAAATTTGGCAACCATTATTTACTCCCCTTTTTTGAGTAAATCATCCCGCTTCTATAAAAAAAACACCCTAAAAAGTAGCAAGTAATATTAACAGTAATATAAAAATCTACATCATTTTAATTCACCTCCTTGGACGTTTCCAATCAAGCTGTGACTGTGGGGCTCAGACTGACCATACATGAAGCATGGCCTCCTTATCACACCTGTGCTCCCCTCCCCCACCATGTCTGCTTTATTAGCGATAATTAGGCTCTAATTAGAGAGAATTATTGAGGCGGCACCGCGGGCGCCCCCTGGCTGCCATTAGATTTCTGTGCAGGCAAAGTGGCGGGCAGCTACGGAAGGACCCCGCATTGACGCAGCGCTGTGACTGAGCGTCCTGACAGGAAAAAGGGTGTACAAAGATGGCGCTGCCCATGCTGAGAGGCTGGGCAAGGCTGCCGGCGTTGACCTTACCCTGGCCGGCGGCGGGTTACCATGCCAGGCCGAGGACTAGGGGGCTGGACACCATCTACAAACCTGATCCCAACGACCCAGAGACCAAGCCCTGGCATAAGGGGCCGGCCTATGAGGCCAAGCTGTATGGCCGCTATGGTAGCGCCTCAGGGGTTAACCCTGAGAAACTGTGGCCGAGCCCCGAGCAGCTCCAGGCGATAGTGGAGGAGGAGAAGGAATGGTACCCGAGCCTAAAGGAGATGCAGGAGCGGCTGGAGGCCAACGAGAGGGAGCTAGAGCGGAAGAAGAAGGAAAGGTCAGTTATAGCGCCCACTAGAACTAGAAGTCCCAGCATGCCATGCCAGGGTTCAGTGGGAAATCTGATAACCTTTTATGCCCAGGAGAGGGCGGTAGAGCGCAATCTTTATGGGCAACTTGACCACTATTGTAGCACGCGGAGGCAACCACCAGGTGGCGCCATTATAGTCGCAACCACAGGTTAATCCCTTGGTCCCGTCCTATGGCGCCACCTGGAGTTCACCTCTGTGCATTACATGATTGTCATCGTGCTATTCAAATAAATGGCACCAGTGTAGATCCAGGATGTCCATCGCTTTTACCCATCTGCACCAGGGATGACCAACCTGCGGCCCTCCAGCTGATGCAAAACTACAACCCCCAGAATGCCCCGGACAGCCTACTGATATGAGCATTTTCGGAGTTGTAGTTTTGTAACAACTGGAAGGCCGCAGGTTGGGCATCCCTGATCTGCACCATGTTGGGAAGGTATGGAGGCTACAGCTTGTTTACTTCAGTAACTGTGGGCATCAGGGGGGCAGTGATTTCTTAAGCCATGTCTGAATTTTATGTAGAAAGCGGACAGCCCCTTTAAGGGGTGTGTCTCAGGAAGGGTGTTATGAAGTTCTAGGGGAGGGGTCTTTCTGGATGATATATACAGACCTCCCATAATCTGGCATGTGCCAGGTCCTATTGATGCCACGTTAACGGGGATCCTGTTGTCTCCTGGCAGGTCACTCTCTACTCGGCCTTCCTTTAACATTTTGCTGTTTCTTTAAGGGAGCGGCTGATAGCAGCCAACATGGCGAAAATGCCAAAGATGGTGGAGGAGTGGCGCCGGGCAAAGAAGGAGGCAAAGCAGAAAGAACGAGAAGACAAAGCCCGTAAGGAGCGGCTCTTGGCTCTCGCCCGCGAGAGGTTTGGCGTCCATGTCGATTCCCGTAGTGCCAAGTTCCAGGAGATGGTGAAGGAGCTGGAGAAGGAGGAGAAGAAGAAAATGAAGGCTGTGAAGAAGAAGCAGAGGGAGGAAGAGCGGGCAGCAATGGCGGCGGTTCTAAATGCCATCCCTACAGCGGCACAGCCGTCACCGCCAGCCCCCAATAACACCGTGTGATGCCGGATTACTGGAACACTGGACTGACACCTTCATGCAACTTTTACTGTAGGGCGGTTCCTGCTTCTTCCAGTGATGTCAGTCCACGCCAGATGCTGTGAAACTACAACTCCCAGCATGCTCACTTGTAACTCCCATAGCAGTGAGGATTCTGGGAGTTGTAGTTTCAGAACTGCTGATCCGTGTTCTATGGTCACATGACTGATTAGCACGGGTGGAGACGCCCTTCAGGGCGGGTGTATATACGGATATGTGCGAACTTTATCTGATTTCTAGTAAATTAAGCTTTTGAAGATTTTTTTTTTTGTACTTCTACGTCACTTTCTGTGGGGGAGGGGGATTGGTGGCTGAAGAACAGGTCTTGGACGTAGTTCACACGTCAGTGATTATGATCCAAGACCAGGGGCGGGTCCTTCCTATATACCTGGTCTCTGTGTAGCCTCCTTCAGGTTTTGGCTAATAATGCTGACTGTGTGAACTAAGCCTTACATGATGGTGTATGTTTAAAGGGGTTGTCCAAGTTATGGAAAAAAAAAATATAGCACTGTAAATCTGATGGGCAGCAATATATAACGAAGTTCAGCAAGTTTTAGGCAAAAAAAATCTATATTTTCCTCTTCACCCTCCATGACGGCATACCATGAGAGATGACCCGCCTCCTCCAGGAAGGGACAGGAAGCATAAATTTGACTCTCCTTCAGCCTCTCCTCAGTGTCTTCCTGTCCCTTCCAGGGGGAGAGGAGTCATGTCTCATGGCAGTGCCATGAGGGCCGTATTTTGTCTGGGCAGCAGATGCGGCTAAGATATAGGTAGCCCAGCCGCACGAGGGATTATCGACTACGCCCGCTCCCTAGTTGGGAAGTTTTGGGTGCAGACGGAGGTATCAGGGCCTCAGAAAATCCTTACCTCACACCTTGCGCCGGGTGTTGAGGGCCGTGCGGCGTCCGGACACTCATTTGAGTTCCTCCGGCATATCGAGCTCCCTCACTAACCGGTACTTCCTGCTCTGGTGATGACGTCAGCGGAAGTAGCGTGGTGCGTTCCAGGAGGATCGCAGGGCCAGCGTACGTCGGGAGCATGTCTGTGTTTGAAAGAAGGCGCGTAGTTCAAGGCGGAAGTCGCCCGCTGATCTGAGGTCTGAAGGTAGGGCATAAAAACTTCATTTTCATTTCTGCTCCTGGTCTGGCAGTATGTTGGAATCTGCATACGGCCAGATGGATGCCTCTGGGGGACCTGTTGTTGTAAGTCTCCAGTGGAGTGTTTCTTACTCAAGCTGCATGTGGGGTATTAGCATGTGTGACTAATATTATTATATTTCTTGCTCTTTCTCTCTGGTATGATTGAAGAGTGAGAAGGATGCCTCTCAGAAGCAAAAAAACAACCCCAAAAGTTAGAAAATGTATGATGTGTGCATGCAAACTACCTGAGGCCTATGACAAAAAGTTGTGCAAAAAATGTACTACAAGAATGGCTAAAGATTTGGTTCCCTCAATCACAGAGGAACTACGCGAGGTGATTAGGGAGGAAATGCGTGCAGCGATGGCAGATTTCCCAGCGCCTGTTTCTCCTCCTTCCACCTCTAGACACAGAACGCATAGAGAATTAATTCCGTCTGTCTCTTCAGAGTCCGAGGAAATATCCGATTCTGAAAACCAGGATTCGGAGGATTCGTCGGGCTCTGACTCGGAATTTAAAAGCTTCCTATTCTCGTCCAAGGATACCAAGGAACTAATTAAAGCCGTTTGGGCCACCATGAATTTGTCAGACGACAAAATTCAAAGGTTGGTGCAAGATGAAATGTTCTGTGGGCTAGAACAAAGGAAAGGGAAAGTTTTCCCGATACATAAAAATATGCTTGACATGGTTAAAAGGGAATGGAAATCTCCTGATAGGAAGTTATTTATTCCAAAGACCATGAGACGCCGTCTTCCTTTTAACGAAGAGGACGAGGCTCTCTTAACTTCTTGTCCTAAGGTAGATGTGTCCCTCTCCAAGTTGGTTAGGGGGTTAAATGCTCTACCCTTTGAAGACATGGGGTTCCTAAAAGACCCCATGGATAAAAAAGTCGATTCCAGCCTTAAAAAAACATGGGAGGCTGCGGCGGCTATATTTAAACTCAATCTAGCATCGACTGCGGTGGCCAGATCACTCAAAAGATGGCTAATTCAGTTAGTCTCTCATTAAAGGGGGAGCTACTTATGACACCCTAAAAGAATCCTTTCCCCTCCTGTTAAAATCCGTAGATTTTTTGTCGGACTCTACAGCTGAGTCAGTCAGAATGACAGCGAGAGCAACAGGATTAGCAGTAGTTTCTAGAAGGGCTCTATGGCTTAAATCTTGGACAGGGGATGTTTCTTCAAAAATGAAGTTATGTGCCCTCCCCATTCATGGAAACTTGATGTTCGGTCAGGATTTGGAGTCTATCCTTGAGAAAGCGGCAGATACAAAAAAGTCCTTTCCCAGGGAATCAAATAAAAGGAAATTTCCCTTTTGGAAATCAAAAAAGGGTTTTTCCTTCCAAACAAAAAGAGCCGATAAACAGAGCTTTTGGCAGAAAGACAGAGGTCAAAAAAGTAGTAGAGGTAGGGGGTTTATGTTCAATCCTAAAGCCTCAGACTCTACAAAACAATGACGCCAGATTTCAGGTAGGAGGAAGACTAAAATTTTTCCTAGATTCATGGAGGAAAATTACAGAAAATCCTTGGATCCTAAACATCATGTCAGAAGGTTTAGATATTTCCTTTCGTCTTCCTCCTCCAAGGGACATTTTCAGGATAACACCAATTCAGAGGTCCCAGTTTCTTCAGGGAAAATTGGAAGAAAACATTGGGGAATTAATAAATCAAAACGTGTTGGTGCCAGTACCCCTAGAACAGCAAGGGAAAGGTTACTACTCCACTGTATTTATGGTAAAAAAAACCAACGGAAAGTTTCGTCTCATTATCAATCTGAAAAAATTGAACAGATTCATCAAATACCAGAAGTTCAAGATGGAAACCATAAAGTCTACAATAAATCTGCTAAAAGAAGGAGACTTTATGGCTTCCATAGATCTGAGGGACGCTTATTTCCATATACCGATGTGCGAAAGGGCGCAAAAATTTTTGCGCATTGCGGTTCACTTGGGGAACGAAGTACGCCACTTGCAGTTTCATGCGCTCCCCTTTGGAATAACTATTGCCCCGAGAGTCTTTACAAAAATATTAACAGAAGTTGTGGCTCATTTAAGAAGAAGAAACGTCCTTGTTATTTCATACCTGGACGATCTACTGATTGTAGGAGATTCTCGAGAAGATTTAGAAAACAGTCTTTCTCTATCATGTCAAGTTCTTCAGCATTTGGGATGGTTAGTGAACTGGGAAAAATCCAGTCTACTCCCATCTCAAAGGTTAACCTATCTGGGGGTAATCCTGGATTCGGTTCATCAAAAAACTTTTCTTCCCATGCAAAAAATAGAAGGTGTGATAGAGAAAGTAGGAAAATTCATAAATCTCACAAGATGCTCAATCAGGGAGACAATGAAACTTCTGGGAACTCTCACAGCCTGCATGACTGCAGTGAGATGGGCACAGTTCCATACCAGAGTTCTCCAGCATTGGATATTGGAAATCTGGGACAAAAAGCAGGACTCTTTAGAGTTAAAGATTCAAATCCCCCTTCAGGTGAAACAATCTCTCAGATGGTGGTTAATTCCGGCTCACCTTCTGGGAGGAGTCCCGTGGAGTCTAGGCCCCCTAGAAATAGTCACTACAGACGCAAGTATGTGGGGGTGGGGAGCCTTCTGGTCCCATCAGGCGGTTCAGGAGGAATGGTCAATACTCCAATCCTACCGCTTATCAAACATGAGAGAGCTATTGGCGGTACGAGAGGCATTGAAAGCCCTAGCCCCAAACCTGGTGAGAAAGGATGTCCAGATAAGATCTGACAACACGACAGTAGTAGCCTACATAAACCATCAGGGGGGCACAAGAAGTGTAGAGCTAAGTATGGTAGCAAAAGATATAATTGGTTGGGCAGAAGAACGCCTTCTTTCCCTTTCAGCCATACACTTAAAAGGCTCTTTGAATACAAGAGCAGACTTTCTAAGCAGAGTAAGATTGAGGGCCACAGATTGGAGTTTGAATCCACAAGTCTTCCAACAAATTGTGAAAATGTGGGGGCTCCCACAAATAGACCTGTTCGCCTCGGTAAAAAACGCAAAGACCAAAAAATTATTCTCCCTAAACCCACACGATGGGAATGCCGGAGTGGATGCACTATCCATAGTATGGAGTTTTCAGCTGGCATATGCCTTTCCACCAATACCGCTGGTCTCCAGGGTCCTAAAGAAAATAAGGCAGGACAAATCACACGTAAGGCCTCTTTCACACGACAGCATTTTTTGCGGGCTCCGATCCGCATTTTTCACATGAAAAATGCGGACCCATTCATTTCTATGGGCCCGCAAAAAATACTGAGAGCACACCGTGTGCTGTCCGCATCCGTATGTCCGTTCTGTTGCCCGCAAAAAAAAATAGAGCATGTCCTATTCTTGGCCGCAAAAAACGGTTTGCGGACCCATAGAAGTCAATGGGTCCGCAAAAAATGCGGAACGCTACGGAAGCCTTTCCGTATGTTGTCCAGATCTGTTGCCCAGGGGGTGTAGACCACTTAAAAAAAAAAAAAGACACTTTCCGTTTTTTTAAACGGTCCGCAAAAAACGGAACACATACGGAGACACAACGTCCGTTTTTTGCGGAACAACGGAAACATTGCGGAATACAAACGGAATCTTAAAAAAACGGAAAACGGACCCGTTGGACCGCAATTTGCGGACCGCAAAAAACAACGTTCGTGTGAAAGAGGCCTAATACTGATAGCCCCTCTCTGGCCAAACAAACCGTGGTTCCCGTTATTAAAGAGGATGTCCATTCAGAGTCCATGGATTCTTCCTTGGAGGCAGGACCTTTTATCTCAAGGACCTGTATTTCACCCGAAGGTAGAAAAATTGCATCTGGTGGCCTGGAACCTGAAAGGTTAACCTTAAAATCTAAAGGTTTGTCGGACGCAATAATTGACACCATGGTGGCAGGCAGGAAAGAAGTTACAACAAAAATTTACTCTAGGATTTGGAAGCAGTTTGATATGTGGTGTTCTAAATCAAGAATAAGTACGAACTCTTTTTCTATCCAGGCCATACTGGGGTTTCTCCAGTCAGGTCTGGATAAAGGGTTGCGCCCCAATACTCTCAGGGTTCAAATATCAGCCTTTAGTTCGGTATTTGATAAAAAAAATTGCAGATCATCCCTGGGTAATTCGGTTCCTAAGGGGCGCAGACCGTCTAAAACCCTTGGTCAGGCCTAAAGTGGCACCCTGGGACCTTAATGTAGTCCTCTCAGCGTTAACTGTTTCTCCCTTTGAACCATTAGGGGAGATTTCTCTTAGATTGCTCACTTTAAAAACAGTATTTTTAGTGGCCATTACATCGGCCCGTAGAGTTTGTGAAATCCAGGCTATAAAGATGTCAGAGCCGTTTTGCAAGGTCCTGCCGGATAAAATCATGTTCAGGCTAGACATTTCTTTTCTTCCTAAGGTAGTGACCAATTTCCATAGACAAGAGGAGATAGCGATCCCTTCTTTTTGTTCCAACCCAAAGTCCGAAGGAGAACGAAAATTCCATAATTTAGACGTTCGCAGAACGGTGCTTCAATATTTGGAAGCTTCTAATCCTTTCAGAAAGACTGACTATCTTTTTGTTCAGTTTTTTTGGGGCCCACAAAGGACACAGGGCCACTAAGGACTCTTTAGCAAGATGGATAAAATCAGTAGTAGTGGAAACTTACAAATCAGCGGACCTTGAAATCCCCTCAGGTTTAAAAGCACATTCCACCAGGTCAGTGTCCACTTCATGGGCAGAAAGGGCAAACGCATCAATGGAACAGATATGCAGGGCAGCAACATGGTCGAGCCCAAATACATTTATAAAGCACTATAGGGTTGACACTTTGACAAATCAGGACCTTTCCTTTGGTAGGAAGGTCCTACAGGCAGTTGTCCCACCCTAGTTAGGTTAATATGTTAAATCTCATGGTATGCCGTCATGGAGGGTGAAGAGGAAAAACCATATTACTTACCAGTAATTTCCTTTTCACGAACCCTCCATGACGGCATAGGGGTTTCCCACCCTTAAAAAAAAAATAAATAAATAATATAAAAAAAAAAAAAACCTCACTTAATATAGACACAGTATAAGTTAAGGTTAGGTCAAACACTTAGATAAGTTGTGTGGTATGCAAAAAAAAAAAAAAAAAAAAAAAATATATATATATATATATATATATGGTAAATGGATGGATGCATAGACTCTCTAGGAGGCCGGTCCAGAAAGACACTGAGGAGAGGCTGAAGGAGAGTCAAATTTATGCTTCCTGTCCCTTCCTGGAGGAGGCGGGTCATCTCTCATGGTATGCCGTCATGGAGGGTTCGTGAAAAGGAAATTACCGGTAAGTAATATGGTTTTCCTCATGTCCCTGGTTCTCTTCTGGCCTTTGTTTACATGAAGTAATAATCTCTGCCCCTCCCCCCTCCTCTGCAAAGGCAGTGAATATAAGTGCTGTGAGTACATGTCTGCCTGCTGGAATACTCAGCAGCATGTTGTATGTGTAGGACTACAAGTCCCAGCTGTACAATGACACTGCTGATACACACAGGAAATTCTCCCTACCTGTTCTTGTACAATTCCTCTATAGCTCCTTGCCCAGCATTTGTCTCCTCTCACTGCTGCAGCTACTATTTGTTGTAAAGCCTTGAGCCCTCAGTGTGTTCTGGCTGAAGGGGTTAATGTTTTATCTGAAGGAATCCAGGGAGAGAGCAGATAGCAGGAGCCCGGCAAAGAAAGGGGGCGTGGCCAGTGACGTCTCCTGTACAGACTGTTATCTGAACTCTGAGGCTTGTACACGAAACATCACAGAGCAGAGAGATAAGGTGACATCACAGGTCATGTGACCCTCAGTCAACTCTGAGAAACCAGCAGCTTTAGAAACACAAAGTATATGGGAAGGTTGTTATACCTGACAAGTTAGAAACATATAAAGAACAAAAAAATAACTCTGACAACCCCTTTTAAAAAAAAAAAAACAACTTTAAGGGGTTGTCTCACCTCAGCCATCAGTGGCCTAGTGCTAGGATATGCCGCCAATATCAGATAGGTCCTGGTCCTGCTGCCAGCTCTGGAATGGGGCTAAAGTGAATGACAGCGCATGCACAGTGTGCTCCCCATTCACTGCTATTTTCAAAACTCCCATAGAAATGAATAGAGGGCGTCTGTGCCAGCAGCGTAGCTAAAGGCTCATGGGCCCTGGTGCAAGAGTTCAGCTTGGGCCCCCCTTCCCTTAGTGCTCTGTGTGTCTTCTTATGTTCACAAGGGTCTTTGGGCCCCCTCAGGCTTCTGGGCCCGGTAGCGACTGCTACCTCTGCACCCCCTATAGCTACGCCCCTGGTCTGTGTCTCTGCATACTCACCTGTTCTCTGTTCAGTCAGGGGTCCATCCTGGAGATATGTGCAGGTTCCAGCTCTGGGCTTTAAATGGGTTGTCCAGGTCCAGGATATAGATGATCTGCCCTCACTCACTGAAGGCTGACCTCCTGTAACCTGGCACCCACCAGGCAGTGGATGGAACGGTCTTCTTCTGGGCCCCCAGCATCTGCTGAGAACTGCTGATCGGTCGGGGTGCGGGGCATCGGACCCCCACAATCTGATGGTGACAACCTACACTTTACAATTTAGGTTCCATTCTCACAGTGGATTTAGCGAAGGCAGAAACTTGTCCGGTTTTATGCCACGATTTTTCAGTGTGATTGGCGCTGCCCTGCTCGCGGTTTAGCTTTATAGCATGGAGCTGCCCAGCAGACACTGCGCCAGGGTAACATAGTAACATAGTTTATAAGGCCGAAAAAAGCCCTCTGTCCATCCAGTTCGGCCTGTTTTCCTACAAGTTGATCCAGAGGAAGGCAAAAAAACCCTGTGAGGTAGAAGCCAGTTTTCCCCACTTTAGGGAAAAAAATTCCTTCCCGACTCCAATCAGGCAATCAGAATTACTCCCTGGATCAACGACCCCTCTCTAGTAACTATAACCTGTAATATTATTACCCTCCAGAAATACATCCAGGCCCTTCTTGAACTCTTTTAGTGAACTTACCATCACCACCTCCTCAGGCAGAGAGTTCCATAGTCTCACTGCTCTTACCGTAAAGAATCCTCTTCTATGTTTATGTACAAACCTTCTTTCCTCCAGACGCAGAGGATGGCCCCTCGTCACAGTCACAGTCCTGGGGATAAATAGATCGTGGGAGAGATCTCTGTACTGACCTCTGATATATTTATACATAGTTATTAGATCTCCCCTCAGTCGTCTTTTTTCTAAAGTGAATAAGCCTAATTTTGATAATCTTTCTGGGTACTGTAGTCCACCCATTCCAGTTATTACTTTAGTTGCCCTCCTCTGAACCCTCTCCAGCTCTATGTCTGCCTTGTTCACAGGAGCCCAGAACTGTACACAGTCCTCCATGTGTGGTCTGACTAGTGATTTGTAAAGTGGCAGGACTATGTTCTCATCACGGGCATCTATGCCTCTTTTGATGCAGCCCATTATCTTATTGGCCTTGGCAGCAGCTGTCTGACACTGGTTTCTGCAGCTTAGATTTCTGTTCACTAAAATTACTAGGTCCTTTTCTATGTCAGAGTTACCCAATATTTTACCATTTAGTATGTATTGGTGACTTGCATTATTCCTTCCCATATGCATAACTTTACATTTGTCAGTGTTAAACCTCATCTGCCACTTCTCTGCCCAGGCCTCCAGTCTATCCAGATCCATCTGTAGCAGTGTACTGCCCTCTTCTGTGTTAATTACTTTACACAGTTTAGTGTCATCTGCAAAAATTGATATTTTACTGTGCAAGCTTTCTACAAGATCATTAATAAATATATTGAAGAGAATAGGACCCAATACTGACCCCTGTGGTACCCCACTAGTTACAGTGACCCAATCTGAGTATGTACCATTAATAACCACCCTCTGTTTTCTATCACTGAGCCAGTTACTTACCCACATACAGACATTTTCTCCCAGGCCAAGCATTCTCATCTTATATAGGACAGGTTCTTTATTGTCGAAGCTGTAAACCACTAGCCACAAGAAGGGCAGCGCCACCTCCATTCAGCAGCTTCTAGACACAGGCCCTGTGTAAAATCCCCAAAAACTTACTTGCCCCCTTTCCAACCTCTCCCCAGACGGAGAGTAGATTCCTTTTGAGCCTGTTAATTCAATCACCTGACTCACAGCCATTCATTTCTATGAGGAGCTGAGCTTAGTACTATGTCAATCAGCCACAGGACATGCATGCTCGACCTGCCGCTCCATTCAGCCATCTCCTGTCCCCTGGATAGGGGATAAATTATTGTAACCTGAATACCCATTTAAAAGCCTCACAAAAGGGTTAAACATCAGGCCGAGTGCTGGGTTTATAGAGTTGACCACTCTGCCCGCCGCTAGATAGGTGTGCGGGTCTGAGCGAGCCGACTGCAGCTCTTATCACTTCTGTCACCATAACTGCCCCCCAACGTGTTCACCACAATACCGGCATCTTCAGGGGGTAAAGGACCTCCATGTGATAACTATACCACAGTCTGTACATTAAAGGGCTTCTCCAGAGCAGACAGTGGAAGGCGTGGTCACGAGTTATGGGTTTTTCCTCCTTCGCTTCTACAGGTTTACTTTAAAGTAAGCCAAATCCCAGGAAAATCTCTGCAAAAAAAACTCAAACTTGAGCTCAATAAGCAGACTCCATGTCACATAGCTCCTCCCTCCTGTCTGTGTCACCCTGTGATGGGAGAAGCAGACTCCATGTCACATAGCTCCTCCCTCCTGTCTGTGTCACCCTGTGATGGGAGAAGCAGACTCCATATCACACAGCTCCTCCCTCCTGTCTGTGTCACCCTGTGGTAGGAGGAGCAGACTCCATGTCACATAGCTCCTCCCTCCTGTCTGTGTCACCCTGTGATGGGAGAAGCAGACTCCATATCACACAGCTCCTCCCTCCTGTCTGTGTCACCCTGTGGTAGGAGGAGCAGACTCCATGTCACATAACCCCTCCCTCATGTCTGTGTCACCCTGTGGTGGGAGGGGCAAACTCCATGTCACATAGCTCCTCCCTCCTGTCTGTGTCACCCTGTGGTGGGAGGGGCAGTCTCCATGTCACATAGTTCCTCCCTCCATATAGTCATAAAATAAACACAGTATAAAACTTTGCAACAACTATACAATTTAATACATTTACAGCCAGTAATCTGGTTCCGATGCTGCACAGGGCCACCAAATAGAACAGTCTTACAGAACATGTGACCTTCTCACAACCAATCAGAGTTCATTTTATTAGAAAATGAAAACTGAACTCTGATTGGCTGGGGTATAAGAGACCATTATAAAACATTCATTATAACTAGTCATTATTAGCGTCTCCTCATTAGTTTATTAATATAAAACCTATCCCAGAACAAACTGTAAACTTCACGGGAGTAGGATGGCGGTATTATGAAGATCAACCTTTATGAGGCCGGCTTTGATTTTGCAGTATCTCCTATGGATTGTATCTGTGGTATCTAAGAAAGCTGGTACAATGGCGGTCATAATGGGCTGGCGCCATCTGTGCTGTTCTCCTCCGATTCTGCGGCTTTAAGCTTTGAGAGCGCAGCGTGAATCCTGAAGAGGGTGCGCGATTCCATGGAGTAACCCTTGTAATTGTTTCTGTAGGAAAGACAGAAATTAGAGAAATGCCCAGTATATATCATTTCTGACACACAGCTCCAAATCCCCTGCATAGGCAGATTAGATTACAATGCTGGCTTACTGCAGCCACCACTAGGGGGAGCCAGCTGTATACTGATTATACACTGAATTCAGTAGGGTCCCCCTAGTGGCAGCAGCAGGTATCACAGCGCAGTTACCGTACTTGGCACGTCGTAGGAGTGGGATGGCGTCTTCTCCTCTGCGTTGCTGCATGTAAAGGAGGCTCAGCTCCAGCAAGGAGTTGGGGACTAAATGGTGATCGTACTTTATCTTCTTCTCACTGCGGAGAAAGAAACAAGATCAGTTAGAGGGGCAAACGTTAACCCCTTCCCACCCGCCCCGCACTATTATGCTACATAATTAATGTAAAATGACGTAATAGTATTGGGGCTCGCAGGGCTCAGGAGCTGTGCCCGCATCATCACATGCTGGTGCCAGCTGGGTACTGCTTGCACTCTTCTGTCCCTGGCAGTCCCATAGATTTCAATGTGCACGCATGACCGTCATGCCATCAAACAGTGGAACACAGAGCCCCGTTCTCATGATCAGTGGATGGACCCCCGATGATGGGATCAGGATAGGGCATAAGTCATGGACAACCCCTTAAAAGGACATCTGTCAGCAGTTTTGCACTTAAGAAACTGGCTGACCTGTTACATGTGCACTTGGCAGCTGAAGGCATCTGTGTTGGTCCCATGTTCATATGTGTCCACATAACTGAGAATAATGAAGTTTTATTATATGCAAATGAGCCTCTAGGAGCAACGGGGGAGTTGTCATTACACCTAGAGGCTCTGCTGTCTCTGCAACTGCTGCGTTCTCTGCACTATGATTGACAGGACCAAGTGTGACATTTACACTGCCTGGTGCTGTCAATCATAGTGCAGAGAGAGCAGAGCCTCTAGGTGTAATGGTAACGCCCCCGTTGCTCCTAGAGGCTCATTTGCATATAATAAAACATCATTATTCTCAGTAATGTGGATACATATGAACATGGGACCAACACAGATGTCTTCAGCTGCCAAGTGCACATGCAGCCAGTGTCATAGGTACAAAACTGCTGACAGATGCTCTATAAAGATGACGGCATGTCATTGTCACCTGACCTAAGGTAGATGTGGGTGAAGCAATGTTCAGCCTGTGCCAGCCTCCCCTGATGCTTCAGGCACAGACCTTTTAGGAGTAAAATGGAGCAGTGGTCGTCGTCCAGGTACTCGTTGGCTGTAGAGGAAAGCACAATGAGTAATGTGTATGTAGATGGCACCATACAGTTCACTGTGTGCCACCACTGCCACGCTATTTACCTGGCTCTTGCAGCAGGCGGGTCTCAGCCTCACAAAGCGTGTTCAAGGTGTCTTGTGTCAACTGGACGTCCTTCCCAATCACTGAGAATCCATTCCACAAGTACATTATGTCCTGCAGGATTGAAGAACATGTCCAGCTCAATGGCCTAAAGGGGTTTTCCGATTTTATACTGATGAGCTAGCCAGCATAGAAAATGCCCTTTGAAAGGGTACGTACACATAAATCCCATCTGCTCAACCCCCATCTTCCCCCTGAAGACAGATCACATTAATCGTGCACCCACCAGTGCTGGGACGGGTAAGCTGACAGGATCCTTGGCCTGGTATCTCCTCGCCTTCCGGATGGCGTACTTTTCAGTGGGTGGAGATTTTCCAGCTATTTTTTGTTTTAATGAGGGCACAAGCCTGGGGGAAACAGGGCGAGACGTTAATGGTTCCTCGCTTGTCCGTATCTGAGGTATAAACCCAGCACTGTGGAGACCCTACCTGAACAGCTCCACCTCACTCTCTCCGAAAGGCCGGGGCTCGTCAGCAGGTAGCATGCTGAGAAAGGCCGCCTTCATGAATACGTACGTGGCCTGGAGAGGACAGAGGAGAAATGTAACAGAGAAGGAAGCGGAGGCATGGTAAGACACAGGGGGGTTGTTCGTTGCTAAATCTTTGAGACTTATCAAGCAGGAAATGTTGGGAGATTTCAGCTGTGGATACTGCAGAATTATGAATGCAGCTCTGGACTATACTACAGCCTGTAACTCAGGATTAAGATAAGTGAAGGGGAACACTCCTTTAAAGGGGTATTCCAGTAAAGTAACTTAATTTTTGAAAAACTGCATTAAGGCTGCAAGCTGTGACCCAACCAGAACCCATACCTATACATATAACCAGAACCCATACCTACACATATAACCAGAGCTTCAAATTACCCTGCAATCCGTTTGTCTAGCTCCTGTGTGAGCCTGCAACACACAGAGTATCATGGCTCCTGATCTTCCCTCACAGAACTACAATCCCCACAATCCTTAGCTTTCCTGCTGTGAGTTTGTGCTTGTTCATGAGTGTTCGTGATTACTGATTGGCTGCCTGATATACAGTCCGGTCACGCCCCCTCTACTCAGTAATCAGCAGCACACTAACATTTAGCTAGAGAACTGATCGCAACACACTGAGCATGCTCGACCTAACAGAGGCTCAGGACTACAGGTCGGTTCCATTGTAACTTATGAGGAAACACAGTGGGTAACAGAGGAAGAAAACTACTTTTATAACTACTGAACGGTAAATATGTGAAATTAACATTATATTAGATAATGATTGATGATGAATTAGTCTCAAACATAAAAGTTATATTTATGGTAACCGGAATACCCCTTTAAGCTCTCTCTGTCTACTACACATGACCAGCAGGTGAAATAGAGGGATGAGAAGAGGGGGCAGGTAGCGCACCTTTGACCAGCGGCTTTCTTTGCTCAGGAGATCTGCATAGAAGTATGCCACCTTCCACATCCCCTTGTAGGCAAAGCACCACATCAGCTCCCAGTAACACACGTGGTGGAACTGCTTCCAGGACTGCTGGGCTGAACAACCAGACTCAAACCAGTGGATGGCCTGGGAGGGGGCGAGAAGAAGACACATGTGTATATTTACGGAGACTGATAGTCTGAGTGCTGAATAGGATTTCAACCATCAATCAACATTATGCATATTTTAAATACAATATTCCTGATGGTCTAAAGTAGTTTAGGAGTTAATATCTATGGTGATTTGAGGGGGTAAAATTAAATATACATGATATTGGGAGGTCCAGTGAGAGTCAACACAATATCCCAGTGGCTTTACTGATACATCACTGTGTTTATTATCCCTGTACTGTGACATCACTGTGTTTATTATCCCTGTACTGTGACGTCACTGTGTTTATTATCCTGTACTGTGACATCACTGTGTTTATTATCTCTGTACTGTGACATGACTGTGTTTATTATCCCTGTACTGTGACATCACTGTGTTTATTATCTCTGTACTGTGACGTCACTGTGTTTATTATCCCTGTACTGTGACGTCACTGTGTTTATTATCCCTGTACTGTGACGTCACTGTTTATTATCCCTGTACTGTGACGTCACTGTGTTTATTATCCCTGTACTGTGACGTCACTGTGTTTATTATCCCTGTACTGTGACGTCACTGTGATTATTATCCTGTACTGTGACATCACTGTGATTATTATCCTGTACTGTGACATCACTGTGTTTATTATACCTGTACTGTGACATCACTGTGTTTATTATCTCTGTACTGTGACATCACTGTGTTTATTATACCTGTACTGTGACATCACTGTGATTATTATTCTGTACTGTGACGTCACTGTGTTTATTATCTCTGTACTGTGACGTCACTGTGTTTATTATACCTGTACTGTGACGTCATTGTGTTTATTATCTCTGTACTGTGACGTCACCGTGTTTATTATCTCTGTACTGTGACGTCACCGTGTTTATTATCTCTGTACTGTGACATCACCGTGTTTATTATCTCTGTACTGTGACATCACCGTGTTTATTATCCTTGTCCTGAGACATCACTGTGTTTATTATCCTTGTCCTGAGACATCACTGTGTTTATTATCCCTGTACTGTGACATCACTGATTATTATCCCTGTACTGTGACATCACTGATTATTATCCCTGTACTGTGACATCACTGATTATTATCCTGTACTGTGACATCACTGTGATTATTATCCTGTACTGTGACATCACTGTGTTTATTATACCTGTACTGTGACATCACTGTGATTATTATTCTGTACTGTGACATCACTGTGTTTATTATACCTGTACTGTGACATCACCGTGTTTATTATCTCTGTACTGTGACATCACTGTGTTTATTATCTCTGTACTGTGACATCACTGTGTTTATTATCTCTGTACTGTGACATCACTGTGTTTATTATCCTGTAATGTGACATCACTGTGTTTATTATCCCTGTACTGTGACATCACTGTGTTTATTATTCTGTAATGTGACATCACTATGTTTATCATCTCTGTACTGTGACATCACTGTGTTGATAATCTCTGTACTGTGACATCACTGTGTTTATAATCTCTGTACTGTGACATCACTGTGTTTATAATCTCTGTACTGTGACATCACTGTGTTCTGTAATATATACACTACTCACAAAAAGTTAGGAATATTTGGTTTTCGGGTGAAATCTATGAAAAACATAAAAAGTTCCCGCTCCAGTGATATTATATCATGAAAGTCGGGCATTTCAGTAGAAGCAGTAATGGTGATTTCCTCATCTCAAACTATTTATTGAAACAAAAGCCAACCCCAGTGCTGGGTATACCCCCACAAAATCTCAGTGTCTCAATAATTTGTCATGTGGCCTTGAGCATCAATTACAGCTTGACAACGACGTCTCCTGGTGTTCACAGGTTGCCTTATTGTCTGCTGAGGCATGGCATCCAGCTCTTCTTGAAGGACGGCCCTCAGGTCATTGAGGTTTGTGGTAACGAGCCTCTACATGGCAACTAGATTTTCAATGGGATTCAGGTCTGGAGAAAGCGCAGGCCGCTCCATGTGAGGTCCCCCAGTCTGTAGCACCCGTTCCCTAAGGATACAACCTCTATGAGCTGGAGCATTGTTAGCCATGAAGATGACATTAGACCTGTGTTGTTCATGCAGAGGCACAATGACTGGATTATTGATGTTCTTCAAGTAGTATGGGCTTGTCACTGTACTGTTCACACAGTGAAGGGCAGTCCTGTACTCACTAGACACACCTGCCCACACTGTAATACCAACATCAAAGGCTCATCTGATGACAAGAGAGGCTGATGCACAGCGCTCTCCTTGACGTCTCCAACATCATTGGCGGTCATCATTTCTGCTCAGCGTGAATCGACTTTCATCAGTGAACAGCACTGAGCCCCACTGGTCCCTCGTCCAGCGTAGGTGCTCCCTGACACATGCAAGCCTAAGCCGCCTGAGCCTGGTCGTGTGGTCAGGTAGCCGTGCAGGTCGTCTAGCACGCAGACCATGCTGATGTAAATGGTTTCGAATGTCTGACCTGACACTTGGGTGCCTCTCACCTCCCTTAAATTTGCCTAGAGCGGTGTGGCATTCATCATCCGGTTCTGCAGGACATTGTTCACAATGAAGTGGTCATTAGTGTGGGATGTGGCCAAAGGACTTCCGTCTGAGAACATCCTGCTTGAAGCCTTGCAATGGAGAGGTACGGCTGATCAATTGTTAGGTGTCGTTTTGGTCTCATGGTGTCAAAATGTGAGCAGCATGATGAGGAGGACTGCTTAAATACCAATTCTAATTGAACCAGGAAATTTATTGGGCGATTCATGGATCAAACACCTGTTGTGAATTTTGCCGTTAAGCTCCTTGTTAGAGAACAGCAAGTTGTGCAAAAAGAACAGAAACATTGAACAGATGGACCTGTGCATTCAAAAGTTTAGAGAAGGTCACATTAAGTTCACCTGTAAAGGTTAGATGGCATTTTAGGTTAATCCTGAAATTTCAACCACAAGAGCCAAATATCCCTAACTTTTTGTGAGTAGTGTATATTGTATATATTGTATATTATTGCAATCTGCGTTTTCCATGATATCTTGTTACATGACCCGTTCAGTGTCTACATTATACATTATGTACTTTGCTGGGGTTTCCTGTCCAAGCTCTTACTTGATCAACGTTGCCTTTAATTTCCTCGATCCTTCCAGCAAAAAACAGGAAGATGACGCTCTGTGATGAATAAAACATCATTTGGTTAAAAATGTGGCACTACAGTCTGATAATAGTGGCAGTGTACGGAAAAAAAAAATCTAAAAGTGGCCCCCTTGTTGTAGGTGGGTCCAGATTGTCAGAAAACCAGACAACACAAGTAGGCTGGACCTTCAACACCATAGCGCAGCACAAAATACTGCTTCAGCAGAACCAAATAACACAGTGCAGCATAAAATACTGTCCTAAGACCATACTGAGGACGGTGATACAGTTGAGTTCGGGAGGACACCTGCCGCTGCTAGCCAGCTGCACAAGTTACCTGATGCTCCCACATTAATTAATACTAAGAGCATCAGATCATTAAGTACCCAGCTAGCGGTTGTGAGCAGGCTAGGGCGGCCCTCTGGGCATTGGCCCACCGGAAAATTTTCCTGTAGGGTCTATGGCCAGTCCACCCCGACATGAGAACAGTAACATTGGAAAGTAACTTTGGTAACTACTTTTTTCTTTTTTTTTCCCCCAAGAAAAAACTTTTTCCTGTTTCTTTTGGGAGATGGCAGTGTGTAAAGAAAGTAATTGTAAAATTCTGCAGTTTTGATACTGACCACTAGATGTCAGCGGAGAGGATAGCACTTAAAGCAGCTCACTTTTCAACTGCTGTGCTACAAAAATCATGCTCCACTCAATGAAGTTGTTATGACCAATACTGGATATAAAGACTACAGGAATAATACTGTAGTATATTAGAGCCCAACCTCATGAGGGCTTATATAGCCACCAGCATTCAGGCTTATCGTGGCTCTTTCAAGTTCAGAAAAATTCTGACCACTCGGAGACAAATTAAATTACAATAAATACATGTATGTATGTATGTATGTGTATATATATATATATATATATATATATATATATATCATAGTGTTATACTATATAATGTACTGATATACAGAGATGTACCTATACATAGCAGCACATTATAATAGGAAAGAATACTGTTGAGGCTTTAGTCAGAGAACATCCTACCATTGTTAAGGTTTCTGTCTCTCATACAGCAGGTCCTTGGTTCAGAACCCAGCAGCAGAAGATCTGGAAAAAAGCAGACTTGTTGTCTGCTCCTTTTTTGGCGGAATCTGTGACAAAGGCCTCCAATGCAGATGTGAACAGGCCCTTAGAAAGTTAAAGGCCTATCCCTAGCGACAGGGGCGGATTGGCCATAGATCTTACAGGGACATTTCCCGGTGGGCCAACGGGGCGGCATAATGTGCCACAATATGGTATTGCTGGCTCTGCCTTCCATCAATTTGGACCAAACTACAAAACGTGGCCACTTTTAGTATTTTTTCCAGTTCCCAGTCTGCCCCTGCCTAGAGATATGTAGAGAAGGTGGCCAAATCCTGAACTTTGCTATGGGGCCCCATGATTTCGGTTGTATGCCCCTGCATAGTAAGTGAAGGTTAGGGGACCTCACTTGGCAGAGGCCCTGCATTAAGGCCCCATTACCTTCATGCTGAAGGACACTGTGGATTAGAAAGATCTCATAAGGCTTTTATAGAATGGTCAAGGTTTACTAATACTTAAAAGTCCATCTTTGTAGACTCGTTCTCACCTTAGGATATCGGCTGAGGCAAGGCTGAAGAAGGGAATCAGCTTCTGTCAGATCTTCATCACCGATTCCTGTAAAACATGAGGAAGACTCCTAGGACTATGCTCCACCACATTCAATAGAAGTCTACAGAAGATCTCCTGAACTGTTCGGTTAAGTTTTTCTGGACATTTCTCTCACTTTCCTGGGGACTATGGCTGTTCTTGCAAATGAATGAACAGGGGCTTGATCGCAGTTGCAGTTTTTGCTACCACCAAGTTTTAGGGGACACAGAAGCAAAAAAAGAAAGGTTCTCCTAGACTCTTGTTTTCACACTTTAGAAACATAGAAGATTTGTGGCAGAAAAAGACTCCCTGGTCCATCTAGACTGCCCTTACATTACACTCCTCAACACTGTAACTGCAGCTCCAAGAAGGACAAGCCAAGTCGAGATAGCAGTAGGTGTCACTAAGATCTGCAGTTGATCAAATTTTCAAACACCTAGCTCCAATCTGTGGTGTGCCAGATTAAAACCAACATTTATTGGCCACATGATACCTCAGTAATTGGATCAAGCCATATGGGACGATTGTGTGATGACTCCCGTTCATCGATGTGCCACTTACCACTTGTCACAAACTGACAGACCTTGGTTTTTCGCGTGTCCCGGTGGTTGGGAGAACAACAACAAACTGAAATGTCAGCAAGAGGAAAACCTCTGCACAGAAGGATCATCTGATTAGAAGAATTTTTGTGTACTACTGTGAGCAGCCCGTGTGGCCTAAACATGCTACCATGGCCTGAAGCATCTCCAGACTTGTGTTCCATCAAAACAATTTTTGACGTCATTGGTCGGCAATTTCAAAGGGAGCTGCCAGAAGTGGATCTTGATGATTTGCGTGCCCAATTTTGTGTTTCCATTTTGTTATCATTTGCATATCTTTAACACGTCTATCGATCCTGTGATTTTCATAATTCCATGACTTTTCCTTCTGATTGTTGTAATTTTAACATTGAGGAGTTTCTTTCTGCTCTTAGGATAGACGTGTTTATCCCAGGTAGGATTAGATTCACTTACTGTAGATTTCCCAACCACATCTGATGGGAGATTGTTCTAATCCTCACGGCTGATATTGGTTCTTCCTCCCATAGGGGAGTGTATGTAGACCTTGATCTCTGTTGGGGTCAATCCCAATTTTTTTTTAGCCATAGCTTTTGATGATTTGCTTCATATACAGCACCTTACTTTCATGGCAGTAATGTTTTTGTAGTACACACTTTACTCTGATGGTTCAGTGTGTGATGATGTCACCATCATGTCAATGCAGGTGAGAGGGGGGACTTATTGTACCTGCATAAGGAAAATGGTAGCGCCGAGCCACATCCATCCTCATCACATCTACACCCAAGACTGGTCACCAAGAAGGAGCCACTGGGCAGTGCGAGTGGTGGCCCGTCTGAAATTAAATTTGAGTCTGGGGTCTGAAATTAATTTGGGGGTTGAATCTGGAATTTGTATTCATTGAAAAAGTTGTCCAAGATTAGAAAAAAAACATGGCTGCTCTCTTCCAATCTCTTCAAATCCTGGACAACCCCTTTAAGTAGTGTCAAGTCCAAGTTAGTTTAAATCTTCTAGTCTTAGGTCTGAGGTAATTGGGGGTTTTGTGTCTGGGATGGAATTAATTTGGAGGTGGTGGACTGGTTTGGTATAATTTCAGAAGTTTGAATCTAGGGTCTGTTTTAACCCCAAGTGACCAACAATACACCTTTTCATGGCGGTCACTAAGAGTTTTAGGCTTGGAAGCCACCTTTTTATGGTGGCCCAGCCTAAGTGCTGCACAGGTCTCCCTTGCAGAAGAGAGCAGGGGCTCAGCTCTAACATTAGAGCTGGGCTCCTGCTCTACAGCCCGGACCAGCAGAAGTGACGATCTGGACCTTACATGCCGTGGTCATGAGTGACCGTGGCATGTAAGCAGTTACAGAAGGAACGGACGAAAGAGATCGAAGGGGTGCCGATGTGGGTGCAGGCAGGCCGTGGCCTAGTGAAGGCTGCAGGCCTACCTCCAGAGTGTCCCAGCAGGCTATGCCTCTCTGGTGCAGCCTGCTGGTAGATGTCAGTATAGCAATGACATTAAAATACATTGCACTGCAGGAAAAGTGCAATGTATTTTGGAAGCGATCAAAAGATCACCTATTATAGCCACCTTGTGGGACTATTAAATGGTTAAAATTTAATAGGACTCTGTGTAGGGATTTAAAGGACAAACTTGAACTATATAGAGCATTAAGTTCTTGTGAGTGCTCCAGCTGATCTGTGACCAGCAGACGATCCTCTCATGTCTACGGCTTAACTCTACAATTCTGCAACAGAAGAAGACATGTAACAGGGTCACAAGGAGGACGCTCACCCAAGACGAAGCTCAAGAGGGTGTAGTAACATAGCAGAACCATGGTGCATAGCAAGGAGCGCAGGTTATACGACGAGGCACCTTCACGGAGCTGGCTCAGACCATAATCCTGAGGAGGAAAAGGACAAGTTAAAAAGACCAGAGACATCCTAGCCTTTACAGGAGACCTCACTGGTGGCTTCAGTAGGTCACAGTAGCTTCATGTATGTTGGTGTGCCAACCACAGGCAGGTATAACTTTATAGTTATAGCGAACAGATATAATAATATACCAAGACACTGGACAAAATGTGAAGAGACCTTATCTCCAGAGAAGCCGGCAAATTCCAGAATCTTCAAAATCCGTGGAGGGAAGAGAGACAACGTCTAAGAGGAACAAAGAGAAGTCAGTGAGCAGGACCGAGGCATGACTGCTTCTCTACAGATATGGCTACCACAGGTACACAGATAGTACCCTAGATAAAAAGTGCCACCACTGTGCAAATATATTACATATCATCTACCGGGCTGCAGTCACAATTCTACAGTCTTCAGAGCTGAAATCGTCCTGCTTCTTCAGTATCTGAACACTACATGATTTGTTGATGCAGGATAAACGAACGGTCACGCTGCAATATAAAAGCTCAGCTAAGATTTTAGGGGTGTGTCTGACACAAGCTTGCTGACTGTTTCCAATAACAACCAGCAGAGGAGACCCGGTCCTCGTGGATCTCGTCCACTGAGCTATTGGGTTTCAAGAACCAATGGAAGAAGATCTAGCCCAAAGGTCACAAAAATGGAGGTAACAAGGATACCGAAAATGTACTGTCCTGTTTTAGTAACCCCGACTGATGAAGACTACAGTTGGCCTATCCATAGCCTAGAATGGCTGATAACTGAGAGCAGTAGAGGACATTGACCTGCAAAGCAACCTGAAGGAACGTAAATTGCATGTTTGGTGTCCCTTTGAATCTGGATATCTATCAAGAACTGAAGATCCACCCCCCTCCCCGACCAAATGTCCATTGTAATGTATTCATATACATTTACCTCAGGACTGAAATCCACTGGCAGCAGGAAAAAAACAGAAAAGTATCATGAAGAATAACAGCAGAAGACAGGAGGACACAGTCCAACCACAACGTCACAGGACCCTCACAATCCACAGCACGAGATACGCAGACAATACTCACCAAATTAAATGCTCCAATACCCAGTGAGACTCCGCCCTGGAGGTGAACGTGTGACTCGCCCTTCTTGAAGCCATTAGACTGCACAAAGTTATTCAGATCTCTGAAAAGAGAGAAACCTCCATTCATACTGTAATCACCTAGAGCGCCTGACATAGTCTCACCACCATAGGTTGTCAGAGCACGCTGAGAGTTATAGTACTGCAATAGCTGGAGACTGCTAATCTACAAAATTATACATATGTCACATACTGGTCTCACCTGTAGATGAGGTAACTACTCCGAACCTTCATCCCACCCTTTATGAAATTTATCATATTCTCATCCTGCAAAAGAAGATATATAGGATTACACTTACAGTTATATTCTTGTACATAGGAGCAGTATTATAGTAGTTATATTCTTGTACATAGGAGCAGTATTATAGTAGTTATATTCTTGTACATAACAGCAGTATTATAGTAGTTATATTCTTGTACATAGGAGCAGTATTATAGTAGTTATATTCTTGTACATAGGGGCAGTATTATAGTAGTTATATTCTTGTACATAGGAGGCAGTATTATAGTAGGTATATTCTTGTACATAGGAGCAGTATTATAGTAGCTATATTCTTGTACATAGGAGGCAGTATTATAGTAGTTATATTCTTGTACATAGGAGTAGTATTATAGTAGTTATATTCTTGTACATAGGAGCAGTATTATAGTAGTTATATTCTTGTACATAGGAGCAGTATTATAGTAGTTATATTCTTGTACATAGGAGCAGTATTATAGTAGCTATATTCTTGTACATAGGAGCAGTATTATAGTAGCTATATTCTTGTACATAGGAGGCAGTATTATAGTAGTTATATTCTTGTACATAGGAGGCAGTATTATAGTAGTTATATTCTTGTACATAGGAGCAGTATTATAGTAGTTATATTCTTGTACATAGGAGCAGTATTATAGTAGTTATATTCTTGTACATAGGAGCAGTATTATAGTAAGTATATTCTTGTACATAGGAGCAGTATTATAGTAAGTATATTCTTGTACATAGGAGCAGTATTATAGTAGGTATATTCTTGTACATAGGAGCAGTATTATAGTAGTCATATTCTTGTACATAGGGGGCAGTATTATAGTAGTCGGATTCTTGTACGTAGGAGCAGTATTATAGTAGTCATATTCTTGTACATAGGGGGCAGTATTATAGTAGTTATATTCTTGTACATAGGGGGCAGTATTATAGTAGTTATATTCTTGTACATAGGAGCAGTATTATAGTAGTTATATTCTTGTACATAGGAGCAGTATTATAGTAGGTATATTCTTGTACATAGGAGGTAGTATTATAGTAGTTATATTCTTGTACATAGGAGCAGTATTATAGTAGTTATATTCTTGTACATAGGAGCAGTATTATAATAGTTATATTCTTGTCCATAGGAGCAGTATTATAGTAGTTATATTCTTGTACATAGGAGCAGTATTATAGTAGTTATATTCTTGTCCATAGGAGGCAGTATTATAGTAGTTATATTCTTGTCCATAGGAGGCAGTATTTTAGTAGTTGTATTCTTCTATACGTCGTGTGATTTCTGCACCGCCCACGCTCATCTGAAACAGCCCTTATACTGATCCATTTTCTATAGCAACTCTGGGTCGGGTTAAAGTTTTGTGATTTTTTTCTAGATGAAAATGACTTACGTACCTGCAGGAAGATCAAAGCCGCCCTTTGTAGCAGACACTCAGCGAAGCAAACTTCTGCATGTGCCTCAACTGCAACATAAAATACACCAGTGTGACCAGTGCGTCAGCTCCCAACACCAGTGCTCACCTTCAGGGGGAAGCTATGTAGAGATCTCCATAAACTATGCAACTACAGAACATGGAGCAGTACAGCCAGGACTGGACTACATCAGGCGCATGACCCCAGCCAGAGGCAAAGGTCTCAAGTTACAGGTTCACAATTCAAGGTACGCAGGTTTTTGTTGCTGGAGTTACTCTCTTACAATATACACCGCAGCCACCGCAGAACCTCTTTGTATGAGACAGATGGCAACAGCTCAATGAGTTTGCCTTCCTCTTGAACTAGAAACACTGCAGCAATTTTTCCTATGATACCATATAAGTGTGAACAATGTGACAGCGTCATCTTCAATGCAGGACCAGTTTTAGGAGGTGGCAAACTGCCCAGGATACCCATCAACCAGGGCGCACCCAAAGGGTGCGAACTAAAACCATCCAGTGTTATTTATTAGTTATTATATGGATACTGAAAATTATTTTGGCACTATATGACAGTATTATTTTGCAATTTTAAAGCGGTATTTTCTGGTCTGAAATTACATGTAAAACCGATTAAATCAACAAGCTGAAGGGTAGCCCTGATTATCCCATATTCGATAAGACCAATATTGGCACATTATAATCCCCCATCCGTAGTAACACCCCATTCCCCCATGACAGTGTCATTCAAAGTTTTTCAGTACAATAATTCAATATTGGAAAAACAGGCAATTTTCTCATTTATTTTATGCTTCAATCGCATACAATTTTTAAAATCTTTTCTTGCAGAAACCTGTACAGTCCTAGTACTTCTCACAGCTGAGGGTTTGTTACAAATAAGAATCTCACCTTCTGTAAAGGTTTCTGCTCCGGATTTATTAATGAGAGAAGTTTTCTTCCGGAACCTGAAAAAAAAAATTAATGAATAAATAAATCACGTCTCTTTAATATGAACCATATGTCCACTACAGCAGCTCTGCGATCACATGAAAAATGCTATGCAGTCGGCCATGAGTAGATTGATCTATACGGTAGTTTTGCGTAAAAAAAATTATGCCAGGGATGCCGAACTTGCGACCCTCCAGCTGTTGCAAAACTACAACTCCTAGCATGCCTGTGACAGCTCTACAGCTATTAGGGCATGCTGGGAGTTGTAGCTCTGCAACAGCTGGAGGGCCACAGGTTGAGCATCCCTGATCTAAACCTCTGCTCATTCTGAACTTAGGAGTCATCTGGGCGGTCCTAAACAGTTACTCGCAGCAATCTCTGTATACACAGTCATAGGGAAAAGGCTGTCAATCACTACCACCACCCACATGACTCTAAGCCCAGAATGAGCAGAGGTTTGGGTGACTAAATTACAAATTATATCGTAAAACTATATACCAATCTGCTCAGCTCCTCCTGCTCTATAACATGCTGCCTGTAAATTACACTGTATTTTCTCCAAACGCCTTTCCACTAATTGAAGTATATTACTAAAATGTAAA
Source organism: Rhinella marina (assembly GCA_900303285.1). Taxonomy (NCBI): domain Eukaryota; kingdom Metazoa; phylum Chordata; class Amphibia; order Anura; family Bufonidae; genus Rhinella; species Rhinella marina. Next base: position 566,773 of record ONZH01012873.1, read on the forward strand.
TTAAGTAATTTAATATCTATAGTATATCTGCAAAGAAAATGGAAAGTGGAGCTGTCCTTTAAATCATGTTACCTTTGCTAAGAAAGTTACCTTTGGCATAGCTCCTGCGCCTGCTTCATCACCTGCCCAGCATTGCTGATGTCATCGTGTTCAAATGTCATCATAGCCTGCATCTCCAGGATGGTGCCATATACGAGACTGTGGTACATGCTGTCTTTCGCCCTATGAAAGGAAGATATTTAAAGGCTATGGACACCTTCAAGGCAAAACATTTTTATGACTGCTTTTTACTCATTTCGGGCTTCAAATAATTCTTTCAATAGGTTTATTTAAAAAAAAAAAAAATTATTTTATTAAAAATGTTCAGCAGTCTATTTTCAGATTCTTGCTCCTGAGTTCCATCAGCTGACGGCTCATGTGAAGCCTTAGCTCTGATCTCCTGACCTCATAAACACTCATTTGAGTTAAAAGCTGATGAAACTGATAAGAATATCAGTTAAATGCTAAAATAGATCCGGCAGGCTGTTATGGCTGGGAACAGCCTGTCAGATCCGTCCATGCCGGGTGCAGCCGTGCACTGCCGGCAATCCGTCCATCCTATTGATACATTGGGTCCGGCAGAGATCCAGCTGCAACCCAGCAAATATGCCGAGGAGCAGCCGGACAAAAACTGCTGCGTGACTGCTGGATATGTTTTACTTTTCGTGTGAAAAGGCCCTTAAATGAATGTTTATGAGGTCAGGAAATCAGACATAAGGCTGTACATGAGTTGCCAGCTGAATGATTTTTAACCCCATGTATCACAAAAACTGCTTAAAATTTGTAATAAAGACCAATAAAAACATTTTTTAGCCCAAAATGAGTAAAATGCAATCATAAAAAAACTGTCCCCAAGATGTCCATCTCCATAGCTTTTTGAAATGGAAAATTTAGGGTCTATCTTTATGCTTCCAGCCTCATCTATCAGGCAAATATGTTCAGCACCCCCACAAAGGACCAAAAAAGACTAGGGAATTTTCTATCTTACCCAAGTGGCATTAAAATCAATGCATCGCCTGGATTATTACCTAAACACACATACTGATAGAGGTTTTAATCTGTATTTACTGTCAAATTTTTAATTTTGAAATTCTGGTACGCGATTATGGGGGCGGCCATTTTGCCTAAGCCACGCCTCTGCTCACAGAAGTTCAGAGATTTGCTCTACACCTGGGGAGGTCAGTCACCTTGGTTGTAGAAGTTCCAGGCTTTCAGTGAAGCGATTGTTCAGGAAAAGATTGAGAGCGTCCATGCAATCACTGAGATCCCGGTACAGGTCCATGTTAGACCTGCAAAACACAAATCACATATCTAAGGCTTTCCTTAATGGGGAATTCTACTTTCATGTAAAATGCAATTTGAGAGAGAAATATCAGACAATTTTTTACTCCACAGAAATAATTCTTAAGTTACGCACAAAAAAAAGAGAGCAAAATCGCGTTACTGAAGCCTCCACTGAAACCTGAAGGAAACTAAATCAGTTCCAGGAAGCGGGGCTTCAAGTCTGCCATCCAGTGTCATTCCTGTCATTTCCTAACCACCTATGGAAACACCCTGAGAAACTTCACCTACAGCTGATAAATTAAAGGTTTGGCAAATAAAGGTAATCTATTCTCAGTAAATAAACTTCAGATATAAAACCACCCCCAACATCCCCGCGCTTCAGAAATAGGGTGTCACTCTGCTGTATATTTACTTTGGTGGAGTATGAGCAGTGCTCACACGTATAATCATTAATGAAAGTTATTAAATCTCCAATAGAATATAGACTGAAACCTGAACAAAACAACACATCACTGTGAGTATAGTAAGAACAGGGGTAATAAGCGGATCAGGAGCCAGGTTACTGTAATAAGATGTTACAGGGTAATAAGAGGATCAGGAGCCGGGTTACTGTAATAAGATGTTACAGGGTAATAAGAGGATCAGGAGCCGGGTTACTGTAATAAGATGTTACAGGGGTAATAAGAGGATCAGGAGCCAGGTTACTGTAATAAGATGTTACAGGGGTAATAAGAGGATCAGGAACTGGGTTACTGTAATAAGATGTTACAGGAGTAATAAGAGGATCAGGAGCCGGGTTACTGTAATAAGATGTTACAGGGTAATAAGCGGATCAGGAGCCAGGTTACTGTAATAAGATGTTACAGGGGTAATAAGAGAATCAGGAGCCAGGTTACTGTAATAAGATGATACAGGGTAATAAGAGGATCAGGAGTCGGGTTACTGTAATAAGATGTTACAGGGGTAATAAGAGGATCAGGAGCCAGGTTACTATAATAAGATGTTACAGGGGTAATAAGAGGATCAGGAACTGGGTTACTGTAATAAGATGTTACAGGAGTAATAAGAGGATCAGGAGCCGGGTTACTGTAATAAGATGTTACAGGGTAATAAGCGGATCAGGAGCCAGGTTACTGTAATAAGATGTTACAGGGGTAATAAGAGAATCAGGAGCCAGGTTACTGTAATAAGATGATACAGGGTAATAAGAGGATCAGGAGTCGGGTTACTGTAATAAGATGTTACAGGGGTAATAAGAGGATCAGGAGCCAGGTTACTATAATAAGATGTTACAGGGGTAATAAGAGGATCAGGAGTCGGGTTACTGTAATAAGATGTTACAGGGGTAATAAGAGGCTCAGAAGCCGGGTTACTGTAATAAGATGTTACAGGGGTAATAAGAGGATCAGGAGCCAGGTTACTGTAATAAGATGTTACAGGGTAATAAGAGGCTCAGGAGCCGGGTTACTGTAATAAGATGTTACAGGGGTAATAAGAGGATCAGGAGCCGGGTTACTGTAATAAGATGTTACAAGGGTAATAAGAGGATCAGGAGCCAGGTTACTGTAATAAGATGTTACAAGGGTAATAAGAGGATCAGGAGCCAGGTTACTGTAATAAGATGTTACAGGGGTAATAAGAGGCTCAGGAGCCGGGTTACTGTAATAAGATGTTACAAGGGTAATAAGAGGCTCAGGAGCCGGGTTACTGTAATAAGATGTTACAGGAATAATAAGAGGATCAGGAGCCGGGTTACTGTAATAAGATGTTACAGGGGTAATAAGAGGATCAGAAGCCGGGTTACTGTAATAAGATGTTACAGGGGTAATAAGAGGATCAGGAGCCGGGTTACTGTAATAAGAGGTTACAGGGTAATAAGAGGATCAGGAGCCGGGTTACTGTAATAAGATGTTACAGGGTAATAACAGGATCAGGAGCCAGGTTACTGTAATAAGATGTTACAGGGGTAATAAGAGGATCAGGAGCCGGGTTACTGTAATAAGAGGTTACAGGGTAATAAGAGGATCAGGAGTCCTGTTACTGTAATAAGATGTTACAAGGTAATAAGAGGATCAGGAGCCGGGTTACTGTAATAAGAGGTTACAAGGTAATAAGAGGATCAGGAGCCGGGTTACTGTAGTAAGACTTGAGGGGTAATTTCTCACATGATTAAGTGAATGCTTAGAGTGTGACCCTTGTGTAAATAACAGTGCAGGGCGTGTACACTTGTGCAGGGACAGGCTGTGTAGCAGGAGGAGTGCAGAAGATAAACAATGAGGGAGATGAGATCTCTCAGGAGTAACAGGATGTATTGGTAAAGCAGCTGCTGGAGACAGAAACCTAGGGTCTTGCAGGTATAAATGATGCTTGATGACATCAGGTCTATATGATATCTATAGAGTTCCTGTCTACCATTTGTGACTTCTACTAATTAGCATTTACTAGGGATAAGAACTCGGGTTATCATCTTATGGTGTGAAAATGTCTGCACAATTACAGAAGGTCATAGAAAGCAGAATAAGAAAACATGAATGACCGGGGACTGTGGATAAGAATGCACACTATTACCCACTAATCTTTGGGCTCCCAGATGCCTCTGGAGAGAGAGTGATTACCTGGTGCTGCCAGTGAGTGACTACCCGCTATCACAGCTGAATGCCAGGCTGCTGCCGGTCAGCATTAGTGATGCCACACAGAACTGCCCGCGCCATACATTCCATAGATTACAGTCCATAGATTATACGCTACCTGACCGGAGGATCCTGCACCCTGCTCATGCTGCGGCACCTGTTCTGAGTACAAAGCCCCGCCCACTGACACCTGTCCTGGAGGAGTGAGCTATTACCAGCCACGCCCTCTCTACGGGGAGCGTCTGGAAAAACACACCCATTGACACGTGGAGCGCGGAGTTAAAATCTAGCCACGCCCACGAGAGCCGTGCAAATTTTTTTTTTTTTTTTTTGCGTTGCTAGGAAACATGTATGTTATGTGCATGCAGTTACCATGTACAGCGGAATTTCGTCTTCTACGTGTAATACGTATTGTAAACGTTTTATTGCACAGCTAATTGTGATACATAAATGTTTCGTATTAATTGATTTATCAATGCTTTTGATCGGGGCGGATAGGGGGCTTCAGCAAAATGGCTGCCCTATCATAGCGCCCCCTCCGCCATCCCGGTACAGCGCAGCCTCAGGAGCTCCCTGTAACAGCGCTGCTCCGAAGAGATGCGATGACGTCACCACCGCTGGGGAGGGGGAGTGGTGGTTTATTGAAGGTGCGACAAAGGAAAACTGGTTTAGTTGCTGGTAGCAACCAATCAGATTGCAGCTTTCGTTTTCCAAAGTAACTCTGAAAAATGAAAGCTGGAATTTGATTGGTTGCTAGTATTTTTTGTGTTTTGTTAATGAATTAGGGGTACTCTTCTCAATAATAAAATAAATTGTGCTGAGCTCTTCGAAGTCAGTTGAAATGAACATGAAAACAGAACAGACTGGTCTGGCACACAAATGAGTGTGAAATAAAGGGCATCTGTCAGCAGTTTTGTACCTATGACACTGGCTGACCTGTTACATGTGCACTTGGCAGCTGAAGACATCTGTGTTGGTCCCATGTTCATATGTGTCTGCATTGCTGAGAAGTTTTATTATATGCAAATGAGCTTCTAGGTGCAACGGGGGTGTTGCCGTTACACCTAGAGGCTCAGCTCTCTCTGCAACTGCTGCTCCTTCTACAGTTTGATTGACAGGGCCAGGTGTGGTGACGTTTACACTGCCTGGTCCTGTCAGAGGGGTGCAGAAGGTGCAGCAGGTGCAGAGAAAGCAGAGCCTCTAGGTGTAAAGGTGACGCCCTTGTTGCCCCTAGAAGCTCATTTGCATATATTAAACCATCATTTTTCTCAGCAATGAGGTCACATATGATCATGGGACCAACACAGATGCCTTCAGCTGCCAAGCGCACATGTAACAGGTCAGCCAGTGTCATAGGTACAAAACTGCTGACAGATGCCCTTTAAATGAACTCAGTCCACTGATCTCACACTGCCTAGGATGATGCCCCGCATCATATTCAGATGAGGTCACACTGAGCCACTGATCTTGGGCTATGTTCACATCAAGTAGTTGTCCAACATGTAACTAGGGCTGCCACCCAAGGCCGGTATTTTAGTGGCCCTGCCGGTAATTTTTTTTCTATGGGCAATCTTAATTGCTGGTATTTTCCTACAAGGTCTGCTACTAATGAATGTTTCCATTAGTGCAGCCTGGACCTTCCCCCCTACCAAAAAAAAAAAAAAAGCACTCACCTCCTCCATTTGCTTGCACTGCTGACTGGAGGACAGGACCTTCGTCATCACGCTGAGGTGCAGGTCCCATCCTGCGCTTCCAGCCAGCAGGAGGCGTTCACAGTGGTGTAAGCAAATGGAGTAGTTTTTTTTTTTTAGAAACAGAGAAGGGGGCACTAATGGGGGAATTATTCCAAAGGGGGGGCACTAATAGGGGGAATTAATCTAACTGGGGGCACTAATAGGGGGCATTATTCTAACTTGGGGCACTAATAGGGGGAATTAATCTAACTGGGGGCACTAATAGGGGGCATTATTCTAACTTGGGGCACTAATAGGGGCATTATTCTAACTGGGGGCACTAATGAGGGGCATTATTTTAACTGGGGGCACTAATTGGGGAGTTATATTAACTGGGGCAGTAATGGGGGCATTATTCTTGTGGGACACTAATGGGAGCCATTATTCTGAGGGGCACTAATGGGTCATTATTCTTCCTGGGCGTCAATAATGGGGGTAATATTCTTCCTGGGGGGCACTAATGGGGGTATTATTCTTCCTGGGGGGCACAAATAGGGGCATTATTCTTTGAGGGTCACTAATGGGGGCATTACTCTTACTGGGGGCACTAATGGGGGGCATTATTATGACTGGGGGTCACTAATAAGGGCATTAATATTACTGGGGGGCACTAAAGGGGGCATTATTATTACTGGGAGACACAGTATAATAGACTAGACAATCAGTGGCATTGTTTAAACTAGATTGTGGCCTGACTGACAGAAGTGTTTACACTAGGCTGTGGACTACCTGGCGGCAGCACTGACACTGTGGGTCACATGGACTCTGTAGCCTATGACTGGCCGCCGCAAGGACTTTTCAACCATGCTTCAACTGTAACTGTCACATGAGAGACATCACCAACGTGGCCAGTCCTTGGCTGCAGCAGCCACATGACCCACATCAAATAAGATGTTGACATGGGGAGACCCGAGAGCCATGGTGCCCAAGGGGGAACACAGCGGCGGGGATCAGGTACGATTTCCACTGCAGGAGAGGTCCCCATCCAAGACCTGCAATGTCCCCGATCGTGTCAGTGACACTATGGAGGCGCAGGTGACAGGTACTGCAGTATTACACAGTGCACGTTGATACTAATGGTCATCCATGTCATGGTCACTGTCTGCTCTGGCTGCAGTAACACCCACGTCCTGGGTGCTCCAGATGGATTTCACTTTGGGGCCCTGAAGCTTCACATTATGTCTCGGTCTGGCTGATAGAGGGCGCTCTTGCGCTGGCACCCCCTCTGTGGCACTCTTCCTACCTTGTCTGCTCCCACATCAGCTGTAATAATTCGGGTAGAATTGGAAGCAGGCAGGACGCTGCATCTCATTGCCATCTCTCCAGCAGTATACAGCATCCAGTCACATGGCGCAGCTCTTTACTCCGATCACTTCCCCATTGTTGTATAGTCAGAAAACCTCCCAAACCGGATTCTCCAGGATGCTGGAGCCAGACCGACCTTTCACTGCATTAACCATTTCTGGGTTATAAGCTGTCTGTGCGGAGGGTGGGGGGAGTGAAAACTGCATTAGGTCAAGTTGATAAACTGAACAGTGCAACCCAAGGGGTAACAAAGCTCCTTCACCCCAATGTAAAGTCTACTGTATGCCCCCCACCTTCTATGTGCGATTTGTCATACCTTTCGCTTATACCAAGAGGCCTCAGGGCTCTAGAGGCAATGCTACCTCTATACCCCAATAGCCTAGCTATGCTTCCGGGCCTAGGCAGAAGACCATGTGATGTGCCTAAAAGATGGCTAATGTAGTACTGAATGTAACCACTAGGTGGGATACTACACACGTTAATAGAACACTACTGTATGTACTGGATGTCACCACCAGGTGGCAGTATAACTACACTGCTGTATGTTTGATATTGCTAGCGCTTAGTGGAAAGATTAACAACTCTGGGTATGTAGTTTCATGCCAACCACATGGCACAACTGTCAGATGTCAAGACACAGGAGCTTACCATGGTGTGGGCACAGGTAGTGGCCTGAAACCTGGAGCATATGGCACTGACTGGTATGCCTGGTTCCAGAGGAAAGGTAGGAAGAGGCCAGCAGTATGGTTTGCAAGGCCCTATGGTGCCAACCATGTACCACTACACAGGCTGAGGGCACAGAGTGGCAGAGTTCACTCATCACATAATACAGCATGGCTCATGCTGTATCTAGTATTAGTGTCTTTATGGCCCATGTCATACATATAGTGGAAGCACTGGGACATGGAGACCCAGGAGGACAACGCATAGATGACTGATCCACACTGCAGCTGGAGAGCACCGGCAAGCATCTTGCTTCACCCCCAGAGGCTTTTTCGGTTTTGCATTTTTTTTTTTGCTCCTTGCCTTCTTACAGCCATAACTTTATTTTTCCGCTCACATAGTTGTATGAGGGCTTGTTTTTTGCAGGACAAGTTGTACTTTCAAACACCACCATTTATTATTGGATATGGTGTAGTGGGAAGCGGGAAAAAAAATTCCAAATCATGTGAAATTGCAAAAGAACCACTATTCCGCTACAGTTTTCCGGGTTTTTTTATTTACAGCGTTCGCTGTTCATTAAAACTGACCAGTTACTTTCATTCTAAAGGCCAGTACGAATCCAGCGGTACCTAACATGTATAGTTTTTCTTGTGTTTTGCTAGTGATAAAAAAAAAAAAAAAAAAAAAAAGATAAAGTTGGTTGTTTTGTTTTTTTTTTTTGGTCGTCATATCTTGACCCTGATAACTTTTTGGCATTTATGTGTACGGAGCTGTATGGGGGCTCATTTTTTGTGGGGCGATCTTAAGTTTTTATTGATACCATTCTGGGGTGTGTATGACTTTTTGATCGCTTTTTATTTAATTTTTTTAGAAAAAAAAAGTGACAAAAAATGGCTAATCGCCATTTTGATGCTTTTTTCCACCACACAATTCACAGTGTTGGAATTTTTTTTTTTTTTTTTTTAAAGTACAGGTGTTTTCAGTCACAGCGATACCCATATTTATTGTTATTTAGGTATTTATTTTTTAATTATACGGAAAGTGGGGTGATTTAAACTTATATTTTTATTTTCTATATATTTAACTTTTTTTAATTTTTTTTATTATTTGAAAGCTCAAATATGAGCTAATATATTGTACTTTTAATTTTTTCACTATGAGCAATCTGATTTTTAATCTTGAATTAAAACTCATGATTGCTCATTTCTTATCCTGGCCCGCCATCTAGTGGCCAGAATAAGAATTGCACTTTGAAAGCTGTAATCCTCACCAGCGAGGATTACAGCTTTCATAGCGTGTACAGACAGCCCGATTGGCCACTCGGGTCGTCTGTACATCACCCGGAAGCGCACCGCTTCTGGGTACAGATGCCATCGGAAGCCTTAGGAGGGGCCCACAAGAAATGAGAGGCCCATCGGAAGATGCCGCTGATGGCGGTAAGTAGCCGCAAGTCTCTGCTGTTAGAAACAGAGACTTGCCGGCCATGACGCCCGCCACACCCATGAGTGGGCGTCATGTCCCTGCACTGCCCGAGCCCCGTACATGTATGGCGCCAGTCGGGAAGGGGTTAAAGGTTTATTCACATGGTGCAGTTTGACAACATTTTTCCTGAGCTATGGCAAAGATTTTTTTTGGAAAACCTAGTCATTACTGTGCAAAATATAAACTCACTTCAGCCACCAGAGGGCGCAGTAGCCACCAGTGTCACATCAGCTACTGCATTTCACTAGTGCCATCACTAGCCCAAGTTCTGTTTGAATTCACAAAACTTTAAACAAAAAAATTAGAAACAAACACAAGGACGCTAGTTTGGACACTGTTTTTTTAATTAGAAATTTTAACTGACATCTGTACATTTCCAAAACATAACCCATTCATACATTCTGGCGAAGAGCCCTGCGTCACTATAAATTAATAGCATACAGCTTGAAGCAGGGCGGGTTCTCAGAGGGGCCCAGGGCCCGTTTCACCACATCACAGGACACTGAGGGGCATGTGTTGGCAAGTCAATTCAAACACTTGTGGTCAGATGTCAAGTCCAGATGGAAACATCAGCAGTTGACATAGCTGACTAGAGTGCAAGCTCTTCTACAGCCAGACTGGCAAGCCCTGCAGACAAAGGGTCAGTCAGCTGTCGCCTTAGCGGGGGCTATTCTGCTCACCACAACTAGTCATCACTGTAGTAGTGCATCATTGTGCTGCAGATCAGTAGACTGGCACCACAATGGCACTGTAGGGTCAGTCTGATGCTATAAAGCCCTAAGAAGCTGAAGAACACTGAATCATGATACTGCAATGAATGACCTGGGTCTTGGGGGATTCAAGGAATGATCGTGAATATGGCAGAGCACACTGGGTGCCATGAGCGGTCTACGCAACCCCACAGATGGCCAAGTAGTAAAGAGGGGGGACGGTTCTGGTGAACCACAAGTCAGCAGAACCGCCAAGTACTGCAGTCAGGGTGCACTTACTGCAATGGACACTTGCACTGGAGATGGAGACAGAACTGAAGTCAGGAGAGAGGAGATGGGGAGGGGAGGAGTGACAGACCGTCTTCCAAATAAAGGGTTAAAACAAAAACTGTAAAAAATATATATAAATTTAGAGTCTCATAGAGACAGAACGATCCCATTTCCCCTCTCCTATCTAAGACATGATGCCCAGGGAAGGGGAGCGCTGGTAGGGAGGACAGAAACAAGCCTTCAACTTTAAAGCTCATCTTTCTGGGGCGTTTCTTCCTCTTCCTCATCTTCCTTTTCTTCCTCCTTCTCTTCCTCATCGTCATCTTCATCATCCTCCTCTGCTTCCTCTTCCTGAGGCTCATCCTCTTTCCTCTTCTTCTCCTCTTCCTCCTGCTTCTTGCGTTCATCCTCGTCTTGCTGTTCCTTCATCTTTTTCTCTGCATCCTGAGGATTGAGAGGGAGGAGAAGAAGTCAGACAAAGGATCCTCCAAGTCTCCTCACACATATGGATATGTCCTAAATGACTGATCGGTGCATGACCCCCACCCCGCTGGTCACTGCATCAGGCTGGAAGGGGCGGCCATGCTAATGGATACAGAAGCGTTCTGCACTACTGCCCTGTTTCCATCACTCTATACAAGATGTTACGCCACCTCATCTTGCAGTGAGCGAGGCAGAGGGATCCCTGCTCAAAAGCAGACCAGCCCACAGCAAGAGGACAAAACCCCTTTAAGAATACAAGCTCAATTCCTGGCCATCTACACGACTAGCAGGTCTGAGCCGATTAGTGACACCACTGACTACCATGTTTTTATGGCTGATCCCATGAAGCCTTGCAGCTGGCAGGAATGGCTCTTTAGAAATGGAGGAACAATTAGCTCCCCTCAAAATACCGCCATACAGTACTAACACTGCCATACACATACCACAATGCCCAACTATTCAGTCTATTGCCCAGTGCGCCACAAACAAAGCAAAAAGAGCCCTGAAGTGCACCCCTAAAATGGGTTGTGTCTTATCAGACTTGGGACCCACACCCAGTCTCAGGTGGGACCTGTACCTCTAAATGGTTGAGCCAGTGTTCAGCCATTTTTTTGGAACTCCCACAGAAGTGAAAGGAGTGCTGATGCACATGAGGGATGCTCTCCTTCAATTTGGGGGCCCTGTTCTAGAGATAAGCGAGGATCCCAAAGGTGGGACCAGCACCTGACATTGGTGGCTTATCCTAGAGAGTCCACCAATGTTTCAGGTGTGACAAACCCCTTTAATGGAACAAGATCAAGATTCACACTTGTCTGGTGTGAACCTCATTGGTTTTCTTCCTATAATACCCCATAAAATGTCTCTAAAAAGGGGCACCGGTGTACTATGAGCACCTCAGGGTGTATGAGGTTTACAAGGCCACTTCATGTGCTATGACAGACCCATAAATGCTAGAGGGTGTTACCTTTCTGACAACCCATGTCTCGGAGGCGTACTCCTCTGCGTATTTCTCATCATCTGTGATCAAGATGTCATCAAAGATGGTTCCAGATTTCACCTGCAAGAACAAACATTAACCACCATGAGAAGGGAGATACAGAGCCAGGCATGGCAGCCATCTTTCACATCTAACATTATCACATCCTTACCTGCCACAGATCAAAGCCGATCACACCAAAGTCATCGTAGGCGTACAGGTCAGGATCTGGGGTGTATTCTGGGTTATCGATCTCAGGGTGCACCCACTTTCCTTTGTAGTCAGGGTTGTCGATCTGACGGGGTTTCCACTCTCCCTGTGGGGATGCCATAAGATGTTAGAACACGTGCCAAATAATGGCTGCCAGGTCAGATATTTCTATGGTGGTAAATATGGCAGATAGCTAGTACCAACACTAAAGGTCATTAACCCTTCAAGATTTCCAGTGCCATAAGTTATTTTTTTGTTTAGCCATGTCAGGACAAGGTGTCCCTTCTTAAGTATTTAATATTCCATGATTTAGAGAAACTAGAAAATGTAAGTGAGCGCCCCCCCCTGGCGCAACACAGTTGCATCCAGAGGCTCTGCTCCATCTATATTACCAAAGACCGACAGGCAAGGCAGTGAAAATATTCACACTTAGTCTAGAAAGTCAACCGAGAACGTATTTGGCGCACATGCTGTACAGGGATGGAGCACACAGTGGTCTCTATGCCCAAAAGATGAGAACAGCATTAGGGCCCTTGCACACGACTGTAGGCCCTCAGACATACAGTCCGTGTGTAGGCCATGTGTCTGAGCACACGGGAGCCCCTCCCTAGGGGACTTTAGCATACAACTGTCTAATCATTTACCATTGCAGCCTATGAGAAAATCCCTACAATCTTATCAAGCACTTCCCCCAGCTGGGCTTGACTTGAACTTCACTATGGCAAACCTCAGTCTCCAAAGGCTTATTGTGGGGTAACTGACTGCTCAGATGCAGTGGTCACAATTGACAACATTTCTGAGAGGTTAGAAGTCTGATCAGAGTTAAAGGGGTATTCCCATGTCACAAATGTAGTTTATATACTTCGATATATAGCCATACCAATTTTATTACTAATAGATGTATTAATTTAAAATGTACTGTTTAGATTTTCCTATTTGTATATCCATTGTCCACACACATCAGTCAGGCCGTTGCCCCTAGTTACGGTTACCATGGCCATGTAGTAGTGGTGGCCGGCTTGCTCTTGTTCAAACCCGCTCTGAGGTAACTGCTGTATTGTGAACACACATCACATGAGCATGCGGAGACACATCTTAGGTACTTTCACATCTGGTCAGGATCCGTCCAAAACGCAGACGTTATAAACAGATCCTGCTCCATAGAGATGAATTGATCTTGGAACAGGATCCGTTTCTCTGCGTTTTGGAAGCGCAGACAAAAATGCTACAACTCTAAGATGTGTCGCCGCATGTTCATGTAATGTGCGTTCACAATACAGCAGTTACCTCAGAGCGGGTTTGAGCATGAGCAAGCCGGCCACCACTACTACATGGCTGCGGAGGTTGTAACCAGGGGCAACGGCCTGACTGATGTGTGTGGGACAATGGATATACAAATAGGGAAATCTTCTAAACGGTACATTTTATATAAATACATTCTATTAGTAATAATATTGGTATGGCTATATCTAACTATACAAACTACATGTGTGAGATGGGAATACCCCTTTAATGCTGACCACATACTGCCACCAAGTGCCTGTAAGACACCAGGCAGCTATGTGCTAAGAACCCGTGCCGGCACCATCTTTAAAAACCTGACATCTGCCATGCATGTTGGAGGGGCTAAACTCAGTTACCATTACCCTGTAGAAAGCCTGGTTACTGTCTAGAGGTGCCCTTAAAGGTGATGCCCCACCATAAAGTTCTCATCTGTGGGGGCCAGTCTTGAGAACATGGACCTGGACTCCCCAAAGGGAAGACAGCAAGTCACATGTCCATTGCTGCTCTATTCATCACTATGAGACTGCCAGAGAGTGCTGTACGCCTCTTCTGCTGCCCCACAGAAGGAATGGACTCTATTCAGGACCCTGTTCTAATGAATGATGGGGAATCCAGCTGTCAGATATTTTATGGATAGGAGGCAAGTTATTACTGTGGACAAGCCTTTTTGGCTGAGAGGGTGCAGACGACACATCTGCTACACATCACATGGTTGCACAGGTAGGGATGCAGTAGTTTGAGTCAAGGACACTGAAACCTATTAAGGTGCCCTCTTAATCCATATCAAAAGATAACTTAGGGCACAGTAACCTAATAAACCCATCTCTGCAGCATTCAGTGATGTTGTAGTTGCCAAGAACTCCAGTTGATGCCAGTCCCTTAAGAAAAGGTACAGATGCCCAATGCACATGACTGACTGGTTCTCCAAGCTCACCTTGTACTCTGGGTTCTGGATAACAGGGGGCTCCCACTCTCCGTCCATCTCCTCATCCCAGTCTTCTGGTTTCACTGCATCTGGGTCAGGGATGTGCTCTGGCTTGTCCCAGTCCTACAAGGGTTGGATGAAGAGGACAATCAATCACCAGCCCAGTGTGAGGAGAACATACCACAACAGGCAGAGGCCGACACTCACTTCAGGTTTCTTGTCATCTGGGTCATCGATTTTGGGGCGCTCATCCCAGTCATCAGGCTTCTTGGCCTCAGGGTCCTTGATCTTCTTAGGGGGAAGGAAGTCCCAGTCGTCCTCCAAGTTGCCAGATTCCACCTTGCTGTTGTCAATCTTTACCTCGTAGGTGTTGTCAGGACGCACAATGAGAGTGTACAGATGAGTGTGAACATCATCCTGAGGAGAGAACCAGAGGCTGATGGTAAAGGGGAGCCAACGAGGGCAGGTCTACTCCATCATGACCCATCTAGTTAGGGAGGGCAGCAGTGGCATGCTGGGCTGGACTCCTTTATATACCACCACCCATAGGGCTAGCTTACAGCTACGTGTCCTCACCTTACAACGGATGTCCTTGTTGATCTGCAGGTTCTTTCCTTTGTAGTTGAAGATGACATGCACCTTCTTTGTAGGAGGACCACAAATATCAGGGCCTGGAAGATGCACAATTATGGGATTAACACAAATAGCTCAGAAGAGGGTGGTGGAATTTAAGTAACACTCCTGAGAACGGACTCCCTTATCCTATGAATGAGGCAGAGAGATTAGTCATACTCCACCCTCTTAGGCCCTGAAGTGGGTGTGTAGCAGAACATGAAGGCATCATCTAATCTCATGACTAGTTATACGTAACCAGGCATGTTCTTGAAGAGGATGGCAAAGCGGCTGGAGAACCAGGCTCCTGATGGCACTGGAGGTTGCAGAAGTGGTCAAAGGAACCAGTGACTACCAATGCACCCACTCTGCTACCTCTGGCATTAGCAGGAACAAGTCATCAACGCTCAAGTCCCAAAATTTAAACCAACTGTACACAGGACAGGGGTGGCGTTTTCTGAGAGTCTGACCACTGGGACACCCACAAATCATGAAGACGTGGGTTCTGCATCACCTCATGACTACAGTAGTGGTTGAGCATGTGCACTCACGTTCTTCCCCATGCAATGCCAAGGATGCCCAAGCTGCAGCTGTTGTAAAACTACAACTCCCAGCATGCCCTGCTGTATGCCAATAGCTGTAGTCTGTCCTGGCATGCTGGGAGTTGTAGTTTTGCAACATCTGGGAGGGCCACAGGTTGGACATCCCCGCTTTCGAGAATCCAGTTGGGGAGAGGGGGGGGGGGGGGGGGGGGGGGGGGGGGGGGGGGGGGGAGTCTCATGGTCCGTGGCAGTCCCACCTACTACCTAATAGTTATCCCCTAACCAGTGGATAGGAGATAACCTTCTCTAACTGGAATACCCCTTGAAGTCCGGGTCATGAGGCACAGAGTTTGGCTGGGAGTTGACACTGAAATAGACCCACATTATGGACACAAGCCATTTTATACTGGTATTAGCACCCCCTATGGCATGCCCTGTATACTCTCACCTACCGAACATAATGTTGTACTCTGACTCTCCGTGCATGTCAGACTGGTCCAAAGTGCTGGGGAAGACCTTAACGTATCCTCCTCCACAGTCAATGTTCTGCTCGTGCTTCACAGTGAACTGGATGACCAGCGCTTTACCCTTATTGGAGAAAGAGTTGAAGCGGGCAGACTGGGCATAGAAGCGGGCATCCTGGCTGGTCTGGAGACCTGAAGAC
This sequence comes from Rhinella marina, assembly GCA_900303285.1. NCBI lineage: Eukaryota > Metazoa > Chordata > Amphibia > Anura > Bufonidae > Rhinella > Rhinella marina. Next base: position 582,585 of record ONZH01012873.1, read on the forward strand.
AACAGGGAATAGTTACAAGATTAGGAGAATGCAGTTTCACCCTTTAACAGGTCTGCAGCCCACGAGCTCTCCAACTGTTGGGAAACAACAACTCTCAGCATGCTTTATCAGCCGCAGGAGTTGTAGTTCCACAAGAGCTGGAGTCACCACAGGCTGCAGAGCTCTTATTATCCATACACATACTATAGCATCACTCACCTTTGTCCTTCTCGGGATCTCCGTAGAACTTGCCGGCACTTATCTTGAACTGGCCGTAGTCTGACTTGTGCTTCGACTCCACCCATCGTTTTGTCCACCCGTCTGAAAGAGGATGAGAGGCATTAGACGACCTCGTAAAAACAGACAGCAGGTTTATAGAGCGGCGCAGCTACCCAGGTATCACAGAACGCAACAGCACAGTAGCGCCATGCTGGCGGTCTTGGGGCATGTTCATCTGCAACAAAATCCACCATGCTGCGGTTTCTGTGTGGGTTCTCATATGGACCTTCTCTAGGTTTAATTCCATTGAATGAAGCTAAACCACAACCAGACTCCCACTGCGGCTTTTTGAGGGGGTCCACGTGGTAGCCACACGGATCCATTCTTGGCACCGTCTAGAAAAACGCACCAAGAAGGAAAAAACCTCTGCCGCATGAACCGTGGCGTGGCCTCCCATTGAAAACAACTGGAGGCCGTTTCAATGCAGATTATGTCCCGTTTTCCTAAATTACTTCATCTGAACATAACCCTAAGCTGCATGAGCATGATAGGAGTTGTACTTCCATTAACAGGGCCAGACCAGATGTAAGAATATTGTGGACAGCTCATACAGGAAGTGCCCAACCCCTTCACCCCTAAGGTTCGCACATCCCCAAATCACTAAAGCCCGTCCGCTTCTCCACGTTACGCACCACGTCGGCCGGCAATGCTTTCTCTTTCTATATGAGGAGGGGGGGCTGGAGAGAAGCGGAGAGCCCCCGCCCCCTCCTGCTTCCAGAAGATTCAATACTACTCCACACATCTGCATGACAGGGTGGAAGAGGAGGACACAGGACAATGCATGCCAGGCCAACATGGCAGTTATAGATCGGAGCCCATCTGGATGCAATGCCAGCCTATAGAGTAAGGCAGGGAGACATCAGATGCAGTCTATATGCCAGGTATAGGTATCTGACCTGCAAAGAGCTAGATCATGATGGAAGCTTCCAGAAGAACATGCATTATTACCTACAGGTTTTTTTGCAGATTTGAGGGTGAAGGGAGGATAGACACTCTGACTAAAGCCCATAAATGTAAGAATCAGCCTATCAGCAGGGTGAATATTCAATTACAGCAATCAGAGGATGCTTCCCATAGAAATGAAAGCTGCTAGGGCAGAATGCAGGGCTATGAAGCTGGATAAACCCCTCAAGAGCAGACAGAGGATACATACACCCCCAGTAATAACACACCATACAAATTACACACTGCTAATTACCCACTGCCCTCCTGGGGCACCCACAATACCAAGCTACTCCACTGACAGCCTGTCATTAACAAAAAAAAGCGCTATAAACTTAAAGGGACTACAAATCCCAGAATTCCCTGCCATGTAAACCAATGACAAGGAATGCTGGGAGCTGTAGTGCAATATTAAAGCAACTGCGCCGTTTTTTTTTACCTCCGTCGGCGAACTCTTCCTGAAAATGAATGGTGGGGTCAGCAAAGCACATAGCCGCCAGCAGCGGGAGGACGAAGAGGGGGACGCGGGCCATGGTGTTGCCCTATGAGACCTGTCACCAGCAGCGCCTGAGAACCACTGAGCACGAAGAAGTCGCCGACTGCAGCTCTTATATGCTCTCAGCGCTCCCTCCCTGCAGGCGCTTTCCTATTGGCTGCTCCAATACCGGTGTCCGCTTTTCATTGGATAACACCTTCTGCCAATCAAGGCACCCAGATGGCCAGTTTTGATTGGAGAAGAGGTTAGCCAATGAGAAATCACCACGCAGGGGCCTCCTACTAGTCGTCTGATGGTTGGCTGAGGGTGTGTAAAGGAGGAAGACTGCGGGGAGAGGTCACATGGTACAGGGCAAGGGAGAAGCATACCACGTGATCTCTTCCGGCCGTGGGCGTGGCCTGATGGCCATGGAATTAACATAATACAATAGCCTGAGTTTTAGGAGGCTTGTAATTAGGAATGGGGTCATATTGGAAAAGGTATGAAGGAAGTTTCTACACCCAGCAATGGCGGATAGACAGCTCATTGCCTGTGCAGCCTGTGTGTTGTCATGGTGACATGCATTTTAAGGCGTATTATAATGCAGAAGTGCAGTGTCTTGTCATGGGATGCCTGGTACAAGCATGTTAAGACGTTTTTCTGACTTTATGTATACTGTATTCCGCCAGATGACAGCCCTGTTGCATCTGATACACTCAGCACATCTCCAGCACACGGTGCCTCCAGTTTTCCTGCCTGGTTTCCTTTAATAAAAGGTTTCATGCAAATAAAGTGAAATCATCGTATCGTGAAAAGTTCTGCAACTTTCTAATCGATTTTGAGTAGCCATTCTCCATTATTAAGATCTCTGCTTGCTGTCAGTGAAAGGGATTATACTGATTTACATCCAGAGACTGAAAAGCCGTACGTATTGAATGTGGGGTCCTGTTATAAGGCGGCATGCACATGGCAGACCCTCGTACACCTCTGTATACGTTCTGCAGGCACAAGGAGAGATGGATCCACTCACCAGCCTGCATTTCATGGTCTTCCAGTCATTTCATTGGACGTAGCTATGCTGTATTCTATTTCACCTGTAGAGGGCTTATGGAGCTTCACCCATCAATGACAACTGATTGTAAGGGTTAGAGAAGCCATAACCATTACAAACAGCTCAGATGGACAACCCCTTTGAACGGGGTTTCCTCTGCATGTGCCGTGTACACTTACATGGTGCATATAGCCCATAAGTACAAAAATTATTCCCGATACAGCAGTACTAGCGGTCTATACAGATGTAGCAGAGCTAAATCAGTAACAACTGATTTAAAATAATGTACAGGGTTTACCTGCAGTCCTCTGCTAAACCAAAGATGCCCACATGAGTTGTGGCTAATGACAAACTTAGCTTGACTAAAAGTTTTAAAGTCGACCCTGCTTCATTCAATCAGCAAAAACTCTTCCACGCTTGATGAACATAGCCTTGCTGCATCTGATAAACATAGCTCTGCTGCATCTGATAAACATAGCTCTGCTACATCTAATAAAAGCACAGCCCTGCTGCATCTGATAAACACAGCTTTCCTGAATCTGATAAACACAGCTCTGCTACATCTGATAAACACAGCTCTGTTACCTCTGATAAACACAGCTCTGTTACCTCTGATAAACACAGCTCTGCTACATCTGATAAACACAGCTCTGTTACCTCTGATAAACACAGCTCTGCTACATCTGATAAACACAGCTCTGTTACCTCTGATAAACACAGCTCTGCTACATCTGATAAACACAGCTCTGCTACAACTGATAAACATAGCTCTGCTACATCTAATAAAAGCACAGCTCTGCTGCATCTGAAAAATAGCTTTGCTACATCTGATAAACATAGCTCTTCTACATCTGATAAACACAGCTTTGCTGAATCTGATGAACACAGCTCTGCTACATCTAAAAAGTAGATCTGCTACAACTGATAAACATAGCTCTGCTACATCTAATAAAAGCACAGCTCTGCTGCATCTGATAAACACAGCTCTGCTACATCTAAAAAATAGCTCTGCTACATCTGATAAACATAGCTCTTCTACATCTGATAAACACAGCTTTCCTGAATCTGATAAACACAGCACTGCTACATCTGATAAATACAGCCCTAATATAGCTGATAGATATAACACTGCTACATCTGATCAGCAGTAGCTACTGTAATTGATGAACACAGCTCTGCTATTTCTATAATCTGTAATGGAGATGTTGGCAGGCTCAGATGATTTGCCTGTATATATATATATATATATATATATATATATATATATATATACCGGTGGTCTCCATCCTGTGGTTCTCTGCTACTGTAAAACTACAACTCTCAACATGGACGCACCACCTGGCGGTATTTGATCTTCAAGATAGTACAAGCCGAGAAGGATTCCCAGTATCCTCTGTAAAACACAGGAAACCTTAGTATTCCTGAGCCTGGTGGTTGACATGGTTTTCCCTATGATGAAATCTGTGCAAACTGACCAAGTAGCCACGACCGCCACATGGTATAGTGTAAGACAGAAGTGTACACATAGAGGGCACATACTATTCTCAATGCAGATACAGAGCAGGAAGTCAGCACCGGAACCTGTACCAATACAGTCATGCATGGCTGACTACATGTGTGAAGTGAGGTATCTGAGAGCACATGACCAGCCATGCTGAACGTCTATCCTGACACATTTATGTAATCAAATCTACGTACGATAGGGTTCACTAAGTAGTCATTTATCCATAGGATGCAGTATTATAGTAGTTATATTCTTGTACATAGGAGGCAGTATTATAGTAGTTATATTCTTGTACATAGGAGGCAGTATTATAGTAGTTATATTCTTGTACATAGGAGGTAGTATTATAGTAGTTATATTCTTGTACATAGGAGCAGTATTATAGTAGTTATATTCTTATACATAGGAGGCAGTATTATAGTAGTTATATTCTTGTACATAGGAGCAGTATTATAGTAGTGATATTCTTGTACATAGGAGCAGTATTATAGTAGTTATATTCTTGTACATAGGAGCAGTATTATAGTAGTTATATTCTTGTACATAGGAGCAGTATTATAGTAGTTATATACTTGTACATAGGAGCAGTATTATAGTAGTTATATTCTTGTACATAGGAGCAGTATTATAGTAGTTATATTCTTGTACATAGGAGGCAGTATTATAGTAGTTATATTCTTGTACATAGGAGCAGTATTATAGTAGTTATATTCTTGTACATAGGAGCAGTATTATAGTAGTTATATTCTTGTACATAGGAGGCAGTATTATAGTAGTTATATTCTTGTACATAGGAGCAGTATTATAGTAGTTATATTCTTGTACATAGGAGCAGTATTATAGTAGTTATATTCTTTGTACATAGGAGGCAGTATTATAGTAGTTATATTCTTGTACATAGGAGCAGTATTATAGTAGTTATATTCTTGTACATTGGAGCAGTATTATAATAGTTATATTCTTGTACATAGAAGGCAGTATTATAGTAGTTATATTCTTGTACATAGGAGCAGTATTATAGTAGTTATATTCTTGTACATAGGAGCAGTATTATAGTAGTTATATACTTGTACATAGGAGCAGTATTATAGTAGTTATATTCTTGTACATAGGAGCAGTATTATAGTAGTAATATTCTTGTACACAGGAGGCAGTATTGTAGTAGTAGTTAAAGTGCCTTGTGGTAGAGATGGCGACATCTTCTTCCGTTCTCTTCTCACAGTGTTTTCTCTCTGGTGACAGCAGGGTGTAATTACAGCAGGTAATAAGCCGTCACTATGTCGCTGTTAACAATACATAAAGCCCTTGGTGTTCTGTGTTTACCTAAGTGAATCTCCCGGTAATCCTCCTGAGAGTCTGTCATTATCATTTTCTCGTCAGCCTCTGTAAGAATGAAATCAGTAATTACTGGATTCTCTCCGCTTTATGTTCTGCTCTGTACAGTCCCTGGCCTTCATACACATTATGTGGCGTTACAAATGGCGTCTTCAGGTCAATGCTGACAAGTGGGGGAGAGGATATTAATTGAGCAAAAACATGTATCTCATGTACACGACCGTATTTTGTAGCCATGTTTCATCCGCGCCGTTTGCAGATTGCACACTGCCCCATTTATTTCTAAGGGTCCGCACATGGATGTCATCTGTGTGCTGCTCACATCCATATGTCCATTCCAGAAATTATACATGTCCTATTCTTTTCTATTATGCGGTAAGAATTGTCATTTTTATTGATCGCAGTGAGAAAAACGCCGTTTGAACATTGAAGCTATTCGTATTTTCTGGATCCATGTTTTGCGCACTGAAATACGGACATGGTCGTGTGCATGAGGCCTTACCTGAGGACTTCTTGTACTGAGGTTAGGGAAAATGGGGCAGCGGTACCTGGCTCAATCCAGAGGTACAGTACATCATGTCATGTGCCTCTTGTATAGCCACACGAAACACATCTATTCTTATAACTCAGTGTTATGCTGTTTCCTCTATTATTCCTGCTAGCCGGCAGCTCTGATTGGATATTGTCAGACTGTGCAGCGACATCCCCCCTCCCCCAACTGGTAGCACACAGATGGGCCTTTATTGTAAACTGCTGACATTTCATTCATAAACTTCTAGTGGGAATAGTAGAGGAATGGGCGCAACATAGAGTCTAAAGAATAGATGCTCTAGAATTGTTATTACATGGGGGAGGGTGCAAGTATTTACTAAAACAGACGTCAGGAGAGGGGACGGGTCCTCTTCATTACTAGTCTTCATGTGTCTTCCCTTCATTAGGTTGCTACTTCCAGCATCAGCTTGAAGTCATCTGAGAAATCTTAGGCACTATATGGGACATCTTAGGCACTATATGGGGCATCTTAGCCACTATATGGGGCATCTTAGGCACTATATGGGGCATCTTAGCCACTATATGGGGCATCTTAGGCACTATATGGGGCATCTTAGGCACTGTATGCATCATCTTAGGCACTTTATGCATCATCTTAGGCACTATATAGGACATTTTAGGCACTATATGGGGCATCTTAGGCACTATATAGGACATTTTAGGCACTATATGGGGTATCTTAGGCACTATATGGGACATCTTAGGCACTATATAGGACATTTTAGGCACTATATGGGGCATCTTAGGCACTATATAGGACATTTTAGGCACTATATAGGGCATCTTAGACGCTATATGGGACATCTTAGGCACTATATGGGGTATCTTAGGCACTATATGGGACATCTTAGGCACTATATGGGGTATCTTAGGCACTATATGGGGTATCTTAGGCACTATATGGGGTATCATAGGCACTATATGGGGTATCTTAGGCACTATATGGGGTATCATAGGCACTATATGGGTATCTTAGGCACTATATGGGACATCTTGGCACTATATGGGACATCTTAGGCACTATATGGGGTATCTTAGGCACTATATGGGGTATCATAGGCACTATATGGGGTATCTTAGGCACTATATGGGGTATCTTAGGCACTATATGGGGTACTATATGGGGTATCATAGGCACTATATGGGGTATCATAGGCACTATATGGGGTATCTTAGGCACTATATGGGGTATCTTAGGCACTATATGGGGTATCTTAGGCACTATATGGGGTATCATAGGCACTATATGGGGTATCTTAGGCACTATATGGGGCATCTTAGGCACTATATGGGGTATCTTAGGCACTATATGGGGTATCTTAGGCACTATATGGGGTATCTTAGGCACTATATGGGGTATCATAGGCACTATATGGGGTATCTTAGGCACTATATGGAGTATCTTAGGCACTATATGAGGCATCGTATGCACTATATGGGATATCTTAGGCACTTAATGGATCGTTTTAGGCACTGTATGGATTATTTTAGGCCCTGTATGGGGCATCTTTGGCCCCAACCCCCTTTTCCATGGACAGACCATTTAGAGGATGATATTGCACCCCCTAGGTTGGTGTTACAATTTGATCTACTGCTGCTGTTCCTTCGGTCAACTTCCCGGCACTTTTTAAAGGCCTCAAAAGACCAGTCCAGGCCACACTTATCCACTCCAGGGCCTGCAGGGCCTCAGGGGGCGGAGCATGACACAGGGGTTCAAGAACGGATTGAAAACCCTCTAGATATAATGTATACCATTTCCCCCCATTCAGAACAGAGATGACCTAGACCAGAGGATCCTACCATCACCCCTAAGACGTTCATATCCCTGACTGCAAGATTTCAGACCTGCTTAAGAAAAGTCAACAAATTCAGTCCAGGAGTATTTAAAAATGAGATAATCATTTCAAAGTCCGACTCCATGCTACTCACACTTTACAGTCTCACCTGCATTACCCTGATGTCTTCAGGACAAAGTCTGAAAAGGTGTCCATTGTATTTTACATATGGAAGGCCCCCTTCTTAGCATGGCGATATGACATGAGTCAAGCACGGGTCACCCCCAGATCCTCTATCCAAATGGGTGGTGTTCACCTGCATAGTGTTACCATCCGTGGATGATTCTGTCTTTCCCTTGAAGGAGGTTTATGGGAAGTGTGGTGACCTAGGCTGTGCATTTCCTCAGGGGACATGTCCTTTCCGCTGCAGATGGTGGCAGTTGAAGGCTGCAACTGAGCATGTGCTTCCATCTCAGTGACTAGGACAGAGAAATTAGAAAAAGAACAAACAGCAGCTGGAGTTTTTTTGTGGGACAACTCCTTGACGCTTTACTTGTGTGAGTGCCTCATTATGCCTCTGTTCAGGTGGGCCTCTAGCAGTGGTGTACATAGAGAAGTAAGGGCCCCATAGCAAGGATCAAACCAGGCCCCCCACACAGGACAGAAGGGTTTCCGCCTAAACCCCTTTCAATGACCCTTGGGCCATTTCTTCCACTGCCACATTTGCTAAAAGTTGTTCCTTTAGAGGATAGAGTCCTGACCAAGTTGTCACCTCCAGTAGAAGAGGAGATAATCCCAACTAAGACTGGGCCCCCTCTTGCCCTGGGCCCCATAGCAGTCTCATGGTCTGCCGCTATGGTAGTTATGCCCCTGCCCTCTAGTGCTACAAGGAAGCCTTTTCACCATTCACCTTGTAGGCCAAGTCTTCCTTGTGGCCTAGCAGGCACACAGGCCTGTACACAGGTAGCACATACACCGCTCATCTGTGGGACCCCACTTCTTTTTGGTGATCCCTCCATTCAAGAAGAGGCGGCCAGGCAGGCCGGACTCTCTCCATTGAAGTCAGCATAGGTAAGCCTACACCGTATATCTGTCAGCAGTACAAGAGGGGTGTAATACAATATTACACAGTCACAGTAATACTGCTGAGATGATGTAATACGCATATATAGTATTACTATAGTATATAAGATATACAATAAGCATGCACACACGAGTACAGCAATCATACAGATAGGCATATACCTTTTATTGCACTTATGTGAGGCTCCGTTCACATCTGCGTCCCCATTTCCATTTTTCAGTTCCAGTAATGATGGTAATTCCAGATCCATCACATGATGGACACCAATAGCACCCATCAAAGACCATTGACTTCAGGTCTCCATCATGAGGTCCATACCACTCCCCACACAATCTCCTCCGCGCTAATCGTAGATTATGTGTGTCACCAAAACGATGGTCTGATACAGACACATACATACCTGTGAAATATACGGCAAGGATTAAAGGGGTATTCCCATCACATACAATATTGCTAGGATATGCCCCTATTGTCTGATAGGAGCCGGTTCCACCTCTGGGACCCGCACCTACAAAGAGAACGGAGCTGGGAGAGCTGTGGTTGGAGGACCCCAGATTTCCCTGGGTCCGTCCACCACCAATCGCTGCTCCCATAGAAGTGAATGGGAGTGCACCGCGCATGCGCAGCCCCTGCTCCCATTTATTTCTATGGGGCTGACAGAAATAGCCGAGCCAGTACTCGGCTATTCTTGGTGGCCCCATAGAAACAAATGGAGGGCGACTGTGCATGCGCCCTCCGTTCTTTCCCTGCTCCGTTCTCATTGTAGGTCCGGGTCCCAGAGGTGAGACACGCACCTATCAGACAATGGGGGCATATCCTTTTGATACGCCCCCATTGTCTGAAATGGCAGAACCCCTTTAAAGGGGTTGTGTGGGATCCTTGAAAATGTCATTTAATTGTGTAAACCTCGTCTAGTCTCCTACAGACATAATAGTGTACGCGTCAACTTTTCCTAATTCTTCACTTCGTTCTCTATGCTCCCACCACGCTCCATAGTTTATAACCAGAACTTCGAGGTTGTGGGCGTAGATGAGCCGCAGCCACAACATTTCCCATAGTGCTGTGCTCTGCAACATCAGCCAGGAACGTAAACTCCCTCTACTACCTTCACTGGGGTGAAAACTCTGCCTACTACACCCTCCATCATCCCCTTGCTGTCTACCCCTAATGTTTCCTCCCACAGAGCAGCAGTGGACTGCCTATTCCAAGGTCACATGAATCTGACATCACGACCATTTGGTAGGGAATTCTGGAGGAGGGGATCATATGAGGCCTGGTCCTGATGAAATACAGTCTCCAAAGAGGGTGCAGTCATGTGACCACTCTCCCTAGAGGGCGCAGTCATGTGACCACTCTCCCTAGAGGGCGCAGTCATGTGACTACTCTCCCGATCTCCAGAGGGAGGCAGAATAGAAGGTGCTGTCATGTGACCACTCTCCTGATCTCCGGAGGGAAGCAGAATAGAGACGCAGTCATGTGACCACTCTCCCTAGAGGGCGCAGTCATGTGACCACTCTCCCTAGAGGGCGCAGTCATGTGACCACTCTCCTAATCTCCAGAGGGAGGTAGAATAGAGGGCGCAGTCATGTGTTCACTGTCCTGATCTCCAAAGTGAGGCAGAAAAAGTATTGCAAGTACATTAGTACACTACAGGGCCTGGTAGGGGAAGCACAGGGAAAGGGAAAAATGTATACCCGGACGACCATTTAACGCTGACGAGCAGGTTGTACCTGTCATGTTGTCTGAAGTAACACTACGGCAGTTATCTCTAACTTCCTGAAGGCGGCTCATGCACTAGTGTCATTTACATTTCCTGTTGGCTGTAGCTGCCATCTTTTTGTGTACTCATCTGGACAGGTTCCTTGTGTAATGTCTGGGTGACGATCGGCTGTAGTTCCTCGTTCCGCACTAATGACACACATGACGCTGTGTACACAGAGCGTGCCCCTGAGCGACCTGCCTGGGGGCGGCACCTGCAGCTCCTGCTTCCTCACACTGAGGATGTAAGTTACAAGGAAATCACTATAGGAGGAGCAGGATCCGGTGCTCGAGGGGGAGATGACAATATTATAGATGTTATCATTGAGGCTCAAGACCATCAGGTTACACCCCCAAACCATATAAGAAGGGAAAAGTTCTTCTTCCGTAGTTCTAGCAGAATTCTCAGGGTCACTGTCTTTTCAGTAAGGAAGGCTGGAAGGCAAGGGTAGGTTGGGAAGTTAAAGTGGCCCTGGAAAAAAACTAAAAGTGGCCCCATGTTGTAGGTGGGTCCAGACTGACAGAAGGCAGGCAACAGAATTAGACAGGGCAGCAATATCATAGTGCAGAACCAAATACCACCACAGTGTAGCACAAATACTGCCGCCTGCACAACAGTATGAAACTGTATCAGTGTCCTGAGGATGACAATACAGTTGAGTTCAGGAGGACACCTGCGGCCACTGGCCAGATCTATAAATGCCTGATGCTCCCACATTAATTAATGCTGAGAACATCAGATCTTTATATACCTGGCTGACAGCCATAAGAAGTGCTTGAGCAGCCCCCTGGACATTGGCCCACCAGGAAATGTCCCTGCAGGGTCTATGGTCAGTCTTCTCCTGCTGGCAGGGTCCAGCTCTTCTCCACAGATCTCCTTCTACTCCTATACCACCGTTGAAAAAAGCCTGTGTAGCGCCACATTGTGACTGTTCATAACATAGACCTAACCCTGCCTGCTATGCCTGTATACAATGCAGATATTACACCTGCTTTTAAAGGTGCAGTACTGTACCTGCAACATAAAATGTCCCTTTAAGTCACTGTGAGACACCAGCAAGGAGAGGGTAAAGTGTAACTGCACAATTGTATGTAAAATGCCCTCTATACTATGACCATGTGTGTTGCTGTGTGCGGACATCACAGGTAGTAGTGAAGTGACACTCATGGGGATGTCCTTGGGTATTGCATATGTGGATGCAAAGAGCAATATGATTATACTGCCTCCAGGGGGGCACCGGCAATGAGGCGAGGTGAAGCAATTGCCTCAGGCAGCACCAGTTAGGGGGAAGAGGGGGGCAGCGGGCAATGAGCACTTCCATTGTGGAAACACTCATCTCCACATATTCAACTGCATCACTGTATTCAGGACAGCAATACAGTTGAATGCTGTGACGGGGCACGGGAGTGATGTCCTCCTGGCCCACCGTTTCCTCTAATAGGCTTTAGTCCTAGTTCCTGTAGCATATCAGAGGCCGGTGTCATCATCATCGTGCTGCCTGAGACGTTCTGCACACATTGGCACACATTATAAGGCCAATTACCTTATTGCTTTTGGAAAATATATTTATTATATGTTATATTTATTAATATGTTCTACAGTAGTTATGCAGGTTCTCAAGTCAAAGGGAGAACAGGTGCCTGGGAGATGAAAAATATTAGTACCCTGCAGACCTCGTGTCAGTAGTTCATAGGCAGTGAGATGGAGAGAAGCTGCTGCTGGGGACAGATCCAGCCATACTTCTGCATTTTAGTCAGCTAGCAAGTAGAGGTGAGATTCAGCACCACTGCACTCTGTTCCTTCCACTTCCTGTGTCAGCCCCTTAAAGCGGTTGACTGAAGAACCATCAGCAATTACTGGTGAAAGGTAATCTTAGCAAAAATACAGGCCTAGCTGGTGGAACACCACATAGTCAGAGGATATTGGTTCCATACATATATGGTTTCTTTAAGAGGAAAGAGCTTAGTCTTGGTCTCCCTGTGTTTGGCAGCAATTAGGATTGCCACCTGGCCGGTGTTCCACCAGCTAGGCCTGTATTTTTGCTAAGATTACCTTTCACCAGCAATTGCTGATGGTTCCTCAGTCAATCGCTTTAAGGGGCTGACACAGGAAGTGGAAGGAACAGAGTGCAGTGGTGCTGAATCCCACCTCTACTTGCTAGCTGACTAAAATGCAGAAGTATGGCTGGATCTGTCTGCAGCAGCAGCTTCTCTCCAGCTCACTGCCTATGAACACATGGAACAGAGACAATGGCTTTTACTAATCTCACCTGAGGCTACAAGCTTGGTGGTTACCACACAATCTTACCAGAGGCACCAGGCTTAGTGGTTTCAGTCTCTAAGAGACTGAAACCACTAAGCCTGGTGCCTCTGGTAAGATTGTGTGGTAACCACCAAGCTTGTTGCCTCAGGTGAAATTAGTAAAAGCCATTGTCTCTGTTACATCTCTGCCCTCCTGTTTTCTTCCACCATTCATGAGTGTGGAGCCAAGCATACCACTTGACCGACAAAGAGATCATTTTGGTAAAATAACAGCCACCCCTCACAAGTCTATAGAGTGGCACAACTATAGCGGGTGAGAGATTAGACTCTGCCCACACAATCAGTGGTGTACATTGAAGAGTGGGGACCCTGCATCAAGGATAAAACCAACCAGGACTGTGCCCTGCTGTACAAGGGCCCTATAGCAGAAGAATAACTATGTATGAGCACAATGTAATAAGTAGTGATGATCGAGCACCCAGGTGCTCGTGTGCTCAGATTGAGCACCCGGGTGTGCATGAGTGCTCAGCTGAGCACCCGAGCATAATTAAAGTCAATGGGACTAAACCAGGCACCCCCCGCTCAGAAGAGGGTATCTGGTTTACAGGTCCACAAAGAAAAACACATAACACAGACACTGGGGGGGGGGGGGGGGGGGGGGGGGTGTTAAACTTCTTACCTTTCCCAGCAGCTCCCGACCTGTCCCAGCAGGAAGACGGTGCGCACAGTGGTAAATTTCATCACAGCGCCACCTGCTGGAGGGAGGAGGGAGCTGCTGAGAAAGGTAAGGACGGATCCGTCATGAGCTCCATTGAAAGTCAATGGAGGACGGATCCGTTTACTATTGTGTTACACCGAACGGATCCATCCCCATTGACTTGCATTGGGGGTCATGACGGATCCATCTTGGTGCGGGGAGGGGACTCGAGCATGGCGCTCGAGTACACTCGGTGTTCGGCCGAACACTGAGCGGACCCGAGCGCCGGCGTGCTCGGCCAAACAGCGAGTTCGGCCGAGCATGCTCGCTCATCACTAGTAATAAGGTTATGGATATTATATTACCGGACTTTAGGTATGTCCTAGTTATTTCTCATTGATTTTTCTGATCAGCACTGGATTATAGCATGGGCCAGATGGGCATTTCCCTAAAGCCTACACCCACTAGTGTTCTCCACCAGAGGGATACTTTGTCCAACATAAGTCCAGTTGTAACCTGGTTCTGTATGATGGTTGGGTCCATACTCTGGCTGTATCATGGGTATACAGTGAATATTTGTGATGGGGATATACTCGGCTTAGGCTACTTTCACACTAGCGTTTTTAAAGGGGTATTCTCATCTTAGACAATGGGGGCATATCGCTAGGATATGCCCCCATTGTCTTATAGGTGCGGGTCCCACCGCTGGGACCCGCACCTATATCCAGAACGGAGCGGGGAGCGCTGCGCCTGGAGGACCCCAGGTTTCCGGGGGTCTGGCCACCACCAGGCGCAGCTCCCCACGCCACTCATACAAATGCATGGGAGCCGGGCCGTGCATGCGCGGTGCGCTCCCATTCATTTCTATGGAGCCGACGGAAGTAGCCGAGCCAGCGCTCGGCTATTTTCGGCGGCCCCATAGAAATGAATGGAGGGCGGCTGCGCATGCGCAGTGCGCCCTCATTCAGTTCGGGGGCTCCGTTCTGGAAATAGGTGCGGGGACCCGCACCTATAAGACAATGGGGGCATATCCTAGCGAAAAATGTCTAAAATGAGAATAACCCTTTAAATTCCGGTACTGAGTTCCATCATAGGTGCTCAATACCGGAAAAAAACGCTTCAGTTTTGTCCCCATTCATTGTCAATGGGGACAAAACTGAACTGAAGACAACGGAGGCTCCTGAAAGCATTCCATTCCGTCTTCAGACCGAAGAACAAACCGGTCCAGGCATCCGCACCAAGACGGATCCGGAATGACCCCCAATGCAAGTCAATGGCGACGGATCCGTTTGGTGTGACACACCAGTAATCCAGATCTGTCCTCCATTGACTTGCAATGGGGGGTCATTCCGGATCCGGCTACAGAGATACATACAGACAGACATACATACATACACACACACATACACATACATACATACTCACATACTCCAGCCAGGGACGCCGGCAGCACGTCTTCATGCGCCTCCTGCGCGCAGCTATGACGTTTCTCCACTGCACCCAGCAGAGGGCGCTGTGGGGAATCGTCATCACTGCGCGCAGGAGGCGCATGAAGACGTGCTGCCGGCGTCCCTGGCTGGAGTATGTGAGTATGTATGTGTTTGTGTGTGTGTGTGTATGTATGTATGTCTGTACTCTGTGTCTTGTCCTAATGTCTGTCAACATGTGTGGGGCCGGACCGCTGCTCCGGCTCCACACATGTATCAGCGGCAGTACGGATCCGTCGGCACCCTTTAGGTGCCGGATCCGTGCTGCCGCTAGTGTGAAAGAGGCCTTACAGCATGTTGCAAGCTATCTATAGGTCATGGGTCCAAGCATGGCCTGAGATCCCTCTTGTGGAGTTTGTTGAAGCCTCTGCCTACTTACCATCAACTTGTATTGTATGACGAGGATTTAGTCCAGACTTATCACCAAGTACTATCTAACTGTTCTCAACAGACTCGTTATCTTGACAACACATAGACAAGAAGAGATAGACTCCAGTACATAAAACGCTACATGATGGATAAGAATTCTCTCCTTCCACTCACAGCTCTGCTTAATGTGTAATGTAATACACCCACAGCACACTCACACTGATACATGGATAACATTTACATGATGGTACCAATGGGCAGTATTATAGTAGTTATATTCTTGTACATAGGAGCAGTATTATAGTAGTTATATTCTTGTACATAGGAGGCAGTATTATAGTAGTTATATTCTTGTACATAGGGGCAGTATTATAGTACTTATATTCTTGTACATAGGAGGTAGTATTATAGTAGTTATATTCTTGTACATAGGAGCAGTATTATAGTAGTTATATTCTTGTACATAGGAGCAGTATTATAGTAGTTATATTCTTGTACATAGGAGCAGTATTATAGTAGTTATATTCTTGTACATAGGAGGTAGTATTATAGTAGTTATATTCTTGTACATAGGAGCAGTATTATAGTAGTTATATTCTTGTACATAGGAGCAGTATATAGTAGTTATATTCTTGTACATAGGAGCAGTATTATAGTAGTTATATTCTTGTACATAGGAGCAGTATTATAGTATTATATTCTTGTACATAGGAACAGTATTATAGTAGTTATATTCTTGTACATAGGAGCAGTATTATAATAGTTATATTCTTGTACATAGGAGGCAGTATTATAGTAGTTATATTCTTGTACATAGGAGCAGTATTATAGTAGTTATATTCTTGTACATAGGAGCAGTATTATAGTAGTTATATTCTTGTACATAGGAGGCAGTATTATAGTAGTTATATTTTTGTACATAGGAGCAGTATTATAGTAGTTATATTCTTGTACATAGGAGCAGTATTATAGTAGTTATATTCTTGTATATAGGAGCAGTATTATAGTAGTTATATTCTTGTACATAGGAGCAGTATTATAGTAGTTATATTCGTATACATAGGAGACAGTATTATAGTAGTTATATTCTTGTACATAGGAGACAGTATTATAGTAGTTATATTCTTGTACATAGGAGGCAGTATTATAGTAGGTATATTCTTGTACACAAGAGCAGTATTATAGTAGTTATATTCTTGTACATAGGAGCAGTATTATAGTAGTTATATTCTTGTACATAGGGGGCTGTATTATAGTAGTTATATTCTTGTACATAGGAGCAGTGTTATAGTAGTTATATTCTTGTACATAGGAGCAGTATTACAGTAGTTATAGTCTTGTACATAGGAGGCAGTATTATAGTAGTTATATTCTTGTACATAGGAGCAGTATTATAGTAGTTATATTCCTGTACATAGGGGCAGTATTATAGTAGTTATATTCTTGTACATAGGAGCAGTATTATAGTAGTTATATTCTTGTACATAGGAGGCAGTATTATGGTAGTTATATTCTTGTACATAGGAGGCAGTATTATAGTAGTTATATTCCTGTACATAGGAGCAGTATTATAGTAGTTATATTCTTGTACATAGGAGCAGTATTATAGTAGTTATAGTCTTGTACATAGGCGGCAGTATTATAGTAGTTATATTCTTCTACATAGGAGGCAGTATTATAGTAGTTATATTCTTGTACACAGGAGCAGTATTTTAGTTGTTATATTATTGTACATAGGAGGCAGTTTTACAGTAGTTATATTATTGTACATTGCACTATTAACTATAGATGGTATGTTCCATACTGAATGATTACAGTTGAGACTGGTATTGGCTCAGAGATGGATGACATACATATGTTAGGGTGGTCTCTGGTGCAATAAGTATACATATGGTCGGTGGGCTTCCTGATGGAATTACACAATAGAGTGTGAGCCTCCTTTCTCAATAACCACAGTAACTGCTGCCATGTTGTAATTATAACCATGGGGGCTGCAAGAGACAAGATGCATAGAAGTCAGGAGCCACCAGGAAACTGAAGATGTTGATAAATTTCATGTAATTCTCTTACTATCTTTATTATCTCAGTGAAGAGGAAGTAATTTATCTAAACCTTCCCCCACACTGGGCTGGTATGACTTAACAGGGAAACATCTGATATCAAGTGCAAGACATAGACAATACTATTGTGGCCAAACTGAACTTATGTAGATACTTACAGGAGTGAACAGTTGACTAATTCCAGGATCTTTAATGCTGGTAGCCTATCCTGCATCCCTGTCAATTGGCTGTGCCCAGGTAGTGCTGACACAATTGTGCAGTGGACGATGGTGGTAACCTCAGGGGAGTCGCGCTGTGTAATTGGCTCCATTAACTAAACAATAGATGGGAGCCGGGTGCTTCTGGCATCAGAGTTACTGCAGAACAGCAGATTGGTATCCGCTCTGATCAGATATTGATATAGTATGGTAAAATCATGGAATACCCCTTTAAGGAAGTCTCTAGAGTTTGTCAACTGTAAGGGAATGTATGCTGCCACATACCTTTAATGTAATAAATGGGGATACAGTAAGCTCATGAGCTCCCTCTAGTGATGGCTGCAGGTTACCAGATGTTTAGGCAGGTGATTTGGAGCACTGTCTCAGAAGAATGGCGTAAACAGCAATGTGGTTATGCCTCCTGTCAGCATAGTCATGAGGGGCTACTAACAGTTTAGGTTAGCCGTTCAATACTGGGCCCAGTTATATGCCCAATGGATTGCTGATGCCAAGTCTTTAATAAACTGGTACCTATCACACTGGCTGACCTGTTACATGTGCACTTGGCAGCTGAAGGCATCTGTGTTGGTCCCATGTACATACAGTACAGACCAAAAGTTTGGACACACCTTCTCATTCAGAGTTTTCTGTATTTTCATGACTATGAAAATTGTAGATTCACACTGAAGGCATCAAAACTATGAATTAACACATGTGGAATTATATACTTAACAAAGTATATACTTAACAAAGTGTGAAACAACTGGAAATATGTCTTATATTCTAGGTTCTTCAAAGTAGCCACCTTTTGCTTTGATTACTGCTTTGCACACTCTTGGAATTCTCTTGATGAGCTTCAAGAGGTAGTCACCTGAAATGGTATAACAACAGTCTTGAAGGAGTTCCCAGAGATGCTTAGCACTTGTTGGCCCTTTTGCCTTCACTCTGCGGTCCAGCTCACCCCAAACCATCTCGATTGGGTTCAGGTCTGGTGACTGTGGAGGCCCATCACTCTCCTTCTTGGTCAAATAGCCCTTACACAGCCTGGAGGTGTGTTTGGGGTCATTGTCCTGTTGATAAATAAATGATGGTCCAACTACCCACTTGTTGTTGATTCTTTATCAAAAATTTAAAATGTTATATCTTTTTGTTTGAAGCCTGAAATGTGGCAAAAGGTTGAAAAGTTCCAGGGGGTCGAATACTTTCGCAAGGCACTGTATATTCAATTTTACATTCTGCTGACAATGTAGCCAAAGTTGCTGTATTTTTCACTCTATATGACACACCTAGGTTTAAGAGGAGGAAAATAAGAGAAAACATAATTTTCATCAAACCTCAGATCAGACACCCAATGTTAATCAGCCCTCAGATCAAACACTCAATGTTAATTAGCCCTCAGATCAAACCCTCAATGTTAATCAACCCTCAGATCAAACCTCCAATGTTAATCAGACCTCTGATAAAACCCTCAATGTTAATCAGCCCTCAAATCAGACCTTCAATATTAATCAGACCTCAGATCAAACCCCTAATGTTAATCAGCCCTCAGATCAAACCTGCAATGTTAATCAGCCCTCAGATCAAACCTCCAATGTTAATCAACCCTCAGATCAAACACTCAATGTTAATCAGCCCTAAGATCAAACCCTCAATGTTAATCAGACCTCAGATCAAACCTTCAATGTTAATCAACCCTCAGATCAAACCCTCAATGTTAATCAGCCCTCAGATCAAACCTCCAATGTTAATCAGACCTCAGATCAAACCCTCAATGTTAATCAGACCTCAGATCAACCCTCCAATGTTAATCAGACCTCAGATTGAACCCCCAATGTTAATCAACCCTCAGATCAAACCTCCAATGTTAATCAGACCTCAGATTGAACCCCCAATGTTAATCAGCCCTCAGATCAGACCCCTAATTTTAATCAGACCTCAGATCAGATCCCCAATGTTAATCAGACCTCAGATCAGATCCCAAATGTTAATCAGCCCTCATATCAGATCCCAAATGTTAATCAGCCCTCAGATGAAACCCCCAATGTTAATCAGCCCTCAGATGAAACCCCCAATGTTATTCAGCCCTCAGATCAAACCCCAAATGTTAATCAGCACTCAAATCAGACCCTCAATGTTAATCAGCCCTGAGACTGGTACCTATGAAGCTGGCTGACCTGTTAGTCAGCACTCAGATCAGACGCCCAATGTTTATCAAACCTCAGATAAGACCCCGAATGTTAATCAGACCTCAGATCAGACCTCTAGTGTTTCTCAGTCCTCATATGGGATCTGTCAGTCTGCACCGGCTGCCAACAGAGAGCTATGCATTTCTTATTAAATATTTAGTTTTTTAATTATTTTTTTTATGAATGCAGGAAAAATAAAATAACCTGGATACAACCCAATAACCGGTAGCCTGACTGGTGATGTACTGGGACAGCTGGCCAAGTCTGCGTTATTTACATTGAGAATGGTGCCAGCCTTTGTCTTAAATAAATATGTACTGGGTCAACATGGAAATCACATTCCAGTAATGGCAGACAAGCCAGACCCATCACATTATACTCACATCACATTTATTTTTTGCTATGGAGGCAGTTGGGGCAGTGGGCAATGGGGTTTGATCAATGTACAACCATTCCCAACTAGCATGCTGGCCAGGTAAGTGATAGGGGGGAGGGGATTGTTTGATCCTCTGCACGGTCAGACATTGCACCCCTCCACCTCCGCTGATCAGACTCAAAGTCCACACTATGTGCAGGTCAGGACTGTCAACACTTGAGGTCTGATGTCTGGGTTCTGTATGTATTTGATATAGGTGTCAGGGAAGCACCCAGCACATGAGCTGAGTGTATACATAGTGATATCGAGCCGATGAATGCCTAAGAAGTGACCTTACGGCATCCAGCAGGCAGCTATACCATGGCATAACTTTTTGTTTTTACTGTTTTTAACAGGAACTTATAGACTTTTTTTTTTAAATAGAAGCTTATGAATGACACACTGTATAAATTAGCATATGTCGAATTGAAGAATACAACTGAAAAGTTGTATGCAGAAAACAGTGCAAAAGTATTTAATTTTTATACAATACAGTTATATTCAGATGCATAATAAACACAGTGATGTCACAGTACAGAGATAAACACAGTGATGTCACAGTACAGAGATAATAAACACTGTGATGTCACAGTACAGAGATAATAAACACTGTGATGTCACAGTACAGAGATAATAAACACAGTGATGTCACAGTACAGAGATAATGACAGTGATGTCACAGTACAGAGATAATAAACAAACACAGTGATGTCACAGTACAGGTATAATAAACACAGTGATGTCACAGTACAGAGATAATGACAGTGATGTCACAGTACAGGGATAATAAACACAGTGATGTCACAGTACAGAGATAATGACAGTGATGTCACAGTACAGAGATAATGACAGTGATATCACAGTACAGAGATAATAAACACAGTGATGTCACAGTCAGAGATAATTAAACACAGTGATGTCACAGTACAGAGATAATGACAGTGATATCACAGTACAGGGATAATAAACACAGTGATGTCACAGTACAGAGATAATAAACACAGTGATGTCACAGTACAGAGATAATGACAGTGATATCACAGTACAGAGATAATAAACACAGTGATGTCACAGTACAGAGATAATGACAGTGATATCACAGTACAGAGATAATAATCACAGTGATGTCACAGTACAGAGATAATAAACACAGTGATGTCATCAGTACAGATAATAAACACAGTGATTCACACAGTACAGAAGATAATGACAGTGATGTCACAGTACAGAGATAATAAACAGTGATGTACACAGGATGTCACAGTAGCAGAGATAATAAACACAGTGATGTCACATTAACAGAGATAATAAACACAGTGATGTCACAGTACAGATAATAAACACAGTGTTGTACAGTACAGAGATAATAACACAGTGATGTACAGTAGATACAGATGAACATGACAGGATGTAGGGATGTAAACACAGTGTCACAGACAGAGATAATAAACACAGTGATGTCACAGTAGCAGATAATAAACACAGTATGTACAATGGTAGAGGATAACACAGTGATTCACAGTATAGAAGGTATGTCACAGTACAGAGATAATAAGTACAGTGATGTTGTCACAGTACAGAGATGTAAATAGTGATGTCACGTATACATAAACAGTGATGTAGCACCATAGTATGCAATAGATAATAAACAGTGATGTCACAGTACAGACCTAATAAACACAGTGATTGTACAGTCAGGATAATAAACACAGTGATGTCACAGTGATGTGATAATAAAACACAGTGATGTACAGGATAATAAATCACAGTGATGTCACAGTACAGGGAGTGAGACATACATAAACACAGTTGATGTCACAGTAAGGGATATAAACAGTACAGGATAATAAACACAGTGATGTCACAGTACAGAATAATAAACACAGTGATGTCACAGTACAGGATAATAAACACAGTGATGTCACAGTACAGGGTCATAATAAACACAGTGATGTCACAGTACAGTAATAAACACAATGTCATAATAAACACAGTGATAGTAAGAGTACAGTGATGTCACAGTACAGAGATAATAAACACAGTGATGTCACAGTACAGAATAATAACACAAGTGATGTCACAGTACAGGAATAGGATAACAAACAGTGATTCACAGTACAGGGATAATAAACACAGTGATGTCACAGTACAGGAGATAATAAACACAGTGATGTCACAGTACAGGGATAATAAAAGTGATGTCACAGTAAGAGATAATAAACACATGTCAAGATGTCACAGTACAGGATAATAAACACAGTGATGTCACAGTTCAGAGATAATAAACACAGTGATGTCACAGTACAGAGATAATAAACAGTGAAATGTCACAGAGTAATACACAGTGATGTCACAGTACAGAGATAATAAACAGTATACACAGTACAGGGATAATAAACACAGTGATGTCACAGTCCAGAGTAATAACACAGTGATGTCACAGTACAGAGATAATGACAGTGATATCACAGTACAGAGATAATAAACACAGTGATGTCACAGTACATAATGACAGTGATATCACAGTACAGAGATATAATCACAGTGATGTCACAGTCCAGTAACACAGGATTCATACAGATAATAAACACAGTGATGTCACAGTACAGGGATAATAAACACAGTGATTCACAGTACAGGGATAATATAACACACACAGTGTTGTCACAGTACAGAGATAATGACAGTGATGTCACAGTAAGAGATAATAAACACAGTGGTTGTCACAGTACATGAGTAATGACAGTGATGTAACAGTACAGAGATAATAAAACACAGTGATGTCACAGTACAGAGATAATAAACACCAGTGATGTCACAGTACAGGATAATGACAGTGATGTCACAGTACAGAGATAATAAACACAGTGATGTCACAGTACAGAATATAAACCAGTGATGTACAGTTACGTATAGGATAATAAACAAAGCGATGTCACATACAGAGATAATAATACACATATTCACAGTGTCACAGTAGATAATAAACACAGTGATGTCACAGTACAGAGAGATGAGTACATACAGGGAACACAGTTCACAGTACAGAGATAATAAACACAGTATACATGTACAGGATAATAAACACAGTGATGTCACAGTATAGAATAAACAACATGATGCACGTACAGGATACATAAAACACAGTATGTTAAGTGATGTACAGGAAATAACAGTGAGATGTGACAGTACAGAGAAATAAACACAGTGATGTCACAGTAAGAGATAATAAACACAGTGATGTCACAGTACAGGGATAATAAACACAGGATGTCACAGTACAGGATAATAAACACAGGATGTACAGGATATAGGATAATAAACACAGTGATACAGTACAGAGATAATCACAGTACAGGAAATAAACCAGTGATGTCCGTACAGGATAAATAAAACACAGTGATGTCACAGTACAGGGATAATAAACCAGTGATGTCACAGTATGAGTGATGTCACAGTAAAGATAATAACACAGTGTACAGTACAAGATAATAACACCAGTGCACAGAATAAACTGATACAGTAACACAGTATGTCACAGTCAGATATAAAACAATGTCACATACAGATGTGATGTCACGTCACAGTACAGAATAATAAAAGCTGATGTCACAGTACAGAGATAATACACAGTGATGTCACAGTATACAGGTACAGTATAATAAACACAGTATGTCACAGTACAGAGAAAAAACACAGTGATGTCACAGTACAGAGATAATAAACACAGTGATGCACAGACAGTACAGGAGTACAGCACATACAGTAAAACACAGTGATGTCACAGTTCAGTGGATACAAGTACAACACACAGTTGTCACAGTGAAGAGATAATAAACAGTGATGTCACAGTACAGATAATAAACACAGTGATTCCAGTACAGGATAATAAACACAGTGATGTCACAGTACAGGAAATAATAACACAGTGTTGACAGTCACAGTACAGAGATAATATCAGTACAGAGATAATAAACACAGTCACAGTACAGAGATAATAAACACAGTGATGTCACAGTACAGAGACAGTGATGTCACAGTACAGGATAATAAACACAGTGATGTCACAGTACAGAGGATAATAAACACAGTGATGTCACAGTACAGAATAACACAATGATGTACAGTAAACACAGTTGTCACAGTACAGAGATAATAAACACAGTGATGTCACAGTGATCAGATAATAAACACAGTTGATTCACAGTAACAGAGATATAAACACAGTGATGTCACAGTACAGAGATAATAAACACAGTGATATCAGCAGTACAGGATATAACAGATAACAACAGTGATGTCACAGTACACAGAATAAATAAACACAGTGATGTCACAGTACAGAGATAATAAACACAGTGATGTCACAGTACAGAGGATAATAAACACAGTCACAGTATGGTCACAGGATAATAAACACAGTGATGTCACAGTACAGAGATAATAAACACAGTGATGTCACAGTACACAGGAGATAATAAACACAGTGATGTCACAGATACAGGGTATACATAAAACACAGTATGTCACAGTACAGAGATAATAAACACAGTGATGTCACAGTACAGGGATAATAAAACACAGTGATGTCACAGTACAGGGATAATAAACACAGTGATGTCACAGTACAGGATAATAAACACAGTGATGTCACAGTACAGAGATAATAAACACAGTGATGTCACAGTGATGTCACAGTACAGGGATAATAACACAGTGATGTCACAGTACAGGGATAATAACACAGCAGTGATCACAGTACAGGATAATAAACACAGTGATGTCACAGTACAGGGATAATAAAACACAGTGATGTCACAGTACAGTATAACACAGTGATGTCACAGTACAGGATAATAAACACAGTGATGTCACAGTACAGAGATAATAAACACAGTGATGTCACAGTACAGGGATATAAACACAGTATGTCACAGTACAGGATAATAAACACAGTGATGTCACAGTATACAGGATACATAATACAAATGTCACAGTACAGATATATACAGTATACACACAGTAACAGTACAGGATAATAAACACAGTGATGTCACAGTACAGGGATAATACAAGATACACAGTGTCATGTCACAGTACAGGATAATAAACACAGTGATGTCACAGTACAGGATAATAAACACACAGTGATGTCACAGTACAGTAATAAACACAGTGATGTCACAGTACACAGAGATAATAAACACAGTGATGTCACAGTACAGGGATAATAAACACAGTGATGTCACAGTACAGGGATAATAAACACAGTGATGTCACAGTACAGGATAATAAACACAGTGATGTCACAGTACAGGGATAATAAACACAGTGATGTCACAGTACAGAGATAATAAACACAGTGATGTCACAGTACAGAGATAATAAACACAGTGATGTCACAGTACAGGATAATAAACACAGTGATGTCACAGTACAGGATAATAAACACAGTGATGTCACAGTACAGGGATAATAAACACAGTGATGTCACAGTACAGGATAATAAACACAGTGATGTCACAGTACAGATAATAAACACAGTGAGTCACAGTACAGATATAATAAACACAGTAATGTCACAGTACAGGATAATAAACACAGTGATGTCACAGTACAGGGATAATAAACACAGTGATGTCACCAGTACAGTGATGTCACATAATACACACAGTATGTGATGTCACAGTACAGAAATAAACAGTGATGTCACAGACAGATAATAAACACAGTGATGTCACAGTACAGGGATAATAAACACAGTGATGTCACAGTACAGAGATAATAAACACAGTGATGTCACAGTGACAGATAATAAACACAGTGATGTCACAGTACAGAGATAATAACACAGTGACAGTCACAGTACACAGATAATAAACAATGTTATGTCAGAGTACAGAATAAATCACAGTGATTCACAGTACAAGAATAAACACAGTGGTATCACAGTACAGAAATAATATCACAGTGATGTCACATATAACAAATCACAGGAGAATAAACACAGTGATGTCACAGTCAGGATAATAAACACAGTGATGTCACAGTACGAGATAATAACACAGTGATGTCACAGTACAGAGATAGTAAACACAGTAATGTCACCGTATCAGAATAATAAACACAGTATGTCACAGTACAGAGATAAACGCAGGATGTCACGTACAGGGTCACAGGTATGAGAACAACACCATGTATTCACAGTAGAGAATAAACACTGATTCACATACATAGATAATAAAAACATGATTCACATACAGGGATAATAAACACAGCATGTCACAGTACAGGGATAATATAATAATGTCACAGTTAGTCCACAGTACAAAAGATAATAAAACACATATGTCCAGTACAGATAATAAACACAGTATTCACAATATAGATAATAAACACAGTGATGTCACAGTACAGAGTGCCACAGTGAATAAACACAGTGATGTCACAGTACATGACAGCTACTAATAAACACATGATGTCACAGTACAGATAATAAACACATATTCACAGTCAGAGATATAAACACAGTGATGTCACCAGTACAGGCATGATATAAACACAGTGATGTCACAGTAAGATAAAAACACAATGTCACAGTACAGGATAGTAAACACAGTGATGTCACAGTACAGGATAATAAACACAGTGATGTCACAGTACAGTGATGTCACAGTGCAGGATTCAATATAAAACAACAGTATGCACAGTGCAGGATAATAAACACATGATTACAGTGCAGGATAATCGCAATGATGTCACAGACAGGAAATAACACAGTGATTCACAGTACAGGGATAATAAACACAGTGATGTCACAGTACACAGATACATAAACACAGTGATGTCAAGAATAACAAAACAGTGCGCGCACGACAGAGGAAGTAAACACAGTGATGTCACGTACAGGATAATACACAGTGATGTCACAGTACAGGATAATAAAACACAGTGATGTCACAGTATAGATGATATAAACACAGTGATGTCACAGTACAGGGATAATACACTGATGTCACAGTACAGATAATACAACACAGTGATGTCACAGTACAGGGATAAAAACACAGTGATGTCACAGTACAGTAGTGATGTCACATATAATAAACACAGGGATAATAACACAGTGATGTCACAGTACAGGGATAATAAACACAGTGATGTCACAGTACAGGATAATAAAACACAGTGATGTCACAGTACAGAGATAATAAACACAGTGATGTACAGTACAGAGATAATACACACAGTGATTCACAGTACAGGGGAATGACATAAAAACACACAGTACAGATAATAAACACAGGATGTCCAGTACAGAGATAATAAACACAGTGATGTCACAGTACAGGATAATAAACACAGTGATGTCACAGTACAGGATATAACACAGTGATTCACAGGATAATAAACACAGTGATGTCACAGTACAGGATAAGTAAACACAGATGTCAAACACATAAACACAGTGATGTCACGTACAGGATAATAAACACAGTGAGTCACAGTACACAGGTCACAGTACAGGATAATAAACACAGTGATGTCACAGTACAGAATAAAACACACAGTGTTGTCACAGTACAGTACAGGATAATAAACACAGTGATGTCACAGTACAGGATAATAAACACAGTGATGTCACAGTACAGAGATAATAAACACAGTGATGTCACAGGATAATATAAACACAGTGATGTCAGTACAGAGATAATAAACACAGTGCTGATGTCACAGTACAGGGATAATAACACAGTGATGTCACAGTACAGGGATAATAAACACAGTGATGTCACAGTACAGGGAATACACCAGCGATGTCACTGTACAGGGATAATAAACACAGTGATGTCACAGTACAGGGTAATACACAGTCCACAATGTCACAGTACAGATAATAAACACAGTGATGTCACAGTACAGGATAATAAACACAGTGATGTCACACAGAGAATAAACACAGCAATACAGGGATAATAAAACACAGTGATGTCACGTAAGGATAATAAACACAGTGATGTCACAGTACAGGGATAATAAACACAGTGATGTCACAGTACAGGATAATAAACACAGTGATGTCACAGTACAGGATAATAAAACACAGTGATGTCACAGTACAGGGATAATAAACACAGTGATGTCACAGTACAGGGATAATAAACACAGTGATGTCACAGTACAGGGATAATAAACACAGTGATGTCACAGTACAGGGATAATAACACAGTGATGTCAGTACAGGATAATAAACACAGTGATTCACAGGGGATAATAAACAGTGATGTCACAGTACAGGGATAAGAACACAGTGATGTCACAGTACAGGATAATATACACAGTGATGTCACAGTACAGGATAATAAACA